>OY728152.1:916999399-918249399 GCA_963277665.1 Viscum album
AAATATTCATATGTCATTTCTGAGGTTTTTTATTCTGTTCCACATCAAACTAATGTAAAATGTGATCGAAATAAGTCAAAAATTAATATTTTCAGTTTAAAATTTCATTTTAGTAAAAAACGACTATTGAAAAACTCAATATCGTGAAAATGCATTCATATTGTTTTTATAGATTTGAATAATGATCCATATCTTAGTTGAGACATTTCTGAATCATCCACACCTCAGTATGTTGCATGGGGTGATAGGAATGACTCCACGTGGTTCAATTTATTTCAAATTGACACAATTTTTAGTGAAGTTGAAGCATTCTAATAATATATATTGTTATATTAATACAATGATATTTTTTTATTATATATAGATATTATATTGAATAGTAATGTTGTTTTGGTAAATAGAATAATTCAAGATAGGATTAAAATACAATGAAACATTAATGTTTTTGAATGATTTAAAAACTATTATTTATGTAAATTTATAAAACAATGTTTTAAACATATATAATATTGTTTATTTTCTTGAGTTTGTGTTTTAAATTTACACTCATTTAAATCAATTATCGGGACTCGTTTTTTATCATATCTAGATTGATTCTAGTGTTACTGTGTTTTGTTACATCTCACTATATTATGGCCATTTATCATTGATTTTAAAAGCGATGATTAAGAACACATTTGTAATGACCCGTCAATTCCCATTGGCTTGAGAGCTCAACGAGTCATTACTAGACCATAAATGATATCCCCAAGACTCCAATGTCTGACAATAAATGCCGAAGGGTTTCGAATACTAGTGGGGGATGATTTACTCTTTATGAAATTACCTAGTAAATCATCCAACCATACCTAGTCATTCACAATATGATGCATGAACAACTGAAAGACAACTAAACAAACTTCACTTATGTCAAATGAAATCAGAGTACACAACATCGGAAGGCCAAACCAAGTATCAAAGTGAAAAATTGATAAACAAACCAACAATATCAAATACACTAAGACTCTGTGCTCCATAATCTCCAAGCTCCACAATATTTCCCAAGCATCACCACGAGCCACTTGCAATAATATGCTTTACCATTACCTGTGTCCCGGAATACGAGATCTGAAATAGAACCAACATGCCAAAGTAGGGGTGAGTATATAAATCTGTAGGTTTCTCCCAATTACATCCCTACGCTTTCCACTAGGATAGACGAGTTATCCACATTTATATAAAAATAGTTTATATAAAACATTTTCTCAAAAGTGGTTTATAAAAAAATATAAAAAAAAATTCCAAAACCATTCATAACCAAAGGCATTCCATGATCAATTGAAAACTATTTTCCAAAAAGTCATTTTTTTAGTTAAATAACCAAACAATATATATAACCATTTCACAATTTCCTTTTTTGGCATACCCAACCATTTCCACAAACCCATGCAACAAACCATGCATTCTACCTAGAAGAAGGGAGAAGCCCTAACCCTTATCTATCCCAATCATGATGGGGGATACTTTTTAACCATATCCATCCCAAATGCACATGAATGTTTGATGGGGGAGATCCATAACCTTTATCCATCCCAACATCGATGGGGGAGACCCCTAACCCTAATCCGTCTCGAATGCAATATGAATGTTTGACGGGGGGAGCCCTAACACTTATCTATCCCAACACTGATGGGGGAGACTCTTAAACCTTATCCTCCCCACATGCCCATGAACACAGACAACCATCATGTCAAAAACCATGTGTGTTCTAAAAATTCAAACAATTTGAATGCTTAACCATTTCAATTCCAAATCATTTCAATAAAACAACCTTTTTATTAAAAACCTAATCCATCATAGTCATTTCAATCTCAAACCATTTTAATAAAGAACCCTTTTTATAGAAAACACATTTTTCATCAAACCATGTATAGTTTTAGAAAATCCATAATTTAAAATGATCATTTTAAATCCATGAAGCCAAGCCACTTTTCACAACAATTCACCAAGATTTCACATGTTCAACAAAACCATAAATCATCACTAAAGATGATCTATTCCATGCTATTCACAATAAACGCCATTCAAACAAACCAATTTGAAACTAAGAAAAAAAATTCTAACAAGAGGAGTCGAGAGTGAAGTCACCTACCTCAATGGTTTGACGAAAACCACAATGGTCGAAGAATGCTCTTGAAACCCGGGTCGATTCTCCAAAAACCTCCCTAATATCTCGTCTCCTAGAAATATCAAGACCAAATGTAATTATATTTAGAATCCAAACACTTAGATCTACCGATAAAGGGCATAGGTCATAGAAATTGAGAGAAGAGGAGATGTAGTTCTGTGTAGATCTATGAAACCGATCAAGAACGATCACATACCTCCGGAATCCGGCATCGATTCCCTCAGATAACACTTCAGATCGCCTCTGGAACGATGAGAGAACCATCAGTGACCTTAGGAGAACAAAAATCCCGAGTTAGGGCCATATAAGAGCATCAAAAGGAATTTCAAGGAAAAAACACGTGAGATCCACAATTTAAATATCTAATTTAAGTTCCAGCACGGTTATTTTTCACAGTTTGACAAACCGTGCGCTAACTGTGGGTTAGCTACGGCCAGGACCTCCCTTATCGCACGTTTTGGCCACATGGTTGGACAAATTGTGTGCTGACCGTGCAGAAGATACTGCCTCCAAGACCCACTACACACGATTTGGTCACATGGTCTAGAACAACCGTGCACCAACTATGCGACTTCCCCTTTGCCTCAAAACATCATTCCATGTTCTATCGACTCTCTCATTTAACACCCATAACTTAAAACCATGAAATGCATCAAGTAAGGGTTAAATACCAGAAACTGGGGGTACTAAATTTTCCCCACCATTGGACTTTCCATCCTCTAAATGTAGAAAACCTTCACCCAACTGAAAGAGTTCTCGCCACCGCTCTTTCATTTCCTTTTCACGTTCCCAAGTCTCTTCCTGAATCTGACCATGCTGCAATAAATCCTGCACTAGACTGATGCTTTTTCGATGAAATACTTACTTTTTCCTATCCAAAATTCGTACCAGGATATGTATTAATGTAGCACTCGGCTCTTGGTCAACATGATACCATCTGATCACATGGTCAGGAT
Source organism: Viscum album (assembly GCA_963277665.1). NCBI lineage: Eukaryota > Viridiplantae > Streptophyta > Magnoliopsida > Santalales > Viscaceae > Viscum > Viscum album. Next base: position 917,002,523 of record OY728152.1, read on the forward strand.
CAGGCTGATAATTTTTCAACTGAGATAGATGGAATGAATTATGCACCAAACTAAATTGTGGTGTTAATACCAATCAATAGGCCACCTCTCCAACTTGTTCCAGTGTCACAAAAGGGATAATGTATCTAGGAGATAACTTTCCTTGAATTCTGAAATGATGATTTCCAAGAATTTGAGTGATCTTCAAGAAGACATGATCACCCACAACAAACAATAAAGGTCTTTGATGGTGATCTTCCTAAGATATTTGATGAATAGGAGCTGTATCCATCATCTTTTTAATCAACTGAATCTTATCCGTTGTTTCATGGACAAGGCTCGGCCCAACTAGTGATGTTTCATCAGCTTCCACCCAACATAGTACAGAATGACACTAAATCCCTTACAATGATTCAAATGGAACCATCTGTATCGAGGAATGATAGAAATTATTATATGATAACTCCACTAAAGTTATATTCTCTTCCCATGATCCATCAAAATCATTTACACTAGCTCGCAACATATCTGCCAATGTTTTTTTTCATCTACTAGTATTTCCTATCCGTCTGAGGATGATACGCCGTGATTATAGTCAAATGATTCCCAAGGACTTGATATAATTATTTCCAGAAACGATATGTGAACCTCACATCTCTATTTGAAACTATAGACACTAGTATACCATTCCTCTTTACCATTACTCGGATATAGATTTTTGAAATATCTTCTACCGTATGTATTTCACGAATAGGGATGAAATGGGACGACTTGGTTAGACAATCCACTATCACCCAAATAATATCGTGTTTCCGGACCATTCTTAGAAGTCCCGTGACAAAATCCATTGTTATCTGATCCCATTTCCACAATGGGACAGGTAAAGATTGTAACATACGAGCTAGTATCTGATGCTCAACTTTAACCTACTGACAAGTCAAACCCCGCGAGATGAACTCGGCAAGATTTCATTTCATGCCGCTCCACCAAAACTGCGTCTTCAATTCCTTATACATTTTCTGTATACACGTATGAAAAACCCATTTCGAATGGTGGTAAGCACGAAGGATTTTTTTTCTTAACAAACCATAGGTCTAATCTCTGAAAAAAACTGAACCCCCATCAAGTTTCCATCCATCAATGGTCTCCCCACCATTGAGTTTTGAACACACAACCAGACATTCTACATCAGATGTTTGTGCTTCATTTATCATCTTTACTAAATCACGGACAAGTGTAGCTGAAAAGAAAATTGCAACATCACCTAAGTCTTTACATTCCACATGCATGTTTCCTAAGACCGACATAAACTACCACTGGTCGGAAGCTTCTTTCTCCAACGGATCATATGAAATTCTACTCAATTCATATGCCACCAAATTTCCTTTTCCAGGTGTGTACATCATGTCAAAGTCAAACATTTGGAGGTACTCAATACATCTCCTTTTCATGAGATTCAAATATCGTTTTGAGAAAATGTGTTTCTAGCATTTGTTTTCTATAAACATAGTAAATATCTCACCAAAGAGATAATGTATCCATGTTTTTCAAAGCATGGACGACTACAACCAACTCCAAATCATTTATTGGTTAATTTTTTTCATACACTCTCAACTTCCTTGAATCGTAAGAAACCACATGATCTCTTATAATGAGAAAACAACCCAACCATGATCATGAAGAAACACAATACACCCCATACTCTAGTCTTGATTCTGGAAAGATCAAGATAGGTGTCTATGTAAGACAAACTTTTACATCCTACATGGATTCCTGACATTATTCTTCCCATTGGAATGGAGAATTCTTCTTTGTCCTAACATTAATTGGTGAAGCCAGAATTGATAAAACACACCCAAATGGTTGGTAGTTACTACCTAGATATAGAAAACATTGTATCTCGAACACATTCTTCAGTGGTTTCCAAGAGATAACAACTTCGATCATTTCTGGATCAACAGAAACACATTTCTTAGAAATGACATGCCCAAGGAAACGTACATCCCATATCCCAAAATCATACATTTATAATTTGGAATACAAATTATTTTCTCTCAGGATTTGTAACACTGTTTCCAAGTGCACCTCATGATGAACCCTTGTCTTTTAATACACAATGATATCGTCAACAAATACCACAAAAAAATAATCTAGATATCATTTAAATATATGATTCATCAAATCCATGAGGACCACTGCTTCATTCATTAGACTATAAGGCCTAACTACATATTCTTAGAGGCCATATCTACTCTTAAAATATGTCTTTGGAATATCCTCCTTCCGAACTCGCAATTGGTGATATCCGGACCGCATGTCATTCATGGAGAACCCCTGAACACCCCTTAATTGATCGAATATATCATCAATGTGTAGAAGTGGATATCTATTCTTTATCGTAACTTGGTTAACCTTACGATAATTAATACACAACCGAAGAGTTCTATCTTCCTTTTTCTCACACAACACCGGTGTTGCCCATGGAGAAGTACTTGGTTGAATGAAACCCTTGTTTTCTAGCTCCTCTAACTACAATTTCAATTCCTATAACTCTATTGGTGACATCTTATAAGACAGAAGGGGAATAGGACTGGTCCCTAGAATGAGATCAATCGTAAACTCCACTTACCTTAGAAGTGGTTACACTGATAAGTTCTTGGGAAAGACATCTGGAAATTGATCAACCACAGTTGGAAAACTATTATCCTCAATCTCTTCATTGATCCCAATGTCAGCTCTGTCAGTTGTTGTGAGATGATTCCCACCATTGGTACCAAAAATCTCTTTGAACCTTTCGTTACCATCCTATCTCCTCTAAAGATATGTTTTATGATGTTCTCAGTTGTGAAAGTAAATGTTCTATTATAACAGTTGATGTGAGCCTTAAACATTGTCAACAAATCCATACCTAGGAATACGTCATAGACATCCATTTCATACATCGAGATGTCTCATTTTAACTCAGATCCATCAATAGTTATTTCACATGCTTTACACACAAAGCCTTGACGTTCTCTTTCACCAATAAGAAATTTCAAAACAGAACACATCATTTCTAGTTTTAAACATAGAAAGTTAACAGTATTAGAAGCAATGAATGAAAGCATTACAATTATATCAAAGAGCACTTACACAAGTGTAGAATTCAAAATAATCATAACTCTCAACTTTGATGGTCTAGCCTAATCATCGACAATCATCTGCTCAGCTCCATACAATTTCTTCACTACTGCACTATTCTACTTGTTTCCTTGCTTAGATTACACTAGTTGAGGATTCCTGTTATTTCGAGAATCACCATGGCTAGCTCTATTATGCTGATGAGACTAATTTTGTTGCCCACATCCTGTTGAAGAATATGATTCTTGCGACACTTGAGGAGTGTCACAGGCCCTCGAACACGGATCATTTTTACAATTGCGTTATAAATGCCCCAAATGCTCGAAATTGTGACACGATCTAGGTTGCACCATACAATCTCCCCTTTTTTGGTCAATCGAACCACATTGAAAACAACCTGCTTTGATCTGGGGTCATGGAGGAAGAATCATTGATCCCGCCATCAGAATCTGATTTGCACTCACATTGTGGAAATAGGTATCCCTTTTCCTCTTGTTCCCAACTGTTGAGTTCCCACTATTTCTTGTAGGTATCATCATTCCTCCTCCTATAGATCCCAATATATCACGTTCAGCAACAGTCACTCTGTTCACCATCTCTGTATAATCCGTAATAAAGAGCACTGCAATATTTGATCGAATCTCTGGCATTATCCCCAATTCGAAGATGTGGGCCTTCAACGACGCACATGTTGCGTCCTCTGGTGAAAAACAGACTAAATTCATGAATTTAACCGCATACTCTTTGAATGAAAGACTCTATTGTTTCAGGATTAAGATGTTCGTCATTTTATAGATCATGAACTTGTGAGGATAGAATTTTTTGTTGAAAAATTCTTTAAAATCCTCCCATGTATGGCCTTCATCCAATTAAGCCTACACCGCTAAATCCCACCATCGGCGTGAATGTTCCTCGACTAAATACATCCCCAACTTGACCTTCTGCTCTGATGGTGTGATGAGGAAATCAAAGATACGGTTCATCGTACATGGAAACACCTCCGCCTATTTGGGTTCAGAATCATCACAAATGTTTGGTGGATTCTATTTCATGAACTGGATTGTATGATCCACATCCTTTGGTTCATTCTTCCGGTTCCCTATATCCACAACCTGAAAATCTTGGACGATACTCTGAATCATCTCTTTCTTCACATGTGGTTTAGGTGAAACAACATTCTTTTCAGCTTCTTCGGGATGGTTCCGATGAATCCTTCCAGGTTCCATTTTCTAAACCAACAACAAACTCTGTCAATATCACTCTCCAGAAACTGATGGCTTAGCATTCAAATTTAATCACATCATCTATCACAATATTGTTCCAAAAAAAACCTTTTCCCATGTTCAACCATTTTTTAAAACAATCATCATGACTTTTGAAAATCAACCCAATTTCAAAATACACCAAATACCTTGTTTTCAAAATCATTTACTTGAAAACAATTTCTGGATTTTTAAAAAATTCGCACCTTTCCTGAAATCATAAATCATTCTTCACAACGAGATATGCAATACTAGTGGGAAGTAATTCCTCTATAATTCATGTCATGCTTATCTCATTGGCTAAACCCATGACAATGAGATTTCCACCAATCTTGAAGTGTATCCAAAACACTAATGTACACCCTTGAAACTTGAAGATCAGCAAAAATAGGTTAGTTATGTCCTTTGATGATATAAATTTAATGTTTCATACATCCTACTCCTATCTAATATTTCGACCCAATGAATAGAGAAGAACTAATTTCAACTCAAATACCAAGATCATCGATAACTACTAGTTATTCAAGGAGCGAACAATCTAACAGCATTTATAATGACCCACAAATTCCAATTGTCTTGAGAGCTCAATGAGTCATTAATAGGACATAAGAGACATCCCCATGATGCCAAAGGCTGGAAATAAATTCCAAAGGATTTCGAATACAAGTGGTGGATGGTTTACCCTTTAAGAAATAACCCAGTAAACAAACCAACCAAACCCAAACACTCACTATATGATGATGAACAACTATAAGAAAACTACACAATCATCATTTATGTCAAACCAAACCAGAGTACACAACAGTAGAAGACCAAACCATGTATAAAAGTGCACAATAGATAAACAACAAAAAACACTCAATGACACTAAGACCCCATGCTCCACAAGCTCTAAGCTCCACAACATCTCCCATGCATTACCAAGATCCACTAGAAATAAGATGTCTTACCTTTACCTGTGTCCCGAAATAAAAAATCTGCAAAAGCTACAATGTGTTGATGTAGGGGTGAGTATAAAACTCAATAGGCTTTACCAAATGACTTCACTACTCATGCCAATAGGATAGAAGAGTTAGCCACATTTAAATAAAAATAGTTAATATAAAACATTTTCTCAAAAACATTTTATAACTAAATATAAACATGTTTACAAAACCATTCATAAACAAAGGAATTCCAAGATCAACTGAAACCAATTTTCCAGAAAGGTTTTTTTCTAGAAAAAGAAAAAAACAAGGTATAGAACCATTTCACAATATCCCATTTTGGCATACCCACCCATTTCCACAAACCCATGCAACCAACCATGCATGCTACCTGGAAGAGGGGAGAAGACCTAACCCTTGTCCATAATAACCATGATGGTGGAGACTTCTTACCCTTATCCAACCCAAATGCACATGAATGCTTGACAGGGGAGAGCCCTAAACCTAATCCATTCTAACAATTATGGGGGAGACCCCTAACCCTTATCCATCCCGAATGCAATATGAATGTTTGAAGTGGGAGATCCATAACCGTTATCCATACCAAAACTGATAGGGGAGACTCCTAACCCTTATCCATCCCACATTCCCATGAACACACAAAACCATCATTTCAAAAACCATTTGTGTTCAACAAATTCAATCCATTTGAATACTTAACGATTTCAATTCCAAATCATTTTAATAAAACTCCCTTTTTATTGAAAACAAAATCCAACAAAGTCATTTTAATCTCAACCCTTTTCAATAAAACACCTTTTTTATTGAAAACACATTTTTTATTAAACCATGTACAGTTTAAAAAAAATCCATAATTTAACATCAACATTTTAATTTCCAGAAGCCAAATCACATTGAACAATAATTCACCGAGATTTCATAATTTTAACAAAACCATAAATCATAACTAAAGAAGATTTATTCCATGATTTTCACAATCAAATTTATTCAAATAAACTATTTTGAAACAATGCCAATCAATTATTACAAGGAGAGTCAAGAGTGAATCCACCTACCTCAATGTTTTAATGAAAACAACAATGATCGAAGAACGCTCAAGAAACCAGGGTCGATTCTCCAAAAACTCACTTTTGATATATTCTCCTAGCAAGTTCAAGACCATATTTAATCATATTTGGCATAGACACACTTAGATATACCCATAATAGGCATAGATCTTAGAATCCTAGAGAAGAGGATATGTAGATATAAGTATATCTATGAAACCGATCAAAAATGATCTCTTTCTGCAAGAATTCAGCTTCAATTCACCAAGAGAAGACTTCAGATCACCTTTGGAACGATGAGGGAACCTTCCGTGACCTTAGGAGAACAAAAATCTAGAGTTAGGGAAGCATAAGAGTATGAAAGAATAACTTAGTGGCAAAAAACATGAGAAAATAAATTTAAGGATCTCATTTATGTTCCTGCACGGTTAGTTCACACTGTTTGAAAAACTGTGCGCTAACAGTGCGTCAGCTTCTGCCTCGACCACCCTTCTCGCATGGTTTTTCTGGACTGTTAGAAAAATCCTGCACAAATTGTGTGCCACCCGCGTGGCTTCATCTTTTCCTCAAAACATCATTCCTTGTTATCCCGACTCTCCCATTCAACACCCTTAACTTAAAACAATAAAAAGCATCATGTAAGGGTTACATACCAGAAACCGGGGTTTCTACAACATTTGTCAATGATTTTAAAATAAATCATAAAGGTATAAATTATTAGTCCTTATATGATTGCTCCTAAAAGGTCAATTATCAGTGCTTTTATAAGTGGGGATAATGGTATTGATTTTCAACACTTCAATATTGGCTGATAAAAGAACCTTTATAAGAGTATTTATATTAATTTATAGATGGTGCCTTTATCAATTCTAAGTATAATCATTTATAAATAGTTATTTTTATAATAAAATTTAATATAGAATATAAATCCTCCATTTAATAGTTATTATTAGCGCCGATATAGTGCACATTTATCAACACTTTTCCAGTGCAAATAAAAGACTAGAGTTTTTAACCTCACTAATGTATTTAGTGATTTTCTAGCACTCATAATGGCCATTTGTAACACTGTTAAGGGAATATTTTTTATTATTTCATGATCATGTTCTATCCATGGTAAAATTTGAGATAACATGGAAATGTGATGCGTTTTCTGCTATGGATACATAATTTGTGAAACATAACGACATCCGGAAACACTTGTCTCTATTGTGTCGATCCAACATGACATGTCCATACAGAACACACATTGTGTAATGTTGACTTTTCTGCAATTTCTAATCTATTTTCCATGTTTTCATCCTATGCTATATCATTTGATCAAGCTATTCATAGAAAACCAAAGAATACCATTTATTGATCATTTACATCATTGATCATTGGATCTTGGAATTCTAATCCATTTTAAAAACATCCTTTCACATTATAACTCATGGAGAATGAAAGAAGAATAATTGGGTATCCCAAGTCTTACTAATCTCATACCTCTTCTATTTTGATATGATTCTCATGTACTATTTAGCTTAGATCTATAACATTGAATCCATGTTCCATGAAACAGCTATGAACCATTCAATTTTCCGGTACATGTTGATATATAGAATAATAGATTATCAAACGAAAAATGACTATGTGGGAGATACAATAACAATATCAATCATAATGTGAGTCCTGTTAGAATGTTGGTGTTTCAATAGAATCATTATTGTTAGAATGATGAATGGATTGATGATAAAATTATGACAAATCAATTCCACCAAAACGTGAATAATTCTGTATCGTACTCATAATATTATTGTTCCTCAAATAAATTTTTCAGTTTATTGAATCATGTTCATCATATGAATTTAAAAATAAGATAAATTGAATGAAAAATTGCATCCCTTGATTTGGGTCAATCACAAATGAAGAATGATGTTGCATCATTTTTACAAAGAGATACACTGATTCCATTGCATAATTATCATTAATCCTCGGTCTTCCTGTCATTCGTCAACAAATATTCTTCCAATTTCTCTAAAAACACACTCTATAAAAATTAGGAATATGTGGATAACCCTTCAATTTTACTATGAAAACACAATTTAAAGGAGTATTCAGGATTCTAGGATATCAAAATAAATTATATAATTACATTAAATTATTTAATTCATTTATACATACAATAATATTATTGCAAAACCCCATATTAGAAACGTTTATGTCCCTTCTTAGGTAAAAACCATTCTCTGAACTCAATAATACCCTAAATATTTTTATCTGAACATCCTTTTAGAAGTTACCTTACTTTTTTTTCTGTAAAATACATGAATTTTTTATTTATAGTAGTTAATATATTTTGTTATTTTATTCTAAAAACTCATGGCTGGGAATCATACTACTTCTAAACACATGGTCACCAAAAATATTCCTTTAAATATAGAAAAATAATTAATGTAAAATTTTGATTGCCACAATACATTTTTTTCAATTAAGAAAGAAATATATCACACATATTCAATCCTTGTGACATTAAGTTACCTTGGTGATTGTTCATCAATGAAATTTTATACCTTGTTATAATTATTTTAATGTTTCATCCTAGTTCTTTCCCGAAATTGTAACATTTTAAATGTAATAACCTTTCATGTTTCTACTCATTAATAATTAAATGAATGTTTTTTGTGGGATAAAACCAACCATGTATTGGTGGTATAGTCTTCCATCATGGAGGTGAACATTGTTAAAAAATATTAGGTGTTCCTTTTTATATACAAACCTCTGTATATTCCCTAGGGATGGTCTTATTCTGTGAGAGATAAATTGTAATTTCTTGAAAATGTATATTAAATAAATCACACCACCCATTCTATTCTATTGATATCTGAATTGATCATAACAGTTGGTATCTGATCCAATGATTTCTCTTGGTGATTTATCTGGAGGAATTCTATGGATCAAGAAAAATAAGACATTGGAAATGTCATTCCAACATTACATTTAATTTTTTTTAAGGAATTAATTTTTATATTTCATTTCTCTCTATGTCTAGATATTCATAATAATGTACAAAAATGTTTATTATACATTGTGGGACATTTATATGTAATATTTGTTTACAATATTGATAAATAAATAATATAATTTGTGGGCTAAAAAAATAAATGAATTTTGGGAAAACATAATAGTATTTATTAAGGAACAATGATGGTAATGTAATATTTACGGAAATTTTTTTACGGATGTTTGAAGACATTAAAACTCATAATGGGGAATAAATTAGTGATTTCATTACCAAGTTCAGTGGGATTATTTTTAAAATTATAGGATTTATATAAATTAATAAATATTATATTATGGTGAATATAATTTTGATAACTATAATAAAACAATTTGATTCCACGATCTCATCAAATGACTGTTATGACATGTAGTGATTTATCATTAAAATGATTACTAATTATATCATTACTTGTGAGATAATTGAAGGATAATATTTGAAAATAAATTTCATTAATGATAATAGAAATCCATTTAAAGAATAAAAATCATTGATTTCAATGATAAGAATAGTAATTCTAATGAACAAAAAAATATAGAGGATTTTATTTATACATTTTGTTACATTGTTAAGAATATTATAAAAGAAAAAAATATATGTTTTCATGGAAACCACCATATAATTTTTTTAATCTATGGAAATGTTTTTTGACACCCTAGGATTCATTAAAATTTACTTTTTGAAAATAATTTATTATATTATCTATTTTTCAATTCATGAAACAATGAATATATCATATGTCAAATGAAGTAACAAAGTTATTATTACTTTTTATAAAACACCATATTGATCTTGTGATAGAAGAAACTCTTAAATTATATATTTTAACAAAAATCACTATATTTGGTTTTTTTATAAAAATTTCTGAGTTCCTTTGATAATATTCATTCCATGCAAGATGGAGGATTACCTAACTACTATATATTATTTATATTATTATTAAAATATCGTTATATTTATCACCGAGCCATTGGAATTAACGATATGAATAATATTATGTAAATAATGAATGTCCGTTTAAAAAATATTTATAAAATGAATTATTTTTTATTAGTTAATTATAAATATAAATAAAAATAAAATTAATATAATTGATGTGAATTTCAGAAAAATATTTATTTAGGCAATCAAATGAGGTGTAAAAAAAATTAAATTAATCAATATTTGAGATTGATATTAATAAAAAATTTATATTATAAATTAAATTAATTTTTTATAAAATAATATAATAAGTTTTACATGAATAATATAAAAACCAGCCAAATTTTTGTATAAAATATATATTTTCTAAAATAAGGGGTTTACTTAAATTTAATTGTTGAATTGTTTTAAAATAATTTATGAAAATTATATAAATTTAATTTTAAAATAATAAATTCAATTTTTAATTGTTAGTATAAAAATATATTTTATGTATTTTTTCGGTTTTTTTTAGAATTATTTTTTTATAGAGAATAGTTAAATATATATTTTAGTTTGAAACTGAGTTTAACTATAACTTATTTATAAAGTTAAATTATAATAATATATGGAATCAGAAATTATTTATATCAAGTATATGATTATTCATCAAATTTATGTCTTTCTAATTAATTTCAAATTTAAATAGGATATAATAAAATTTCACATGTTAGATGACTATCATTTAAAAAACATATTGGCGTGCCCCATCAGGAAGTTTGATATTGAATTATTTTATTCCATTATAGTGTTTTTAATTTGGGAATATTGAATATATATTAGGAATGAAAATAATTAATATCCTCTATTATGTTCATCATATTTTTTTCCAATATTATTATTGAATGTAATTAAAATTAGTTACAACAATTAAGGTAAAAATGTTCTTAATAAGTGGTTAAACAAATTTTTAAAGGAAAATTACCATTAAAACTTGTACAAAATGTATTTTATGGATATATTTAGACCATATTATTTCTTTTATCTAATATAGACCACTATTGAAGGCATAATATTTATAGGATGCCTCTAAGTAGTGTTTCACTTTTTGAATTAACAAGAAATACACTCCACCTACTCTATAAAAGTGAAATCAAAATCATCACATGTTAAAACCTTTAAATAAAAATATATCATCCAAAGAATACCATAATTATCTACAAAATATAATAATTTAATCATCGAAGCCTCCTTTTGGTCTAAATGCTGACCATGGAATCCTTTGTTTAAACCAAAAGGAGTTACCCATTGAAGACGTAACCTCATTCTATGAGCTATTTTGTTTTATTTCATTACCCATACCCTATTTTATTGTTTTTAGATTTTTATATACTAAAAAAATTATCCAAAATATACTGATATGTGGTTATATTAATATTATTTCCCACACTCACACACACTTACTTCAAAAGGGTCACACAATTAGTGTTCGTGTGTACGTAGGAAAATGGCCTCACGAACTGATGTCATTCGTTCTGCATTAGGTAAAATAAATGATGGTAATAAGGGTATAATTATGGTTTTTATATGATATATCTGATATTTATGATGAATTTATACTTCTATAATTATTATATAATAAATACAGTCATTATTTAGATTTTATCTGGGAAAGAGATAACATTGTGGATGTGTGGACTATCGTCTCCTCGAAGCGATTTTATTCATTCATCCATAACATGGAATGTATTAATGATGTGATACATAAAAATAGGTAAATATATATTAAATAATAATGATACATTAAATATAATATGTATATCATTTAATTATCTTTATTTGAAAATACACAAGAAAATACAAAAAACATTCATTTGTATGTACGACCTACCGCCAACATGAATATTATATTTTTATACATATTAATATATTTTTTATATTATAATAAATACATATATAATGAATAAAAAAATTATTTATTTTTTACATTATTAGATTACGTAATTCATGATCTATGATTGAATATTATGAATGACAAGTCAAAACATAAACGATTAACATAATAGTTATTGCCTGAAACATAAAATTAAAATTATATTGGTAATAAATATGTATTATGTAGTCATAATCAAACCATATATTTTATGGTATAGAAAATTTTTAATACACCATGATTCCACGATACATTTTCCATTGAATAATGCAATAGCTTGTGTTGTACAAAAAATGGACATTGAACGCATCATGACCAATCAAACTAGCCGTTATGATTAGTAATGGCCATTTTTTTTAAAATTTTTTAAATTTTAATTTTCAATATGGATATACTTTTTTCATACAGAATATCAAAATTATAGTTTAGTGAATTTTTGTTAATTTTCTATAAACATTCAATTTTTGAAAAATATTGAAAAACATTGTGTTATTTTTTAAAACCAAAATTTTATTTAAATAATTATTTATTTTATTTAAATTTATATTTGTTAAAAATAGATACATAATACCTATATATGTTCAATGCAATTAATTGGACTCATTTTATAATAATATTAGACATATAATATTTTATTGAAATTTTTATCGTCTTTTACCCACATTCTATGCGCATTTGTAAATTTGCATAAAGTGGAATTTTACTAATACTCTGAATTGAATTCAAAAATCAGATATACACGGTTGAAATTAGTATGTAAAATTTGGTTTAATAAGATGAAAATAATTTTTGGTGAATACTAAATTTTGACTTAAATTTACAACGATTGAATATAAATTAGGATGTTAAAGGTAAAAATGATATTATAATTACACTAACACATGTCCTTATTCTATTGGATAAGTTTATTTCGACCAAAATAAATCTTAGGAATAAAATATGATCTCTTTGGTCCTCTTGGAGTATATTATAAAATTTACTATTATTTTATTTTATGAATAGTTAAAAGTGTTAAATTCAATGTTTAATAACTAATTCATTTTTAATATAGTGTGATCCGTTATATATATTCGACTACATATATTAATTATAAATATAAAAAAATTCCTAAATAATGGTAGTTTATTTATAATTTTGACATTATATTGTTAAATTAATTTATAATACAATAATGATACATTAATTACCTTATTAATGAATGATTGAAATAATTGATATTATAAATATCCAAATAAATGTAAATTGAGACATATGATGAATTACACTAATTTTATAGGTTAGTATTACAAGTTATTTTTGATTAAATAAATTTTTTCAAATTGATAATGTAGTTATGACATTCAAAAAAAAAACAAAACACCAAATTGAGTCAAAATTTACTTAAATGAGTCTTTAAAACAAAATACTATATTATTAAATGATATAATATTACTAAAAGACTAAGGTTCATCAAAAAGACATGTATAAGGTTATATATATTAATAATTAACCAATTGGGGTTCTCATGACTTTTTATAGTATGTTTAATAACCATTTATTATAATAATTTTAGAATACATGGTAAAAGTTAAATTATTTTAATAAGAGTTAAATCTAAAATATAAAATTAATATGGTGACCTAAAACTGTATAAAACCAATTGGTTTAGTGTTTTTTGACCCAACACCACAGTATCCTCGAAATAAATCATTTTGAATCCCTTATTATCTGAATATTATTTTATAATAAAATAATATTTCATGCTTTTCCTAACGTGACCCCACCTCTCATATAAAAGGGTACATCCATTTCTCTCCAGATAACCCCTCCAAATTCATTTACCTTGGGGAATCCATTCTCAAATGTTAAGAAAACATCCATAAATTTGACCAAGAGTCCTAACATTGATCAGAAATCCTTCTTAAGGAGCCCTTTTGATCAACTCAACAGGAAAAACCCGAAAAAGAGATAATAACTTCCCAACATCATTCAATGTTCGTTTCTTCATCCACAAACTATTTAATTCTTGTTTCCTTACCAAAATAAAAAAATGATACCTTATAAATACTATGATGTTATTATAAATATGGTATTACCATATTCATTATTCTATCCATCCTATGAATAGAAATTCCCTATAGGTGCATACGTACGACTTACCATCTGCACGTCGTGGTGTAATTTGTTATTCAAACACTTCATTATTTTGATTGGTATAATAATGAGTATAACTGATTTAATAATAAATATAACATGTTAAAGATTCTGTATATATGATGTACCATTAAATTACTCATGATACCACCATTAATAGAATGATATTGTCCCTCGTGCGAATGTACGATTTAATGTCTCCACAAACGTGATGAGACTCATTTTTGATCATCACCATTCAATAATAGTTTTCATTTTATGACTAAAAATAATGTTTAATAACATAATATCATTCTGGATATGAATCAAATACATCTTATCCATAACAAATATGGCTTTTGTAACCACATATAAATAGGAAAATGAATCAGTTAACACCTGAAACAATGATACTATAGAAATATTATTAATAATGATATATTGGAAGATCATATATGATATCATATTTAGGTATTTTTTTATTTTATAATTTAATAAAAATGGTTAAACTATTAAAAAATTGGTTAAAATACATTTTATCATGGTTATGTACAATGACTGGGTTATTTTTACAATGTCTTTATTATCTGAGATGGTTTATATGTGAGAATCTACTTGAACCACTTTATCATCAACATCCACATATCATGAAAATGTTTTTCAAAACACTTATACTATACATGTTTTTATGGGTTAAATTAATTTGTACACCTGGATTAGTTTTTATAAAATGTTTTAAAAATAAATATTCCATCACTTTGGAAACAGGGTACTTAATGACCATTTCGAAAATTAAGGTTAGAATGTTTTTTTAACTTATATGGCAGGTTTACTTATTTTACACCATTATAAAAACCTAAAATATTCCCTTGCAAGCTTATTAAATTATTTTCCAAATATATGTTTTCTTTTAAAAATATGTGAATTTTAATTGATTTCAAAATTAAAGATATATTTTATCAAATAGTTTTCATTTCATCTCTATCAAAATCATTTGATGGGGTTTACACTTGTTTGAAGTTTATTTGTTATGATACAATATTCCATATTGTATTGATTGTTTTGTGATATGTTTTAATGAGGTTGTGTAATTCGTATTCCATTTATGGTTTATGGTTAAAGTATTACTGTTTCGTATGCCAGTTTAAATATGAATGTTAATGTTATATTTCAATATATTCATATTAGTATTGAATTGGACTTAGTATGTGACTGTTGGGGCCCGATATAGCTCTTCGGTGCATCCGTACGTCTCATGATACAAACTAGTGTCTTGGAACAGGGACATGACGAAATATTATTTGTTGTCTTGGCACGAGACCTTGACTATGTGGCTATGATATCTGGTATTATGAATTCCATCATTATGAAATTGGCTATTGATAATACATGTCATTATTCGACTATTAGATTATCGTTGTGAATATATAAACTGATTTTTTTATTTATATTTTACATATTATGATGAAATTTATGTTTATAAGTCTTCTATTTTAGTCTTATACATGTCCTTAAATGTTTATGCTTATTTATGAATGATTACTCTATATTGTTATCCTTACTGATCCTTTGAGCTCACCCCTTTCTATGTATTATTTTTCCCTGAAGGAAAAGAATTATATTATGACTGACCTACAGGGATAGTATAAGGGAGATTAATGTGTTAAAAAAAAGACACAATGTAGTTGTTTTTCATTTAATATTTTGATTTTAAACTTTTATTTGTATCTATTACTTCCAAGGCTACTGAACTAATCAGTAATTCGGGATTTGATCCTTTATGATCATGAAAATATTATATAGTAATGCACCGACTCTAGGTAAATGGGGTCGTGAATTAAAAAAATATGGTTCTTTGGTTGTTTTATAATAATTTTATATATATTATACTTGTGTTATAAACATGTAAAATTAATTTCATGAACAATTTTAAGGAATTTCTCATCTCACCATTATTTCTGTGAGGTATATGTCATAGTCAGTACATATTCTTATTTCATCGTTTATATAATAACATATGAAATTTTACGTCATTAATTTAATTTATTAAATATTAATAAAATTATCAATTTATTATATTCTATCATGAAATCTCATGATTTAATAGTTATTAATGTATTTAGGGGATTTCTGGTGTCACTTTTATTTTCTGAAGACAAATTTATTATTCACCACTAGTTTCTTTTGTGAGGTGAATATTATTACCATGAATGTATTATATTATTATTATATATGAATTTATGTTTCATTCCTTATCCATTTTATGATTTCAATTTCATGAGGTTTTATGATTCAAATTTTACCAAATCAGAATGGTAATTTTGTCCCAATTTTTCTTTAATTGAGACACATGTTTGGTTATGCACATATATAATTTTATGAGGTGTATATATTTAACTATTAAATGTTATATCATGAATCTAATTATTTTCCTGATAATTTAATGATAAGAATGATTATTCTTTTAGATGTATTTTTATTCAATGATGCCAAATATCTTTGGGTTAGCATAATAATATCCTCATTTATCAGGATTTTTTTATTATTATGCTTCCATTAATAAAAAATTATGATCCATATCATAATATTTCTCATCAATTTACCTCTCTTATGGTTTTCCATGCTATATACATGTAGTGGAACAAATTTTCTGCTTTTTTTACTTAATAAAACGATGATGAAATTTAAGAATATCTGAAATTTTTTATATTATTGGAAATAAATAATTGTTATTCCATATCCTTATTTTATAAGAAAAAATCAGAAAATATATACAATGATCCTATGATCATTAAAAAAATTATTGCAAATTTTTTACATTTCAAACAATTTTTCATTTTTAAAATGAATCATCTTGTTTTTTTTAATATAATTACTTTTATAATATTATTACATCAAACAATGATTGTTTGAATATTACTTATTTATCCTCTATCATGAATTTAAATTAATAGAATCATCATTTTCAAGTTTAAAAGATTTATTTTTTAATTATTATTTTTTTGAAATTCTGGAATTTAATTTTTTTCATGTAATATGCATTTCAAAGAAATGTGATTAACAAAGTTTTTTTCAATGAATTCGAATAATTCAATTATTTGTAACTAAATATTATTTTAAAAGAAAAATTGTTTTCATAAATTTTTTATATTAATAAATTATTTTAAATTATATCAAAATATTCTATATTATTTTTTAAAAAGGATGTTTTCAAGGAAAAGGATTTAAAAAAATATAAATCTTAATTTATATGTTTTCAATGTTATTTTAAAATTGATATATTTTAAAATGTTTTATATTAAAAAAATAAATTTTGAATGTGAAATATATATTTTAATCAATAAATATTTTCATTGATTTATATATAATAATTTACAATTATTCAATATAGTTTCCAAATAAAATGATTTTGAAAAATCATATATGTTCTAAAAATTGATTTTCAATGTAATTTTATTTACCATAAGAAATTAACAATGTCATATTTCATAATCCATCTCTATAAAAAAATGGTATCCTATGATATAGATTATGATTTAAGGAGGATATGATCCAATAAAATCAATTCTTATTCTTTCTAGGAATGGTTGCACTTTTGATGAATTATTTTTATGAAATATATTTCCTTTCCACATGATATACCATGTTTAAATATTAATGAATACTCATTACTTTCATATGTTTTTATACTATTATATGATTATTAAACCTCTCGCCTTTCCATATGTAATGATATGATTTTTATGATACCGATTTTATTTGAGTGATTATGTTATGATGTTTGTGTGCCCATTTCAATTCATAGGTTATGATATGGAGTATTCAAACCCCAAATTTTTTTATTGGTTATCATATGATTAATGATTTATTATCTTATAACAAATATATTTTGGATTTCATTATGATACTAGTGAAACCTGTATATTCCAATAATTCTTTTAGAAATGATTTATATATCATGAGACTCACATGGATAGAAAGGGTTGTGAAATCCATTCAACAATGGAATTTTTCAACTAAGATGCCATTGGGACTCAACCTAATCTACTAAAATTTCCTTTGGAGAGAACCTTGAGAACTTATATAGTCTTAGGAGTGATCCCTGAATACTAATATGGTTTGGTAGGTGAACCCATTCCAAAATAATTAATGAATTGTGACTGTATATCATGTTTTTTCTTGCTAAGTTGGTGTCTCCCCCATTATGTGCCCTGATAAGTTATAGAAATGATTCTCGTATTGTTGGGAATTATTTAATATGAATATGTGTCATTCTAAATTCCTTGTATTATTATTTTGGTATGCTTTAATGGAATACTCTCATTAAACTCTTAGGTTTCATGTCGTATAGAATACACGTCTTTGATATGATCATTTGGTTCTAACAATTGTTAAATAGATTACATTTAATGTGGATGGAGGGATAGTGGGAAAAGTGGGACTATCTAGAATTGAAGCTCTATTTCTCATACTCTGTGGTTTTTTTGAAAGTATTCTATCAACACAATATTTTAATTTTCATGTCCTATGAGGCTAAATTATGGGAAATAATTCATGGCATAAAACATGCCATTTTTTATATTTGTATGATTTTATGGATTTATTTTTACCCCATTCTTGATTTTAAGGCTTTAAATAAGAGGACCATGAATGTCTCTTGGAATCTTATACACAGTGCATTGATTATCCTACCGAGGTGAAGAATAAAAATTTCAATTTCCCTCATTTATAAGAAGAATGGAACCATGTGGATGATGGATTTTCAAATAAGGAGATCTGGGAGATGGACATGATATGGTATTTTAGAACACCCACTCTTCTGTGAAATGATTTTTTATGAATATATGATATGATATTTGCATTCAAATCTTTATAGAACTCCCTATAATGTCAAACATTGTTAATTTTTCCTTTCATTAATAAATTTAATGGGATAGTGGCCCTAGAGAGCTTCAACCATGATATGAGGGGTATGATATTCAAAGGATATGCTGATGTTCTAATTCCCTTATTTCCATGTTATTCTTATGTATCTCTTTATATCCTCTTAAATAGAATCGGGTTTCACCCATTATGTTATTTTATTTATGGAATTTATAGAGAAAATCATTAATAATGAGTACTAAAGGATAAGATATTTAAGGGATGCATGGAAGATATTTCACTAACATAGATGATAATGTTTAAAGGAATCCAAAAATATATATTATAGTCCTTTTACATGTACTTTTCTAATGTTCTGAATATTATTCTAAAATGATATAATATTCATGTATGTTAATTTAGGGGCTCTTTATTTTGTATCAATAGAAATTTTTAATAGACCATTAGAAACTAGGATGATAATATATTACGAAGATCCGTAGGTATATTTATTATTATAATTCATGGGAAGTCTATATTTATATGACTAAGGTGTCACAGATTTAAAATATGATTTCATGAATTAGTGATTATATAATTAATTATTCATCATTATGTGATTTTATTCTCTAGTAAGTGTTTCAAACACTATACATTATTTTCCTAATCAATATTGATTTCTATATGGAAAAATATTATAATTGAATGTTTCAGATGTGGAAAATATGGGAATTATGAATAGAAATGTCCAATGTCATAATCTGATGAAGGGAATCAGAAATGTTCCTATATAATTTGTTATACTATAGATGATAACAAGGTTATGAAATTCATGTGAATGGTATTGGATTTTTTAACCATATTTATTACTTTAATTGTAAAAAGCATGATTAAATTTATCTTGAGAGTCCTTAATAAATGATTCGTATTTCAAATTATAGGATAAGGGTATCAAAGAATAAGATAATAAATCCTAAGTAATTTTTCATTAATAATGTTGTATGGTTTACATGAACATGTATTGGAATTTAATAATTATGTTTTATGAATCATGAAGTATATGTTCACTAAATTATTTCAAAACATATATTTAATGGTGATGACGAACTATAATGGTGATTTAATGACTAGTAGATATTTTCATCAAGAGAAAGAAACACATAATTTGTTCCGGATGTTGAAATTGTTTGTTTATCTTGGATAAAGAGACGATTCATTTGGATTAATTATATTGAATCGTATCAATGACCTCTGAACTGATAACATATTTTTTGAAAAAGTGATATATGATATCATGGATAGAGAATATGAATTTTTTATTTATGGGATATATTCATTAATATATTAAATATTAAAGAATTCATTTTTTTTGTAAGGATTTATGGTAATTCATGTTATTACCATGTTTCATGAGAATACATTATGAAGATATTCGCTTGATTGGTATGAGAAAACAAAAAGCTACTTTATGATATATGGGGGTGAACGACGTCAAGACACCCTGATAGGGGTCTGGTGAATTAGGGTGTCAACATATTATTTTAAACCAATGGATCTTGTTCCCACGTTTTTAGGAACCTATTAAACCTATCTAAAGAATATGTGCAGAAAATAAACAATCACATGCAAACCAATGACACAAAAATTTAAATTTGTTCACCACTAAAGGCAACATCTTTGGAGCATATGCTAACAGCATGTCAGTCGTACCAAAACCTCTAATCATCACAAATTTTGGATTATAAAATTTTAGCATAGTCACTCCATTCTAGGTGTATTTACTTTAAAAGGTTTAGGGATAGCACATTACATCCCATAGACAACTTCTGTTAACTCCCCCTTGAATAATGCATTGAAATAATGTTCCCTAAGTTTAATGAGTTTTATGATGCTTAAAAGGTTTAGCACCAATTCATGCATCCTAAAATGAAAGTGGATTCTCAATTAATGTCCCATAATCATTCACACATGTAATGTTTATTCATGTACAATGATCTATTTTGATGATTAATTCCGAAAACTGATTTGGACAATTTTCAGTATTCCTTTGGGGTTCCGCGTACTGTTGTTGTTTCTGAGTTCCACTGCTGTTTTCACATGCCATTCCTCTCCTCTTTGTATCATCCATATTCTTTGTGAACTTCACTTCTCCATGTTATGTCCTAATTTGTGTAATGATCCATAACCACGTGTACCTTCTTGCTTAGTATATAGCATTTCTCCCACACGTACTGCAAGTGCTTCCAGCTCGAACCACACACTCTTCCGCGAACTATTTTCCTTATGCAGATGACTCTCTCTGCGTACCATATTCTCCTCCATGAGCCACTTCAGAATTCTCAAAATTTCATCACTAAATTATAATCCCCAATATCATCTCATAACAAAGGTGATTATTGTTCTTTAAAAAGGCACAAAACTTCTCAAAAATATCTAATTCTTTTTACCCAGATTTTAAATGTTGGATAATATTCACCCCATCAACTTATGGTTAGACTCCACCGCATACCACTCATGTTTTGTGAACTGTGGAAATCCTACCAACCAGAATCATTCCATTTTCTACTTGGATTCACCATGTACCGTCTATGCACATCTTTTCTGGTTTCATACTTTAGAATATTTTGTACCACATTCCTTCACCGTGTGCCATTACTATGTACTTTTTTTGGTTCTGTGAACCGCTTTGTGATCTATTCCCACTGCCTCCACTAGATAACTCACATTGCGTGCCTTCACCACGTACCATGCACCTACATTACGAACCACACACCATCAACGCGTACCGTGCACCTTCACCACAAACCATTTTTAAAATCCCAATTTTTTAGTCCCCAATATATAGAAAACACTGGGAAACTGTGCCACCATCAATACTTCTTTCAGCCACAATCATATGACCTCACTTCTGGGAATCACACCACTCATCCTTGTGCAGATTGACCACAAACAAAAATCAAACTCCTTTATTATCAATAAACAACCATAGGTCCAACAAGGGGATCAATGAAAAAAAATATTGGTGACCTTTTTTATGATGTTTTTGAATTAGATTATTTGGAAGGGTTATAAGGTTAACCATGTATGGAAGTTACATGTTAAGCATTTGAGGTGGTTTTAGAGATTAAAGTGTTATCTATCCATAAGAGTATTTCTGCATATTTTATAACCTATGCTAAAAATTATCTATGATGTTAAATAAAGATAGACAGAATAACCATTTAGTCAACTTATGGACCTCCAGATATATTAAATATTTAGTAATGGAAAATTAAACATAATTTCATGGACTAATAATGTAACACCCCAGGTAAATAAAGAATATGACATTTTCATATTTATCCATATTTGTGAATAAAATATTAATATGACTTTAAAGGGGATGCTATGCTCGATGGCGTACCCAACACGCAACAATGAGTTTCTCGGAAATCTTACATTACACTCTAATAATAAATTAAAATTATTTTAAATGGTAGTTAACTTGTAGCTGTTGTATTGGAGGGAATGCATAGAAATAACTGAAATATGATTATATATGTTTTTAAATGTTTTTACATTTATCCAATAAATGATAAAGGCTTAAAATACGGAAAGAATTCAATTTTAGGCATATATGCCCTAGTTTTCACTAATGGTTCACTTATCGCCTTTTGATGGAGAACCGTCATTAAATATAGTTTTGTTCACTCTTATGCATTCTATTGGACCAAATAAAAATCTTCTTAATAATTGGGACATAAAAATTTACTTGGTGTAAATTTTTGTATCTTTCCGATAAAGTTCATTTTTTTAATAAATAGTGGAAAATGTTGTATTTTAATTCAAAAAAATATTTTTAATATAATTTATTTATATGATTAGATTATCTTTTGAATTGGTTTTAAAGTGAAAATAGAATATATTTTTACAATTAAATCCAATAGTGGTCATTGGAATTAATTTCACTTTGAAATAAGACTTAAACTAATGTCAATCTTTTGATACTTATTGTTTCATAAAAACACGTTATTTTCACTGACAGCGGGAATTAGTTATTAAATTAATTAATCTGACTTATATGTTTTGAATTTTGTAAGATAGACTTCATTTTTGAATTCGGAATATCAAATATATCTTAGGGTGAATTTTTGGGATTTTTCTGAAAAACATCAATTTTTGATTAATAGTGAAACCACTAAGTGGTACTTATAAAAAATGATTTTTCCGTTTAAATGAAATTTTTCCATCTTTTTATTTTGAATTTAAAAAATCCGACATACATGGTTGTCATTAATAAGTAAATTGTGGTTCAATGGGATAAAAATAATAATTTTTTTATGAATAGTAACTTATTTAGTTTTTAATCGCGATTAGAGGTAATTAGTGTAGTTTATGGTAAAAATAATGTTTTAATAAAATGAAATGAACTATACACATCTCCTACCCTCATTGGATGTGTCATGGCCGACCAAGACAATCCATGGGTCAACTTGGGGTCCCCATGGAGCCACATTGGTTGGAAAATGACATAAATATCTTTTTATTTAATGTTAAATTAAAAATGACAGAAACATGTGATGTTTTACTAAAACAATTTTTAAATGTGGTTATACAACTCATATTTTTACGATAAATAGTAATTGGAAATCTAAAAAGATTTCCTATATCATAGTATTTTTTTTATAATTTTTATACATTAAATAAATTAAATTATTTATGACATCATGATGATGCAGCGATGACCTCATTATTTAACAATTTAAATAAAATTGAATGATAATGTAATATATAAGACCTAAACATGTCCAAAACCTATTGGATGAGTGTATTTCGAACCCTTATCACCTTATCCTCGAAATAAATCAATTTGAGACCTTTAAAATCCTAAAATGTTTTGAAAATAAAGTAACATTTTGTAACTTTACAAGAGTGCCCCGCCTCTCCTCTGATAAAAGGCCCCCACATCTACCTCCTTACCCACACTCCCAAAGCCTTTGTCTCGGCCACCCATGACCATTTTGTCTCTACACTTCCCTCCCTTACTCCGTGAAGCCTCACTTTGGTCATAAGTCTTCCCAAGGAAGCCTTTGAGCTCAAACCAAAGGGAGTTACCCGATTTTAAGGTAATGTCTTCACCTGTGTCCTTTTTGTTTTATTTTGCTTCTCCAACCCCCTAAACTCTTTTTATTCCTTTATTTTGTAGCAAATACAGTATCTTCAATATACTAGTATGTTTTTTATATTAATTATTCGAGCTACACTTACAAACACCTACATCTAATGGTTAATGAACATACTGTTTCCGTGGATGGAGAATTTCTGCCTCCCGAAATGATGATTGTTCAACATTATTCTAACAACATCAAAGGTGTCCATTAAGATGAAAATATATTTATATATGATATATAATATGTTTATGTTTTTCTTAAGCTTCTGTATTTTTTATTTATGGTGTACCTTTATGGTTTCCATTATGGGTAAACGCGATATCTTCATTTAAGGAAGTGCGGACTACTGCCCCCTCAAAGTGATTTGATTCATTGATACCATATGTGGTACGTATAAAGGATATATTTAATGATATTATATATGATACCATACTAGAATTAAAATACTATTATGTATCATTATGTTTTAATTCCATTAAATATGTAATAGAAATGGAAGTAGCATTAATGCGTACGTACGGCTTACCGTCTCCATGAACGATACATTTCATTTCTTATCTCAAAATGTTATGTAATATTATATGTACATATATATAATGGATATATATGTAATATATTACATCTAAATTATTAATATCATTTTGGAATTATAACATATATATATCTCTCTCATTTTGTTTTAATTCCATTAATATGACAAAAAAAATGAAAGTAGCGTTCATGCGTACATACGACCTACCGTCTCCATGAATGATGCTTTTTGTTTTTTTTCTCCAAATGATATGGAATAGTATAAAATGAATATTTACTGGATATATATGATATTTTAATCATTAATACTATTCTGGAAATTATTTACTTACAACTACATGGGAAATCATTTTTCAAAAAAGTTCATTTTTGACTCATGTACCAAACATCGATAAAAACGTTTGATATTAAATAAAATTAGTAAACAATTATTATAACATTATAATATGTGATATGAACTGAATAATAATCTCTAAAGGAGGTACTTAGGCATTTATTAATTGACAAAATATTATTATTCAGGTATATAAAGAAACGAACAAGACAAGTTGGACTTGGGGTAAGGTATCCCACTCCACTCTTTCTCTTTAAGCACACTCTATTATGTCATTCCATTTAAAGCTCATCTTTATTGTTATTGGGATGTTCTTTTATATTAATCTTACTGTAATTTTTATTTTCATGTGATGAGATACCCTATTATCTCTCATCAATCAATTTTGTAAGTTTTGAATGGCGTTGTTAGGCTGCCGAATTTTCGTAAGAGATCTACCCTATCTCTTTCTCTTTAAGTACTCTCCTTCATGTCACTTATTTTAAGCTCCACTTTGTTAGGATTGGGTTTGTTATTTTATATTATTCTTTCTGTAAATTTTATTTTAATGTGGTGAGATACCCTATTTGATCTCATCAATCCATTTTTGGATGTTTTAAGTGGCGTCGTTAGGCTGCCGAGTTTTCATAAGGGATTTTTCATCTCACTTTTATTCCCATGAGATTTGTGCTACATTTGCCACTATTTCCTTTGATTGGTGTATGTACTGACCATTACTTTACTCATTTTGTAATATTCATTCATTTTTTAGTATTTACATCAATGTTGTATTGTCCTTCTTTCACGGGGTGTATGTTTCGAAAGATACCAATGTCGGTAAGGGGACCATTCACCCTTCTCTTTTTAAAAGACTTATTTTTTTATGTCTTCTAATTCACATAATATTATTTTGGGATATGTTCTTATATATCCTTATTGATGTAAATTTTATGTCCATGTGATGAGATACCCTTTTTATCTCTTATCAACTCTTTTTCTGAATTTTGAAGTGACGCCGTTAGGCTATCGAATTTTTGCAAGGGAACTTTTTAACCCAATTTCTATTCATTGGGATAAACTTGTACACCTTGAATATGTCGTTAAATGATTATGTGTGAATGTCTTCTGATTGTTTTACACTTAATACCCACTTATATTTCATGTATTCGTTTGTCACACATAGTTATGTACCTAATTTATCCTTAATCCAAGGATATCGTCTTTGTATGGGACTTCGTCTCAATCTCCTTTCATTGAGGCATATTTTGTTTTACACACAACCTTATTTTATATGGTTTATAAACCCATTTTACTTTTACGTTTATTCAAAAGGAATATTTCTTATACGAAGAGTTTACTAAATGAAAAAAGGGAATGTTTTCGTCGTACATATGTGGCGACAACGACTTCTCCACCGCCGTGACCATTATTTGAGTTTCGGCTTCCTCTACAAGTCATAACATCTTTTTAAAAGAAAAATAAATACCATTATTTACTTTTCTTTTATTTTGGTATTTAAAATGGTTTTCATAATGTTTTTATATTAATGTGTTATATTGATATCTTGTGTTTGAAAGGTGGGAATGTTATGTTTCCTTTATGCATGTTTTATGTGATACGATTATGATGAGGTTCTTGGAAATTATTATGAAGATGGGTGGTTCCGTGATAAACTAAGGACGAGTGAGCCCAATATAGCTCTCCAATGCATTGGGTAACGCGAAGGAGTGAAATGTTAAGGTTTCTCCAAGATATTTAGGGAATATACTGTGGTGGGTATTCCAAACGTAACAAAGAGGGTTACTCCCTACGTAAGAATGTTATGAATGCCTCAAGTTACCTTTTATGTCTTTTGATTTCTATGATTTATTTATGATTTGATGAGGTATGTTAAATTCCCTATGTTTTATGTGTAAAGTATGATTTCATTCTTATGTATATATGAACTCATGTTTCCTTTCCATATTTTTATAACCCTTACTGAGCTTTTTATGCTCATCCCTAGTTTTTGAAATGTTTTTCACAGGTCAAGGGAAAGGTAGATGATGTGCTGATAGTGTCAAGGATGTGTTAAGAAAGAATCCATGTTTTATTTTAAATATGTTTCCGTTGATGGGAAGAATGAATATTGTCTTTTATGTAACCAATTTGTTTAAATGTGGAATGTAATGCAAGTTTCATGATGTAATTTTCTAAAACTCTAATCCTGAAAAGATCCTCAATGTGTAATCTTATAATAAATCAAGATTAAGTAATGTTTAAGGCTGGGGCCTTATAGTTGGTATCAATGGTCGGTTTAGACAACATTAAAGGTTATGGTATTCTTTAAGCATAAGTGGCATTACCATAATGGTTAGGATTTCAAAAAGAGTCCTAGTTTTAGATAAAGTGAATGAGTAAGTATATCTTAGTATTTATCTTCCTCATTAGTACATGATGGTTTTTTTGATATACTCACACTGACCTTTTTGATTTTAGTAAATGGCTGGATCTAGCAGGCACCAACGTAACAGTGGATGTGAAGGAAACTGTGAAAGTTTTTTGAGCAAGAAACTGAATGATATGGGAGCTGCAATGAGCACTCTTGTGATTATCCTCAACCAACTATCTGGAGTCATGATTGACCACCTAAACCTTGGTGATTTCTCTAAGGCATCATATATGAGAGAAACAAATCCCTACGGAAGTACATGTAATAATCATAAACGTAAGTGTGCTCAAAAACATATGTGTCAAAGATGTGGAAAGAAACACCTAGGAAAATGTTTTAAAGGGAAAAAAATATGCTATAGATGTGGAAATGAAGGTCATAAAGCAAGAACCTGCCATGGAAAAAGGAAGCATCCAGTTGACTCGAGGAAAGGGAAAGAAGTTGTTTCTGAGGGATAAATTGAATGTTTTAAATGTGGTGTGCATGGTCATTGGGAAAAAACATGTCCTATGAAGAAGTTTCGTGAATGGGATCACCAAGAGTGTACAAATGTTTGTTTACTAATACCTATTTCCATTTTGATTGAGGATGAAGAAACTAACAATGACCAATCAAAGGTATGTATTATTTCATGACAATTGTTTTCCTATTTTGGAATCATAGGATATGATTCAGGATTTTGTTTGTAAGAAAGAGGTATTTCAGAATAAGTTGGAAAGGAATGGTTAATGGATCATGAAGAATGTTGAATGAGTAAGATGTCAACATATAAGGGATTCAAGAGTTATGGTGAAATTTTTAAGAGTATTAAGTCTCTTTTGATGATGGGGTTACATTAGAAGACTTTTTATACAATGTGTAACCCTAATGTTTAATATATGAAAATTTTATTCAAGGAATAGTTATCCTTTCTTTTGTGGACATAGTTATAATGAACCATTTGGGTTTATATTATCCTTACTTTTGAGGTAATTATGGGTTACTATATGTTATGATTGATGTGAAAGTCATGAGATAAAATTGAGGTTAAATTATGTTATGGTTATTTTTGATGATTTTATCCCTTTTTGGGGAATGATTTGAGAATTATATAGTTTTGGAAAAAGGACAACACGCAGGCCGTGTGACTACCCATCGCGCTGGAAAAAGCTGTGGGAATCAAACCCCCAACCAAAGTGCGACTGGTATTTATCACCTACCACTGGACTACGTGAAGTCCATGGTTAGTTTGACTGATTCTTTTTATTTATATGATTTTTTGAATTAAGAGTAAGTTGATTTTGGGTTATTTAAGAAAATTATTAACCTATCATGGAGGATATGTGATTAGGTTAATTAATTTTCAATACGAGACTTTAGGAGCAATAGTTGTTGTTTGGAGATAAATGTTACGATTTAACATGGAAGACTATGTGACTAAATCCTTCAAAATTCTAGGTTTCAATCTTATTTTGGTTTACTTTGAATAATTTTATGTACAAATTGTTTATCGGATGGTCCTCGTTGAACTTTGGGTTTTGTTGGACAAATTTTGGAGATTAAGCATAGATTTTATTTTTAAAGGGTTATCCTTTTCTGGATTATCTGACCATGTACTAACCTCATTGGTTTCGGTTTTGGTTAAAGACTAAATACATGGGAAGTATATAGTTCTCTTTGGTGGATTAGGTGATTCTCTAGAAGTTGATTATAGTACTCTTAATGCAAACAAGTCTCCCTAAATACTCGTCTTTTGGAAAAAAATATGAGTTTGATTAAGGAATCTAGTAAAAGTTGAAAGTCAACATGATAAGTGATTATGATTCCTTATGAATAAATTACACAATAAAAAGTAACTTAAAACAAAATCGTTGTCGATTAAATTTTCCTACTGGGGAATCGAATACCGTTTAACCCATCACATGTTTGTGATTTTCTTATGGTTAACATTCTCTTAGACATGTTTACTATCACTCTCCCTCAAGAACATGACCCTTTGCTTTTTCTTCCATGCCCATGTTTTTCTACATGGAATCCTAGTATGGGTTAACTCGGGTGACCTCTGTACTTATCTTCCTTTATTTTAATGTGATTGTTTTACCGACTCTTGTTCCGATGTGGGACTTTCAAGGATGTTTCCAAGCTCAAATTTAAAAATTGCGAGGACGCAATTCCCAAAAGGTGGGAAGGATGTAACGCCCCAGGTAAAAAAAGAATATGAAATTTTCATATTTATCCATATTTGTGAATAAAATATTAATATGACTTTAAAGGGGATGCTATGCTCGATGGCGTACCCAACACGCAACAACGAGTTTCTTGGGAATCTTACGTTGCACTCTAATAATAAATTAATTTTATTTTAAATGGTAGTTAACATGTAGCCGTTGTATTGGCGGGAATGGATAGAAATAACTAAAATATGATTATATATGTTTTTAAATGTTTTTTACATTTATCTAATAATAGATAAAGGCTTAAAATACGGAAAGAATTCTATTTTTGGCGTATATGCACTAGTTTTCAATAAAGGTTCACTTATCGCATTTTGATGGATAACTGTCATTAAATATAGTTTTCTTCACTATTATACATTATATTGGACCAAATAAAACTCTTCTTAAGAATTGGGACATCAAAATTTACTTTGTGTAAAATTTTGGTATCTTTCCGATAAAGTTCATTTTTTTAAATGAATTGTGTAAAATGTTGTATTTTAATTCAAAACCTCTTTTTAATATAATTTATTTATATGATTATATTATCTTTTGAATTGGTTTTAAAGTGAAATAAGAATATATTTTTACCATTAAATCCAATAGTGGTCGTTGGAATTAATTTCAATTTGAATACAGACTTAAACTAGTGTCAATCTTTTTATACGTATTGTATCATAAAAACACGCTATTTGCTCTGACAGCGGAAATTAATTATTAAATTAATTAATGTGACTTATATGTTTTTAATTTTGTAAAATATACTTCATTTTTGAATTTGGAATATCAAATATAGCTTAGGGTGAATTTTTGGGATTTTTCTGAAAAACATCAATTTTTTATGAATAGTGAAACAACTAAGTGGTACTTATAAAAACTGATTTTTCCATTTAAATGAAAATTTTCCATCATTGTGTTTTGAATTTAAAAAATCAGACATACATGGTTGTCATTAATAATTAAAATGTGGTTCAATGGGGAAAAAATTATTTTTTTGGTGAATAGTAACTTATTAAGTTTTTAATCGCGATAAGAGGTTATTAGTGTAGTTTATGGTAAGAATAATGTTTTAATAAAATTAAATGACCTAGAAACATGTCCTACCATTATTGGATGTGTCATGGCCGACAAAGACAATCCATTGGTCAACTTGGGGACCCCATGGAGCCACTTTGATTCGAAAATGACATAAATATCTTTTTATTTAATGTTAAAGTAAAAATGACACAAACATGAGATGTTTTACTAAAACATTTTTTACATTGGGTTATGAAAGTAATATTTTTTTACTATAAATAGTCATTGGAAATATAAAAATATTTCCTACATCATAGTAGTTTTTTTATAATTTTTAGACATTAAATAAATTAAATTATTTATGACATCATGATGATGTAGTGATTACCTCATTATTTAACGATTTAAATAAAATGGAACGATAATGTAATATCTAAGACCTACACATCTACAAAACCTATTGGATGAGTGTATTTAGAACCATTATCACCTTATCCTAGAATGACATCAATGTGGGACCTTTAATATCCGAAACTCTTTTGAAAATAAAGTAACATTTTGTAACTTTACAAGAGTGCCCCTCCTCTCCTCTTATAAAAAGGCCACCACCTCTACCTCCTTAACCACACTCCCAAAGACTTTGTCTCAGCCAACCCCTGCCCATTTTGTCTATCCACTTCCCTATATTACTTTATGAAGCCTCACATTGGGCAGAAGAATTCCCAAGGAAGACTTTGAGCTCAAACCAAAGGGAGTTACCCGATTTTAAGGTAATGGCTTCACTTGTGTCCTTTTTGAATTATTTTGCTTCTCCAACCACCTAAACTATTTTTATTCATTTATTTTGTAACAAATCCAGTATCTTCAATATACTAGGATATTGTTATACGAATGATTCAAGATACACTTACACACACCTACATCTAATGGTTAAAGAACATACTGTTTCCGTGGATGGCGAATTTCTGCCTCCCAAAACGATGATTGTTCATCATTCTTCTATCACCTTCAAAGGTGGCCATTAAGATGACACTATATTTATATATGATATATAATATGTTTATGTTTACTTATGCTTCTGTATTTTTCATTTATGGTGTACCTTTATGGTTTCCATTATGGGTAAACGTGATATGTTCATTTAAGGAAATGCGGACTACCGCCCACTCAAAGTGATTTGATTCGTTAATAGCATATGTGGTATGTATAAAGGATATATTTAATGCTATTATATATGATACCATACTATTATTAAAATAATATTATGTATCATTATGTTTTAATTCCATTAAATATGAAATAGAAATGGATGTAGCATTCATGCGTACCTACGGCTTACCGTCTCCATGAACGGTACATTTCATTTCTTATCTCAAAATGTTATGTAATATTATAAGTACATATATATAATGGATATATATGTAAAATATTACGTCTAAATTATGGGTATCATTCTGGAATTATAACATATATATATATCTCTCATTTTGTTTTAATTCCATTAATATGACAAAAAATGAAAGTAGCGTTCATGCGTACGTACGGCATACCGTCTCCATGAACGGTGCTTTTTGTTTTTTATCTCCAAATGATATGGAATAGTATAAAATGAATATTTAATGGATATATATGATTTTTTCATCATTAATACTCTTCTGGAAATTATTTACTTATAACTACATGGGAAATCTTTTTTCAAACAAGTTCATTTTTGACTCCTGTACCAAACATCAACAAAAACGTCTGATATGAACTAACATTATTAAACAATTATTATAACATTATAATATGTGATATGAACTGAATAATAATCTCTAAACGAGTTACTTAGGCAATTATTAATTTACCAAATTTTATTATTCAGGAATATAAAGAAACGAACAAGACAAGTTGGACTTGAGGTAAGGGATCCTACTCCACTCTTTCTTTTTAAGTACACACTTTTATGTCATTCCTTTTAAAGCTCATATTTCTTGTTATTGGGTTGTTCTTTTATATTAATCTTACAGTAATTTTTATGTTCATGTGATGAGAGAACCTATTCTCTCTCATCAATCCATTTCGGACGTTTTTAGTGGTGCCGTTAGGCTACCGAATTTTCGTAAGAGATCTAACCTCTTTTTTATCTCTTTAAGTACTCTCCATTATGTCTCTTATTGTCAGATCATATTTGATATGATGGGGGATGTTCTTTTATATTCCTCTTTCTGTACATTTTATTGTAATGTGGTGAGATACCCTATTTTTTCTCATCAATCCATTTTTGGAAGTTTTAAGTGGCGTCGTTAGTCTGCCGAGTTTTCGTAAGGGATTTTTCATCTGACTTTTATTCTTGTGAGATTTATGCTACATTTGCCACAATTTCCTTTGAGTGGTGAATGTACTGACCATTATTTTTCTCATTTTTTAATATTATTTCATTTGTGAGTATTTACATCAATGTTGTATTGTCCTTCTTTCATGGGGCGTATGTTTCGAAAGATACCCATATTGGTAAGGGGACCATTCAGCCTCCTCTTTTTAAAAGACTTATTTTGTTATGACTTTTAATTCACATAATATTATTTTGGTATGTGTTCTTCTATATCCTTATTGATTTAAATTTTATGTTCAAGTGATGAGATACCCTTTTTATCTCTCATCAACTCTTTTTCTGAATTTTGAAGTGACGCCGTTAGGCTGTCTAATTTGTGCAAGGGAACATCTTAACCCAATTTCGATTCTTTGGGATAAACATGTACACCTTGAATATGTCGTTCTATGATTATGTGTGAATGTCCTCTGATTTTTTTACACATAATACCCACTTATATTTCATGTATTCGTTTGTCACACATAGTTATGTAACTGATTTATCCTTAATCCAAGGATACCGTCTTTGTATGGGACTTCGTCTCAATCTCCTTTCATTGAGGCATATTTTGTTTTATACACAACCATCTTTTATATGGTGTATAAACCCCTTTGACTTTTATGTTTATTCAAAAGGAATCTTTTTTATATGAAGCGTTTACTAAACGACAAAAGGGAATGTTTTTGTCGTATGTATGCGGCGACAACGGCTTCTCCACCGCCGTGACCATTATTTGAGTTTCAGCTTCCTCTATAAGCCATACATTCTTTTTAAGAGAAAAATAAATACCATGTTTTACTTTACTTTTATTTTGGTATTGAAAATGGTTTTCATAATTTTTTAATATCAATGTATTGTATTGATATCTTGTGTTTGAATGGTGGGAATGTTATGTTTACTTTATGCATGTTTTATGTGATACGATTATGTTGAGGTTCATGGGCATTATTATGAAGACGGGTGGTCCCGTGATAAACTAAGGGCGGGTGAGCCCAATATAGCTCTCCAATGCATAGGGTAATGCGAACGAGTGACATGTTAAGGTTTCTTCGAAGAGATATAAGGAATATACTGTGGTGGGTATTCCAAACGTAACCAAGAGGGCTACTCCCTACATAAGAATGTTATTAAGGCCTCAAGTTACCTTTTATGTCTTATGATTTCTATGATTTATTCATGATTTGATGAGGTGTGTTAAATTTCCTATGTTTTATGGGTAATGTATGATTTAATTCTTATTTATATATGAACTCATGTTTCCTTTCCATATTTTTATAACCCTTCCTAAGCTTTTTATGCTCATCCAAAGTTTTTGAAATGATTTTCACAGGTCAAGGGAAATGTACATGATGTGATGATAGTGTCAAGGATGTGTCAAGAAAGAATCCATGTTTTATTTTAAATATGTTTCCATTGATGGGAAGAATGAATACTGTCTTTTATGTAATCACTTTGATTAAATGTGGAATGTAATGCAAGTTTCATGACCTAATTCTCTAAAACTCTAAACCTGAAAAGATCCTCAATGTGTAATCTTGTAATAACTCAAGATTAAGTAAGGTTTAAGGCTGGGACCTTATAAATAAACGATGTGGAAATTGATCAAGGGACAACCAAAGGGAGTGTCTTTGCATATAAAATGGAACAAAATTATCTAAGTATATGTTACTCTAGAAAATTATTAAATTATATGAAACATATATTTAAACAAATCATTGTATCTTATAACCATCTATTATGATGAATCAAATAGAAAATTTTATCCTTACTGAATTATGGTTTTGTGATAGTTAAGATTATATAGATCACCCAATCCTTATAATTAGTTTTGTATATCACTCTCCAAAAATATTGCAATGGTTGTTTTATCTTCTAGGATTTTGTTTTCACTTCTCATCAGTGATCACTTATATAGAAACCATGTTATCTGTTATTTTCAGTTTCTATTAGAATTTTGAAACATTTTTTGATTTAGTTTTTTTATTCAATTTTATGTTGTCTTTTCAAGGGAATAAAATTTCAAATAACAATCACATTATGAACCTGATATATTTTGAGGGAAAATAATTTTAATGATTTTAGAATGTAATACCTTGTAATTTATTTGAAATATTATTTATAATTTATATTTAATATTTTCATTCTTTTTCATTTCACGAAATACTAAATATTGATAATTTTATGTGAAATCACCATGTTATTCATTCTTCAAACACAACACCAAGTTTAAATTTTACCACACAGAACCATTAGATCAGATTTTAGTATATGAAAACTATATTCTTCTTGTGTTTCAAAAAATTCTATGTTTTTGTGTTAATAAGAATAACATGCAAGAATAAGTTTTACAACATAATAAGGTATTATTTATATTATTATTAAAATATTTTTATAGTTATCACCTTTCTAATGGAATAGAATTTATAAATTGAAAAATAATTAATATGAAAATATGGATTACACATCATTACAAAATTAATTATTTTGTTAAATATTAATTAAAAAATAAAATAATATCCAAATGTAAATAAAGGAAATGATTTTATGAAAAAAAATTATTCCATAAAAGAAAAATAATAAAAAATCCAATAATTTTTTTTGCATATAATAAGAACAAATCCAATTCTAGGCATACAAATCTATATTCTTTAAAAGGAAGTTTCACCTAATTTTAATTGATTTAATTTTATAAAAATAATTTTTATATATTTATAGTTTTTATTTGAACAAATAATATTCATTATGGACATAAAAAAATAAAAATTTATCTTTGGATTATTTTTTGTATTTGTCTATGATGCTTCATTTATTGATGAATAGTGAAAAATATTGCATTTTATTTAAATATGACATGTCATCTAATTTAATTATATAGTTAAATTATATTTATATTTGGTATTAATAAATATAAATTTCAATAATATATAAAATAATCCAATTTAGGAATCTTTAATCAATTTTACATACAAATCATATATAGAAAATTTGAAATCGTTTGAACATTTTCACAATGAAAAATTGTTGTCTCGTCCCGTCTGTGGGACTAATTAAAAATTAATTTTTACACATATATGTTAATAATTTTTTAAAAATGGATATTATATTTTAATCTATATAATATATAATTTTTATTATGTTCAAATTATTTTTTGAAAAATCAAGTTAGAGAATGTAATAATAATTTATTAAATCAATCAGGGTACTATTGAGTTAACCTAGTGGTTAAACATTATCTTTAGTGTCCAAATAACATAGAAATGTTTAAAATTTATGTTTTATGGAAATTTATATACCATAAAATACCTTTTATCAGAAATTAAAATTTATTAGAGGCATATGATATAAGGGAGATCGATCAATGGTGATAGTGTTTTGGTATTTATAACAATGTCAGACATCATCTAACATAAAATGGCACCCCCAACCCCTTACTTATTCGAAAAGATAAAATGCATTTTATAATACAAAGAAATTCCAAATAAGATCCTAGATTCTGTAAATTCGTTATATAAGACTCATTTTGGGATTAAATCCAACAAAGGAATCCCTTTGCATCAATCCAAAATGAGTTACCAAGATAAGTTGTAACATTTTTCTAAAATAATTTTTGATTAATTTATTATATTCCACCAAAATTATTATTATTACATTATTAAATAATAACTGAATAATAATAAATACTATGAGTTGCTATTATCTTAAGGGAGCGACCTACACTAATTCACACTTTCATCAAATGGGATACATAATTATCATTTGTGTGAAAAGCAGACATCAAACTCGTGAACTGATGTTATTCGTTCTTCTATTATCACTAATAATGTTACCAAATAATGATGGGAATACTATATTTAAATGATATAAGTGATATTATTTACTTATTTATACATTTTTATATTATATAACGCATATAATAATTCTTTCCGTTTTGTGGAAATACAATATGATAGTTTGTAGGTGTGTGGACTACCTCTTCTTCAATGTGATTAAATTCATTGAATCATTAATTTTAATGTAGTATGTATTTGTTTAATAAAAATAATTTATATATATTTCATAATTATTCTTCTATAAATCTAATATAAATATATATATATATATGACATATATGTTTAATTAATTAAAAATACAATTAGAAAACCGAAACATCGTTCATGGATAATTATGTCCTCCCATATCCATGAATGGTGTATTCTATTTCATATTTTTATCATATATTTGTTATTATAAATTTATAATAACTATATATATATATTGTATTATATTTTCTTAATTTTTTACATTTAAGAAATATATAATTCACGATCAGTATAATAAGACCAATAAAAACCATACAATCGTATATGATAAATAAAACAGTTATCACCAAAATTGTAACATTAACATGAAACAGTTAATAAAAGTTTATTTAAAAATAAAAAAATTAAAATTATGTTTTAATATATATAATTATTTTTCTCTGGTTTATTTAATATAAATTTATATTTTTTATAAATGGTGACTGAACATATACAACGAAATTAATGATGTAATGAAAATGTTTTTAGACTCACTTTAATATCTATGATATTTATTTAAAATTAAACCCTTAAATTTTTGGATATATAAGGGCCAATGAAATGTTATATGATGAATCTCCTTTATTTAATTAAATTAATATTTTAAATATATATTAATTATCATGTATCTAATTATATAAATGTCTCTGAAGTTGTTAGGGGATTTCTAGTCTGACTTTATTTTCCTGGGACTAATACCTTATTCACCAATGGATTTGTATATTGTGGTTTATATACATCCAATGAATTTATTAAATTATTATTATACTTAATTTAATATGTATTGAAAAAAATATAATTTTTGATATCTATTTTAGGTGGTTTTATAATTCAAAAGATTCCAAATTGGAAAGGTAATTTTCCCTCTATTTTTCATATTCAAGCCATATGTTTTCTATGCCCCATATTCTATTATAATGTCGGTTTAATTATGTTAATCATGGTATATCATCCAAACCATTAATTTTAATATATTTTAAACTCAATTTAATATAATTCATTCATGGGAATTTTTATGGTTTACCAAGGGGAAATTGTTATTACTACAATCTCATATTCTATCATGATTATTTATGATTATGTTTCCACTAATAAAATATTATGTTCAATATATTAATTATTCTTAGGATGTTCTTTGATCTATATTTATCCATCCTATAACCATTTAATTTTACAATTATTCATCTCAATTACACTTAAGACAAATATGAAATTGTTTTTAGGAATATCTTACATTATTTCTTTTTTCGGTTGGAAATATATGTTCTTCCAAGACCATGTTTTATAAACATTTATTCAATAATTTTCAATAGTTATAGTATGATCAATAAAATACAATTTGACTTATTTAATAACTATTTATATGAATGGTTTTTTCAAAAAAAATATTCATATGGTTTTCGGAATGAGAATTTTTTTAAAAAAAAATTTGAAAATGAATGTCTGGAATGTATGGATCTATCTTCCGTTCTGACCATACTTTATTTGAAGATTCGATTGTATATTTACAAGATAAAATTTTTAACGAATGTCATACCTAATACCATTGATATTATTTTTTAAAAATATTACAAAAAAATGGCTATAAAATTTTCTTCTGTTGAAAAAATTATTAAAATGATTTTCAAACCTTCTTTTATATGATTTCAATGCTATATAAAAATAAAAAGGATATAAAAAATTATTTTTTTAAAGTGTTTTAAATTATTTTTAAATATATTTTTTTATGTTTTTGAAATGATAAATTTGATGAAAATGTATTCAATGAATTTTAAAAATGATTTAAAGGTTTTAAACGCTATTTTCAATTATTTTATTCAAAAATATTTATGTTCTAAAAAAAATTTCAAAGCTAATAGATATTGTACAACATAAATTGTATATAATATTTTTAATATTAATTAATATGATTTAAATTTGGTTTTGAAAATAAATTTATTTTTAAAATGGTTTATGTTTCATACATTAATATTCATAGAATGGTCATTTCCCTTATTAAATTATCTATCTTATCATTAATAATCCTTATAAATTGAATATGACAAACTTTTATATAGTTAGAATTTATTGGGGATATGATCCATGTAATTCATTATGAATATTATTATGAACGGTTATGATTTTGATGGGAAATTTTTTATGAAACATTTTTCACTTAAACTTGTTATACCATGATAAAAACTAATAAAAAATACATCATTTCATGATTTATTCAATTATGAAATAAATATGAAACTCATATATATTACATAGGAAATAATATTATGTTTATGATTACAATATCATTTCATGGGTTATGATTTAATTTTTATGATACCAATTTTATTTATTGGGTTATGATATGATTTTTATGAAAATTATTTCTTTTATCAGTATTGATAAGGTAAATGTTTTATTAACATGTGGAAAATGTAAATATCATTTCATAATGAGAAGTTTTGGACCTATATCATCGTCCAATGCATTAGATAAATACATATATCTCAACAATAAGACATGTCTTGAATTGGAAGTAAACTATGTTCAGTAATGGTCATTGTCCTCTAAATAGGACATTGGAGTGAACCATGACTACTAATATGGTATTTGGATTGATACCAAACTAATAATATAAACATAGTAGTGAAAGTTTACTACTAAAATGGTTTGGTATGTAAACCCATTCAACAATAAGGAATGTTCTTTGACTAAGGATGGTGGTGTTTCTAATCCAATAGGTGTATCAACCATAATGTTCCATAATTAGTTTTGGAAATTAGAGTTCTCTAATGTGGAATAATATTATATTATTATCTTTCATCCAAAATTACGATTTTTATTCCAATATAATGCTTTCATGGCTTATGTTATTGATTCTCAACTTATTCGTGTCTTATAAAATACATGTCATTATGTTATGACTAATGATTAAAATATATTATTTGTGGGGTATGATCATAAAATGTATTGAACATTTTATCATACCCTTAGTTTTATTTTATTCATATATATCTAATTTATTTACCCATACTGAGCATTTGGTATCACTAATCCTTTGGTTTCTTTTCCCCACGTTATAATGAATAGTTTTAAGGTAACTAAAGGGGAATATCTTTAAGTCTGATTTTTAATATCATTCCCCAAGATAGAAGACTATGTTTCCCTGTTTCCAAAGAGAAAAAAATATTTTTATCCACATGTATTTTCATCAATAATGTGATGGATATTCATCTAAAATGAAATCATATCCATGTTTGTTAAATCTGAGTCACTATATAGCACACTTCACTATCATGTTCCTTATATTGATTTGAAATGAAACTATATTGGTGAAGCCTTTAATATATTCTCATAAAATTGATTAATTAAGGAGAAAAAATCTCTATAAAATAGATATATGAAATTGATGTTCAAGAGATTTAGAATGAATATGCTATTATTAAATTACAAATTTCATAGATAGATGAGAGTAGTAATGGTAATAAAACTCTTATGTATTCTCAAAGGCATTCATTGAATAATAAACGGATTGTATTGGTTCATCAGAGGATGAATCACCAATTTATAATCTTTTTTCTTATAAATAAGTTTAATTATACAATTATTGAACCAATATAATTAATTCAATATTTTTAGGAATAATATGGGTAGGTTAGAATATGAACATTTACATGTTGAACCTAACACTATTAATAATGATAAAATCTACATTGTGAATGAAAGGTTAGTAAAATTAATTTTTTTGTTTGAAACATGATAATAAAAATAAAATATAACTAATTATATTACATTCATTATCATCCTTGTATATAAAAATATTGAAAATCCAAATACTGTTCTTTTTAATGGATTAAAAAGTCTCAAGAATTACATTAATCAATATATCATGATATTGGTTTTCATATCATAGAGAAGAAACATCATGTTCCCCTATAAAATAGAATTTTAGAAATAATTATATTATACCTATGAATATTCAACACTAAAAGATATTATTTTATAGATAAATTCATTGAAAAATTGAAATCTAGATTATATATAATGACTAAATAAGTGTAAAAACATTCACTTATCTTGTTGGATGTAAATAATTGAAAAATTTACAAACAAATCCAATATAACTAGGGAATAGATCTATAAAAGGATATGTTGAAATAAACTCAAT
This sequence comes from Viscum album, assembly GCA_963277665.1. Taxonomy (NCBI): domain Eukaryota; kingdom Viridiplantae; phylum Streptophyta; class Magnoliopsida; order Santalales; family Viscaceae; genus Viscum; species Viscum album. Next base: position 917,043,917 of record OY728152.1, read on the forward strand.
AGATTTATAAGATTATATCTATAAGGAAAATAATAAATCTAAAACAATTTATCATATGAGGAGGTTTAGGGGTTATTAATAGTGTTATGTTTTCATTGTACATATATAATATAGTATTTGGTACAATTTTTGATTACCTAGACAATGAAGGGAGCATGAAAATATATGAAACAATAGTATTAAACATATTTAAATGTATAATATTATGAAAATAAGATTGAATTGAAAATAGTTTTTAGAACATCAATAAATTTATTGAGATGTGTGACTAAGATCTACATATCTCAATATAGGACATAAATGTTTTACCATATTAATAAAATTCATGTTTGAAGATATATAATGATTAGAGAATAACTGCTTTTAAAAATGAATAATATTTTTATACTTCATTTATGGAATATAAATATGAGTCATCGTAGATTATATATATGGTTTACCCTTACCCATGATATTATATTTTACTAAATTGAAAAAAATACTGAATGATATAAAGGGTGATCAATTATATTTTCAATTATAGTTAATTAATGATCAATTTTTTTGGAGTGCCTCAAATTGGGTAAACCTATAGATTCTATAATAATGATCTAATTGTTGATGGGATGAAAAATAATTTTTTATCATATCCAAACTATATGATCCATTAAAATAATTTTTTTTATTTATAGTTTTTTATTAAAAATAATTTGTAGTGGTTTAATAGAAAATATGGTTTATAACCCCCTATGAATTTTATTTTACATTGGAGATTCCAAAACATGTTTCTACTTGAGTATGATAACTAAGAACAATTATTATCCTAAATTTATTACAAATATTTTAAAATATAATATTATGTTATTAATCAATCAATTGGGTTTTCTAAACATTCTAGTTTTTAAAGGTTACATAATCACTAATATAATAACATATTAAAAATGGAATATGGTGAGTAGATATCAAAAGTTTTTTGACATCCAACATCAAATAACATTAGAACCAGATCACTATTATTTTCATTTACATGTGACTAAGAATTAAATATATAGAGATAGATATTTCATTTCATTCATTAATGAATTTTGAATAATAATATTCCATTTTTTATGTCTAAAAATTTTCAATTCATAGGAATTTTAAAGAGTTCCATGAGGTTGTTAAACAATGAACATAATTGTTTCCTAAAAATATTATGATCGCCGAAAAAATTTATGTTTTCCAGTAAATAGTTTTAAAAATATATTGTTAAATATGACATTATGAATTAGATAAATGAACCCTAAAATCCATTAAAAAGGATGTGATAAAATAATTAATAGGGGGATTTTTAATTTGGGTTTTACCATTATTAATGCGTTTGAAAGATGATGATAAATCAAGTTGTAAGTTATTACTACTGTTGGAATTTTGAAAATTGATTTTTATAGAGACAAAATTCTGATATGAAACTATTTGAACAATGGATGCATAAAAATATTTTTCTAATACACTTAAATGTTGTTTGGAGTCCTTATTTGGAAAAAAATAAATTTATATGCGGTTGTATGATTGATGGAAAATATGAAGATAAGATTTTCCATGGTTATACATAAAATTAATATTCAAACTAATTTCAAAATATCAAAGATGAAAACATAGAATACTATAATGAGGTGGATGTGTGTGATATTTAATAAAACATTGATAAATTAGTCATAAATATTAATAAATAAAATGTTTTCACCTTATACCCTACATCAGAGGTTGAATAATGAATAGAAAAAAAAATGATGATATATATTATGTATATTCAATTGATGATGGTATGAATTTGGGAAAAAATATAAATCCTTTAGAAATAAAATATCATTTGATGATGATGATACCATAATGTTAAATATTTTGGGGGAAAACAAAAATAAATATCATAATAATTAGTCACACTAGTCTTCTATAAAAAACTAGACAACAAATTGTTCTATATTCATTTGAGCATAATAATGTAATAAATATACAAATTAAGAGCTAATCAATTATAAAATAATGATATATTGAAACATGTACCTAAACAAAAGGATAAAAAAATTATTATTTAAAAATGGTATTTCAAGAACATGTTACATGGGAAATATAATATTATATTAAAATAATAATGATTTCTCTATTAGGGTACTCAAAAAATAGGGGACATTAATTTTGATGAAACATATTACCCCATCTCCTGATACATGACTATGGGTATTTTCGTTTTAATTTCATCCAAAATAATATCCAATTTTTTCTATATAGATGTAATGTATTTATTTTTTAACAGTGGTCTAAATGTAGATGGTCATCTTTCCAACATGATGTTTTTATTAATTATAGAAATAGAAATATGGTATGGATATAGTAAATCCCTTTATGAATTGATACATTATCTAATAGGTTATCATTTAAATCTAAATTATTACTTGATAATCTATTAATTCAATAATGTAAATGTGAATACAATGTATTATGTGAAAAATTCTAACACGACATCACACATTGTGATTATTGGGGTTGATGATATTATCTTTTATAGTGGTGAATATAAATTGTGTGATTAATTATAAACACAAATGAAGAGTAAATTTTAATTGTATATACATAGGGAAATAATATATTTAATGAATATAAAAATCACTAAAACTAATTATCACATCATACTAAACTAATAAAACTATTCTAATGAGTCTTTGAAGAGATTGTGCATAGACGGGTCCAAAATAGTGATTATTCCAAATAAAATAGGAACAATGATGGGAAATATTAATATGGACAATGTTTTTAATGAGAAAAAATTCATAAATTTTATTATTAGTCACTTATCCTTAACTACATTAGGTCTATAAATATTCATTAATGAAATATATTGTGATAGGTATCAATAAAATACAAAATATTCGCCGATCCTAGATTCATATATAATTATGAGTTATATCTAGAAGTAAATTTATTTATATATTATTTTATATGAAGAATGGTGTTTGTATTTAATGGTCTTTATACATTCTAACTAGGTAAGACGTATTATTGAACAAAATTCTACTTCAAGAATTTATTTATTAGTGAATGGATTGTGGTGTTCTATATTAAGAAAAAATCACAAGGATGATTGGTCACCATTAAATCAAATTATTTTATTTTATCATAGGAATATACAAAAATTATTTTGATAAAGAATTAACTTGAATACATTGGTGTAATTATTTTATATCAACTAGTTGTTGGACCTGATATCCACTGTTCTAAAAATCTATCAAGGAATCTATTGAAATATTCATTATCAATGTGGATTGATATTAAATTCCATTTCAAAAATTAGAAGTATATTGAGGGAATAATAATGATATTAATTATTCCATATATAAATAAAATTATTGATATCATAGAAATAAACCTCCCAATGTTCCTTTTATGAATATATGTTTGACAATTTGAGGGCAACGATCTTTTAAAAAATGGGGTAATTTTTAAATTTTCCACCCCTTTGTTAAAAATGATTCAATTTATAAAAATCATGATACTTTTTTAAGTAGTGAAATATTTTTAATGTGAAATATTCTTTCTATTTATATATGAAATATTATATATAATTATGTACAAATTTTATAACTATTTAGTTACCCCATTTACATATGGAATTTGATTTAATTCATATTATATTCATTAATGTTGATAATTTTCATAGGAAAAAATCTATATTAATATAATATATGTGGTTCATACATAATATATTTTAACATGTTCAAATATAGAAAAGGGACATACTCTTAGTGATAGAAAAAATATTTTTATTAGAAAAATAATTAATTTAATGTGATGTATATTTTGAGCAGTCTTAGGGAGTTCACCTTAATATTTGACATCCTTAAAGGTGATTAAAAATATATTTCTCAACACATATAGATAAATAAATAATATAAAACACCCTAGATATATTATATTTTTGATCAATATCGATGTTTCTTTGGTGATGTGTAAGATATTTTTTGAGGATCATGATGGAATGATAATATTAAAAAACATAAAAAATACCATAAAATAACATTATGATTTATAAGAATCTAGATTTCATAAATTTGTTTTTATAATATCAATATTTCTAAGGACCGTGAATATTTTAAACAAGGTAAACTAACAGATGATCTATAGAAGGATATATTGTTCTTATGGTATAAAAATAATGGTTAAATTATCAATAAATTATTTAATACATGGTAAATGATTAGGGTTTCAACTCCATTAAGATTATTTTTCACCCAAAATTTAAGTGTCATGTTTTGAAGGGAATTATCAAACTATGATTTTTGATACATATTCTCATTCAGACATTGAATTTGAAAACATTTATATTTTATGGATGCTTTAATAAAGGTTAATTGAATGTTTCATGAATAATGGAAATATATTTAACTAGTATTAAATGGGAATAAAAATATTTTTTTGAATACTAATGTTAAGGTAAAAGTTGATGATTCTATGAAAATAGGGATTAAATCCAATTTATTTTGACAAAGAATTAAAAACATTGTTAATGATCGAGACATAATGAGAATATATCTTTTCCACATTTCATATACTTTTTTATTTTAAAATTATGGATAATATTTTCACATGATACATAACATATAAAATGTATAGAATATAACTATAATATTGAATAATGAATGTGGGGAACCCGATATTGTATAGTGATAATTATCATGATTATTGATGACTGAATTTATGAAAACTAAATATTGTTATTTAGTTGAGAATGTAGAATATAATATCTACCCAATACTAGTGAAATTCACTAAGAATATTTATTTTTACTCAAATAATTATTATCATTTGATTTAAAATCTTGGTTGTTGTTAAAGTTTCATTAGTTTATGTAATTATACATGTTTCAGATTCATTCTATTACTTGTAGCTATATCTTATATATATATATATATAAATAGGTGTGTGTTTTTGTGTTTTTTTGAGATAAGTACCATGATACACCAAGTCTATATTCGTCCAACATAGAGGCTATCATCATGCATAAAATCTATTTTTCTAATCATATGTGATTCTATTGCTGATAGTTGATGTGAATGATTTACATGTGAACCGCTTGAGATCAAGGATTTATTAGTGTTTCTTAGAAGGTATTATCATTTCATGATAACAAATTATTGGTAAGATATTATCTTATCCAGGATTGAACTATGTAACAATTAAGTAGAATATATGGGTGATGGAAAGTGGATTGTTTTGTCCTTAATGATCAGATTTTTTGTGGAATAATTTTTTTATGGGATAAATAAATTAAAATAACCCAAATAAGAAACCACAAGAGTTCCATACCCTGAACAGTGTATACATGGTGTTAATTAAACCCTGAAAAATAGAAATTACCCAATGAGTTTATGCAACTCCATTGAAATTAAATTTCATTTTATTCAATTTCTAAAAACATATTTTAAATAAATTTATATATTTTAGCCTTTGTAAAACGAAATAACACATAAAAACACTTTTTGTATCCTTTCCAATTTAGTTTTCCTAAATACAAAAATAATACTAAAAATGATTCCTAAAAAATTTCCTTTACAATAATTCCCCATTATTATCTAGTTTCATTTTCAAAATTATAGAAATAATTTTTGAAATACAATATATCAATTTTACAAGATATGAAAATGAACAAGGGTAACAAATAAAACACTATGACACCGGGTAATAAATAAAATATTGTTGAAATATAGAGTACCCATGGTACCAAACAAGTTAATCAAAATGGGGTACAAAAAACAGATAAGTACCCTATTGAACTCATATAGTACCATTGGAAACACACACGACCCTATGTTATGATGGCATTAGAACATACCAATTCATGAGACCAACTGTCTACCTATTTTGAATCCAAAAATACAATGTAATCTAATGTTCCTTCACCTATTATAATCAATGATCTTCTAATATGGTCTTATATCACATAACATGGGACACTATTAGTGAATTACATTATATTGTATCATAAATCTACACTTATCTGTCACGTCCAAGTGCATACATTAATGAAGTAACACGATGTGAGTAATCAATAAATCAATACATGATTTATAAATAATATATATTCCAAATAGGTCTCAATGAAAAATGAATAATAATAATCTATCATATGTATCCTTTGAAATATATGTACTATAATTCCTGGAAAATACATATTTCAAAACACAATAAAAACATAAAAAAACCTGTAAAATAATAATTAATATCCTTTTCAGAGACAAAAAATTATTTCTTTTCAAATAATTATTTAAAACCAATATTAACCCCATATCCAAACCATATTTTGTTCAAATATCATTAAAATACCAAATTCATTTGAAATAAGTCATTAAATCCTTTTTACAAACACATTTCAAGATAACACCTATTTAAAAAAACCCCCAATGAAACACCCGTTATGAAAAATGAGAAATTACTATAAAACATATATGGATTATATTTTAATATCATATATATCAATAACTAAAAAAATAAAATATTTACAAATTTCATGGCACGTAATGTTATTCAAAATATACAGAACACACTAAAAACACAACCTTGGTATATTGAAAATTGTTATCGATGTCCTCTCCTTTGAAGGATAATTCCTCAACATGCAACATGAGTCCTTCCAAAATCTTAAAGAACTGAAATATCTTATTTTAATGTCTCAATAAAACCTAATATAATAAATAAATTCCTAATGACTCATTAGAGGAAGACCACCCTGGTAAATACTAATAGTAAAATATGTAAAAGTGAAACAAAAGGTAATGTAGGGATCACAATTGATAGCTTCCCTAGAAATGGGGGTTGGAAAGAAAGTAAATAATGGATAAGTGTGGGGGAGAGAACCCTCTTTATGCACCGAGCTCAGTCAAGTATTTGTCATTAAATTAATTGAAAAATAAGGTTGAGGTCGTAAAAGGGATATTTTAATTTTTTTAAACAATGTACAACAGGGTTGCATCTTGGTCTTATACATTTTGATGCAATGTTTCTATGAGAGTCACTACTATGGAATATTCTAAGGTACATGGTGTACAAATATTAAATAATTTACAAAGACCTTATCCCCTTTATGTACAAAGTTATAGCCTGGCCCACCATAATATAGTCTGGAGTCCTCCATCAGACGCTCTCCACAACATTTCATCCATCATATGTCATGTAACACCATGATGAGGAATAATTGATGAGGCTAAGTACAAAATCCGTTTTGGATTCACCATTTATGATATATTTTAAAGACACATTCCATGAATACTATACATTGTATCCTTCCCTAAAAATTTAGAGGTGAACACATATAACCTATAATAACATGCTTATATATTTATGTACCACATTTATGCAACATCTTAATTACCAAAACACAACACCAAAACCTACCATTATTAATCACACCCATGGTTGTAACCCATGATATATGGTTCAATTTTAACACCCTATGATTTTATGGTTTATATTATCTACTAACTCATATTTTTTTTCAATAACATACTTATTACTGTACACTAACCACAATGAACCGTGGAACAACACATAAACACTAAAATGTAACGAATAAAATTTGGGGGGGAGTAAAAAGAGAATAAAATTATTATTATATATATATATATGAATAAAATTAATTGTTATTATTAATACATTGGATGTTCTAACCTTCAATTTATGTTGCAAAATTATGATAAACATGATATGTACTGTAAAATGTTACCTTTATATACATCATATTTTTTATTTACATTAATATTAGAAACCAACTATAAGATAGATAAAATATATTATTTACATGAATAATAAATTTACAAAAATATTATTTATAATATATATTAAATAATATTATGGACAATTAATATTTTAAAAATGGATTTCCCTAAAAAAAATATTTTATTTATATTTATATTTTATTATTTACAAATTGGATTCCAAAATTTTTGAATTTTTATTTTATCAAACAAATATCATTTTTGAACACATCATTTCACAATAATCATAGGATTAATTTTTAATATTTATTTAATATAATTAATTTTATTGTGATTAGTGGAAAAATACTATTTTTTCCAATACGGTAATGTTGAAAACATTATCATGATGTAATAATTATATAAAAGTACAAAATCATTAATTATACTATAAATATATTTATTTCGTAAATTGATTAATTTAAAAATAGTTCATTTAATTTATAAAACCCTTGATTAATTTTTTTATAACTTATGTAACTTTTTACATTAAAAATGTTTTTATTCACTTTTTTATAACTTTTTTTTCATCATTTCTGGATGTTAAATATAAAAATATATATTTTATTTTATAATTAAATATTTTATTAATTTTTTATATGTTTAATTTCATTATTAGTCATAAATGGATAACTATACAAATTATATTTAATGACCATGATAATGGTGAATGGGTAATTTTCAGTGGATTGTTTTATCAATGTTGTGTTGTTTCTATATAATAAATTATATTAATACATTTTTAATGAATTATATAAGATTTTTTGAAATATTGAAAAATATATTATCAATAATTTAGTTGGAAATTTCTTTTATATAACATTTATAACACCTGATGGTTAAAAAGATTCTACAATATGGGTTTTTATATTATATATGTTTAAATATGAAATAAATTTGTATATTATTTATAAATTTAACTATATTGTATGTGGAACTGTTTTTGTATAACATGTCACCTTAATATTGTAAACTTTTTTTTGATTAACTATAAATTAAATGGATAAAAACTAGTTACAACTATAAAAACTAATGTGGTAAACTACAAAAAAAACTAGTGATAATAGACATAAAACGCTTTTAAAACACGTGTGAATTTGATTGGTTGGAAGGAACCAATATCAAACATCCCAAATCTGGTATATAGATTAATATATTGGTATTAAATATAATCAACCAAATACTTGTATATAGAATATTTTAATATCATTTTAAAACTATATACATACTTGAATCTCAAATTACATTTCCAAACATTAAATATGTTTTTTATTGAATGTAAATATTATGTATACTAAAACTAATTCAATGATTACATCTACATATCCTTGAAAAATGAAAAAATGTGTGATTTTATATGCTCAAAAACGGTAATTTATATTGGATGATGTCATGGATAAATAAGGTATAATTAATATGGTAATGTAAAGAACTTAAAAAATATTTTATTTAGAAAATAATATAAGATTATGGAATAATTTGGAATAAATAAATGGTGATCATTTAATTTTATTTATCTAATAATATGAGCTCGAAAATATCCTCAGATGTCATAACTATTCAAATAATCACATGTAAACAAAAAACTGATCACATAATGGTTCAATGAATACTATCAATCAAAATAAACATACCATAAATCCTCGTTCCAAGACAATTTATAAAAATGGGAAACTCCACTATCAACTTTCTTAGGTATTTTTACTCATGAGACCAAAAGATGAATTCATTGTCTATAAATATCCCTTCCCATCACATAATAATTCCAATGCATTAATAATACTAAATTTGAGAATATTTATTTATCAAATAATCATAAAAAAACTGATGAATTGAAAAACTATATTAATATATGTTTAGATATCTCCTGTTAAATTGATTATTAAATAAAAAAATAGTGTTAAGGATGGAATTATTAAAAGATATCACCAGTGATGTGTAATTAACATCACGGGTTATTAACATTATGGAATAGAAATTCCAATATGACATCATTGAAATCATTCATGAGGAAAATAATATTTTTTCAATTTTGAATCACTTTTATTCACAAAAAACTCACAAACTGTTCTATAAATTGTATTCACTAAAAATCATTGAATCCTATAAATAATACCAAATGTAAAATAATGGTCCTTATGGTGATAAAATCCATTCATGGTTTAAAATTTTATCATAAATAGTCTTTTGAAACAATTTTTAATGGGATACTTAAGTGACCATTTTAGAAAAAATAATTCTTTTTGTAAAGAAAATTAAAAATTTTATAAAAGATCACGTAAAATATATATATGAAATAATAGATTAATGTAAAATACCATTTTTTATTGTTTTTATAAAACATAAATGTAGAAGAGAATGATTTTCAATAGAAGATAAGATACAATGTCTATTGAAAAAATAAATGACTTTATAGATGTTTCATTAACAATTACTGGATGAAATGGAATTTAAACTAGTAAAAACCTTCATAAATAGATGATAATAAAATATATGTGGAATATAATAATAATATAATATTATTTCATCACATGTAACCCAAATGTAAAAAATACCAAAAAATGTGATTGTAACGTATAGGCTTTTCTAAATTAGTAACATTTCAATCATAAGACACATGAAATAATAACATCATATAAATACTAAAATATATTTAACATGAAGACAATAAGGATATATCCTATCATAATGGGTATAATAAATACCATATAAAATAAAATATCCATATAAAAAAATATTCTTCAATTAATGTAAATTGAGACAACGTCCCTTACCTCTTTATTATAAATATATTATTATAACCATGAATGGAATAAATTAAATTGAAATAAAAAAAAATGAATATAATGGGAATAATCATATATCATAGAAAAATAGTGGTATATACACAATATTAATGAAACTATTAGTTAATATGTCATATATCTCTTAGAAACAAATGTGAGATGAAAATCATATACTGTTGGCATGAATTCTTTTATAATTGTTAAAAAGTCCTAAATTATATATATAAATTTATTTTAAATATATTTAATAACCATAATGTAACATTCAATGAAAATCCAGAATATGATATTTGTGTATTTATTAATATTTTGGAATTAAATATAAATTTTACATTAAAAAGATTCTATGTTTGATGGCTTACCTCACATTCAACAATGGATTTCTCCGAAATCATGTGTATCACAGAAGGCTGAGTCATACTGAAAAAATTAATAAAATATTATTATTATTTTAAATGGAAGTTTATGCCTCTCAATTTTATTTGTGGTACTAAACATGACTATCTATATTATGAAAAAAAATTAAGGTGAAATTTTTTTACATTTTAAATTTAGAGGATTATAATAATAATGAATCAAATTTTATGAAAAAATACTCTAATATTTTTAAAATGTATTTTTACCACCTTATCGAGGATAACCCTTTCAAAATATAGTTTTTTCACTTTTAAATGTTAAATTTAAAAAAATAAACACATTATTTAGAAGCAGAACAATGAAATTTACTTTGGGTATATTTTTTGAATTTGTTTCTAATAACTTTCATTTTTTAATGAATAGTACAAAATAATGCATTTTAAGTTAAAAGTTCATGTTCAACTATTGTTTTAAGTTATATTGTCAATATAATTGGTTTTAAAGTGTAATCGGATTATATGTTTATCATTTAATCAAAATATGGTAATTAAAAGTAATTTCACTTTGAAATTGGGCATAAAAACATATCAAAATTTTTCTAGTTTTTACTTCTTAAAAACACGATTTGGGTTTTCAAAATGAGAATTCATTTTAAATTAATTTCTAAAATTTATGTGTTCGTAATTTGAATTAATGGAATCGATATTTGGAATCAGATGTTTAAAAATGTGTGAATATATTCCATTAATTTTTAGACATTATGAACAGTAACTCCAGTAAATATTTTATTTACCATTGTTAAAGGGTAAATCTGGTAAATAAGCAAAAAAATTAATATTATAAAAATATTAAAAGCTTATAACGTGTGTCCTAATCCTATTGTATGAGGTCTCTCCAACCATTGTAATCCTTGGGAAAATTCTTGGACCCAATGGGGCTACCTGTGTCTGAAAATGACTTTTTATTACTTTAAATTTAATGTTGAGTGAAAGGTGACCTCCACATGTATCTTTTTCAAATATAATTTTTATATTGGGTTATATATGAGATAATTTTGACAATAAATATTCATTATAAAAAATAAAAAAATTTATACATCATTTTATTTTATTTATAATTTTTTACAAGATATAAAGAATTTTTTTTAGGACACAATGATTATATATTGATGTCCTAATTAACGAATGATTTAAATAAATTAAATTCAAAATATGAAAACCAATTTATTTTATAAATTTTTATTTCATACACGAATTTTAGTTATAATAATGAGTTATTATATTTGATTTAATGTAGGTGTTTTGAAATAATCATCTTGTTATAGATTTTAAAAGTCATTATATGAATAGTTTATAAGTTGACATAAATGGGTTTTTTTAAATAGAAAACTTTTTTATGAACTATTTTAATAGTCATAAAAATATAATTTCATTACAAATGACATATATAAGGTTTAAAATGACATTAAAGAACCATTTGAAGTTCTATTTTCATTTTATAGTAAATATATTAACAATATAGTAGGAATATGTAAGAATATTTGGTAAAAGTCAAATTAGATAACTACGGGATAAATAAAAAAGATAAGGTTAAATATGAGACCTCAACCTACATAAAACCAATTGGTTGAGAGGTTTATGACCCAAAATTAACATAAATTTTAAGCAAATGTCTTTAGGAGCATTCGAAACTGGATATAATTTTATAATAAAATAATACTTTCCAAATTTCATAAAGTACCACTCCTCCCTCTTATAAAAGGGCATAAATTCTAAAACCTTACTAAACCTTATAAAGATTATTGGATCATATAGAATATTCCTATAGAACCTCCAAAATTCCATCTATTAAAAAAATAATCCTTACCTTAGACATAATTCAATTCATGAAATACTTTTAGCATCAATCAAATGCTCTCACCTGACTCGAGGTAATGTATTATCTCAAGCTTCATCCATTTATTTTCCTTAAACAACCCCATAAACTCTCTATATTACATTATTTTAAAGAAATTTCATAAATATACACATATTTTTATGTGAAGTGTACTAACTACACTTATAGAAACCTCCATCTAAAGGATAAGAACATACTGTTTCTGTGTACGGCGAACTACTGCCTCAGGAAATGATGATTGTTCGATTTTTCCCTAACAGCTATAATGGTGACCATTATGTTGTAACATTATTTATTTGTGATTTATATTATGTATATATTTTATTTATTATTATGTAATATTTATTTGCATTATTCTGTTATTATTTTCATGATGTTTATTTGGGGATCTGCGGACTACTGCCCCCTCGATGTGATATGACTCACTCATTCCATACATGGATCAAATAAAGTATGGAATTAATGAAACAATATATGATATATAAAATACTATATTATACATGAATTATAATATACCAATGTATCATTATGTTTTCATTGATTTAATTATGAAATAGAAATGAAATTAGCGTTAATTTGTATGTACAGCTTACCGTCTCCAGGAACAGGGCATTTCATTTCTTATCACCAAATTTTAAGGAATATTATAAATAAATATATATTTGGTATGTGTGATGTATGTGAATTATATTTTTTAGATAATGGAATATTTAATACAATGACAATTTTTAATTATAACAAGATCATTTTCTTCTCAATTACCATAAATCGACAAAATGATGAATATTATTTAAAATTGTGATGTAATTTTATAACAAGGTAATAAGTGAAATAAAATAAATTATAAACCCTAAAATCATTCTAAAGAAATTCAAAATTAACTTATTTTTATCACATAGGATGAAAAATGAATAAAAAAATTCAACTCAGACACGAGGTAAGGGATGTCGTCTCATTCTCTTTTCATTGTGGCATATTTGTATTTATAAAAAATATTATTTTTTTATCTGTATAAACACCTTTTATTTTAATTTTATTAAAAAGGAATAATATTTTACAATGTGTTTTACTAAATTACTAACAAAATTATTCTTTTTAGTGTGCGCGGTGACAATGACCTCTCTACCGCCATGAGTATTATTTTATATTTAGATTCCAAAACAAGCCGTAGTGTATTTAAAAGGACAATAAATAACATATACCCTTTAATGTATTTTGGTATTTAAAATTGTTTTTAGAATGGATTTATTATATAAATATTCTTTGAATGTCATATTGTGATTATAATCTTACATTTATGCTTGTTCTATGTTTTTTGAATATTCTTTGGTTCATGGGAATTGATTATGTATACTGGATGTTCTGTGATAAACCAGTGGTGGGTGAGCCCAAGATAGATCTCCAATGAATTGAGGAATGTGATGGGGGTAATCATTAATTTTTCTCTTTAGAGATTTACTCTATATACTATGTCGGGTATTGGGAACATAACACACTATGTAGGTGTGAAAGCTAAAATGTAAGTATGTAATAGACACCACAAGTTACCATTATAATTTCAAATTTTTATTTGATATTCAAAAGTATTATGATATAATTAGGTATGTTAATGTTCATATGTTTTATGTTTGAAAATATGATCATTTTTATTTGTATTTTTTTGTGGGGTAATGTTTTCTTTCATTATTTTATAACACTTAGAGATCTTTTTTCCTTTATCACATGTTCTTGAAATGTTTTTTACATGCTACATTGATTTTTAAGAGAATATAATAATTGAAGATGATTTATATCAAAAAAATATTTCAAGTATCATTTTAATTGTTTTATCTTTGTGAGATAAATTATATAGATATAATGTGTGTACTTTGTAATTTTTGAGAGGTAATGTAATTTTTATAGCCTAATTCGCTAACAATCAAATCCTAAGAAGATCCTGATTGTAGAATTATTAATTTGACTACATATTATATAATTTTTATTGTTTCAGCATTATAGTTGTTATCAATGGTCTATTTATATATATTTAGGTGTTAAGATTTTGTTAACAGAATATCACTAAATTATTTTTACATTATGGTCAAAATGAAATGATTTTTCATTTTAAGATAACATTAATGATTCACCAATGATTTGTTTATACAGAATGGGTTTCTGCATAGGAAACATGAAATCTTTGTTGGGATGTTATACATATAAAAATAACCTTAAAAATCATCTTCCTGAGATGGTCGGAATTGGAAATGAACATTATGTTACTGTGATGGCTTTATAGTCTCATGCAATAAATGGTGGTGGTGTCCATGCATGAGATCATCTTGATTAACAATAAGTTAATATTTCTGTAGTGGATAATTTCATGAGGCAACATCCCCCATTATTCATAAGTTCATCTATCCTAGGGAAACCTAAAGAGTGGATAAATGAAATTCAAATGATTTTCGATGTCAAGAGGTATATAGACAATAAAAAAGTTAGTCTTGTTGATTACCATCCAGAAGTAAAATCAAATATGAGGTGGTCCGTGGTTAAAAATATCAGGGACATTGAGAAGGTTTATTCTCATTGTTTGGAAGAATTCATATGTATTTTTTTGAGAAATATTCTCCAAAGGCAGTTCGACTTAGAATGTAAAATCAATTCTTGGAATTTAGGTAGGAGGATGACTTAGTGGCTTCTTATTAAGAAAAATCCACTTGACTGGAATGGTTTTATCCAAATTTTATATGAGATATTGAGAGTAAAATCAATTGTGTTTACTAAAAATTAATGCCAACTTATTGAAGGTATTTATATTCTCATGAATTTAATATTTTTTAAAAACATTTTTGATTTTATGGTAAGGTGGAAGTTGAGGTTTTTGATGATCAGGTGTTCGTTGAAAAACAACATAATAAGAGGTTTAAGTAGAAGATTAATGGGAAGAACTTTTAAAAAAATTATGTTGGTATGAAACATTGGTGTACAGTTTTTGAAAATTATGTTAACAAGCTTACTGGGGAATTTCTTTTGAATTACGGTAAGTGCTACCGATGTGGTAAAATGGGACCTAAGGCTCATAATTAAACTAAAAAAAGATCAAGGTAAAGGTTATACAAAATATGATTCACAGTTAGTAAAATGTTTTAAGTGAAATGAAATTGGTCATTATGAAAAATAGTATCCAACGAAGAACTCAAATGATGAAAAGAATCCAGAATACATGTAGAAATGGGTGTGAAATCCTTTGTAACTACTTTAACATATGTTGGGCCATCAAATAAAGTAATATCAGGTACAATATTTGTTTTTTAATATTACTCCAAAGTGTTTTTTGATTTAGGGTCTACACATTCTTTTTTTATGATAACTTTTCTAGTAAATTGGTAATTCCATCTCAAGATATGAAACATGAACTTGTGGTTAAATCACATGGATTAAAAGGTGATAAATAATGAAATTATTAGAATATTATTCTACTTTTGTGCGGAATGAATTGACTTTCCAACAATATTTTTTCTTCTAGTAGAGATCGATGTTATTTTGGGTATGGATTGGCTCTCCAATTATAATGTTATTATTGAATATAGAGATAAAGAGGATTATTTTAAGAAAGACATTATGTTTGTTTACATGAATGAACCACTTCTTTTGATAACATATCATGAAGGTGAGAATCAATTAAAATAAATAAATGAATGTAAATTTTAATATATTTATTAAAATAAAGGAACTATTCAGATTATAGATTATTCATTGGAAAATGAGTATCTTGATGTTTTTCCTAATGAGTTGTCTTGTATAATACATGATCAGTAAGTTTAATTTATTGTTGATTTATTTAATAATTCAAAGTAAATTTCAAAACCCCCTTATTTAATGGAACATATTGAACTTTTAAAGTAAAATAATCAATTAAATGAGTTATTGGATAATTGTTTCATTCAAACTAGAACATCACCATGGGGTTCGTGTTTCATGTATTTTTAAATGAAACATTTTTATATGATACATTAAAATATTTATAGAGAATTGAATAACATAAACAATAAGAAGAAGTATTATTTTCCTCATATCAATGATTTGATTAATCCGCTCTAAGGATATTAGTTTTTTTCAATGATTTACATGAGGTCAGGGTACAATCAGTTGAATGTAAAAGAAGAATACATTTTGACTTCCATGCTTCATACTATATATGGCCTTTTAAAATTTTTACTTATTTCATTTGGGTAATCCAATAAAGTATCTATATTCAGGGATCATATTAATATAAATTTTTGAGAGTAATTGGATATATTTGTGGATATGGTTTATGATGACATTTTGGTATATTACAATATTATATCAGAACAAGAAATTTATTTAAGGGTTTTCCTGTGATCCTTAAAAGAGATGAAATTTTATTGGAAATTATGAATGAGTGAATTTTGGTTGTAGAAAATCTAATTCCTTGGTCATATTGTTTCTAAATATGGCATAACTGTTGAACCTTCTAAAACAGAGGATGTTGAAGTGTAGTCAAAACCTACCAATATCAAAAACATCCATAGCTTTCTTGGTATAGTGGGATACTAAAAAAGGATTGATGGAAATTTTCCACAGTTATCTAGCCCACTGAGTATGTTAACTCAAAAGGGTGCTAATTACATCTGTAAAAATAAATGTGGTGAATGTTTTTAGGAATTGATAAGAATATTGGTAAATTCTTGAGTTTTGATACTACCATCTAGAATGGGTTAGTTTGTTATCTACAGTGATTCTTCATTGAAAGGAATTGGTTGTGTCCAATTGTTGGGTGATCAGCTGATTCCTAATGCTTCATGTCAGTTGATAACTCATGATTTAAATTACCCAACATGTGATTTGGAATTAGCTGATGTAGTTTTTGCATTGATAATTTTGAGGCATCATTTGTATGGAATAATGTGTGAAATATATATTGATGTCTAATGATTGAAGTATCTATTAACTCAAAATGAATTTAAAATGAGATAGAGGAGATTTCTAGAATTAATCATTCATTATGTTTGCACGATCTATTACCATCCAGTTACGAAAAATAAAGTTGATGAAACATTGAGTTGAAAGAGTAAGTCTACATTAACTATACTACATTTTTAATGTGATCCTTTGATTTTTGATTTGATGATTTTTTTTATTTTGCTTGTGTCGGGAATTACTCCATTTTGATTCTGGTGGCAGTGAAATCATATCTATTAGAATTAATTATGAAAGTAATTAATGAATGTAGTGAGTTACATAAAAAAGATGAATTGTTTTAGAAGAGTATGTTGCCAAAATTTAACTTTGATAAAGATTGTGTTTTTAGGTTTGGAAAGAGGTTATGTGTGACTTGTGATTTAATGTTAATAAAAGAGATGTAATTTGAAACTCATTGTTCTTCATTTTTAGTTCATCATGGAATTACTAAAATGTATAGAGTTCTTCTAGATTATTACAGGTGGCATGGAATGAAAGGATATGTTGCTTACATTACTATGAAGTGTTTTACATGTCAACATACTAAAGAAAAAAAGACAGTTACCGGTAGTGATGTTTAATCCATTTCCATTTCCATAGTGGAAATGGGAAAATGTGTCCATTTATTTTGTAGTAATTTTACCAAAGACGTATCAAGGTAACAAATCAATTTTGTTATTGGTCATTTCTTCCATAAGTCTTCTTATATTCTTCCCATTCAAGATACTCTATGCCTAGTTCAAGATTTTCAATCTTATATTAAAAAGATAGCAAGGTTACATGGATATCCCAACTCTATTGTATTATATTACTATACTAGGATCACTTATAACTTTTGGATGTGCCTTCTGAAGTCATTTTGAAATGAATTATATTATCGTACAACATTTCATCTTCAATCAGATATACAGTTAGACCAAAAAATTCTGACTGTGGAAGATATGATACATGCATGATCAATGGGTTACTGGGGATGTTTGGATAAACATATATCATTGGTTTCATTTTCTTTTAATAATAGTTTTCATTCCAGTTTACATATAGAACCATTTGAGGTATTATATGTAAAGCGGTTTTAAACTCCCACTTTTTGGGATGAAGTTGGTGAATGGAAGTTTATAGGACCCAAATTGATAGAATAGGATCAAATAAATGGCTTTGTTTACCAATAAGAATGTTAGAAAACCATCGAGATTGTTTAAATGTTATATGGATAACCAAATGAATGATCATCATTTTGAGGTTGGTGATCATGTCCTTCTCAATGATTTTTCTTGGAAAAGTGTGATGCATTTTGATAAAAATTGAAAGCTGAGTCTGAGTATCGTTGGACCCTATAAAATCATTGATAAATTTTGATCTTTTTCTTGTTGTGTGGGTTTAACTCCATGCTTATCCCAGTAACACAATTTTTTTCATGTATCAATGTTGAGAAAGTATATTCTGGATCCAGTACATGTTTTTAGTCGATAGGTAGTTCAGTTGGAAGGGAATCACTCCTATGTGAAACAACCTGTCAAGATTATAGTCTAAAGAGAGAAATTGTTGCAAAGTAAGGTAATTAATTAGGTAAAGGATTTGTGGAAAATCCATGTGGTTGAAGATGCGTCATGGGAATTTGAGAACACTGTGATTTATAAATACCACCACTTATATGATATTTGAATATGATTATTTGGAGAGAATTTCTAAAAGAGGTGAATGATAAATATCCTAGGTAAATAATGAATATGAAATTTTCAAATAGAGTAATATTTTCAAATTAAATATTAATTTTAATTTATGGGGATGATAACATCGATTCTGTACCCGATATGAAACAATGGGTTTCTCTAAATTCTTATGGTACATACATAGAAGAGGCGTACAGAAAATATTAATAATATTATAATATTATTATTTTATATAGTTGTTATCACAATGCCATTGTATTGGTTGAAATTATTAGAACTAACCATGTTAGGATTAAACATGATTGATAAATGTTTTTACATTTAAAATATATAGGCTTAATATGAGAATAAATAAAATTTTATGAATAAATACTCTAATATTTTTAAAATATAGTTTTACCAACTTTTGGTAGATGATCCATTTTCAATCTAGTATTTTCTTCATTTTTTATCTTTTATATTACAAAATAATATTCTTCATTATAACTGTGACATCAAAATTTTCAATGAATAAATTTTTTGTATTTCTTTCTTATAATGTTTATTTTTTAATGAATAGAACAAAATACTGAATTTTCAGTAAAAACATCCTTTTAATATAATTTATTTATATATATATTTTATTTATTTTTTGTTTTAATATGTAATTATAGTATATTTTTATCATGAAATCGAATTTCTGGCATTGGAAGTATTTGCACTTTTATATTGGATATAAACATATTTCAATATTTTTGTAGTATTTTTCTTCTTAAAGACACACTTTTGATTTCAATAACAAGAATTAATTTTAAATATATTTATGAATTTTCTATGTTTTTATTTTGTAAGAATGGATTAAATCTTTCAAATCAGGAGATCCAAATTGTGTTAATAGGTTCCTTTTATTTTTTGACATTATGAATTGTAACATTAGTAAATATTTTATTTACTATTGTTAAAGGTTAAATCTGTTAAATAATGGTGAAAAATAATATTATAATAATTTTAAATTACAGTAACATCTCCACATAACCTATTTGATGAAATATTTTTTCCAAGGGAATCCTTGGATGGATTTTAGGACACCATTGAGCCACATGTGTGTGAAAATGACATTTAATTACATTAAATTGAAATTTAAGGAAAATTTGAACTAAACATGTATCGTTTACTAAAAAAATTAATATGGGTTATGTAAGTGATTTTTTCAACTATTAATTGTCTTTATAATAATAAAAATATTTCCTACATAATGGTATTTTATTAATAATTTTTATAATTCAAATAGATAAATTTATTTAAGACAAATATGGTGAAGCAGTGATTTACTTATTAATGTATGATTTAATGAAATGAGATTAAAAATATTAAAACAATTTTTTTAATACATTTTTTACCATCCACTAATTTTATGGATTATGAGGTCTTTTTATATTCTAATAAATATATGTTTTTCAAAATAATAACCTTTTTAATTAAATTTTAAAAGTCATGATATGTATATTATATAAATTTGCATAAATGAGTTTTTTAAACAAATTATTTTTTATTAATTGACTAATTAGTCCTAAAATTATACAATTCATAAAAATGACTTATATAAGGTTGAAAATGTAGTTAATGAACCACTTTAGGTTCAGTTTTAATTTTATCGTGACTATATTAACCATATGTTATGTATAAGAAAGAAGATATGGTAAGTGTTGTGTTTTTTAACTATGGGTAAGAGCTAGTCAATATGGAATATTATTTAAACAATTCTTGCCTAAAACATATTGAAATATAGTTTTTAGACCAAAAAACATCATATTTTTAAAATAAATGTCTTTCGATCCATTTTAAACTGAAAATCACTTTATAATAATTTAATACTTTCACACATTCCGAAAGCACCCCTCCTCCTCTTCTAAAAGGGAATCACCTCTAAACCCTTAATTACACCTCTCAAAACCATTGACTAATCCAATCTATTCTCAAATAAGCTCAAATGAACCCTCTCTTTCTCCTAGTATCTCATCCATAGGCAAATATAAATTGAAGAAATCCTTTTACCTTAAATTAAAAGGATGTACTCGATTCGAGGAAATGCATTCTCTCATGCATCATTCATTTATTTTCCTTCTTCTACCACCTAAACTCTACTTATTCAATTATTTTATAAGAAAAATAGTATATTAACTATTCTAGTATGTTTTTATGGGAATTATTTGAACTACACTTCCACACACCTCCATCTTGTGCATACAAATATATTATTTCTATGTATGGAAAATTACTTTCTGACGAACCGATGATTGTTCTATTTATCCCTACCACCACTCAAGGATGAAATTATGATGGAACTATATTAATATATGAAGTTTTTTATATTGTATTTATTCTACTATAATTTTTTATTTTTAACATTCCTTTATGCATTTCATGATGTGTAAACATGATAATTTTATTTTAGGATGTGCAGACTACCACCCCCACAAAGTGATATGAATCCTCAAGGAAATACATGGAACATATATAGGGATGGAGTTAATGAAATAATGTGACACAATAAAATATGATATTATACTGGAATTCTAATTTACCTATGTATCATTTCATTTTGATTCATTTTAATGTGAAATTGATATGAAAGTAGCGTTCATGCGTACGTAGGACTTATCATCTCCTTGTATGGTGCATTTCATTTCTTATCTCAAAATGCTATGGAATATTATAAATACCTATATACCTAATATATGTGATATATATTAATTATATTATAGAGATAATTGACGTTTGACTACATGGGAAAACTATGATTGTAACATGATCATTTACTACACAATTAATGAATATCAATAAAACAATCAATATTAACATAAATAATGACTTAATTTTAAAACGTGGTAATAATACATATAAAAGAAAATGAAACTGGAAATATTTTCTATATAAATAATAAATTAACATAAGTTTACTATATAGGAAGAACAAAGAACAAATGTGTCAAGTCTGAAACGTGGTAAGGGACTTATTCTCAATCACTTTTCATTGAGGAATATTTATATTTATACATGAAACTATTTTATATTGTGTATAGACCCCTCAAACATTTCATTTCGTTCAAAATGAATATGTTTCTTGATTCATTTTTCTAAACAAAAAAGGAATGCTAATTTCTAACGTATGTGATGAAAAAAACATTTTGGTTGTTGTGTATGTTATTTGATATTTGGATTCATTAACAAGTCATATTGTTTTTACAAGTAAATTAAATACCATATATACTTTTTAAGTATTTTGGTATTGAAAATGGTTTTATATAGAATTGATTTTGTAGATATTATTGAAATATAATATTTTCATTAGAATCATTCCTTTATGTGTGTTTTATGTGTTATGAAAATGTTATTATTCTTGGGCATTGCATCTGTATACTGGTGGTTCCATGGTATACCAAGGGCTGCTGAGCCTGAAATATTTCTATAATGCGTTGTGTAATGTGATAGAGGTAAATCCAAATGTTTCTCCAAATATATTTAGGGAATATACTGTGATGTGTATTTCGTATAAAACTCACAGTGTAGTTGTGAAAGCTATAATGATAGAATGTTATGGATCCCACAAGTAACCATTTTGAGTTATGATTTATATGTGTTATTCATAAATAATATGATTTCATTAGTTATTTTAATGATCATATTTGCTATGATTGAAATGAATTTTCTTATTGATTTTTATGTATTGATGGACTAATGTTTTTTCCTTATATTATAACCCATAATGGTATTTTAATTATCATCCCATGTTTTTGAAATGTATTTCATAGGGTATAAGGATGGGGAAGAGAAATGAATATTTTAAGAAGATTTAAATCATGAAATAAACTCTATTTTTTTAATTTAAGAGTTTTAATTTTTTGAAAAAATGAATATAAAAGAAGTGTCTACATTGAAATTTTTGAGAGCTAATGTAATCATTATGGTATAATTCTATAAAAATCTAAACAATAAAGGATCCTCAATGTCGAATAGTAGATTTAACTCAAGATTATGTAATTTTTATGTATAGGGCCTTATACATAATCACATATATAATACCATTTACTATTTTATTATAAAACTTCTTCCCTGGTATATTTATAATTAATTAAGAAAATCACTACTCTGATTAATAACAGGTTAATATTCCATTATATTTCAATTTTTTTATTTTATTCCTTATAATATGATCATGGAAATATCATTAAAATAATGTTAATAATGATATGAATATCATATATATTTATTATATAAATATTAATATTCAGCCTTAAAAATTATATATTGAAAATTAAATTACACCTTTCAGGGAGATGGAAGGAGAAACGTATGCATGAACATAGTTAGCATCTTTCAACGGTTGAATGAAAAAAATGTAAATAATAATTTATAATTATAAAGTAATTTCATATTATTTGTATCAAATATATATTGATTAAATATATTCATAGTGCTAAAAAATTAATGTGGCCATGGAAACAAATATTGTCACATCAAGGATGTTATATTTAGCAAATACAAATGAGAAACATTGTAATTTTCAAATGATTGGATGGGAAGTCGATGGTTATGATATAATAACTTTATAAAAATTATTTTTTCATAAAATTAATTTATATATATATATATTCATTACTACCATCTTCATAAACATCCTTTTATTTTGTGATGGAAAATGAATTCCACCTATATATGGAGATTCTATGTTATACATATGAACGAGCAGTATTTTCCATTTTCGTAGGATAGAAAAGATATTTTAATTTTTTATCAATAATTAAAATAACATATAATTATATTTATTTAACATTAGTTATTATTTTAGTGTTGGTATAATATATTTATGCAGACAATAAAAACAAAATAAACCTTATGAATAGAAATTATCTCATTAAATAAAATTTTGACATATTTTTTTCAAGTTTCCATTCTTATATTTTAGTCTTGACCTCATGTTATCCATTTTCCCAATACCCACAATATTGTAATTTTTTAACATTTATTGGTCAATAATATTAACATAATATGAAATCTAGACATTAAATGGACCATGGAAAATTTTCTCAACCATATCCTATTAATTTTTCCAAATATTGCATTTATATAAATTTTAAAACTTTTTTTAAATTATTATTTATTAGAAAATATTACTACTGTTTTTAATACTATTCCTTTAGTATGAATTTAAATACATCATGAAATTGGGTAATTTAAATATAATCCTATAAAATATTCCTAAAATTTCATCTATATCAATAAAATTTCAACTGCTAGAAATTATTTCAAATTATATAACATTTTATTTTTTTATAACAATATTTTTTATATTAATTTTATTGGAATAAATATTGTATTAGTGTTGCACAATAATATAATGTAATAAAAGGACCACAAAAATTTATAGGGAAAATAACACAATGAATATAATTACATTATTAAAAAAATTACTTTTAATATTAATTCATCAATTGGTATTTCTTCTATGTGAACACATAAGAGATTATTAAGTCAAATAGTGTCACATTTTATAAACATCTGTGATTGAAATATTATATATGATATATTCATATAAATTTTCCCACTAAAAAAATTATATCCAAATGTGATAACGGTAAAATTTAATTCACTAAACAAAAATATGATGAAAAAATTTGACCTTATTTCTTAGTTTTAACTTAGAGTAACCCGATTTATCCTTTATCAAGATGATAATTGTTACCACTTGTACTATTCTTATTAAAAATAAATAAAAGGGTTCTTTTTAAACAAATTAACCTTATGATTACAAATATGGAATCCGTTCTCTGATATTCAATTCCTCTATGTTTTAATAATAAATTTAAAAATAAAACACAATATTCAATAAAAATAATTTTTTCATAAATATTCCATTTTAGGTATAGAAATTTTTGTAGATCCTTTTCAACCATAAAATTGATTCCAATTTGTAGAATTAAATTACTCATAAAATAATATAAAAAATTTCTGTGTGAAATAATTTAAAAAAATATAACTTTATAAATACCAGGAAAAATATAATTTTTCAATAAATAGTAATTTTCACTATTAACAGAGAAATCTATATTTATATAAATATGTAAAAAATTTCACCCTCGGATATTTTTATATGATATAAATAAATATGATATTATTTTTACAAAATAAATTTTAAATATTTTCTTGAAATTAATTATTACATCTTATCAATAAAAAATATTTTGATGAAAATGTATTTTTGAATAAGAAAATAACATTATTGATGATTGAATACATATTTCCTAATAATTAATAATATCCATTGTTTTCAGTTGTTCTATATTATATATATTTTAAAATTTGGTTAATAATATTCATAATCTACAATCCATTAGCTAGGAGGTAATTATCACCTGAAATAATAATATTTAATAATATATTTTTGGTTATTTAGACTCGGTGATGAATATTTTTTATACTATCCAACATATTGTTGTTTTAAAAAATTAGGTTATGATGTTCTGAACCTTTAATAAATTTTTTCAGATCAATTTGAAACTATTTCCAACAATCAATTAATTCTCATTTGAAAATTCATTTGTGGGAAACCAACATTTTCAAAACGGTTAATATATCATCCTCCTAAAATAGGTAAAGGTAATTATGGTGGTCATCACAAAATTAGTATCCAAATAAGGTACCATTAGTGGAAATTTAATATATGGACATAAATGGGAAAAAATGATAAATAATAAATAAATAGCGATTGTGATAATATTTAGTGGATTTATAACCACAATTAAATAATAAATCATCGATGGGTTAAGATAATATTGATTTATCAGAAATTAATGTTCTAGGATAATATTTTTTTCAATATATTCTTCTTATATTTGACGAATTTGTTTATGAATATGGTAAAATATAAAAACGTGAATTCTTTCATTTCATAAGTAATATTTCACTCTTTGGTTTTTCATCGATAAATGTCAAAATATTCTCTTACTCCACTAGAGGAGGAATGCTTTTTTATGTATGAAAACTAAAATTAACTATTAACGTGTCACATAATCCACAAAAGGAAAAATTATTCCTCTAATATTTATACAACAACCATAACTGAATTGTTTACTATATGGTAAGATAATATTCATTATTTATAATGTGTTCTATGAAGAGATAATATATTCAACGTCATATATTCTATAATAACATTGAGGATACAACAATTATTATTTCACACATAAATTTCCCCACACCACAAATAACAACAACAAACTCATCATTAAATAAATTTTTAACCTAAAATGATTAATCACACCCCTAATAAGAATCACTAAGATACATAATATATTATTATAAAATAATAATTTATGTTATACCTAATGGTTATATACACTGCACAACCTAAAAAATACACCGCATAATTATAATTATCCCCAATGAAATCATAAAAATTTAAAAATATTTGATACTATTATTTTTATCCCAAAAAACATAATATTTGTCTTTAAAAATTTTCATTCAAAAAAACTTCATATTAACCCATACATCATATATTCCATTGGTGGATGATTCACCCATAACACCCTTTGGATTTTATATCAATCCATTCTTCCTTTTTGGATGTAATAGTATTTTAACTATAATAGGGGTTTCCCATTTTCAAAAAAATATTAATATATTTCCTATAACATTCTATCTAATATAATTAACATCCTAAAAATAACATTAATCATCAAAAAAACATATCAATATTTTTAATACCAATATGATACAAAATATGTTATCATGTTTTAATAATTCATAATTACCTCATCAAAAGAGATCTTATAAACCCTAAATGTTATTAATACCGTCAACCTTATTTATTAAAATTAAAAAAAAATCATTCCAAGAAAATTTATCTACAACATATATTAGACGAAGTGGTTATTTGACCGTAAATTTCTCCCAAAATACTCTTAATCATATTTGAATTTTGTCACTAATAACATCAATGATGTTATATAATCAATTAAAAAATAAACCACCGTGAACTCATTAACCAATTAAGGTAACAAAATTTAATAAATTATCGTCATCTAAATAAAAAATATAATTCCTTTGGGGAATGTACTCAAATAATGTCAATGTTCTATATTCCATGTTCTATGTTTTTCATAAATCTAGTAACCAATAGTTTTACTAAACATAATCAGATACAAACTATAAAGAACCCATTTATAGTATCCTAGAGTTAGTGATTATTTTATTAAATTTTCACTCGATACAGGAAATAACCTCATGAAATGAAATTTATTTATTAGTCATAATAATGTAGATACATACATGAATCTAAAATTACATTTTCATATATAAAACACTATACATATTTAAGGAAACATTATTAGTACATGAACTCAATAAAATATTCCTTCTCCATTTCATGGGGAATGAGAAAAAATAAGTGTGTGATCAGGTTATCAATACTGGGTAGGCAATGAGGAAATTGTCCTGATTAAATATGCTATAACAAATATAGAAAGATAAATAATTAACGATAATTGAATTTTATCAATATCATGATAAAAATTAATAATAAGGTAGGAATAAATATTGATAAAATAATGTAATATAACTAAAAACATGATCATGAAAAATATATATGGATGTTATAACTATTAAAATAATCACAAGGACATCAATAAATAATATCATAATGATGGAATTATTAATTTCAAACATCACGAACTTCTCATTATGGCCTCATTCTAATAAATCATACATAAATGGATATGTCCTCAACAAATTACCTAATCATGTTGGTCTCATGAGGCCAATAAAAGCGTTAAAGGGATATAGTTGTCCCCTCACATCAGATAATATGTATAATTCATTCATAAAATATAATTATAGAATAATAATTCAATACACAATCAATATAAATGTTCTTATTAAGTTAATTGTATAATAAATATTAATATTTCTACAACTAAAATCCACAGAAAACCTCCAATAAAAATATATGGATGGTGATATTTCAAAATATCTAAAGGGCTGTTCATGCGACATAAAGGGTTATTTATATTTATGAATCTAAATACCAATAAATAGCCATTGAAATCATATTTGAGGAACATATAATTTAAAATTTTAAAAATTATATTCAAAAACTAAAAATCAAATAATATGGTGAAAATAATTTTACATGCCAAAAATATTTTAATCATATAATGGAATCATGAAGGAAAACAATTGTCAGGATCGTGGGAAAATATGTTCATACTGTGAAAGATAAAAATAAGCATTCATTTAAAATAATTTGTAAAGGGAGTCTAAAGTGACACATTTTTAAAATTATAGGATATTATATATGGACATGAAATGTGTATAGGACAAGTGAATAAATCATTTGTGACATTAATTTTAATTTGTTTCCCTATTTTATCTTAATATGGACTTATCCACTGGGATTTATTTTTATCACTTATACTAATAATTTATTCTCAGAAAATAAATCACTCATATTAGACTCATTATATTATACATGAAAATATTGTATACTTCAATTTTTTTAAATTCATTTCTTATATATATATATGAAAATGAATATTAACTCTTATCTTAGAGATACGGGGAGAGAACTTGTTTTCGTAGTACAATACTCATCCAATGATTTTTATGATTTTATATTCAATTTCAAAGTGAAATGGTATATAATGAAGTAAATTTAATTAATTGATGTAATATTTATCTTTTTTGACTTTTAAAAAAATTTATAATATAATTTAACAATAATAATTATTAAATGAAATTCCATTTATTAATTATAGTTGTATTTTGAACAATGCATCAAAAAAATGATGTTTCTTAGAGAAATCCCAAAAATTCACCCGAAGACAATTGTGATGTTTACAATTAAAAATTATGGTTTGTTTTCTCAATGTAAAATTCAAAATTTTTCTAAATTTAATTTTTTTATTTTTCGTAGATGGATATTAAGAGATGTTTTTTTAGAAAAATATAATTATTAAAAATATAAATTAATGGCCTATAAAATATATCATTCCATATATATATATTGTAAATATAAAAACATTAAAAAAAATTTTAAAGTTAGATATGTCTATTTATTTATCTAATATTGATGGCTCGGTTAAAATTATCTCGATTAAATAATTATAGCAATAATATGATGATCCTTAGAAATGATGGTGTTGTGTGTAATATAAAATAAGTCAATGTTGCATGTAATTTACACAATTTGGGTGTTTTTTTAAAATAACCCAAATTGTTATTTCATATAATGAAAAATAAATCATTGTTCTTTGTAGAACAAGAAATGTGGATGTTGTTTGTAGCGCAAGTGTTGTGGGTGTTGCATGTAGCACAAGACCAATGGGTGTTGCGTGTAGCACAAGACAATTTTGTGTTGCGTATAACACATTCCCTATTGGTTTCATGTTAAAGTATTTTTTTAAATATTTTTTAATATATATATATATATATATTCTGTGTCACATGAAATGATCAAATGTCAAATACGATAAATTAATTAAAATAAAAATAATTCACAAAATCTCGGGGTGTTACATTCGACCACTGTTAAAATGAATTTCAACATCAAAATTCATCTTGGTTATACTAGGTTTAATACTTGAATTATTCTTTCATAGAAACCAACACAGTAAACATGAATATTAAACATCTTTGAAAAATATAATTTAGAACCATAATGGTTACCCAAAGGAATGATTAAGTTGTATTCCCCTTTGGAGAACATAGTTGGCATGTAAAAACATGGACATTGAAGAGAAATATTACCATATTGTTCTATTGGAGAGTGATAACGAATAAGGTTATGAAAAAGATAACAATCATAAATCAATAAATTTATTATTACTTGTGCGACTAGGAGAACATTTTGGTCATGAATATCTTTTATCATAATCATAAATATTTTTCATGAAAAGATATGATTTAGAGGCATTGTCGCCCTTTTTTGATCCTTGTCATACATCACCTATTTATAAAAAAATTAAGGTAACTTTTTCATTACTGAAGTACTAACAAATCATGAGACCCATGATAGGAATACCAATTTTTCATTAGTTTCCATATACAATAGTTATCTTGAATAGGCTATCAAATATGGATAAATTTTAATTTGAAATACAACACATTAATCATACTAACTTCATAAAAAATGTAACATAATCTTTATATAAATGGTTATACTTATATCCCTTTAAATGTATAATTCACCCTTTATTCACTAAATGAAATCTTATCTTATAGAAAAAAATTATTAGAAACATGAAACAATCCATGTACTAATAGAATATTTAATTTGATTTTATTATTCCATCATTAACGTAAGGAAATATAATCAAATTAAATCTCTCCAATGGATGAACATTAAGTCTTTAATAGGTATTAATCATAGAAAATCCAATATGAAATTCCCATATAAGAAGGGAGGCGTTAGTAATTCTTAATTATATTGGTTTATTTCATCTATTATGATCTCATATGATTTCCCTTTTTTCGATTATCTTCCTAGGTAGTTGGAACTGATAACCATTATAAACCCATGGATTTGGGAGATTCATAGAGATATTCCTAAACTCCCTACAAATGAAACCATAAAATGTAAATAGTGAATCCTGAGAAGGTTTATAATTATTTGAATCATTATATAACATTTTTACAATAACATTTTCATTAGTCCACTCTATTCTCTTTATTTCCTTACATAAAATATTTACGAGTCCCATTAATGAAATTTCCACCATTATTCATTACACCCCTAGTTCACAGTGTAAGGATAATCGTCTTATCTCCAGGTTTTTTATTATCCGTAGAACTAATCATCATCTTCTTGTTAAAACTATGTGATAAATACATAACTCCAACCCTTTTTTTCAACATTGATTTCACTATCAAGAATCTATTCATAGCTATCAAATTCTCTTATGTCCAACACATTAATGAGAAATGGAATTAATCAATTGATAAACCTTTTAGTATTACTTTCTGGTTGAATGATAATTCCAGAAATGTATCATGCAAGACTTTTAAAATTATCCTTGCATGAACATATAGATTCGTTATTTATTTTCTTCCACTAAAGGAACTCATATTCAATCTTGGAATGAAGAACACATGGAATATTCTTATAAAATAATAAGGTCTTTAACAGATCTTAATCCTTGAATTAAATTTCATCTTTCTTCATTGTATTCTTAATTAGAGTCTAAAAGTAGTTTTCTTCTAATTATAAATAATAAACTACCAGAATATAATTCTTATGATCTGAACATTGGAGAATAGAGAATATCATTTCTATGGTACTAATCTAGTGTTCATAAAAAATGTCAGTTGGATGACCCTCTAAAATATGTTGTTCATTTAATCATGAAGGTATGAATATAACATTGTTCTATCCTTTGATATTTTGAATGTTCATTGTGATTCATAGCTTGAGAGAAATCGGTGATCATAGTGATGAGGTTTTTCATTCGATCTCTTAATGAATTTGGATCTATAGGAGAAAATTCGGTGCAATTTCCCTCTCAATCTCCATTAACATGGTTCCTTCATGTTCCATCCATTTAATAAATCCAAAAGAATTGATTAAGAAACAATTATCAAAGAAATGAACCACATAATCAGGAAAAGTCACTTCTATGATGTCCAAATAATGACATTGTTCTTAATAAATGACACCTTACAATTATCCAAGGTTATCCATTTCTAAATTCTATTTAGAAACATCATGATGGTTCCTGAAGAATTTTTTAATTCCCAAATCCCATCCCTCAGGAGTGTTAAACAAGGTGTGCAACATTGCCCTTTTTGTTTACCAGATTGCACTCAGTCTGGAACATAACATATTTTCATTGATTTTACACCTATGGGCATTTTTTTTCAATGCCACATCCACTTTTATTATGCAGAAATTGATGTATTTCGGGGATACCACTTACTCTACCATTTAAAATATTTCCAGGACATTCCCTTAAATGTTAACTCACCCTTATACAAATCCATAGGTAAATCCACACACATATCCATATAAATATACCTATGAGTATCCATAATGTTATTGTATCATAGTTTCAAAAGGATGAATAAACCTTTCCTTTTATTTCAACTATAGATGCCCAAGAATACGATGCATGGATATTGCAATAATTTAGATGAATATTCACAAAATTATAAAAACAAATCCTGAGGACCAAAAGATTTTAGTTTCATGGAAAAATAGAAATAAAATTTTATATCCTGGATATTGATCTTGAACATATCCCATAATTATATCCACCATTTGGTCTTATTCCTAAATCCTTTCATAATAAATTGGGAATTGAAACATAAAAATGGGTATGCTCAAATGTTCAATATGGATAAATAAGGGATATCTGAAAGAATAGTTAAGGGAATAAAGTTATAAGAACATGGTCATGAAAATATAAGATCATATCATTCATATCAATGATAATATACATGAATCATGGAATAAGGCATGGAATTTCCTATGACATGAATCATAAAGAAATTAATTTCAGAATCCACAAAATCAAAAATAAGGGATAAGACATAGTATTTATTTCATAAATATAAGAATATAATTTTTCTGTCAAGGATACTTTCAAAGACCATTATGACATCATAGGATTGGGAATCAACCCATGTACCTTGTGTAGTCTTGGGAGAACCACCAATGTTCCCTATTACATTTATGATTTGGCTACAACCAATGAACCTACTTATTTTATATATTGGGATACAACCTGTGTACCCTCCCTCTTTCAGAATTAGGAAATATACCATGTTCCTACATTTATTGAGGCTTGATGTAAAAATAGTTTACACTATTTATATTGGGCCAATGCTACAACCCATGTACCTTTATGATTTTGGGCTTGGGCTCAAATATATAAACACTCATTATTTTATTCCTGGGATACAACCCATGTACAAACATGTTCCTGTGATTGGGACATAACCAGTGTTCCCTTTGAAGTCATATATAAATCTTAATTACCAAATTAATGGGGTTTATATATAGGTCCAACCAATTTCATAATAAAATAATTAATAAATATGCTATAAGAAAATAAAAAATTCATCATATCAAGATACATAAAAAGATATAGGAACTAGAAACATAAAATAATTACATATGAAATGAAATGCGTATAACTAAAGTTTAATCACATAATAACCTATATAAAATAGATATTTTGATTAATTGTGTCATAAAATCATAACCCATGATGAGAACATGGATTTAAAAGCTTGCACCCTATGGAAGAGAAACAGATTTCATAATGTCTATAACATTACACATAACCCATCCATAAATTGAATATGAATTAAACAGTTTGATCATATCATATTAGGTAATGAGTGAAATAAATGAATGTTCTTATAGATATATAATAATGTTGAAATATACATAAAAAAGGTTTCTTGAGGGAAATATACTTTCTTATTTAAAATATACTTTTTATTACATAATTCCTTTAGTAAAATTATTTATTTTATAATATCCTTGAAAAAATATAAATGAAGCTTTAAAAATATAAAAATTAATATTCGTTTCAGTCAAAATTATTTTTATGGACCTTTTGAATTTTTTTTGGAAAACAGGTCCCAAAAAATGCTTTTTTTACACTATATATTTCTGACTAGATAGATAGACTGTTAGATATTACATAAAAACATAATTTTATGAACCATTGAATAGAAAATGCTACTAATATATGATGAAATATTTAATAAGAATAGTAGATGAAAACTCATGAGATTTCTTGAGATATATATCATAATAGTTCAATAATGGAAGCATAAACATAAACAATCTTTAAATAAGATTGGATTTTCTTAATAAACACTTATAACTTGGTGGATTGGGATCATACACCCAATATAATAAAATGAAAAAACATGAAGCCTAAAATAATTTTAATATAAATTTATTCAGGATATATCATGTTAAATTTATGTATATACTCCTCTAGAAAAGATATTAGCTGAATATTAAAACATGAGTATGATTGACAGAAAATTAAGACAAAATTATATTACATATTCAGAAACATTTGAATTTAAAAACCAATTAAATTGAGTTAATAATATTTATATGTTATTACCCATAAATATATGTACATGATACATAGAATATAGTCATGGTACGTAAATATACCACAAAAAAGGAAATAGGTGTGATCGTATCATGTATCTCATGAAAATAAAAAGTAATAAAATATTTTTACCTTGTGTATTGAATCTCATTGTACCCAAACAAGATTCTTTTATAATAATTTAAATTTTATTATAAATAATATGTAGAATGATATTATTATATTGTAAAGAACCATATTTTCAATGCGATTTTTTTATTATATAGAATTATTATGAGTATGTGAAAATTGACATCGCCTAATTCCAAGGCCCGGAGTTCCTAAAAGGAATTTCAGAACATATTTTCAGATACATTTAGTAAACACCTTAGCATCAATTTTTATCTTCTAAAACATCACTCTGATTAAAAATTTGAGGCCACCGTTTAATCTACACTGCAATGATTTTCTTAGGAGTGGCATTACTTTGACCGTAGTAGGTCCGAAGAAAAAGATAAATATTGCGACATTTTAAATGAAATGAAACAAAATAATTTTGTTAGTTTGTTTTATATCAACCAAAAAACAAGCCAAGGGGTGGGGGCAGCAATGTGTCAAGACAATAAATAGATTGTCTTGCCAACCCTATGTAACAACGTCGTTGGGGAATTAGGATGTTTCCTAATTAATAGGCCACATTAAATTCCAACGTCGTCACTTACCATCCCACTCTCCTATATATACAGATAATGTGGATGAGTATCGGCAAATATTAGCCAAGAAATGTTGTTCTGATGGAAAGTCGTGATGCTGGACACATAGAAGAATAAGCCTACCCAATGGGAGGTGATGGGTGAAACGAAACCAAGAACTGAAAGATGATGTACGAGTGGCGTCAATGTAAACACCAAGGGCACATGACAAATGATCCAAACTAAAGGAAGATGTACGAGTGGCGTCATTACTGGTTGGGGTAATGAAGAACAAGATCCACCTTCAAGCGCGGGTGTTTTCCCCAATGATTAGAGGTAGGGGGATTATTCATTTTTGATTTTTTAATGATTTTCATCCTCACCATTCTTGAATAAGAAGAATATCACCGGTACACAAACTAATAGGTTGAACCGCGATTCATTCTCTCTCAGGGTTGTCTTTGCTCAGTATCTTGTGATGTTTATCTTGTTTCTTAATTCCATTCTGATTAATCATTTAACCCCCTCATGTTTTCGAGCTAACCCCAAGGGCACATTCCAAATGATCCCATCCCAAACCCTCCGCTATAATTGCTACATCCTTGTGCTTCTTATGGATTACTGACAATCTGGTGATACCGGTCAGCTACGTTGGGGATAGTCCATTGATGTAGGACACAAAAGGAGGAAGCGAAACAAAGTCTTGGTGGTCTTCACAGTGGCCTACACCGGATGGCACTAGTCGGCTGTGGTGGATGTGTGATGCATCTTTGCACACCTCCGAAGAACAAATAGGCTCGAGGATCGTTAGCCATGGTGACTGGAAGAAGGTTGCCCTCACACCGATCGATCACGGGGGATAGTGCAGAGTGCCATCGCGGCCTGATGGATAGGTTGGTTGGCACACTGGCCAGCTGCAATGGAGCGAGTAGGATATGCCCTCATGGGTCTTGCCTGCCACTTGGTAGCACCATGTGGTGTTGCCACTTGGAGAAGACCAAAGGCCCCACTCTCATTCAGGAAAACTAAGGGGTCGCTCCCCCGGTGGCGGCTACGGTACAACTCTTTTGATTCATGCCTCGTGTGGTCAGGTCACCGCCCTATGGTGTCGTCGTCTTGCTGGGAATCCACCATCCTCCTCCTAGCAGGCCACCCCATTTGCGGGCCTCCCCCATGCAGGTCTGTCTACCATTGCGGCCGCCCCTTGTTGTATGAGTGTCCACATACTGGGCCACCACTTTTTTGGGCCAAACGTGTCCTCGACACAAAGAATGTATCACCTAAGTAAAATATTTTTAATTTTTTCTACATAAATGATCTTTTGGACTATAAATAGTCATTGGAAAGATAAAAATATTTTCTACATCATAGTATTTTTAATATAATTTTTAGACATTAAATAAATTACATTAATTATGAAATCATAATGATGCAGCGATGTTTTTCATGTTTCGATGCTAAGAAACTACATGCCAGATCCATCTCATGTTTTGAGTCCAGAGGTAGTTCAGCTGGAAGAGAACCTATCTTATGAGGAACAACTGGTCCAAATTCTTGACCATAGTGAGAAAGTGTTACGGAATAAGGTGATTAATCAGGTAAAGGTTTTGTGTAAAAACCCCATGATGGAAGAGGCAACATGGGAATCTGAAAATGAAATGAGGGATAAGTACCCCCATTTATTTGATAAGTAAATAAATTGCAGGGACACAATTTTATAAAGGGGGAAGGATGTAACATACCAAGTAAGTAATTAATAATGGATATTTTTATCTATGTCTATTAATGAATTAGATAGTGTTTTAGAGGCTTAAAATGAAAATAAATCCAATCTTAAGCGTTGAATACACTAATATTTTTAAAAGATTGTTTTACTGCCTTTTGATGGAAACCCATTTTTAAATATATATTTTGAAAATTTTATAAGCTATTTTGGTCAAAATAAACTTATTATTTATGATTGGGACATCAAAAATATCTTTGTGTGAATTTTTGGTATTTTTCTGACAATGTTCATTTTTTAATGAATAGTGAAAAATACTGCATTTTACATCAAAACTGCTTTTTAATTTAATTTAATAATATGTATAGATTATATTATTAATTGGTCTTAAATTGTAATCTGAATATATTTTTACCATTTAATCCAATGGTGTTCATTAGTATTGATTTCACTTTGAAATTGGTCATAAACTAATGCCACTTATTTCATAGATATTGTTTCAAAAAAACCCTCTAGTAGTTTTGACAACAGGAATTATTATTAAACCAATTATTGAAATTAATGTGTTTGGAATATGGTAAAATGGATTACATATTTTGAATCATAAGGTCCAAATTATGTAATTAAGACTCTTTTGTTTTTGGAAATTATGAATAGTAACAACGGTAATTATCTTTAATTATCTTGATTAATGAGTAATCTGGTAGTTATGGATAATAAAATAGTATCATAATAATACAAAATGACACCAAAATGTGTCCTAAGGATACTGGTTGTCTCATGACCGACCATGGGATTCCTTGTGCCAAACTGGGGGGCCCTATGAAATCACTTTTGTGAGAAAGGGACTTTTTATCTTTTTATATTTTTAAAGAATGTTAAATGTATCAAAGAATGTATCACCTAAGTAAAATATTTTTAATTTTGTCTAAATAAATTATCTTTTGGAGTATAAATAGTAATTGGAAATCTAATATTATTTTCTACATCATAGTATTTTTTTATAATTTTTAGAAATTAAATAAATTAAATTATTTATGACATCATAATGATGCAGCGATGACCTCATTATTTGACGATTTAAATAAAATGGAAGGATAATGTAAAATCTAAGACCTACACATGTCCAAAACCTATTGGGTGGGTATATGGAGAATCCTTATCACCTTAGACTCAAATTATATCAATTTAGGACCTTTAAAATCCGAAACACATTTGAAAATAGAGTAACATTTCTTTACTTTCCAAGGGTGCCCCTCCTCTCCTCTTATAAAAGTCCCCCACCTCTACCCCCTTAACCACACTTCCAAAGCCTTTGGCTCGGCCAACCCCTGCCCATTTTGTCTCTCCACTTCCATATCTTACTCCTTGAAACCTCACTATGGGTAGAAGTCTTCCCAAGGAAGCCTTTGAGCTCAAACCAAAGGGAGTTACCCGATTTTAAGGTAATGTCTTCACTTGAGTCCTTTTGTTTTAATTTGCTTCTCCAACCCTCTAAACTCTTTTTATTCATTTATTTTGTAAAAACTACATTATCTTAAATATAATAGGATTTGATTATAAGAATTATTCGAGCTACACTTACACACACCTACATATAATGGTTAAAGAACATATTGTTTCCATGGATGGTGAATTTATGCCTCTCGAATCGATGATTGTTCAACATTATTTTAACACCTTCAAAGGTGGCCATTCTGATGACACTATATTTATATATGATATATAATATGTTTATGTTTTCCTTAAGATTCTGTATTTTTTATTTTGTGCATACCTTTATGGTTTCCATTATGGGAAAACGCGATACCTTAATTTAAGGAAGTGCGGACTACCGCCCCCTCAAAATGATTTGATTCGTTAATACCATATGTGGGATGTATAAAGGATGGAGTTATGATATTATATATGA
Organism: Viscum album; assembly: GCA_963277665.1. Lineage (NCBI taxonomy): Eukaryota > Viridiplantae > Streptophyta > Magnoliopsida > Santalales > Viscaceae > Viscum > Viscum album. Next base: position 917,082,775 of record OY728152.1, read on the forward strand.
TATTATACTGGAATTATAATATACCTTTATATCATTATGATTCCATTCTATAAAATACGAAATTGAAATGAAAGTAGCATTCATGCGTACGTACGGCTTACCATCTCCATGAACGGTGCATTTCATTTATTACCTCTAAATGATTATGTAATATTAAAAATGCATATATATACTGGATATATATGACATATATGATATCTACATCATGAATACCATTATGGATATAATGGATACATGAACAACTTGTAATTATAAAGGGGTTATTTTTTACTCAAGTACCAATGATCGTTAAAATGATCGTTATTAACTTAAATAATTACATAGTGTTCATGACATGGAAATAAGTGATATAAAAGGAATAATGAACTTGAAAAATGTTCTTAAACATGTAGAAATTAACTCAAGTTTATTATTCATGAGATTTATGAACGACCGAGTCATGTCGGACACGAGGTATGGGACTTCGTCTCAATATCCTTTGATTGAGACATATTTTGTTTTATACTCAACCTTCTTTTATATGTTGTATAATCCCCTTTGACTTTTAAGTTTATCCTAAAGGAATATTTTTTATATTAAGTGTTTTACTAAATGACAAAAGGGAATGTTTTGTCATACGTATGCGGTGACAACGACTTCTCCGCCGTCGTGACCATTATTTGAGTTTCGGCTTCCTCTACAAGCCCTACATTCTTTTTAAAAGAAAAATAAATACCATGTTTTACTTTTCTTTTATTTTGGTATTGAAAATAGTTTTCATAATGTTTTTATATCAATGTTTTGTATTGATATCTTGTGATTTAAAGGTGGAAATGTTATGTTTCCTTTATGCATGTTTTATGTGATACGATTATGTTGAGGTTCTTGGGCATTATTATTAAGACAGATGGTTCTGTGATAAACTAAGGGTGTGTGAGCCTGATATAGCTCTCCAATGCATTGGGTGTCACAAAGGAGTGAAACTTTAAGGTTTCTCTAAAGAGATTTAGGGAATATACTGTGGTGGGTATTCCAAACGTAACCAAGAGGGTTACTCCCTACTTAAGAATGTTATGAATGCCTCAAGTTACCTTTATGTCTTATGATTTCTATGATTTATTCATGATTTTATGAGGTATGTTAAAGTGCTTATGTTTTATGGGTAAATTATGATTTCATTCTTTTGTATATATGAACTCATGTATCCTTTCCATATTTTTTTTATATAACCCATACTGAGCTTTTTATGCTCATCCCAGGACTTTTTTGAAATGTCTTTCATAGGTCAAGGGAGAGGTACATGAAATGATGATAGTGTCAAGGAAGTGTCAAGAAAGAATCCATGTTTTATTTTAAATATGTTCCATTGATGGGAAAATATGAATACTATCTTTATGTAACCTCTTTGTTTAAATGTGGAATGTAATACAAGTTTTATGATCTAATTCTCTAAAACTCTAAACCGGAAAAGATCCTCAATGTGTAATATTGTAATAACTCAATATTAAGTAAGGTTTAAGGCTGGGGCCTTATAGTATTTATCAGAGGTCGGTTTAGATAACTTTAGGACATAGATTTCTATTAAATGATTATCCAAAAATATTTTTTTTTGAAATGATATAACATTTAAAGATTACCATGTTGCTTTGACTAAGATGTTTCTGTGATAAGAATGGTTTTCCATAGAGGAAATAGAGCAGCTTTTCTAATGACCTTTCGAATCTGCAACCAGAGACGGTCGGAATCAGAATTGAGCAGTTTTGGATTAGTTGAATCAGGTGATAAATGGTGGTTCTGTTTATTTCTGATATTTTGGTGTTTTATAAAAGTAAATAAGAGCATGAAAGACAATTAAGCGTTATTATAAAAACCTTGAAAGAAAAGAAATTGTATAGGGAATTCAGAAAGTGTGAGTTTTGGTTGCAAAAAATTTCTTTCCTTGGTCATCTTGTTTCTAAAGATGGGATAACTGTTGATGCTACAAAAACAAAGGTTGTTGAAAAATGGCCAAGACCCACAAATGTAACTGAGATTCATAGAATACTTAGTTTCGCAGGCTATTACGGAAGGTTTTTTAGAAATTTTTCATGGTTATCTAGTCTAATGACTAAGATAACTTGGAAGGGTGTTATGTTTATCTGGACAAAAGAATGTGATGATTGTTTTCAGAAACTAAAAAGAAAATTGGTGAATGCTCCAGTTTTGGCACTACCTTCCAGGAATGGTGATTTTGTTATCTACAGTGATGCTTCATTGAAAGGACTTGGTTGTGTACTAATTCAAAATGATCAGGTAATTGCTTATGCTTCACGTCTGTTGAAAACTCATGAGGTAAATTACCCTACACATGATTTGGAATTAGCTGTAACTAATTTCGCTTTAAAAATTTGGAGGCATCATTTGCATGGAGTAAAGTGTGAAATATATACTGATCAAAAAAGTTTAAAGTATATATTCACTCAGAAAGAATTGAACATGAGACAGAGGAGATGGCTAGAATTAATCAAGGATTATGATTGTACAATTCATTACCATCCAGGAAAAGAAAATAAAGTGGTTGATGCTTTGACTCGAAAAAGTAATGCTGCATTAGCAATGTTGCGTTTGGAACGTGATCCATTGGTTAAGGATTTGATGATCTTTGGCATGGAATTTGTTGGATTAGGACGTTATTCTGTTTTGTTTCAGTTATCAGTGAGATCATCTCTATCAGACAGAATCAAGAAATCAAAGAAGCAAGACAGTGAGTTGCAGAAAAAGGTAGAGCTGGTTCAGAAGGTTATGTTTCCTGAATTCAACATTGATAATGATTGCATTTTGAGATTTGGGAAGAGATTGTGTTTGCCTTGTGATTCATAGTTGAAGAGAGAGTTGTTATGTGAATCTCATAGTTCTCCGTTTTCAGTTCATCCTGGCAGTACTAAGATGTACAGAGATCTGCGGGAGGATTACTGGTGGGATGGAAAAAAAAGAGATATTGATGATTTAACTGTGAAGTGTTTGACTTGTCAACAGGTTAAAGTAGAGAGGTAGTTACTGAAAGGGATGCTTCGGCCTTTACCAGTGCCAGAGTGGAAATGGGAGAATATATCCATGGACTTCGTTGTGGGATTGCCGAAGACCCCTCGAGGTAATAATGCAATCTGGGTTATTGTTGATCGCTTGACCAAGTCTTCTCATTTCCTCGCTATACGAGATACTTTTTCCCTCGATCAACTTCCCTGTTTGAATCTTAAAGAGATAGTCAGGTAACATGGAGTTCCTCTCTCCATTGTATCTGACCGTGATCCCAAGTTCACTTCTAACTTTTGGAAAGGTCGTCAGAAGTCGTTGGGTACTGAATTATATTTTAGTACATCATTTCATCCTCAATCAGATGGGAAGTCAGAACGAACAATTCAGAACTTGGAGGATATGCTACGAGCTTGTTCGATGGATTATCAAGGAAGTTAAGACCAACATATTTCTTTGGTTGAATTTTCATATAATAACAGTTTTCATTCCAGTATACAGATGGCACCATTTGAGGCGTTATATGGGAAGCGGTGTTGAGCTCCAGCTTTCTGGGATGAAGTGGGTGAAAGGAAGTTGATGGGACCAGAATTTGTAGAAGAGATGGCAGAAAAAGGTCAGCTAATTCAGAAACACATGAGAACAGCTCAGAGTATCCAGAATAGTTATGCGGACAACAGGAGTAAAGATCTCTATTTTGAGGTAGGAGATCATGTTTTTCTCAAAGTATCACCATGGAAAAGTATGATGCGATTGGGTAAGAAAGGAAAGATGAGTCCATGGTTCATTGGACCATATGAAATTCTGGAGAGAGTTGGATCAGTTGCATACCGAGTGGCTTTACCACCGATTTTATCTCAGGTACACATTGTTTTTCATGTTTCGATGCTGAGAAAGTACATGCTAGATCCATCTCATGTTTTGAGTCCAGAGGTAGTTCAGCTGGAAGAGAACCTATCTTATGTGGAACAACCGGTCTAGATTCTTGACCATAAGGAGCAAGTGTTACGGAATAAGGTGATTAATCAGGTAAAGGTTTTGTGGAAAAACCAAATGATGGAAGAGGCAACATGGGAATCTGAAAATGCAATGAGGGATATGTACCCACATTTATTTGATAAGTAAATAAATTGTGGGGACACAATATTCTAAAGGGGGAAGGATGTAACATCCCAAGTAAGTAATGAATAATAGATATTTTTATCTATGTCTATTAATGAATTAGATAGTGTTTTAGAGGCATAAAATGAAAATAAATCCAATCTTAAGCATTGAATACCCTAATATTTTTAAAAGATTGTTTTACTGCCTTTTGATGGAAAACCATTTATAAATGTATCTTTTGATAATTTTATAAGCTATGTTGGTCAAAATAAACTTATTCTTCAGGATTGGGACATCAAAATTTACTTTGGGTGAAATTTTGGTATTTTTCTGACAATGTTCATTTTTTTAATGAATAGTGAAATATACTGCATTTTACATCAAAACTGCTTTTTAAGTTAATTTAATTATATGGGTAGATTATATTTTTAATTGGTATTATAGTGTAATATGAATATATTTTTACCATTTAATCCAATGGTGGTCATTAGGATTATTTTCACTTTGAAATTGGTCATAAACTAATGCCACACTTTTCATAGATATTGTTTCAGAAAAACCTGCTATTTGTTTTCACAACGGGAATTATTTTTAAATCAATTATTTCAATTTATGTGTTTGTAATTTGGTAAAATGGATTACATATTTGGAATCATAATTTCCAAATTATGTAATTAAGACTCTTTTGTTTTTCGACATTATGAATAGTAACAACGGTAATTATCTTTATTTATCTTGATTAATGAGTAATCGGGTAGTTAAGGATAATAAAATAATATCATAATAATAAAAAATGACCACAAAATGTGTCCTAAGGCTACGGTTTGTCTCATGACCGACCATGGGATGCCTTGTGCCAAACTGGGGGGCCCCATGAAATCACTTTTGTGAGAAAGTGACTTTTTATCTTTTTATTTTTTTAAAGAATGTTAAATGTAACAAAGAATGTATCACCTAAGTAAAAAATTTTTAATTTTGTCTACATATATTATATTTTGGAATATAAATAGTAATTGAAAATATAATATTATTTCCTACATCATAGTATTTTTTTATAATTTTTATACATTAAATAAATTAAATTATTTATGACATCATAATGATGCAGCGATGACCTCATTATTTGACGATTTAAATAAAATCGAATGATAATGTAAAATCTAAGACATACACATGTCCAAAACCTATTGTGTGGGTATATTGAGAACCCTTATCACCTTAGCCTCAAATTATATCAATGAGGGAACTTTAAAATACGAAACCCGTTTGAAAATAAAGTAAACTTTCTTTACATTCCAAGAGTTCCCCTCCTCTCCTCTTATAAAAGGCCCCCACCTCTACCTCCTTACCCACACATCCAAAGCCTTTGGCTCGGCCAACCCCAGCCCATTTTGTCTCTACACTTCCCTATATTACTCCTTGAAACCTCACATTGGGTATAAGTCTTCCCAAGGAAGCCTTTGAGCTCAAACCAAAGGGAGTTGCCCGATTTTAAGGTAATGTCTTCACTTGAGTCCTTTTGTTTTATTTTGCTTCTCCAACACCCTAAAATCTTTTTATTCATTTATTTTGTAACCAAAACAGTATCTACAATATAATAGGATGTTGTTATAAGAAGTATTCGAGCTACACTTACTCACACCTACATCTAATGGTTAAAGAACATACTGTTTCCGTGGATAGTGAATTTATGCCTCCCGAATCGATGATTGTTCAACATTATTTTAACACCATAAAAGGTGGCCATTAAGATGAAACTATATTTATATATGACATATAATATGTTTATGTTTTCCTTAAGATTCTGTATTTTTCATTTTGTTCATACCTTTATGGTTTCCATTATGGGAAAACGTGATACCTTCATTTAAGGAAGTGCGGACTACCGCCCCCTCAAAGTGATTTGATTCGTTAATACCATATGTGGGACATATAAAGTATGGAGTTATGATATTATATATGATATTATACTTTAATTATAATATACCTTTATATCATTATGATTCCATTCTATAAAATACGAAATTGAAATGAAAGTAGTGTTCATGCGTACGTACGACTTACCATCTCCATGAACGGTGCATTTCATTTATTACCTCTAAATGATTATGTAATATTATAAATGAATATATATACTGGATATATATTACATATATGATATCTAAATCCTGAATAACATTCTAGATATAATGGATACATGAACAACTTGTAATTATAAAGGGCTTATTTTTTACTCAAGTACCAATGATCGTTAAAACGACCGTTATTAACATAAATAATTACATAGTGTCCATGAAATAGAAATAAGTGATATAAAAGGAATAATGAACTTGAAAAAGGATCATAAACAAGTAGAAATTAACTCAAGTTTATTATTCAGGAGATTAAAGAATAACCGAGTCAAGTCAGACCCGAGGTATGTGACTTCGTCTCAATCTCCTTTCATTGTGACAAATTTTGTTTTATACTCAACCTTATTTTATAAGGTGTATAATCCCCTTTGACTTTAACATTTATCCAAAAGGAATCTTTTTTATACCAAGCGTTTTACTAAAGGAAAAAAGGGAATGTTTTGTCGTACGTATGCGGAGACATCGACTTCTTCGCCGCCGTGACCATTATTTGAGTTTCGGCTTCCTCTACAAGCCATACCTTCTTTTTAAAAGAAAAATAAAAACCATGATTTACTTTTCGATTATTTTGGAATTGAAAATGGTTTTCATAATGTTTTTTTTATCAATGTGTTGTATTGATATCTTGTTATTGAAAGGTGGAAATGTTATGTTTCCTTTATGCATGTTTTATGTGATATGACTATATTGAGGTTCTTGGTCATTATTATGAAGACGGGTGGTTCTGTGATAAACTAAGCGCGGGTGAGCCCAATATAGCTCTCCAATGCATTGGGTATCACGAAGGAGTGAAACTTTATGGTTTCTCCGAAGAGATTTAGGGAATATACTGTGGTGGGTATTCCAAACGTAACCAAGAGGGTTACTCCCTACGTAAGAATGTTATGAATGCCTCAGGTTACCTTTATGTATAATGATTTCTATGATTTATTCATGATTTGATGAGGTATGTTAAAGTGCTTATTTTTTATGGGTAAAGTATGATTTCATTCTTATGTATATATGAACTCATGTATCCTTTCCATATTTTTTTATATAACCCATAGTGAGATTTTTATGGTCTTCCAAAGTCTTTTTTGAAATGTCTTTCATAGGTCAGGGGAAAGGTACATGATATGATGATAGTGTCAAGGAAGTGTCAAGAATGAATCCATGTTATATTTTAAATATGTTCCATTGATTGGACAAAATGAATACTCTCTTTACGTAACCACTTTGTTTAAATTTGGAATGTAAAGCAAGTTTTATGATCTAATTCTCTAAAACTATAAACCTGGAAAGATCCTCAAAGTGTAATCTTTTAATAACTCAAGATTAAGTAAGGTTTAAGGATGGGGCCTTATAGTTGGTATCATAGGTCGGTTTAGTCAACATTAGGAGTTATAATTCTATTAAATGATTATCCAAAAATATTTTTTTTGAAATGATATAACATTTAAAGATTACCATGTTGCTTTGCCTAAGATATTTATGTGATAAGAACGGTTTTCCATAGAGGAAAAAGAACAACATTTCTTGGAAGGAATACATAGTATAATGACCTTTCGAATCAGTAACCAGAGATTGTCGGAATCGGAATTGAGCAGTTTTGGATCAGTTGAATCAGGTTATAAATGGTGGTTATGTTTATTTATGATATTTTGGTTTTTTCTAAAATTAAATAAGAGCATGAAAGACATTTAAGGGTTATTTTCCAAACCTTGATAGAAAAGAAATTGTATGGGGAATTCAGCAAGTGTGAGTTTTGTTTGCAAAAATTTTTTTTCCTTGGTCATATAGTTTCTAAAGATGGGATAACTATTGATCCTGCAAAAAAAGGTTGTTGAATAATGTCCAAGACCCAAAAATGTAACTGAGATTCATAGCTTACTTGGTTTGGCAGGCTATTACCGAAGGTTTGTTAGAATTTTTCACGGTTATCTAGTCCAATGACTACACTAACTCAGAAGGGTGTTATGTTTATCTGGACAAAAGAATGTGATGATTGTTTTCAGAAACTGAAAAGAAGATTGATGAATGCTCCAGTTTTGGCACTACCTTCCAGGAATGGTGATTTTGTTATCTATAGTGATGCTTCATTGAAAGGACTTGTTTTTGTCCTAATGCAAAATGATCAGGTAATTGCTTATGCTTCACGTCAATTGAAAACTCATGAGGTAAATTACCCTACACATGATTTGGAATTAGCTGCTATTGATTTCGCTATAAAAATTTGGAGGCATCATTTGTATGGAGTAAAGTGTGAAATATATACTGATCAGAAAAGTTTAAAGTATATATTCACTCAAAAAGAATTGAACATGAGACAGAGGAGATGGCTAGAATTAATCAAGGATTATGATTGTTCAATTCATTACCATCTAGGAAAATAAAATAAAGTGGTTGATTCTTTGAGTTGAAAAAGTAATGCATCATTAGCAATGTTGCGTTTGGAACGTGATCCTTTGGTTAAGGATTTGATGATCTTTGGCATAGATGTTGTTGGTGTATGAAGTTCTTTTGTTTTGTTTCGGGTATCAGTGAGATCATCTTATCAGACAGAATCAAGCAAGCACAGAAGTAAGATGGAGAGTTACAGAAAAAGGTAGAGCTGGTTCAGAAGCGTAAGTTGAATGAATTCAACATTGATAATGATTGCGTTTTGATATTTTGGAAGAGATTTTGTGTGCCTTGTGATTCATAGTTGAAGAGAGAGTTTTTATGTGAAGCTCATAGTTTTCCTTTTTCAGTTCATCCTGGCATTACTAAGATGTATAAAGATCTGCGGGAGTATTACTGGTGGGATGGAATGAAAAGAGATATTGATGATTTTACTGTGAAGTGTTTGACTTGTCAAAAGGTTAAAGTAGAGCGGTATTTAACAAAAGGGATGCTTTAGCCTTTACCAGTGCCAGAGTGGAAATGGGAGAATATATCCATGGACTTCATTGTGGGATTGCCGATGACCCCTCGAGGTAATAATGCAATCTGGGTTATTGTTGATCGCTTGACCAAGTCTGCTCATTTCCTTGCTATACGAGATAATTTTTCCCTAGATCAACTTTCCCGTTGGTATCTTAAAGATATAGTCAGGTTACATGGAGTTCCTCTCTCCATTGTATCTGACCGTGAACCCATGTTGACTTCTAACTTTTGGAAAGGCCTTCAGAAGTCGTTGGGTACTGAATTAAATTTTAGTACAGCATTTCATCCTCAATCAGATGGGCAGTCAAAACAAACAATTCAGGCCATGGAGGATATGCTACGAGCTTGTTCGAGGGATTATCAGGGAAGTTGGGACCAACAACTTTATTTGGTTGAATTTTCATATAATAACAGCTTTCATTCCAGTATACAGATGGCACCATTTGAGGCGTTATATGGGAAGCAGTGTCGAACTCCAGCATTCTGGGATGAAGTGGGTGAAAGGAAGTTTATGGGACCAGAATTGGTAGAAGAGATGGCATAAAAAGTTCAGCTGATTCAGAAACACATGAGAACAGCTGAGAGTAGGAAGAAGAGTTATGCAGACAACAGGAGGAAGGATCTCTCTTTTGAGGTAGGTGATCATGTTTTTCTCAAAGTATCACCATGGAAAAGTGTGATGCGATTAGGTAAGAAAGGAAAGATGAGTCTAAGATTCATTGGACCATATGAAATACTGGAGAGAGTTGGATCAGTTGCATACTGAGTGGATTTACCTCTGAGTTTATCCCAGGTACACAATGTTTTTCATGTTTCGATGCTGAGAAAGTAAAAGCTAGATCCATCTCATGTTTTGAGTCCAGAGGTAGTTCAACTGGAAGAGAACCTATCTTATGAGGAACAACTGGTCCAGATTCTTGACCATAGGGAGTAAGTGTTACGGAATAAGGTGATTAATCATGTAAAGGTTTTGTGGAAAAACCACATGATGGAAGAGGCCACATGGGAATCTGAAAATGCAATGAGGGATAATACCCCCCATTTATTTGATAAGTAAATAAATTGCGGGGACACAATTTTCTAAAGGGGGGAAGGATGTAACATCACAAGTAAGTAATGAATAATATATATTTTTATCTATGTCTATTAATGAATTATATAGTTTTTTAGAGGCTTAAAATGAAAATATATCCAATCTTAAGCATTGAATACACTAATATTTTTAAAAGATTGTTTTACTGCCTTCTGATGGAAAACCATTTTTAAATCTATATTTTTACAATTTTATAAAAAATTTTGGTCAAAATAAACTTAATATTTATGATTGGGACATCAAAATTTACTTTGTGTAAATTTTTGGTATTTTTCTGACAATGTTCATTTTTAATGAATAGTGAAAAACACTGCATTTTACAACAAAACTTCTTTTTGATTTAATTTAATTATATGGTTAGATTATATTTTTAATTGGTCTTAAAGTGTAATATGAATATTGTTTTACCATTTAATCCAATTCTGGTCAATAGTATTAATTTAACATTGAAATTTGTCATAAACTAATGCCAAACTTTTCATAGATATTGTTTCAAAAAAACCCGCTATTTGTTTTGACAACAGGAATTATTTTTAAATCAATGATTGAAATTTATGTGTTTGTAATTTGTTAAAATGGATTACATATTTGTAATCATAATGTCCAAATTATGTAATTTATACCCTTTTGTTTTTGGACATTATGAATAGTAACGACAGTAATTATCTTTAATTATCTTGATTAATGAGTAATCGGGTAGTTAAGGATAATAAAATAACAACATAATAATACAAAATGACACCAAAATGTGTCCTAAGGCTACTGGTTGTCTCATGGCCGACCATGGAATTCCTTGTGCCAATCATGGGGGCCTCATGAAATCACTTTTGTGATAAAGTTACTTTTTATGTTTTTATTTTTTTAAAAAATGTTAAATGTAACAATGAATGTATCACCTAAGTAAAATATTTTTAATTTTGTCTAAATAAATGATCCTTTGTACTATAAATAGTCATTGGAAAGATAAAAAGATTTTCTACATCATAGTATTTGTTTTATAATTTTTATACATTAAATAAATTAAATTATTTATGATATCATAATGATGCAGCGATGACCTCATTATTTGACGATTTAAATAAAATCGAAAGATAATGTTTAATCTAAGACCTACACATGTCCAAAAAATATTGGGTGGGTATCTTGCGAACCCTTGTCACCATAGCCTTTAATTATATCAATATGGGGCCTTTAAAATCCGAAAACCATTTGAAAATAAAGTAAAATTTCTTTACTTTCAAAGAGTGCCCCTCCTCTCCTCTTATAAAAGGCCCCCACCTCTACCTCTTTAACCACACTTCCAAAGCCTTTGGCTCGGCCAACCCCTGACCATTTTGTCTCTCCAATTCCCTCTCTTAATCCGTGAAACCTCACTTTGGGTAGAAGGCTTCCCAAGGGAGCCATTGAGCTCAAACCAAAGGGAGTTACCCGATTTTAAGGTAATGTCTTCACTTGAGCCCTTTTGTTTTATTTTTCTTCTCCAACCCCCTAAACTCTTTTTATTAATTTCTTTTGTAACAACTACAGTATTTTAAATATAATAGGATGTTTCTATAAGAAGGATTAGAGCTACACTTACACACACCTACATCTAATGGTTAAAGAACATACTGTTTCTGTGGATGGTGAATTTATGCCTCCCGAAACAATGATTGTTCAACATTATTTTAACACCTTAAAAGGAGGCCATTAATATGACAATATATTTATATATTATTTATAATATCATTATGTTTTTCTTAAGATTCTGTATTTTTAATTTTGTGCATACCTTTATGGTTTCCATTATGGGTAAACGCGATACTTGCATTTAAGGAAGTGGGGACTACTGCCCCCTCAATGTGATTTGATTCGTTAATACCATATATGGGATGTATAAAGGATTGAGTTATGATATTATATATGATATTATACTGTAAATATAATATACCTTTATATAAATATGATTCCTTTCTATAAAATATAAAATTGAAATGAAAGTAGTTTTCATGCGTATGTACGGCTTACCGTCTCCATGAACGGTGCATTTCATTTCATACCACTAAATGATTATGTAATATTATAAATGAATATATATACTGGATATATATGTCATATATGATATCTACATCATGAATACCATTCTGGATATAATGGATACATGAAAAACTTGTTATTATAAAGGGCTTATTTTTTACTAAAGTACCAATGATCGTTAAAACGACCGTTATTAACTTAAATAATTACATAGTGTTCATGACAAGGAAATAAGTGATATAAAAGGAATAATGAACTTGAAAAAGGTTCTTAAACAAGTAGAAATTAGCAAAAGTTTATTATTCAGGAGATTAAAGAACGACCGAGTCAAGTCGGACCCGAGGTATGGGACTTCGTCTCAATCTCCTTTCATTGAGGAATATTTTTTTTTATACTCAACCATCTTTTACATGATGTATAAACCCCTTTGACTTTTACATTTATCCAAAAGGAATCATTTCTATATGAAGCATTTTAGTAAATGAAAAAAGGGATTTTTTGTCATACGTATGCGGCGACAACGACTTCTTCGCCGCCGTGACCATTATTTGAGTTTCGACTTCCTCTACAAGCCATACCTTCTTTTTCAAAGAGAAATAAATAACCATGTTTTACTTTTTTTTTATTTTGGTATTGAAAATTGTTTTCATAATGTTTTTATATAAATGTGTTGTATTGATATCTCTTGATTGAAAGGTGGAAATGTTATGTTTCCTTTATGCATGTTTTATGTGATACGATTATGTTGAGGTACTTGGGAATTATTATGAAGAAGGGTGGTTTCGTGATAAACTAAGGGCGGGTGAGCCCGATATAGCTCTCCAATGAATTTGGTAACATGAAGGAGTGAAACATTAAGGTTTCTCCAAAGTGATTTAGGGAATGTACTGTGGTGGGTTTTCCAAACGTAACCAAGAGGGTTACTCCCTACGTAAGAATGTTATGAATGCCTCAAGTTACCTTTATGTCTTATGATTTCTATGATTTATTCATGATTTGATGAGGTATGTTAAAGTGCTTATGTTTTATGGGTAAAGTATGATTTCATTTTTATGTATATATGTACTCATCATTCCTTTCCATATTTTTTTTATAGAACCCATACTGAGCTTTTTATTCTCATCCCAAGCCTTTATTGAAATGTCTTTCACAGGTCAAGGGAAAAGTACATGATATGATGATAGTGTCAAGGAAGTGTCAAGAAAGAATACATGTTTTATTTTAAATATGTTCCATTGATGGGAAAAAATTAATACTATCTTTATGTAACCACTATGTTTAAATGTGGAATGTAATGCACGTTTTATGATCTAATTCATTAAAACTCTAAACCTGTAAAGATCCTCAATGTGTAATCTTGTAATAACTCAAGATTAAGTAAGGATTAAGGCTGGGGCCTTATAGTTGGTATCCGAGGTCGGTTTAGAAAACATTAGGAGTTAGAATTCTATTAAATGATTATCGAAAAATATTTTTTTTTAAATGATATAGCATTTAAATATTACCATGTTGCTTTGCCTAAGATATTTCTGTGATAATAATGGTTTTCCATAGAGGAAACAGAGCAACTTCTCTGGGAAGGAATACAGAGTATAATTACCTTTCGAATCAGCAACCAGAGATGGTCAGAATTAGAATTGAGTAGTTTTGGCTCAGTTGAATCATGTGATAAATGGTGGTTCTGTTTATTATTGATATTTTGGTGTTTTCTAAAATTAAAGAAGAGCATGAATGACATTTAAGGGTTATTTTTGCAAACCTTGAAAAAAAATAATTTAATGGGGAATTCAGCAAGTGTGAGTTTTGGTTGCAAAAAAATTCTTTCCTTGGTCATATTGTTTCTAAAGATGAGATAACTGTTGATCCTACAAAAACAAAGGTTGTTAAAGAATGGCCAAGACCCACAAATGTAACTGAGATTCGTAGCTTACTTGCTTTGTCAGGCTATTACCGAAGGTTTGTTAGAAATTTTTCACGGTTATCTAGTCCAATGAATAAGCTAACTCGGAAGGGTGTTAAGTTTATCTGTACAAAAGAATGTGATGATTGTTTTCAGGAACTGAAAAGAAGATTGGTGAATGCTCCAGTTTTGGCACTACCTTCCAAGAATGGTGATTTTGTTATCTACAGTGTTGATTCATTGAAAGGGAATGGTTGTTTCATAATGAAGAATGATCAGGTAACTTCTTATGCTTCACGTCAGTTGAAAACTCATGAGGTAAATTACCCTACACATGATTTGGAATTAATTGCTGTTGATTTCGCTTTAAAAATTTGGAGGCATCATTTGTATGGAGTAATGTGTGAAATATATACTAATCACAAAATTTTAATGTATAAATTAACTCAGAAAGAATTGAACATGAGACAGAGGAGATGGCTAGAATTAATCAAGGATTATGATTGAACAATTCATTACCATCCAGGAAAATAAAATAATGTGGTTGATGCTTTGAGTCGAAAAATTAATTCTTCATTAGCAATGTTGCATTTGGAACGTGATCCTTTGGTTAAGGATTTGATGAATGTTGGAATAGAAGTTGTTGGTGTAGGAAGTTCTTCTGTTTTGTTTCAGGTATCAGTGAGATCATCTCTATCAGACAAAATCTAGCAAGCATAGAAGCAAGACAGTGAGTTGCAGAAAAAGGTAGAGCTGGTTTAGAAGGTTAAGTTTCCTGAATTCAACATTGATAATGATCGCGTTTTGATATATGGGAAGAGATTGTGTGTGCCTTGTGATTCACAGTTGAAGAGAGAGCTGTTATGTAAAGCTCAAAGTTCTCTGTTTTCAGTTCATCCTGGCAGTACTAATATGTATAGAGATCTACGGGAGTATTACTGGTGGGATGGAATGAAAAGAGATATTGATGATTTTACTGTGAAGAATTTGACTTGTCAACAGGTTAAAGAAGAGCGGTAGTTACCGAAAGGGATGCTTTAGCCTTTACTAGTGCCAGAGTGGAAATGGTAGAATATATCCATGGACTTCGTTGTGGGATTGCCGAAGACCCCTCGAGGTAATAATGCAATCTTGTTTATTGTTGATCGCTTGACCAAGTCTTCTCATTTCCTTGCTATATTAGACACTTTTTCCCTAGATCATCTTTCCCGTTGTATCTTAAAGAGATAGTCAGGTTACATGGTGTTCCTCTCTCAATTGTATCTGACCGTGATCCCAGGTTCACTTCTAACTTTAGGAAAGGCCTTCAGAAGTCGTTGGGTACGGAATTAAATTTTAGTACATCATTTCATCCTCAATCAGATGGGCAGTTAGAACGAACAATTCAGACCTTGCAGGATATGCTACGTTCTTGTTCGATGGATTATCAGGGAATTTGGGACCAACATCTATCATTGGTTGAATTTTCATATAAAAACAGTTTTCATTCTAGTATACAGATGTCACCATTTGAGGCGTTATATGGGAAGCGGTGTCGTTCTCCAGCTTTCTGGGATGAAGTGGGTGAAAGGAAGTTGATGGGACCAGAATTGGTAGAAGAGATTGAAGAAAAAGTTCAGCTGTTTCAGAAACACATGAAAATAGCTCAGAGTAAGCAGAAGAGTTATGCAGACAACAAGAGGAAGGATCTCTCTTTTGAGGTAGGTGATCATGTTTTTCTCAAAGTATCACCATGGAAAATTGTGATGCGATTTGGTAAGAAAGGAAAGCTGAGTCAATGGTTCATTGGACCATATGAAATTCTGGGGAGATTTGGATTAGTTGCATACCGACTGGCTTTACCTCCGAGTTTATCTCAGGTACACAATGTTTTTCATGTTTCGATGCTGATAAAGTACATGCCAGATCCATTTCATGTTTTGAGTCCAGAGGTAGTTCAGTTGGAAGAGAACCTATCTTATGAGGAACAACCGGCCTAGATTCTTGACCACAGGGACCAACTGTTACAGAATAAGGTGACTAATCAGGTAATGGTTTTGTGGAAAAACCACATGATGGAAGAGGCAACATGGGAATCCGAAAATCCAATGAGGGATAAGTACCCCCCATTTATTTGATAAGTAAATAAATTGCGGGGACGCAATTTTCTAAAGGGGGGAAGGATGTAACATCCCAAGTAAGTAATGAATAATAGATATTTTTATCTATATATATTAATGAATTAGATTGTGTTTTAGAGGCTTAAAATGAAAATAAATCCAATCTTAAGCATTGAATACACTAATATTTTTAAAATATTGTTTTACTTCCTTTTGATGGAAACCCATTTTTAAATCTATCTTTTGACAATTTGATAAGCTATTTTGGTCAAACTAAACTTATTATTTATGATTGGGACATCAGAATTTACTTTGTGTGAATTTTTGATATTTTTCTGACAATGTTCATTTTTTAATGAATAGTGAAAATTACTGCATTTTACATCAAAACTGCTTTTTCATTTAATTTAATTATATGGTTAGATTATATTTTTAATTGGTCTAAAACTGTAATCTGAATATAGTTTTACCATTTAATCCAATGGTGTCATTAGGATTAATTTAACTTTGAAATTGGTCATAAACTAATGCCAAACTTTTCATTGACATTGTTTCAAAAAAACCCGCTATTTGTTTTGACAACGGGATTTATTTTTAAATCACTTATAGAAATTTATGTGCAAGGAATTTCATAAAATGGATTACATATTTGGAATCATAAGGTCCAAATTTTGTAATTAAGACTCTTTTGTTTTTTGACATTATGAATAGTAACGGCGGTAATTATTTTTAATTATATTGATTAATGAGTAATCAGGTAGTTAAGGATAATAAAATAATATCATAATAATACAAAATGACTCCAAAATGTGTCCTAAGGCTACTGGTTGTCTCATGGCTGACCATGGGATTCCTTGTGAAAAACATGGGGGCCCCATGAAATAACTATTGTGAGAAAGTGACTTTCTATCTTTTTAATTTTTTAAAGAATGTTAAATGTAAGAAAGAATGTATCACCTAAGAAAAATATTTTTAATTTTGTCTAAATAAATGATCTTTTGGACTATAAATATTCATTGGAAAGATAAAACGATTTTCTACATCATAGTATTTATTTTATAATTTTTAGACCTTAAATAAATTAAATTATTTGGGACATCATAATGATGCACCGATGACCTCATTATTTGACGATTTAAATAAAATGGAAAGATAATGTATAATCTAAGACCTATACATGTCCTAAACCTATTGGGTGGGGATCTTTTGAACCATTATCACCTTATCCTTGAATTATTTCAATTTGGGACCTTTAAAATCCGAAAAACATTTGAAAATAAAGTAACAATTCTTTACTTTCCAAGAGTGCCCCTCCTCTCCTATTTTAAAAGGCCCCTACCTCTACCTCCCTACCCACACTTCCAAAGCCATTGGCTCGGCCAACCCATGGTCATTTTGTCTCTCCACTTCCCTATCTTACTCCGTGAAACCTCACATTGGGTATAAGCCTTCCCAAGGAAGCCTTTGATCTCAAACCAATGGGAGTTACCCGATTTTAAGGTAATGTCTTCACTTGAGTCCTTTTGTTTTATTTTGCTTCTCCAGCCCCCTAAATGCTTTTTATTCATTTCTTTTGTAATAACTCCAGTATCATCAATATACTAGGATGTTTTTATAAAAATTATTCGAGTTACACTTACACACACCTACATCTAATGGTTAAAGAACATATTGTTTCCGTGGATGGTGAATTTATGCCTACCGAAACGATGATTGTTCAACATTCTTTTAACACCTTCAAAGTTGGCCATTAAGATGACACTATATTTATATATGATATATAATATGTTTATGTTTTCCTTAAGATTCTGTATTTTTCATTTTGGGCATACCTTTATGGTTTCCATTATGGGTAAACGTGATACCTTCATTTAAGGAAGTGCGGACTACCGCACCCTCAAAGTGTTTTGATTCGTTAATAACATATGTGGGGTGTATAAAGTATGTAGTTATGATATTATATATGATATTATAGTGGAATTATAATATACCTTTATATAATTATGATTACATTCTATAAAATACGAAATTGAAATGAAAGTAGCGTTCAAGCGTACGTACGGCTTACCGTCTCCATGAACGGTAAATTTCATTTCTTACCTCTAAATGATTATGTAATATTATAAATGCATATATATACTGGATATATATGACATATATGATATCTAAATCATGAATACCATTCTGGATATAATGGATACATGAACAACTTGTAATTATAAAGGGCTTATTTTTGACTCAAGTACCAATGATCGCTAAAACGACTGTTATTAACTTATATAATTACATAGTGTTCATGACATGGCAATAAGTGATATAAAAGGAATAATGAACTTGAAAAAGGTTCTTAAACAAGTATAAATTTACTCAAGTTTTTTATTCAGGAGATTAATGAACGACTTAGTCAAGTCGGACCCGAGGTATGTGACTTCATCTCAATCTCCTTTCATTGAGGCATATTTTGTTTTATACTCTACCTTCATTTATACGGTGTATAAACCCCTTTGAATTTTACGTTTATACAAAAGGAATATTCTTTATATGAAGAGTTTTACTAAATGACAAAAGGGAATGTTTTGTCATACGTATGCGGCGACAACGACTTCTCCGCCGCCGTGACCATTATTTGAGTTTCAGTTTCCTCTACAAGCCATACCTTCTTTTCAAAAGAAAAATAAATACCGTGTTTTACTTTTCTTTTATTTTGGTATTGAAAATGGTTTTCATAATGTTTTTATATCAATGTGTTGTATTGATATCTTGTGATTGAAATGTGGAAATGTTATGTTTCCTTTATGCATGTTTTATGTGATACGATTATGTTGAGGTTCTTGGTCATTATTAATGAGACGGGTGGTGCAGTGATAAACTAAGGGCGGGTGAGCCCGATATAGCTCTACAATGCATTGGGTAACATGAAAGAGTGAACCGTTAAGGTTTCTCCGAAGAGATTTAGGGAATATGCTGTGGTGGGTATTCCAAACATAACCAAGAGGGTTACTCCCTATGTAAGAATGTTATGAATGCCTCAAGTTACCTTTATGTCTTATGATTTCTATGATTTATTCATGATTTGATGAGGTATGCTAAAGTGCTTATGTTTTATGGGTAAAGTATGATTTCATTCTTATGTTTATATGAACTCATGTTTCCTTTCCATAATTTTTTTTATATAACCCATACTGTGCTTTTTA
Organism: Viscum album; assembly: GCA_963277665.1. Classification (NCBI taxonomy): domain Eukaryota; kingdom Viridiplantae; phylum Streptophyta; class Magnoliopsida; order Santalales; family Viscaceae; genus Viscum; species Viscum album. The sequence goes on from OY728152.1 coordinate 917,102,208, forward strand.
TGCTCATCCCATGTCTATTTTGAAATGTCTTTCACAGGTCAAGGGAAAGGTACATGATATGATGATAGTGTCAAAGAAGTGTCAAGAAAGAATCCATGTTTTATTTTAAATATGTTCCATTGATGGGAAAAAAATGAATACTATCTTTATGCAACCACTTTGTTTAAAAGTGGAATGTAATGCATGTTTTATGATCTAATTTTCTATAACTCTAAACCTGAAAAGATCCTCAATGTGTAATATTGTAATAATTCACGATTAATTATGGTTTATGATTGGGGACTTATAGAGAAGGTACAGGCCATCCAAGAGAAGATGAAGACTTCACAGAGCAGACACAATTCGTATGATGACAAGAGACTATGACCCTTGTAATTCATAGAGGGGACCACATTTTCTACCGAGTATCATTTCATTAGGAACTACAGAAATTTGGATTAGGTGGCAAGTTATCAACCAGGTTTATCAGACCATTTCATATACATCAAAGGATAGGAGATGTGGAATACCTCTTGGAAATTCAACTGTAGTTAGAGTGGGAGCATGATGTCTTCCATGTGTCCCAGCTATGTAGATGCATGCACGAAAAATCTCACGTCATTTACCTTGGTGAGATAGAAATAGACAATGGTGTGAAATTTATGGAGGTTCTATTAGAGATAGTGGATCGATAGGAATGGTACCTTCATGGGTAGTCGATACCTCTGGTGAAATTTTTCAAGTAGCACGGGAACCTCCAAGATATAACATGGGAACCAGAGGCTCAGATTCGTGCTTAGTACCCCCATTTGTTTTCTTAGTCTATGATGTGGATTTCAGGGATGAAAAGCCCAAAGGTGGAGAGAATGTAAAGACCTAGATTTTCCTTGTAATTTTCTTAATTATATGTAATTATTACAAGTTTGCAAAAATTGGGGGCACCTGGTTCCATGGCCCAGAGTTCCCAGAACAAATTACTGAATATTTTTTAGGTACATTCTGTAATCTCATGAGTGGATTTTTCAATCTTTTCAATCATCGCTCAGATTAAAAATAGAAGGGCACCGTTGAATAAAAAGTGTCAGGATTCTCATAAGGGAGCCATCAAATTGTCCAGAGAAGGTCTGGAGAAAAGGTAATTGTTTTAATATTTTTAAAAGAAAGAAAATTAAATATTTTTGTTTTTTTTTCATATCATCCAACGGACAAGAAAAGGGGTGGGGCCATCGATGTGTCATGAGAATAAATGGATTGAAATGCCAACCCTAAGTAATGACATCATTAGAGTATTAGGAATCTTTATAATAAAAGATCCCCATTAAATTCCAACGTTGTTACTTGTCCTCCCCCTTTCATATATATATATAGCTTTGGGTGGGGTATCGGCACAGATTCTCCAAGTGACATGGTGCTGAAGGAGTGGCATGATACCGGGCCCTTATAAGACAAATCCAACCTAGCATGAGGTTATGGATGAAACTGAACCACAAAATGAAGGGCAGCATACGAGTGGCTTCATTGGGAACCAATTAGAGGAATGAAGAGCACAGTCCACCTTCATGAACATGTGATTTCTCTAACCATTGGAGGTAGGGGGTTTAATCTATTATGATTTTTAAATGATTTTCCTCTTCCCCAATATTGAATAATACAATAAATTCTTGTCAACCAAATAATGGGTTGACTCTCTATTCATTCATATTTTAGGGACATAGTTGTGGGGTATATTATGGGGTTTACCTGGTTGTTTAATTCAACGGTTTTAAACCCTTAAACCCCAACATGTTTTCTAGTTAGCGTGGAGGGCGCAGGCCAATCAAACCTAACCCCAACACTTTAATATCATTGCTACATCCTTGGGTATCAATGGAAGGTAGACAATGCAACAATACGGAACGACTACGTGTGGGATAGAGCATCAAAACACATGGAAAGAGCATGTCATGACACAATGTTGTAGTGGTTGTTGGAGCGGTCAGCAACTGCAGGTCACGGAGGAGGCACGAACCACCATTGCGCACCACCGATGAACAAGGAGAGACATGGCTCGTTAGCCACTGTGACAATAGGAAGGAATCCAACACACTGACTGACAATGGGTGACAGTACGGTGCACTATTTCTCACCATTAGAGAGGTCGGACAACACACTAGTTAGCCCAACAGAACGGGCCTAACCCACCCCCATGGGTCCTGCGTGCCACCTGGATATGCCATGTGGTGTCATCACAGGGAGAATACCAAATGACCCACGACCATTCAGGAAAACTGGGGGGTCTCTCCCCCAATTTTGGGTAGGGAACACACCATTTAGGTCGCATATCATGCGGCTAGGCCACCACCCTACCGACCCCCCCACCCCCCCCCCCCCCCCACTGCGGGCTGCCCCTTTGTAGTCCACCCCCTTGTATGCCTGTTCGCCCTTGCATGCTACCCCTTATGGGTCAGGCCACCATTGAGATTTGACCCATTGTGGGCGGGGATGCCCTTGTGGGATGACCATCATTGTGGGTTGTCCATTTGCGTTCCATGTAGGACCAACCAGGTCGAACCAGACCCAGGCCCAACCAGTCCCATAAATATATAAAGGGACATATCTTGAACACTGGACATCTATTTGAAAAACCGTCTATAGAATTGGAATCCAATGAGAGAGACTACCCTTTTTTCTTACTCCATGATTGTTTGGAAGAGTCATGGAGTATGGTCAGGTTGGATCTCATCGTTATCGAAATCGGGCCCTCGTCACTAAAATGCCAATCAGACACACATCGGGCATCCGATTGACGCATCATCTATTGCGTTAGAACAATTATGACATGCTCGATCGTCATGATTATTCATTACGAGACATTTTTTATATGTAATATTATCAATGGTTTGTGGTGTGGATATCCCAAGCACACTACATTTGGAAACCTATGATTAGATGAGACATTACGACTTCTGATCATTTCGGCAATGAGTTACTCGATGGACCAGTTGATAGTTCCTCTATGTGATGTAGCAATCCCGAAGTTTGGGAATCCTCTATGTGACGTTTTAGACCCACGGTACATGATGTGATGGAGTACCTCGACAGGACATCGTGGGGAGTGGCTCTGTGTGACCCGACAGACCCACAATACACAATGGGGATGAGTACCTCAACAGTCCAATAGTAGTGGGATGTGCCTATGTGTGATGTGGTAAGCCCACTGTACTCTATATATGTAGATTTCACCAATATTTGTGGTGTTCTAAATTGTGACTGCGAATGTTACGTGACCCTAGGCCTAGATAATCTATGGCCGGTAATCAGCATTCATAGCTATTTTGTGTTTTTCAGTATCATAATCCTATTTCATTGAGTTGTATAACATCTTTGAACTAAGACTATAATTGAGATGTGTCTATTTAATTGTGATTTGGGATATAGATCATTCTTTTTTGTTTTAATTGGGGGATTCTGAGAGGCCATTGGGGGTCTTGGGGTCCCTACTGAATATCAATATATTCACCCTGGCACGGGCTATGCCCACACCTTGTTGTGTCTTGGGTAGACGATGAGAATCTTGACTGAGGCTGGAGGGAGCTAGGACTAGGAAGTATGTGGAAGAGACGGGCGGAGGTGGAGGGATTAGGTGGATGTTTTTACCTACCCTTCTGATAGAATCCATGAAGATGACATAGAAGTAGTTTTCCATTTTTCAGTTGTAATGTTCCCTACAGTTATATTTGTACTCTTCATTTGTACTCGAACTTTCTATTGGGCTTGTATTCTATACCTGTTTACTTTTAGAACTCCTTTTTCTATAGGATTTTACTTCACATTTACTTATTTTTGTGTTATTGGACCATATGTTTGTACAGGTTTAAATGAAATTCCTTCGTTTTTTTTGGGAATTATCTTTTCATTGCTAGACACCAGCCCCTGGCCTATGGATGGCGGGCATTGGGTAGTGAGAGAATGGGCCCTGGGGGATGGGTAATTCCATATATATAATACCATATATGGTTTTATTATGACATTATATTACAATCTTGTTAATGATCTAATGTTATGGTTTCACTTCTGGTAGTATTTTCATTGTTTTAAACACGTGTCTTAATTTCTTACACCATTAGTCCTTATAAATATATCATGATTATATAATGTAAATCATGATATAAATATAATATATATCCATTATATTTATATAATAATAATCTATAGAATATAGAACTATGAAATGGAATACACTGTTTATGGAGATGGGAAGTCGTACGTATGTGTAAACATTATTTCCATTTTTATATTTGTATTTAAAGAATGTATGTAAATTAAATATATATATATGTATATATATATATATATATGTATATTTATAATTACTAAATAATAATTTTTATATCATATATATCATATAATCTCATTAAAACCATCCTTAATACATTTTTTGTTGTGTGAAAATGATTCACATCGCTTTGAGGAGGAGGTAAGAATCACTTCATCAAACTACATTATTGTACTCACACCGAATGGAAATTAAATGTTGTTATGTGTTGTAATAATGATTAAATGATAAAAAAAAATAACTAATAAATATATCATTTATAAATATAGTTTCAATCATAATGGCCACCAGGATAGGTGGTAAAGTAAAAAATGTACAATCATCGTTTCGGGAGGAAGTAGAATGCCGTACACAGAAATGGAATGATTGTTACCCATTATATGGAGGTGTGTGTATGTTTTAGTCTATAAAGTAGAATAAAAACATCCTATAATATTTCTGATAATATTTTAATTATTCAATCAACGAAAAAAAATTTATTTGGTGGTGAAATAAAATAAATTAATTGACGTAAGAGAAGATGTTACATCCAAATCAGGTAGCTCCTTTTTTATTTCTAACTAAAGCCATTCATGGATTGAATTATGGCCAAGAGAATTATTATTATAAGAATAGATTATTTATGGGATGTATAATAGGTAGGTAAATTCCAATGTTATGTTGTTTTAGTAGATTCAAGAATTGGTAGTGGTTGTGGAAATTAATAGGGAGGGAAAATTACTCTATCATTTTAGAAACATGTTCGGTGTACACATGTTATTACCTAAAAGATGTCATAAAAACCCTAGTAAACTAACTATTAAAGGTTAATGGGTGAACTATGGATAGAAATTGTTTGTTACAAAACATCCTAGATCATTTGGACACATGATTTTATAGATTATCCCTAAATGATACTTAATTTGGTCGTATTGGATGTGATTAACTTTAATCAGTTTTACAAATCATTTTTCTTAAAAAATAACTTTGAATGATTTGTATCAAAATATTATTACGGAATCAATTTTATATGTTTTTTTCAATATTAAAATGACCTATGTTAAAAAATTATGATTAAATATAATCCCTCACACATAGCGAGAGAGCAAGTTTTTAAAGCACAAAATATATAAAAAATTGTTAAGATATTATATTCAATTTCTGTATGAAATTTATTATAATTAATTAAATTAAATTAATATATGTAATATTTTCTTATGTAATATGATACAAAATTAACAATATCATTTATCATTAAATATTATTTAAACAATAGGATTTTTATAATAAAAATATAGTACTTTTCACTATTCCTAAAAAATTGAAGTTTATCATCAAAATTGTAAACATCAACTCTAGGGTAATTTCAATGTTATATATTCAAATATTGATTTTTATTTTTATAATTGATAAATTAAAATCTATCTATAATTAATTTTATTAATTTTCACAGAATAATATTAAAATCATTTTATTAGAGAAAATAGTTTTTTATAACATATAAGTATATTAGAAAATTTTATATATTTCATTAAAAATATGTTTTATTTCCTTAAAAACATTATGAAAAATATTTTAAAATTAGTTATAATTATTAATTATAATATTTGTAATAAATGGGTTACAATTATCTCAAAAAATAATTATATCATTAAAATGATGTTTCATAGAAACATCAGTGTTGTGTGCGACATAAGCAAAGTTGATTTTAATTATAATATATGAAAATAATGTGGTCTGTGTAATGTATCCCAAATAGGTGTTGCATGTAACTCATGAGAAATTTTTGTTTTATATAGAGCAAACCATGTTATTGTTTTCTGTAGTGAAATCTATGTTGTGGCCACGTGAAGGACAATCCATGTGGTGTTTCATGTGGTGCAAGCCAATTAAGTGTTGTATATAGCACAATCCAAGTTGGTTTCATGTAAATGCAGTGTTTGAATTATTGTTTTAATAAATATTTATATAAATATTTCATATGTCACTTGATATATAAAATATCAAAATTGATAAAATAAATTCAAAAAACTAATTCACAAAATCATAGGGGGTAAAAAATGGTAGGTTTTGGTTGATATAGATGGCCAAATGTGTTTATAAAAATTTATATAAGGTATGCCCATTTATATTTGACGGGTTGAGTACTCTTGGAATTTAATAATGTATTAAATTAATATAAATTTCAAATTTTGTAAAAATGGATCCAAATATATTTTATAAAAACATAATATGTCTATGATTTTAAAAAAAATCATTTAATAATGTTTTAACAACATTTGGTTATTTTTAACCCTTATATTTTAATTTAAACCATGTCCTAAAACCTTTTCATATTTATTGTCATACTAAAATTTTATGCCCTTTATTGGTCAATAATGATATCATGACAAAATAGATGGCCCATAAATGGAACCATGTTGACTTTTCTAACTATATTTCATTAATTTAGATTAATTTATTATTTATTTTTACAAATTGAAATAATTTAATAAAATTAAATCTATTTTAAATTGTATTTAATTTTATTTCAGAAAATATTCACTTATTATGAATTTAAATACATCCATAAAAAGGGTAAATTTGAATATAATCATTTCATACATCAAAAAAATTTATTATATATTTATTAAATTATAGGGACCTGATAATTTATTTAAATTATATCACTTTTTACATTTTAAATATCATTTTTGTTACTATTTTATTAATTGAATAAATATTATGATATCATTGCATAATAATTTATCCTAATTATTTAATCAATAAAAATTATTTATATATTTCCATAATTATTATTATTTGAATATTCCAAAACATAACATTAATAATAATTCAACACAGTATTTTCCCTATGTGATCACGTAAGAGATATAATAAATATGAGAGTGACAATTTGTAACATTCTTTGATTTAAATATTCTATATTACATTCAAATCAATTTTTATCCGTTAAATAAATAAATTTAATTCAAATTTTTTAAATGGGATAACATCCTTTATAAAATAAGAATTAGTACGAAAAAATGAACATATTAGTTTGTTTTTCCTTTTGTTTACCTAATTAACCCTTTATTGATGTGATTATTTTTACCAATGTCAATATATATATTGGTCAGAAATAAAATACTATTGTTTAAAAAAAATTAAAATCTAAATAATATTTAGGAATTATATTTTTTATGATTAAAATTTTATAAGTTGTGGTCATTAATTCTAAATTTTGATGAAAAATATAACAAAATATAGTTTTTATAAAATTTGAATTTATTTATTATAATCTATTTATACATAATTTTTATCATAATACTTATTCCAATAAACCAAATTTAATTATTTAAAATACAGTAGATATAATTTGAGTTTTAAATAATTTTAAAACAAAATAGAACCTTCAGGTTCCTTCAATAAGGAATAATGTTTAAAAAAATGGTTTTCACCATTTTCAAAAATATTATTTCAGAAAAAAACTGTAAAAACACAATAATATATTATTGATATGATTTTTTAAAAAAAATATAATTTTTATTTTATAAAATTAATATATGTTTAGTAAATTAATTATAATATTTTATCGCCAAAATAAAGAAAAATAATTTTTGAAGAAAATATATTTTTGAAGTGAAAAATAAACATTCACATTAATAATTAAAAATTTAATAACATTTAATAAATAGTTTAATTGAGAATTTACAATATATATATATATATAATTTTTTATAATACTGAAACCCTCAAATTCACCATCAAGGTGATAATTGATTAATTAACTAATAATATTTTAATAGTATTTTGCGGTTCATTTTGAAATGGATTTTCAAGTTAAGTATTGAGTTGAACATATTTCTCATATAAAATCTCTCTTTTCATAATATTACGTATTACCAATAATATAATAACTCAAATTTCATTGTTTATCACTTTTAAATTAATTTTCCCTTAAATAGTGGTGTTCCATCGTTGAAAAAGAAATGGTTATTTATAAAAATCCATTTCATTCACTTTTGAAAAGGTAATCACTTCCACCACTTTTACGAACAAAATAAATATATTAATATCTAAAAAATGCTCCATTATCTATTAAACAATGTCTCCATTTACTATAATCCATTCTCAAACCAAATGACCAATATGATAATCCTTATGGTGTTACATAATGGATAACATCCAAAGGGATATGCAAATCTTCTCATCCAAGACCTCTAATTTATTTTGATATTCTACCTCATAAAACCCACCATAATTCATGAAATAATCATAAAATAATTATTATTAACATGCTTAAATTTTATATTAATAATGTAATATCACTTTTCTACCTTCCTTTAACACCATTTGAAAAATGAACATGTTGCCATGCATACGTGTGAACAACCTCCTCCAAGATTAGTTTTTTCTATTTTTCTATTATAATTTAACATGTGTGAAAATAAATTTTTTATTGTGTATAACATATATTTGAAAATAGTAATATTTTGGAATGAAAATAATGAACATTATATATGTTATATTGGAATCAAAATGGTCATATTATAAAAAACTGTCATAAATCAACATATTGAATAATTTTATTTAATTAAATTTATTTTTGGAAAACCGCTGGAAAAATATAAATTATTATCTTTTTTAATTGTAAATTATATAAAAATATAAAATTGATGAGATTTTGACTCAATTTTACAACACTTTTTTCAATGATTAATATACAAAATATATTTTAGAAAAATCAGTCAAACAACAACTTATAATGATCATAAGAGAACAGTATTTAATAATGAAATAACATATGTCAATAAATGTACAATAGAAAATTATTAATAGATAAAAAAATTCTTGATAATGTTTTTAATTTTATTATATAAAATATTTACCATGTTAGTCATATGTGTAGAATGAATCAATACTGAGGTATGGGATTTTTCCTCAAAGTTAAACTTTATTGATATATGATTTGTATTCAACACTTATTTCATTTTGTTGTTTATATATTTCCATGTACTTGTTGTACATTTTTGTTTCATTCAGTTTAAAGGATATAAAATTTCATTACACATTCTTTATTTTAGGGTATTTTCATTAAACAAATACCAATGTTGTGATGGTCTTTATTAACCACACTCCCTTCTTTATGATATAAAACCTCTTCTTTACAATATTTCTTCCAAGAATGGTTCATTACATAATAATATTATTTTTAATTTTAACTATCATTAAATAATGGATATAATATTTTTATGTTGAATATTTTTCCTTGATGAATTTTTGTCATAAAAAATAAATATTTATTAGGAAATATTAACTTCCCCAATTATTGTATTCTCCCATACTAAAAGTATTTTTTCATTCCCAAAAATGTTTAACTTTTTATTTGGAATCCGTATAATTTATTATTTCATGTGGTATTTTTATTTCTATTTATAGGTATTTTAATGGATTATTTATTATCATTTTAGGCACGATGTATTTCAAAAAGGAATATTAATGTATTAAAAATGTTTTTTCCTCAAATATCATTTAATTTTCACTAAATATTTCATTTCGCAGACATTGTTGATTTAAATAATGTTTTTATGTTTAAATAAAAAAATATTTATCTCCATGGGGATAATTTTTCATCTAATACCTTCAAAATTCCCTCATATTATTTTCTCATTGTGAATTATGCTCATAGAAAATCTAAAATTAGTTTTATCATTCTTAATCCTGTAGTGTGGATCACTATAACTATTCTTTTATTTCATTTTTTATATAAGTATCATAATTATACAAATATTTTTATATGTAATTCCCTTATATTTTCATTAATAAATTTATTAGTGACTTTTATTGACTTATTTGTATACAATTACTCTCTATGGTGTTCATTTGATCGATTCTAAAATAGAATTATTCTCTAATTCTTAATTAGGGAAATATTTAAATTTTGTATACATTTCATTTCAATATAGATGTTTGTTTATTACTAATTAAATATTATTATTTCTTTAATATTTTATTATTTAATTCATATAATTATATAATTGGATTTTATTTATGATGGGTAGTGCTTGCAATACCGCTTGTTGCAGTGGTAATTCTCATGAGACAAAGTTTCCAGGGTATTCAGAATTTGTCAACCCAATTATTTATGATATATTGGCATGATGAATTGATGATCAGATTATGATATCTATAATTATAAATATTCAAATTATGATAACATTTAATTTTTTTTGTTATTATTTATATTGATAATTCATTTTTGTATTTTTTATAATCATATGTGATCAGTAACATGGTATTATTCTATTATTATTTCATTATTAGAAAATTATTGGTACCTTGTTTATTATATGGTACATTTGGATATATGATTTTCCTTAATTATATTTTATGATCACCCATATTTTCTTCAATTTAAAAAATTTATGAATAATATTATAAAACATTATATGTTTATAATAATGTATATTTTTATGAGAATTTTCTAGAGATGTTGAAGAATTGTTATGAATTAATTTTTTCATAATGTAGTGGGAATAATATCCATTATTTTTAAAATCCGATGGATTTATTTGTTACATTAATTTACTAATTATATAAATATATAAAAATAAATTATTTTGGTAATTAATGTAATAATATATTTTCAATAAATCATATAATTTTTCGATAGTTACAATTAAGATACCATAGTTCCAATTAAAGTATGTATTATATAACATTTTAAGATGTGATGTAAGTAGATTATAAATTATGTGATGTAGATAACATTATTGGTTAGTATATTTATGGTTTTTATAATATTAATAATATAAATAATCATTTATATTGATTGATTAAATATTAAATACCTAATTATTTTTCTTTAATAAGAAGAGGTAACTTTATCGAAAATTATAAGGATGATTTAACCTATAAAAAAACAACTTCAATGTTTTTCCAAAAATTAGTTTAATGACTCATAATAAATAAATCCATGTTTAAATAATGGAATGTGGAATGATTATTTATGTTATTCACCAATGGATAATGACCATGAGAAAGGATTGTTGAGTATAAACTCAATCTTCACATAGTGCAAGATGACCATAAATATGACAACACACTTGACTATAAACTCCTAGGGGATATGATATGAAAATTACCATATTCTTCTTGAAAAATTATTACATATCTGAAAACATTTATGTTAGTGATATTAGTTGGATAATTTATATGGATTACCAATATTAAAGCTTGTAGATTCCGGAGTTACTGTTTGTGTATAATTTATGAATTATTTCTTCTAAATTAATTTTTTTCCTTACTATATTTATTGAGTTATATATTCATACAAATAAAATATTGTTTTCTCAATTAATAATTGAGTCCTAGAGGAAAATAGTTTAACGAATTTGTTAAATAGAATATCATTTCATTATATTAATGAGAAACCAAATGGGAAAAGAGTTTGATTTAAGGATATAATGGTTTTACCAAACAAAATATCTAAAATTTTTATTAATAACATTATACATGTTGTCAATCCAAAAACACTAATGAATGGAAGGATGGAGTCTTATAGAATTTTTTATTGTAAATATGATGATGAAAAAAATATTCACCTTCATACATGAAAAAAAGAATTATTTGAAGAAATACCCTAGTTAATGTATCAAAGGAACGCGAATATTATTCTAGTGTGGAGAATTATGGAATAAATCAATATGTTTCAAAGAAATGATTATGAAATCTATTAACATGATGAGGGGGAAAATATTCTTGGAATTATCATATAAGTTATTATGGAAGAAAGATCGTTTGATATTTTATCTTGAGTTATTCTTATATATTACATACCATATTGTAAAATTATTATTATGTTCTAAATACAAATTTTAGGAAAAAAATATAGAACAGTAGAATATAACACACTATTTCAATAAATTTAATATTTTCATCTAAAACATAATGTGATTTATAATAATATTGACTTAAAACATCAATCCATAATTAAATGAAGAATATTATATAACTTTTTTAATGTAGATATAAAATTTTCACAAAATATATATGTAAAAAATCAAGATATATAAATATAAATAATAAATCACTATTATTACTATGAAATTGATAAAATTAAATTGGTTTACTTAGATAAATATTAGGAAAAATTTATTCTTTAATGTGAACCCTTTATAATAATTAGATTTACTATAATTTATTATATGAAAATGAATATATCATAAATAAAAGATATTATTTATATGTCTAATATGTTTAAACCTATTTGATTGATGAATAATTTAAAAAAAAATCCAAGTCAGTATATTAAATATTCATATCCCTATGAATAAAATTTCAAGAATATCTTTAAGAATTTATTTAAAATTTAATTTCCAAAATATTATAATTTTAATTATGATAAATGATATTTATTTTTAAATTTGTTATTGAAAAATTATCTTAGGATGGTTTTTAAATTTTTTATGAAATACATATAATATTATGTGGATATTTTAAAACTCTTGATATGTTGATATAAAATGTTCATTGAATTATAATTAATTATGTATTACATAATAAATATAAAAATTTTATCAGACCAATGTCCAATTTGAATATTAAATTGGTTTAATTAAAAATACTATATTTAATTTATAAGATATATGTTTGATGTTTTTCAAATGTAAAAAATATTTTACTCTAAAAACTATTTTTATACACCAATATTCATAATATGATTTCATAACTTGTATAAATTAAATATAAAAAATTGATTTCAAATTTTAGATAAAAAATTATATTATTTAGTAAGGTTAATTTATTTCATAGTCAAAAAATTAGTATTTGTATGATTAATTTTAATAGAATTGTCAATAATGACTGTATTAAATTAAAATAATTTTTTTATTAATATTATATAATATTTATCAAATAAATAAAATTTATCTATTTCATTAATGAATTTTTTATAATTTTTTAACATATATAAAATATATTATCCCTCATTTAATTTGTTATTAATGTTAGAAAATATTAATGAATTTTAATAGAATAAAAAAATTGTTTCTATAAAATTTATTTGAATATTTTAGATGTTTTAATATAAAAGATTATTTTTCCTAATTTTAAAATTTAATTACATTATTTTGAAACTAAATTTGGGTTTATGATATAAAAATTTGTTAATAGTGGTTACGTTATTTATTTAGTAGAATATAAATCATGTGGCTAACAACTAGTTACATGTGTAAAAAACAATATGGTAAAATTGAAAAATGTATTGGGAAATGATGTGATACATGACTATAACATGTAGCGAAATGGGTATTAGATGATTTACAAAAGTTCAGTTTAAATCACCTAAAAAGGATATCACTTCCGCAACATTATCTACACCCAATTTAATTAATTATCTCCACCGAAACTCTTCCCTAGTATCTCTTTAACCAAATCCACAATTCATATTTTCTTTTTTATATCCAATAGACCATTATATGGAGCTTTTTAGTGTTCGCAAAAGGATAAAATTCAAATGGAGAGTTAATGTTCTTAGCCTAAATCTCTTATTTTGTTTCATCTTCAACTCATCTATCAATTTATAATATAATATATTATTATAATTTCTATAATATTAATATGATTCAATGTTATTGTATTATTATAGCATCACTTTTATATCTACCTTCATACGCATTCAAAACCTGAAGTGTATGTCATGCACATGAGTATACCATCACCTATTGTAATGGAATTTTCTATTTTCCAATTACATCAAATCATGGATGACATTAAAAAATTTGTTAATTTTTTTAATAGAATTTGTGATACTATTATTAATTTAAAATATAATTATATGAATCTTTTAAATTTTGATAAAATTAATGGTCATGGTAAACATATATAACTTAAATGAACATATTGACGAACCATTCTAAATATAAATAAATTTTTTTTCAATAAATTGGAACTAATTGATTTTTATCTATTAGAATAAAAATATATAGAAAAATGTTGAATTATTTTCATATCAGTTGACCATGGTTAACATATCATATAGGTTTAGTGAAATAAACATAACAATGTCATGTAAATACTGTAAATTAAAAAATTATTAAAAAATACCATATCTTCATTCAAATAACTTATAATACTAACAAAATTAGAAATTAAATCCTAATTAAATTTTTAAAAAATGAAATTTTTTAATATAGGATATTAAGTGCACACAATGAATTGATCAGGACCCATTGTAATGGTTTTTACATCGCAGTATTCCTTCATTGAGTTAGGATTCGTAATCACCACTTGATTCATTTTGTATAATATATATTTTATATATATTTATTATCATCAAAATTTCAATTCAAATTATTTTATTTATATATATATATATCTAAAATTAAGTTCATCATTGACTATAAATTCATAAAAAAGATTATTGTTCATGGTATTTGTTTTCTCAACTCAGTTTTTTGAGTTAAAATTTTTCATTAATAATTAAATTCTTCTCAGATTGGTTTCTAGCACCCTAATATTTTATTTCATTGTTATTTATCTTCCTATCTTAGGAGAAATTAATTTATAAGTAAAATATTATTCCTTGATGAATTATTTCCTCAAATGTTATATCAATTTTTAGAATAGTTTTCATCCACATTATAAAATTTTTCCCCACATATGAAATATTTTACATCCCACAAATGGTGTCCATGTAATTTGGGAACCGAGTTATGTATTATTTCTTCCGATCATCCTATTTAAATTGAAACATTTTTTTAAAACAATTATATTCAATCCTTTTTATGATATGGTTTTTCACCAAATTCATTTCACAGTATTAATTTTTTTCCCTTCCCGGGTCATTTGTGTTATCAACCATTTTTTCATATATATATTATTTATGTGTTATTAATGTATCCACTATTGTAGATACATTATTAATGAAAATATTTATTTAAATATTAACATAAACCTTTTCAATATTACTTTTGATATTGACTCGAAGCATCTTATTTTTATATCTATGCTAAAATTATATTATAAAAAATTTATTTACAATTTCACTTATATTTTTCTTATATATGTATAAATGTTTTTACATATTTATCATTTTTGTTCATGGATTACATTATAAAATATATCAAATTATTATCTCTTTGGGAATTAGTCTCTTAAAAATTCAAATAGTTATTCGGTCTTTCCTAATAATTAACATTATATATGAATTATTTTTCATCTAATTTCATTCCATGAGGAACACGATATTTTATATTTCATTATTTTAATTAAATTAACCGAGACACCGATAAAATGATCAATATAGTAAAATAATTCCATTAACTAAAACTCATTACTCTATATAGTGTTAGATAGAGTAATTGTTACATAGAAAAATATCTCATTTAATGATTCATGAAATATTGAAAATCCGTATACTTTTCATTTAAATATTGATGTTTATTGATTACTAAAGAAATATCACTATATATTATATAGATTATTCTATCCATTATCTAATGAATGTATTGGATTTATATATTTATTAATAGTGGCAACAATAGCCTGGTGATTCATTCATATATCTCCTGAGAAAACCCAGTATGGGTATTCAATGTATGTCTACGCAATTATGTATGATTTCCTCGAAATAAAAATATTTGGCACGTTTAAGATAACATGGATCAATGATATGAAGTAATGATTATTATTCTAGACATTATGTATTAAATTATTATGAAACTACTTGTTTTTTCATATTATTATTTATATTATTATTCCATAAATTTGTTTGGATCTTGATCAGGTGATTAGTTATTTGGAATGACAAGATTTTAATATATTTTATACTATATTATTTTTTTCATAAATTATAGCTTTGAGTATCCACTTTCACTTACTGATTATCTCATGACACCATTCTCTTGTTTTTATTTCCTATAGATATGAAGAAAAGAATTACACTTGATATACCTTAATGAAATTTTCATGTGTGGATTATTTTTCAGATAATTTGATTAATTATTATAGATTTATCAGTTAATGATGAAGTATACAACAATACATTACTTGTGATATAAATGGTAATTATGTGGTAACATTTTTTCCTAACACTATAAATATATAAATCTAAATGTTAATTTGAATGTATGTAATGAAATATTTTATTTAAATCAGGTAATTATTGGATAGTTACATCTTTGATGTCATAGTAACCACTAATGATTCCTTAAAAACCTCAATACAAGATTTCTATAGTGTTTCCTCTAAAGGATATGGTGTGGCATCATATATATATATATGTGTGTGTGTGTGTGTGTGTGTGTGTGTCTTAAAATGCACAATGAATTCCCTATTCAACCTTAACACACCAAAATTACCATAACGTGTAAAAAATTAAAATAATCAAAGAATTTAAATAATTAATTATAATAGTAACATAGTCGATTTTACAGTTCTCCCCAACATTCCACTCCCCCCCAATTAACCATAGTTCAATTTGAAATTACAATAATGGAAAGCAACTAGAAAATATTATATGGAAAGAAGAGACTAAACATAAATAGAATCATAAAACTACAAAACCAAACCGTATATCCCCTAGTGCATTTAAAACCACTCCAGTTCAATGAACTAAAATCACACGTTCATAAAACATCTATATATATGGTGGTATTATCTCAAAATCTCATATCCCCCTATCAATTGCTCACTAAAAATTGATGTCTTCACCGCCAAGCTCCCCCCCAGTAGGGGGAGGGCATCATTCTTCCACAATAAATAGAATCTCGATCCTATGCATTTATTCTATTATCCACTCCATATTTTCTTACCCATTTCCCACCAAGTGTAATTTTCACAATTGTTATATATCTTTTTTATGGATGACCATGTCAGGATGATTCATCTTTGGTGTTTAAAAAATTTTAGAGACTTCTTGATCTAAAAAAGGTTACTCAGTTCAGAAACCATCAACCTCATATTATGCATTGATGAGTTGAATTTTGGATATTGGAGTCTTCTATGATGATTAATTATTGGACTCCTCTAAAAATGATATATAATCATCTTCATTTCCTCATCAATTGACTTACTCCATTCGAAATCAAGGGAAACATGTTCATTCAATGAATAAAGCATCTACCTTTTATTTGTCAAACATATTTCACCTAAAAATTCATTCTTCCTTATTTAAATTTAGGGATACATTCCACAAAATCCAATTAACATTCCAATATCCATCCGTTATTTTCATGTTTGGGAATTTATTTAGACATTATCTACAATCTAATAGCTAAAAAATGTTATCTATCGTATGATATCTACCTGAAATTGTCTTAAATTGGATATGTCCAAACCATCAGTGGAGTGGGTTCGTAATAATACAGGGGAGGAATTATTATAAAAATAATTGGTGATATTTTATAATTTATCATATTTCTATTGATCCTATAAACACTGTGGATATCTTGTTTCATCATTTTATCATCATAGTAAGGATGAGATTTTCCCAAAATCAATTCAGACAATGAATTAAAATTCACAAAAAGTGGAATGACTGGGTAATAATGATTTTACCTCTACAGAACCCATCTCAAAATTGGAAAGACCATTTAATCCCATCTTAAGAGTTGTAATCATATTTGAATGATAAGACCTGATTTGGAAAGGTCCATTTCAGCAATGAAAATCTTTTCTAAACCAAGATGAATTAAATGGAAATATTATATTGGATACTTGAATCGATGCATCAATACACCAAATATTACATCCTATAAATACAATGTTCAATCAAGTGATGGTTAGTACAGATATAAGAAAAAAGATATCGAACACTTCGGGAAACAATGTACTCAGAATGTCTTAGCGGGTTAGGCTGGATGAGAATATAGACTACCGAAGTGTAGGAATACACCATGATCTACAAGTACCAACATGACTATTTACATTAGAAATAATTTTTAATGTTTGGAAGTAGAAGCTCTAGTGACACATCATCAATATTCAATTTAGGCTTTGATAGGCAACCAATGTCCAAATGTATTAGATAATATAACTGAAGAGAAAGGAATTCCTGAGGTAGATTTCATGAGATAGGAACTCTATTGTAGTCTTAGTTTATAGATTTTTGGTAATTTTTAGATGGGTACCACACATCCCAAGGATAATGATGGATTATAAGGGTAACTAGGATTCTGGGAGTTTCATTGTCATTAAGTAGAATAATCCAAAAGGGAATTAAGATTATTTCCACATATCTAAACTAATGGAGACTGGGTCAATAAGGAATCTATGGTATGATCGAGTGGATGATTTAAACATTTTTATTAACCATATTCAGGATGATATGGTGGTGGAAAAGGACTCACCAATTTATCTCAACACATATTCGGTGGTTCCCGCTCTATAGGCTCTTGATGATATAAAGTGGGAAGTAAGCAAGGAGGTAGAAAACAATGTCATTTGCTTAGAGAATACCATACACTATGAGGATGAAACTATAGAGGAGATGCTCTAGATTAAAAAATCACTAGAAGATAATGATAGGATGTATGGAACAATCATTCTTTTTTCTATAGATAGACAGATGCGTGGGTGCATCAATAAGAAGGATCTAATCTTGATACGAGGTTTTATCAAACAAAAAAATTCAGGGGTACCTTCCATCTAGAGACAATATAGGGAAAAAATTAAAGATCGTATCAAGTATGGATCGAGGAAGATGGTCTCTATTCTCCAATGGATTTTACATAGTTATAAAAAATCTAGTAAGACAAAAAATTTATTAAATCATTTTTATCCACATTCTATTTTGTATTACTCATGAGGTTTGACAATTTTTCCATAAAATTTGTCTTAATAATAATTTAATTTCTAGTGAGAAAACATCACCATGAACAATGAAATAACGATTACAAGGTATGATAGAAAAGGAAAAAGAGAAAGATTATTTTTGTTTAGAATATATATATTTAATAGAAAATTGAATAATAAGAGAATGATATAATCATCAAATAAATTTTTTTTCTACAAGACCACATCTATATAATCCTAACATAAGATTAAGACACTCTTTAAACAGATCTGAAACACCTCAATGAAAACATGATCCAAAATAACACTATATCCATAAAACAAGAACCATACCTCTGATAGACTATGATAATTAAAAGAAATGTCACACCATAAGCCTCATCATGATGCAATATGGGATCTACACCTCTTATCACCACACCTAATATGAAAAATCGGATCTTAAACTTGAAACACCATCCATGAAAATCCAATCAGCTGAAAAACTATTCATATAAATTCCTATATTTTCTAAGGAACAATGGTCCATTTTACTGATGCCTGAACCAACTGGACTCCCACGTTCAAACCTCTATGAATCCATACCCAAGTTATGATAACATTACCACACATCCTAATAAAGGACCTCTAATGAAACAAATAATATGAAAAAATATATATTTATAAACATTGAAAACATAGAAATAGTAAATATATACTAGATAGAAGTAAAAATGAAAAAGATTATTCTATGACAACAACCACTCAATACTATATTACTCATGATATTTTCCTTTTAAATTACGCATCATAAAAAATAATAGAAAATGTACAAAATGGAAACACATATGTTATGTCCATAGTGATTTCAAAAAAAGGAAAATATAATTCCTAGATTGTACATACTAGAATGAAAAATGTGTACATTATTCTTCTTCTTCTAAAAATACATCCTCTACATGGCCAAGTGTTTCATCATGGGATCAACTAACTCTTTATTGTTTTCTAACATATCATATCCTCTAACATCAATAGTAAAACCCAAAATAAAAATTTCTAACATATATTAAATAACTACATTTTTTTAACATAAAAGAACACATTCAACAATAATATCTCCATGATAAAGACAAATTCCAATTTTATTTGTGATTTCCAGGACAATGTATAAGTACTGGGATGAATTTAGAAACACCACTCATCCATGATTATGTATGGAGTCAAAAAGTGAAAAGGTGTATCAAAAATGATGAGGATAACTATTCATAACATCATTATAGTGAATTGAATTTCCAATATTCAATAAAGACTCTATAGTATGACTATTAAGAAAAACAATAGTTGAACATCAATCAGTCCATATATTAAAAATAAAATTTTAAAATTCCATCGTATACCAAATCAATTCCCAAAGAAACTCACTCATAAAAATTAATATTATGTCATCAATGAAAAACATACTCATATAATTAATTTTTATATAACTCGTATTACCCAAAAAATAAATTTTTTTAAAAATTTATATTTGAAAAAAACTGATATAATTTTGAAATATTTAAAAGTATGTCATTTTTAGGATAAATAGGAATATAAATATTAATTATAAATAAATAACATTTCAAAAATAATTCATAGGAAAAATATAAATAATATTTATTTCATCCAAAACCATTGTACTTTAAAACTGTTGACGGATATCTAAATAACATCACAACTTACATAAATAATTAAAAAAACATCCCATGAAATCCCCTTATTACATTTCAGTGAAAATTTATTTAATGAAATTTTTTGTAAAACATTTCAAAAAATCGTTTTCAAATAAATAGAATTATTAAAAAAAATTAAAATAACAAATTTTTGATATCCCATGAATTTTAATAACTTTTCAAAAACAAAACATATCTAACAAAAGGAACATAAACCAGAACACACTATAATATATAAAAAAACAAATTCAATACCACTAATATACCAAAATTCCATTGGCGATCAATTTCCAATTTCCATGTTGCACTGAAAAAAACCCATGATTTAATGGTTATAAATAAAATAACTAATAATGATATATAAATATTCATTTTTTTCCTTCATGATTAATCAGTCCATTTCCAATCATCCAAAATATACAAAATAAATTTTAAATAAAAAATCATAATTTCAACATGGTTTTTTAATATATAAAATTTAATTCCCCACACCTATGATTATTTCTTATTCAATCAAAAAACACTAGGGTTGTCCCCAAAAGAAATTGACACCATACAAATTAGTATTAAATTAAAATAATATCATAAATAATTCCATTAAATATATTTAATAAAAAATTCAAAATCAAAACATATATCCCAACCAACAATAGAAACATGATGTTTGGTTTGACGAATATTTTTCCTACCATATTCATACACCCTCCACCAAAGTCCCAATGGTGATTCTTGTATCCTTTATAGTAATACATGACAAAAAAAGACAGATTTGTAACACCATTTTTTCATTATCCAACCTGATTCACCCCTAGACCAAGAACCTAATCAAGCTTATGATATACTAGAGGCATGTTCCCAATTTTCCTAGAATAGAAACTGTTTTTAGTATATTAAACATAACATAATGTGGATGTTATTTCACCCCAGAAATAATAATAATAATTGAGAAACAACTATATAGAGTACACAATATAAACGTATAAACATATCATTAGGTAATTAATAATAATAAACAACATCACAGTAAAATAATGATGCTAACAACCAGTATCACATATACAATGTAAAAAAAAATTAAATCCATACTATGAGAGTAATTTAAAAGATTCAAAAAATTAAATGAAATCCAACCCGCTATGATCATACATGTGAACTATTCCTACACTCAAAAAA
This sequence comes from Viscum album, assembly GCA_963277665.1. NCBI lineage: Eukaryota > Viridiplantae > Streptophyta > Magnoliopsida > Santalales > Viscaceae > Viscum > Viscum album. Next base: position 917,124,120 of record OY728152.1, read on the forward strand.
ATCAAAACTAACATCTGGAAACAACTCAAACACTCCACCTGGAAATGAGAAAAGAGAAGGCACTGAAAAAATAGTAAGAGCTACATGGGTTTGTGAAAAACCAATCTCAACATGAGTTGAACAAGCCTTTTGTTTTATTCTTATTAAATATAATATCATTTTATTATTTACTGAAAGAAAAATAGGAAACATAATTTTAATGGTATGCATATTGAAAACCAAAAATTAAATTCATAACAATTTTAATATATTTTCTTTTTATTTTTATTAAATGAAAAAATCACTTTGAATATGTTTCTTGTAAGGCCCCAAAAAATATATCAATGAACATTTCCTTCATATAATTTTCTTATATAGTGTAAATTACATAAAATCACATATAGAATAAAATAAAAACAATTAAATGAATAATGAAGGAAATAAGAATCATTTATAGAAATTAAGGAACCAAAAGAAATGGAATAGTGACATGACATAAGGAATAGTAATATCCCCCTTATGAATAGTGACTCAAAAAATAGAATAAGCACCTCACCTAAGAAATTTTAAATAAAATTTATCCATATTATAAATTGAAATATGATAAATTAATATCATATATAAGAAAATAAATGTTTTGAAGATCGTAAATTAAGTGTATCTAGTTTTATAAAACATAAATGCCAACTAATAATTTTAAAATTAAATTTATAAACTAAAAGATTGTATATTTTGATCAAATAGATTCATAAATTTATAATTTTTTTTCTCATGAAAATAACATAATATTAAGAGACCTTCAAAAAAATTTCAAAGTGTTATATCTGTTGCGATTTTAAATTTGGTATTTTTGATTAATTGTGGATTTTATATAAAAATTATATTTTTAATATTTATAATATTATTTTAATAATATTAAATCCATTAATAAATTATACATGTCAAAAAAATAGTTTGGATGAATTTTTCATATTTTTCTATAATTTTTGAATTTCTGTTTAATATTTTAATAGAGTAATTTTTTTATTAAGTAAATAAATGAATTATTTTTTCATGATTGAGTCATGGATGATGTAACTATACATTGGATCCAACTCAAATTATTTATTTACTATATTTAGGTACAATAATTCACTCTATTAATAGTCCCAATCCAAAATAATAAACTACTGAATAAAATTAACAAAAAACCCCCTCTTCTCCAATATAAATTCCACCCATCACCAACACTTTTTCACAAAACAAAAAATCTTTATTTCATGTCCAAATTAGACCCTAAAATCAAACCATGTCTCTCATAAATATCTATGAGCCTATTTTCTCCCCAATATTCCAATCATAAGTGATTCAAGGATGATCTCAAGGAGAATAATTCAAGAGGTAAACACCACTTTCATATTCATTTAATTCATTTCCAATTTATTTTAGATTCTTATTCTCTCCTCAACTAGCTCATCCATGTGTGATTTTAACTAATGTATCCCACATATACTATAAATTTATTATTATATCGAGATAATTAATCATCATTTATTTCTCCTCCCTTTATTTTCTAAAAACTATAAAACTATTCAGGGTGTGTTACTTTATAGTATTCAAGGACAATAAGTTTTAAATTTCCATTACCAACTTTAGGACTGGTCATAAAACAACTTTTATGGTTCAAAATTGTAATAATATATTTATTATATTTTATTTCAGGCTCTATAATTAGTATTTATACATTATATTAAATAGTAGAACATAACTAATTATCGATGATCGTGAAACTACCTAAATAATCTAAATCATTATCATTAATGTTTTATCAAGTGACTCATACTCATACAATTCAACCAAATGATATGTGAGAGAAAATATATTTCTATAATATTATTAATAAAAAATAAATTAAAGTGTACACAACTATTCCCATTCTACATGTTCATTCATACACTTATACAAATGAACAAATCATGAAAACCATGGAAACAAACACTCCCAAATGATGAAATAATATCTTATTAATCAAAAAAATTACATAAATAAAGATAATAAAATTATAATTAATAAAATACAATCAGAATTTTTTTTAATTAATATATTTTAGTTTTTCAACCATGAAATTAATATCATATGCGGAACACATTGGATATGATGTAAGGGATTAATTCTTAACCTCTATTTTCCTCCGAGTAACATATCATCTATATTTAACATCATATAATTATTATTTATTTTAATATAATTATTATAAATAATATTTTTATTATCCTAAAGAATTTATCCAAATTATTTTATCATTATATTCTTTTATATTCATGTTTTATAACATACCCCTCTCAATTAATTAAATTACACATGCTTGATTAAAGGGAAATAATTTATTTCAAACCCATTTCCAGGTAAAAATTAATACCTGTATTAAGAAAAAATAATTTTTATAAAATCAGTCATGTTTATATTAATAACTATCTTGTTTTATTTTAGGTTTTATATAGACTTATATTCCGTAACTATTTTAAGTAATCGTGAAAATGTTCCATTGAATCACGCATAAATGTTTTACATCTAATTCATATTAAATATTAATTTTATATTTTTTCACATAAGATTGACATAAATTATCATGATATAATCAATATTTTCCCAAATAATGTCCATTTTTTATTTAAATCCATTCTTTCATAGACACAATCATGATATATCATATTGATATAACTTTAAATATGATTATGATTCTCAATTCTATTCATTGGTAGAATATGTTATTATGCTTGATTCCTCATGTATGATTCAATATATGGAAAACAATTTTCATGAAAATGACATAGTGTGTGCTCCCAAATAGTGCTCATATGTGATTTGTAATTTTTTGCCTCATTAGACTTCATGTGAAATGGTCTTGGTGGTTAGCCCTGACTTTTGCTCCATGTGTAATTGTGTTAGTAGTTACCATGTACTCGTGAAACTCCATCTGTAATGAACCTTGACTCATTTGTTTTTCATGTTTTAAATTTCCTCTTCATTAATATGATTCCATAATTTTAGTATTTCATGTTTTATATATTATTCTTCCATATGGTCATTCACTCATTTTATGACATCTTGGTACGCCTACTAACATATGTAATATGCCTAATTATTATGTTTTTTAACTTACTATTCTTTTTAGCATGTCCCATTGTTCATGTATTCCTTAAGATATCCTATAAAAATTAATTGTTGCAAATGGTGTTAGGATCTCATTATGATGATTAAATAAATGTTGTTTTTATTTTAGTTTCTTTTTTTATAAATATATATCTAATCATCTAAATACAACAGACTTTATAATACTTGGTTTCTATTTGACGGAAAATTATTCTTGAAATAATTTCATAATATGTGTTAATGGATATGGTCTTTATAGTTGGTATCATAGGAAGGTCTAGTTATTTCTGTATAATAATAATGGAGTACAATATTATGAACCCCAAAGATCATTATATGTCCATTTATAAAATAAATTGAAACTTATGGAATCAAAAGATATGAATTAATTTTCATTTACATGTTTATCATTGTATGTTCTAAATTTATTTTTGATATAATTATTAGACACATATTCAATACCCCCTAATTATAAATTATTTTTCTTAGTTAATCGATAAAAAATGGAGAACTAATGTCAAAAATAAATATAATAGTAATAGTGATGGTTTTATAATGAAATTAAAAATAAGATGGAAAAGGGTGCACAAAACATCAAGAAAGTACTTGGACAACTAGATGATGTTATGAATAATGACATGAATATAATATAACAATATCCTAATCCTAATAAATATGAAGTCGTAGTCTAATCCTTTATCTGACAAAGGAATCCCATGTTTAGTGTATAATCCCATACCCTCCTCGTGGAATAGTGAATTAAATCCATTGAAAACGTATTTTCTATATTATAGTACTTAAAAGAATAGAAATTTGTGTTTGGGGTCTATAATTTTGGTTGTGAAGCTATACAGTTGTGAACACTAATCAAGAACACACATTACAAGGATGAAATTGATTCTGTTGAGTGGGAATATTTCAAGAAAATATTTTTCAACAAATATATAACATGAAATCTATGAATTATCAGGAAGAAGGAGTTCCTTGGGGGGAATAAAATGTAAGGAATGTCTATAAGTGTTTATGAAGAAAATTTACAAGAATTTGACGATTTTCCTCTATCATTGTCATGAACACTTAAAGAAATCCAGATAACATATTTAGATGACTAAATCTGATTCTAGAAAAAACCATTTTTGAATAAATAATTTGATAGCTATGAATATATTGTTATTTGTTCCCTCATGGTTTAAATGAAGATCTGTGATTCTCAGAGATCTCATATATCCAGAGAAAAAATGGGTATAATAGAGATTAATATTGGTGGATCAACAGATAAATACCATGAAGGAATAAGATTAAATTTTTCAATGTGTCAAAAATATTTGAAGAAGAATCCAGGGAACTATATAATGTTAACCAAGATATCAGTCCAACGTGAATAAATAGGGAATATGGATAATAACTATGGATTGGATATGAATAATCTTTCCAATCTGATAGATTAAGGGAAGGTTCTGATCAACACTCATCATATAATAATGTTTTTGAACATCTATGAATATATTTATTTTTCCAACCATTTCATTAATTCATTTGTTGTTAAGGGAAATCAACAACCACAACCTCGACGGTAGTATGGAAGAGAATATTCTATCTCTACTATTGAGGTGTAGACAAATAATTTTGTGGTTATAGGTGACTTGGAGTTTCATTATAATATAAAAAACATTCAATTTTATTCTGGTTCTAAGAATTCATTCTTATCTCATAATTTTAGTAAATATTTAAAAACACCAGCACAATATATAAATATTGGGTTATTATTAAGAATATAAAATTGGGAAATTATTACATAAAAAGAACATAACTCCTCCCTGGTTAATAATTTTGGGCAAATCCTCCATAAAAATATATTTTTTACTTCCATTATTGGAGTTTGATTATATACCGTCCATTGATTGGATATATTTATAAAATAAAAAATCCACTATCGAGGAAGGGAGATCACTATTCAAATCCTAAGGCATCCCCCAATTTTGTACATGTTGAAGGAGGATGATAAATCTCTATCAGAATAATCATCTCAATTGTGGATATTATTGTCGTGTTAGAATGTAAATAGATCTCAATTATTTTAAAGAAATAAGTAAATAAAGCTCAATTAAATTCCCATTATGAGAGGGACTACATTGATGTGTTCCTTAGAGAGAATATTGTAATTCCTCCTAAACAAGAGGTTGAGTTATCAATTTAAATTATTCTTATATCTTCACATATATCAATGGCACCATATATATTGGCCACTGTTTTTCAGGATGAACTAATGAAGAGTTTATATGGGAATATAGACAAGGGATTTATATGATTGAGTGAATCATCATTGAGAACACCAGTCCACTTTAAAAAAAAGTAGGATGGATCAACATGGATTTTTATTGATTATCTTGATAGCAATAAAATAATGATAAATTATAAGTACCCCCTTCCATGGATATCTAAAATGGTGAATAAGCGTGGTGGTGCCATGTATTTCTCTATAGTGGTTCATTTGTCAGGATATCACCAAATAATGGGGAAAAGGTAGATATTCTCAAGACTACCTTTATAATAAGGTATGAACATAATGATTTCATAGTGATACCCTTGAGACTCACTAATTCCCTTGTAATTTTTTTGGGTTTTATTTAATATATCCCCTTACGATTACCTCGAAAAACATTTGGTTGTATTTTTTTATTATATTTTGATATAGTCCAAGAGAATTGACGTACATGAGGAGTTACTGAATATTGTGATAAATACAATGTCAATAGAGAGAATATATAAAATTTGTAGTAAATTTTATCTCTATATTGTTGAAATATCATTCGTAGGGAATTTAATCACTAGTAAAGGGAATCATTTATTCTCTTCCAAGACAATGGAAATTGAATAGTGTTCTTGAATAACATATATAATGAATATAAATTTATTTCATGGTCTATATGGGTGTTACTAAAAATTTGTGAAGAAAGTTTTATGGTTTTAAATCCCAAAAACCATGCTCACTCCAAATGGTGTGAATATTTTATAGACTAATGAATGAGAAGATTGGTTTAAGAGTTGAAAAAGAGGCTTATCAATGCACATCTACTCACAGTACCAAAACGTGGTTAAATAATTTGGGTGTTTATAGATGCATAAATGAAGCTTTTGGGATATTTACTGATGAAAATTTATAAATTGATAGATTAATCCTCATGGATGTTGAAAATCCTAGAGAAAAAAACAATCTCATGCATGGTCTGGAGTTAGAAGTAATTATATTTGAATTAAAAATATCACAGTATTATCTATATCGAGTGAAGTGTAAGATATATATTGATAATAAGTTACTAAATTATATATGTTCATACATATTGATATAAATATTATCCTAAAAATATAGTTAATTGTCATTTATTATTATGACTTCTCAATCAACTTTCGTCCTCAAAATGAAAATAAATTGGAAGATGCTCTAAGTAGAAATGATCTTACATCATTATCAATAATTATAATTGAGAAATATCCATTATTATTAGACCATAAAAAGTATGGGCATGTGAATCATTAAGAAAAGAACATCATCAATCCTTTCTGAAATTATTTCCCAACCATCCCCCAAGGAAAAAAACTACTCTCAATGAAATGATCTGGAATTTCATAAAAGTTTGAAGCTATTAAAAATTATAAATACATAGAGTTAAAAATTTATGGTCATGACTTCAAGTGATTTATGTGATGAATATGTGTACCTTATAATCCATAGGCACTATTTTTCATTTAATTCCATTCCATGAGGAAAACCATATATTATATTTCATTATTTTAATTCAATTAACCTAGATTCCTATAAAATGATCATGATGGTAATATAATTCCCTTAACTATAAACCATTAATCTATATAGTGTTAGTTTTAGTGATTGTTAGATAGAAAAATATCAAATTTATTGATTGGGGAAAAATTGATAATCTGTATATTTTTCATATCAATATTGATGTTTGTTGATTTCTATGACATTAGAATTATATAGTATATAGATTATTCAATTAATTATCTGAAGAGTGCATTGGATTTATTTACTTATTGGGGGGGCCAAAAATAACCTCATGATTAATTCATATATCTCTTGAGGAAAACATGTATGTGTATTTATGGTATGACTACCCGCTAATTTATGATGTTCTAGATATATAAATTAATGGAATGATTATGATATCATGAATTCATGCAATGAAAATTATATTAGGATTCAAGAAATTATGTATTATATAATTATCAAACTAGTAATTTTTTCCATGTTATTATTTATATTGTCAATCCATAAATAGGTTTCATTCATGATCGTGTGATTAGTTATTTGGAATGACATGATTTTTATTTTTTTATACTATATTATTTCTTTCCCTTTTATTTAATGATAGGTTCTGGTATCCACATTCACTTAAAAATTTTCTCATTTTACCCTTCATTTTTTTTGTATTTCCCATGTTTATGAAGAAAATTATTACACATGATATGTATTGATGGAATTTTCATGTGTGGATTATTTTTGGGATAATCTGAATAATTTTTATGGATTTATCAGTTAATAATGTAGTAGAAAACAAACATATGTTGAGATATATTTGTATTTATTTGTTCATATTTTATCTTTACACTCTAAATATATAAATATAAATTATAATTAGATTGTGTGTAATGAAATATTTTCTATAAGTCCCGTAAATATAGGATGGTTATATCTGGGATATCACAGTATATACTATTGTTTCCTTAATAAAAACTTAAAGGATGATTTCTATTCTTTTTCTTATAAGGGATATGGTGTATCCTCATATATATATATATATATATATATATATATATCATAATAACTAGGACTTCTCGATTCACCCCAAACACACCAAAACAACCATAACATTTAAAATAAATTAAAATATTAAAAAATTGACATAAATAATTATAATAGTAACATGGAATGTTTTTGAATTAAATCCACCATTCTAATTTTTTCCCAAATAAACCATAGTACAATTTGAAATAACTATAATTTAAACCAACTAGAATAGCATAAATGGAAAGAAGAGACTAAACATAAATACAGTCTAGAAATTAAAAAAGAACTATATATCCCATAGGGCATTGAATAGCCCTCCAGATCAATAACCTAAAATTACAAGATCATAAAATATCTCATATATTGTGGGATTAACACAATATCTCGTATCCCCCTATCAATGAATTACAAAAAGGTGATAGCTTCAACCCCAGCCCCCCCCCCCAGTAGGGGGAGGGTGTTATTCCTCCACCTTATTCTAAAGCTTGGTCTCATCCCTTTATTCTATTATCCACTCCATATTTTAAAATCCATTTCCAAAAAATTCTTATTTTCACAACTGATATATATATTTTGATGGATGAACATAGTAGTATGATTCATCTTATGAGTTCCCAAAATTTTTGGGACTTCTGGATCTAAACTTGGTTACTCTGTTTAGAAATGACCGGTCTCATTTTATGCATTCAAGAGGTGAATCGTTTTATATTGGAGTATATAGTGTTGATTGATTATTGGACTCCATTAAAAAAACATATAATGATCTTAATTTCCTCAAAAAATGACTTAGTCCTTTCGAAATGTAGGGAACCCTATCCATTCAATGATTGCAGCTTCTTACATTTCTATTGGTCACACAATATTCTCATAAAAAATTTATTATACTTCTATGAAATTTTTGGTATACATCCAAAAATTCCTATTACCATTCCAATAACCATAAATTATTTTCTTGATTTTTGATATATTTGGACATTATCAATAATCTGATAGCTAAAATTATTTATATCATTTGAAATATACCAGGAATTTTGGTAAATTTGATATGTCTAGGAAACCAGTGGAGTGGGTTTGGATTAATATAGGGGAGGAAATAATCTAAAAATAATTTATGATACTTTATTCTTCCACAAATATCTATTCATTATATAAACCCCTTGGATATCTTGTTTAATTATTTTATCATCCAATTAATGATGATGTTGTCCAAAAATCATATTAGACAAATAATTCAGATTCACACAAAGTTGAACAACTAGGTAATAAGGATTTACCATATACTGAACCCTTTCCAAAATAAGAATGTTCATTCAATCACTTCTTGATAGTTTTAAACATCTTTTAATGATGAGACATGATTTTGAAAGTTCCATTTCAGAAAATAAACTCATCTATGCACCAAGGGGAATTCAAAGGAAATATTATATTGGATCCATGATTCTAAGCATCAATACAAAAATTCATAAATCCTATAAATTCATAGTTCAATAAAGAGATTGTTCAGTACATATTCATGAAGAAAGAGAGCAAACAATTATGAAAACCCTATACTTGGAATGTCATAGTAGGTCCTACTAGATGAGAATATGGACTGGTGATGTTTAGGAATACATCATGTTCTATGAGTTCCAAAACAACTATTTACATTAGAAATCATTTTTTTTTGTTTGGATATAGAGGCTCTACTGATAGTGCATCAAGACTCAATTCAACCTTCAATGGGCATCCAATTTCCAAAAGTAAAAGATAATATCACTGATGATAAAGGAATTTCTATGGTGGATTTGAGGAGATGATAATTCTACCGTAGTAATAGTTGATAGATTAGTGGGATTGTTTTGTAGGAGGACCCATTTTCATTAAGATAATGGTGGTTTATAAGGTTAATTGGGATTCTAGGAGATTCATTATCATTAAGTGGAATAAACCAATAGCGAATTAAGATTATTTCCACATAACTAAACCAAAAGAGACTACGTCAAAAAGGAATCTTGGGTATGAACAAATGGATGATATTCCCACTATTAGTGATCATATTCAGGAAGATATGGTTGTGGAATATGACTCACAAAATTTTCTCTACATTAATTTGGTGGTTCCCACAAATATGCTCTTGAATATTTGAAGCAGGGAGTTGTTAAGGAGGCAGAAAACAATGTCATATCCTAAGAGCATATCATACACAATGAGGAAGAAACTATGTAAGAGACTCTCTCGATAAAATCTTCACTAGATGATGATGATAGGACATATAGAATAATGATTTTGTTTCATACAAATAGAGATATGTGTGGGTAGATGAATAAGAATGATCTATTTTTGATATGAGGTTTCCATAAAAAAATTGTACAATACCTTCAAACATGGGACAGTGTGGAAAACCATTTTAAAGATCCTCTGAAGGATGGCTTAGGGATGAAGGTCTCTATTCTCCAATTAATATTATATATTAATAAAAAATATAGTAAGACCAAAAAAAAATCAATAAATAAATTTTTGTATATCTCAACCATAGTTTATGTTTTACTGATGAGGTTTTACAATTTTTTAATAGTTTTTATCTTAATAAGATTTTATTTTTTAGAGATAAAACATCTCAATGAACAATAAAATAATGATTCCCAGAATGATATATAAAGAAAAATACAAAGAACAATTTTGTTTCCAACATATATATTCATAATAAAATAGAATAATAAGATAATGATATAATCATCAGTGGAATATTTCTTCTATAAGATCATTTCTATATAAAAATTTCATTTCATGAAGCCAATCGAGAAACTGATCAGAAACACCTCATATAATACATCATCCAAAATAACCCCTATCTATTATAAAAGAACCTCCACTATGATAGAGAACTGTAATTAAAAGAAATCACACACCCAAACCACATCATTATACAACATGTCCTCTACAACTCTAGTCACTACACCACATATGAAAACTAGGATCACTAAATCGAAACACCATCCCATGAAAATCCAAACAACTGAAAGACTATTCAGAAAATGCTTATATTTTCTAAGAAAAAAGTGTTCATGTTTCCCAAGAATAAACCTAATGGACTCCAATCTTCAAAACACTATGAACCCATCCCCAAGTGGCAATAACATTACAGCATATCTGAATGATGAGCCACCAATGAAACAAAAAATATGAAAATATATATATTTATAAACAATAAAAACCTAGAAATATTAAATACATACTAGATAGAAATTAATATGCAAAAATAATATTCAATGAAATCAACCACTCAATACAATATTACTCCTAAGATAGCCCTTTTAAATTACTCATCATAAAAAACATTTGAAAATTGAAAAAATTGAAACACCTATGATATGTCCTCTATATTTCAATCAAAATGAAATATAATTCCTAGATACTACACAGTAGAAATAAAAATATGTATGTTACTATTATTCATCAAAAGAGACATCCTCTACACAGCCTAGCTTTCCATTATATGATCAACTATCTCCTTATTGTTTTCTATCATATAATATCCTCTAAAATAAATTATAAAAACAAGAATAACAATTTTTAAAATAGATTAAATGACCACATTGTTGTAATATAAAATAATAATTTCCACCATAATAGCACCAAGATAAGTATAATTTCCCTTTTTATTTGTTATTTCTAGGACAACATATAAGTAATGGGTTTAATATTGCAACACTACTCAACCATGATTATGGGTAGAGTCAACAAGTGAAGGCATGTCTCCAAATTTTTTAGAACTATTTGTAATTCAATTATAGTGAATTGACATTCCAATTTTCCATGAATAATCTATATTATGAATGTTCATAACTACAATAGATAAACATTAATCAGACCAAACGTGAAAATTAAAATTTTATAATTCCACTACAAACCAAATAAATTCAAAAAAAACTCAATTAAGAAAATGAATATTATGATATGATTAAAAAACATACTCTGAGAAATAATCCTCATTAAAAAATTATTTCCTAAAACATAAATTTATAAAAACCAACTATTTGGAAAAACACATATAATTTTTAAATATTAAAAAATATGAAATATTCTAGACTAAATCAGCATATAAACATTCCTTATAAATCAATAAAATTTCAAAATAATTCACAGTTACCATAAAAACAATATTAAATTCATCTCAAACTATTGTACTTTAAATCTATTGATGGTTATCTAAATACCGTCAAAACTAACATAAATTATTTTCACAAATAAACATCCCATGAAATCCCCTTATAACAATTCAATGAAAATTTATATAATTTTTTTAGTCAAACTTTTCAAAAACATCATTTTGAAATCCATTGTATTTAAAAAAAATATCAGAAGAAAATATTTTAGATATCCCATTAATTTTAAAAAAATTTAATAAAAAAACATTTCTAAAAAAAGGTTGATAAATAAGAACACATTATAATATATAACAAAATCAAATCAAATAACACTAATATAATAGAATACCCATCATGATACTTTTCCAATTGACATGAAGAACTGAAAATGAACCAGGATTCAATAGTTTTAAATAAAATTAAAAACAGTGATATATAAAAATTTATGACTTAGCCTCATGATTAATGAGTCAAGTTCCAATAAACAAAAATGTCCATAAACATTTTAAAAAATATCTTAATTTATACATTGTTTATGAATATATAAAATTTAATTCCCCATACCAATGATTATATTACATTCCATCGAAAAACACTAGGGTCGCCCCCCAAGGAAAATCACAACATAAAAATGAGTATCAAAATAAAATCATATCATAAATTAATCCATTAAATATATTAAATAAAAATTCAAAATCAAGACTCAGATCCCAACCACATATAGAAACATGAGTTTTGGTTTGATGAATATTTATCCATGCACGATCAGGCACCCTAATCCAAAGTCCCAATTGTGATTCTTGTATCATTTTAAGTAATACATGTCAATAAAAGAATGATGTTTCTATAATAAAATTTTGTCACAAACCAACCTGATTCACCCCTAGATAGAGAACCTGATCAAGCGTATGATATACCAGTGGCATGTTCTCGATCACCTTAGTCTAGAAACTACTATCAGTGTACAAAACATACAATAAAGTGGTGGTTATTTCACCGCAGATATAATAATAATAACAGAGATACAAAAAATATAGAGTACATAATATAAAATTATAAACATATCATTCAGTAAAGAATAATAATAAAATTCATCACAATAATATATTGGGGCTAAAAACCAATATCACATATACAATGTAAACTAAAAATTAAATCCATACTATGATACTATTGTAAAAGTGCCAAAAAATAACATTAAATGCATCCCACTAATATCATACATGTTAACTATTTTTACTCTCTAAAAATAAAAAAAACCATTTGAAAATAATTGAAAAACATCACAAGGGAATGAACAGTGCAAAGGCAACTAAAGAACAAAAAGAGCTACACGAGATTGTTAAAAACCAAGCTCAATAGGATCTAAACAATAATTTTGTTTTATTATTCTTAAATATCATATTATTTAATGTTTTTTAGAAATAAAATTAAGAAACATAGTTTTAAAGGTATTCATATTGAAAAGAAAAAATTACATTCATAACCATTTTAAAATATTTCTTTTTTGTTTATCATAAATGAAAAAATAACATTGAATATGTTTCCGGTAAGGCCCCAAAAAATTTACCAATGAAAATTTCCTTCTTATAATTATTTTATATAGTAAAAATTTCATAAAATCACATATTTTATATAATAAAAACATTTAAATGAATAATTAAATAATAAAGAATCATTTTGAAATATTAATGAATCTAACGAAATGGATTAATAACACGAAATAAAGAATAGTAATGTGCACCATAAGAGTAGTAACTTGGAAAATAGAATAACAACCTCACCAATGAAATTATAAATTAAATTTATCCATGTTATAAAAAAATTCAAATAATTATATCATATAAATTTAAATAAATGTTTTTAAAATGATAAATTAAGTGTTGGTATTTTTATAAAATATAAATGCCAACATTTAATTTTAACAATAATATAATTACATAAAAGAAAATATATTTTGATAAATAGATGAATAAATTTAAATTTTTTCATTCCTATGACAAAACAAAATTATATGAGAGCTTAACAAAATTTACAATGTTTTATAAAATATGTTATAATTTTGAAATTTGAATTTTTTGAATAACGGTTGATTTTATTTAAAATTAACTTTTATCCTAATAATTATATTATTGAATTAAAATTTATTAAATTCCTAAATAATTCATGTCAAAAAAATGGTTTTGATAAATATATCGTATTTTTCTATAATAGTTGACTTTTTGTTAATAGTGAAATACAGAAATTTATTGTATAAGGTAAATAAATGAATTATTTATCATGATTGAGTCATAGAAGATGTAAGTGTACATTGTATGCAACTCAACTGCTTTCATTACTATATTTAGTTACAATAATACACACTCTCCATATTCCCAAGACAAAATAATAAATTAATTAATAAAATAAACCAAAATAACCGCTCTACTCCACCATTAATACCACCCATAACCACCTATTTTACTCAAACCAATTCATCATTATTGCATGTCCAAATTAGACCCCAAAATTGTACAAAGTCCCTCCCAAAAATCCATGAGCCAATTTTCCCCACAAAATACAAATATTAGTGCCTCAACTTGTATCCCAAGGGGAATAATTCCATACGTAAAAACCACTTTCAATTTCTTTAGATTCGATTAAAATTTATTTTACATTCTTATTATCTCCCTAACTACCCTCTTCCAAGGGTAATGTTATCTCATGTATCCCACATATACTATAAATTTATTATTACACTGGTATAATTCATCATCATTTATTTCACCTCCACTTTTTCTTCAAAAAATGAAAACATAGTTATTGATTTGTTAATTTATTACATTAAAGGACGGTGAGTTTTAAATTTCCATTGAAAAAATGAAGGACGGAGATAAAGAAAATTTTATTATTCAAAAAATGTAATTACAAATTTATTATAGATTACATTATGTTCTAGAATTAGTATATATACAATATATTTAATTAAAGAACTAAACTAATTAAAGTTGATCAAGAAAATACCAAATTAATCTAAAACATTATCATTAATGTTTAATCTATTGATTAATACTCATACAACTTAACCAAATGATATATAAAAAAAATATATTTCTATAAGTTCAATTAATAAAATATAATTTAAATTGTAAAAAAACTATTCCCATTCAACATGATCATTCATAGATTTATACAAATGAACCGATCTTGAAAAACAAGGAAACAAACACTCTTAAACGATTAAATATTATCTTATAACTCATAAAAAAATTACATAAATGATCTTAATATAATTATAATAATTAATAAACATTTATATTTTATTTATTTATTTATTAATATATTTTATTTTTTCAACCAAGACATTAATATCATGTGCGGAACACATTGGACATGATGTAAGGGATTAATTCATAACCACTATTTCCCTCTGGGTCACAAATTATCTTTATTTAATAACATTTTATTATTTTTTATATTTACATAATAATTCAAAATAAAATTAATATTATTTATACTCATTTATCACGATCATTTCATCATTATTTCATGGTATATTCATGTTTTAATATCATTCCCCTCCCAATTATTTACAATAAGAATTCCTAATTAAAAGTAAATTCTTGAATTAAAACCCATTTTCATGTGAATATCATAAAATGTATTAATATACATGTTTTTTTATAAAATTATGCATTTAAAAATTAAAAACTATCTTGGATAATTTTTGTTTTTATACATACAATTATTATTTCTCTATTTTAAATAATCTTCCAAATTTTCTATTTAATGACACTAAAATGTTTTAATTATAATGCTTATTATAAATAAATTTTATATTTTTTTATTAATATTGACATAAATTATCATGATATATTCATATTTTTCCCAAAAATGTCCCCTTTTTAATTTGAATCCATTCTTTCATAGACACCAACCTAATATATCATTTTGATATTCTTTTATACATAAATATGATACCCAATTCATTCTATGGGTATCCCTTATTATTATGTTTTATTCCTCATGTATTATTAAATATGATGAAAAAATATTCATGAAAATGCCATAGTCGGGGCTCCCAAATTATTCTCTAATGTGTTTGGTAATTTTTGTCTCATGAGACATCATGTGCAATGGTCTTAGTGGTTATCCTTGACTTACGATCAATTTGTAACGGTGTTAGTAGTAACCCGTGACTCGTGAAACACCATTTACAATGATCCTTGACTCATTCTTATGTCTGTTTTTAAATTTTATCCACATTAATATGATTCCATAATTATATTATATGGAGTTAGATGTGTTATTATTCTCATATATCCAGTAATTAATTTTTTTTCAACATGTTATTCATACTAAAAAATTTGATATGCTTAATTCTTTTGTTTATAACTATAGTAGACTTTTTATCATGCCCATTTGGTCATGAATTCCTTAGGATATCCTACAAAAAATAAATGTTGCAAATGGTGTTAAGAGCTCATTATTAATATCAAATAAAAGTTGTTATATTTTTTATTAATGTTTTATAATTATATGGTTAATCATCCAAACACACTAGACCTTACAGTCCAAGGATTGTAATTGAGGTAACATTATCCTTAAAATCGTGTCATAATATGTGTAAATGAATACGGTCTCTATATTTGGTATCATAGGAAGGTATGTCTAGATAATTTTGTATATTTTGAGTGGAGGACTTTATTATCATCACTGATGATAATTATATGACCACGTGTAACATTAATTGAAACTTATAGAATCAAAAGATATGATCAAATTTTCATTTACATGTTTATCCATGTTTGTTCAATGTTTCATTTTGATATAATTATTCGACACATATTCAATAATACCTAATTATTGAATATTTTTCATCGTTAATGGATAGAAATATGATATCCCATGTCAAAATAACATGTTATAGTAAATGTGATTATTTTTCTATTTAAATTAAAAATAATATTGGATTGGGTGCTCAAAACATCTTGATAGTACTTGATTAACTGGATGATGTTAAGAATAATAACATGAATAGTATATTACACCCCCTTATCTTTACAAAATTCAAGTTGTGGGATAATAGTATATCTGACTAAGGTCTCCCATGTTTGTTCTATAATCACATCCCCTACTCGTAGAATAGAAGATTAAATAAATTGAAAACATATTATCAATATTCTGGTACATAGAAGAATAGAAATTTGGGTTTGGGTCCATTATTTTGGTGGTGACGCTAATCAGTGGTGAACTTTGATCCGGAACACAAATTACAAGGATGAAATTGATTCAGTTTAATGTGAATATTTCAGAAAAATATTTTTCTATAAATATTTTCCCTGAAATCCATGTATTATTATGGAGAAGGAGTTTCTCAGTGATAAGAAAAATGAAGGAAACTCTATTATGTTATATGAAGAAACAACAAAATAATTTCATAATACACCTCTATCAATGTTATGATCACTAAAAGAAAGCCATATCACATATTAAGAGGAAAACATATTATTGTTGAAAAAATTATTTGTTATTAGAGACTTTGTTATCTATGAAGGTATTGTTCGTTGTTCCATCTTGGTTAAAATGGAGATCAGTTATTCTTAGGGATTTCATATTATCAGAGATAAAATCAGTATATTAGAGTTCAATATGGGTGGAATAAAACATAAATCCAATGATGGAATACAATTAAAATATTCCATGTGTCAAAATTACTGGAAGAAGCATCAAGGGAACTATATAATGTGAACGGAGAAATGACTCTAATGTGAATAAATATGGAATCTGCATAATAACTACTAAAAGGAAAATGAAGAATCCAACGAATGTGTTAGAGGAAGGGAAGGTAAAGGTCAACAATCATCCTATAATAATGTTTTTGAACATCTATAAACATGGTGATTTTTCAAACCATTTCCCTAATCCAAGGTTTTTTAGAGGAAATCATCAACAACAACCTCCATGGTAGAAAGGAAGAAGAGATTCTATCAGTAATACTAATGTGTAGGCAAAAATATTTTGGTGATCGGTAAAAAGTAGATTCATTAACAAATAAAAAACATACAATTTGATTCTGGTTCTTCGAAATCATTTTTACCTCACTTGTTTAGTAAATATTTTAAAACACCACCAAAAAAATAGGTATTGAATAATCATTGAGAATAGAAAATTAGAAAGTTATTTCAAAAAATATATATAACTCCTCCATGGTTAATGATTTTGTGACAATCCTCTGAGAGAATATATTTTTTACATCATTTTGTGGAGTTTGATTCTATACTAGGCACTAATTGGATATATTTATAAAATCCAAAATCATCTATCAAGGAAGGTAGATCACAATTAAAATCCTTAGGTATCCTCGAATTTTGTTCATATTTAAGGAGGATGATGAATCTCCATCAGAATAATCATCTCAATTGTTGAATTTATTTCCTTATTAATAAGCTTATATATCTCAAATATTTTAGAGAATGGAGTGAATCATGCTCAATTACATTGCCATTGTGAGAGGGACTGCATTGATGTGTTCCTTGGAGAGTTTCAGGTTATTCATTTTGATCTAGATGTTGAGTTAATAATTTAAATTATTCCATGATCTCCACATATATCTAAGACACCATATATAGTGGCCATTATTTTGCTTGATGAACTGAAGAAGAGTTAATATGAGAATCTGTAAAAGGGTTTTATATACTTTAATGCATAACAATGGGGGAAACTAGTCCTCTACATCACAATTAAGGATGGATCAACAATCCTTTGTAATGATTATCATGAAATCAATAAAATGATGATAAATAAAATGTACCCCTACCATGGATATATGACATGGTAAATCAACCTTGCAGGGCCATGTAATTTCTTATAGTGGTGCTTTGTTCGGGATATCACTAAATATTGGTGATGTATGAAGATATTCCCTATAATACCATTCTAATGATGTATTAACATAATGAGTTCATATATATTTCCTTCAAAATCAGTAATTATCTTTTAATTTTTATGTATTTATTTAATAGAGAATTTTATGATAACCTCAACAAATTTTCAGTTGTATTTATTAATGATATATGGATATACACTAGAATAAAGTGGGAACATGATGTGTTTTTGAATATTGTAATAATTTCATTATGAATGGAAAAAAATATATGAAATTTGTAGTAAATTTTAGCTTTATATAGAAGAAATATAATTCATGGGGAATTTAATCACTAGAAAAGGGCTAGCTATTGACCCTTTCTATTCAAAGGTGATATAAAAGTAGACTAGGAAAACTTTTATAATGGATATATTTTTTTTTCATTGTCTATATGGGTATTATAGAAAATTTTTTATTTATTTTCAATGATTTTCAATCCCAAAAACCAAGATGACTCGAAATGCTGTGAATATTTTATAGACTAATGAATGAGAAGATTGATTAATTAGTAGCAACAAGGCTTATCACTACACATATACTAACTCTAACAACAATTACAGAAATAATTGACTTGTATACTGAGACATAAAAGAATGTAATGGTCTATGTACTGATGAAAAAAGATAAATTGATATCTTAAGCCTCACGGTAGGTGAAAATCATGGTGAAAAAAACAATCTCATGCATGATCTTGAGTTAGAAGTAGTAATATTTTCATTAAAAATATGACAGAATTTTCTCTATAAAGATAAGTGTTAAGTATATATTGATCATAAAAGCCTAAAATATATAAATTCACACATATGTATATTAATATTATCTAGAAAATATGGTTAATTATTTTTAATAATTAAGAAATCTCAATGTACTATTGTACTCTAAAAGAAAATAAGGTGGAAGATGCTCTATGTAGAGATTCTCCCACATCTTTATAAATAATTATAATTGATAATGATACAATATTCTTCGACCTTAAAAAATATGGACATGGGAATCATTAACGAAAAAAATCATCAACATTTTCTCAAATTGTTTCTCTACCATACATCATGGAAAATAACAATTCTCAATGAAATGACGTGGATATTATGAAAAAGGTGGAAGATATTATATATGGTAAATACATAGAGATAAAAATGGATGGCCAAGGTTTCATGAATTCTGTGTGATGAATATGTGTACCATAAAATCCATATGTAAATAAAATGTTTTTGAATGATTCACATATCTCAACCATCTCTATTCAACTATGAAGAACAATGATGTGTCTGGATCTCAGAGAGAACTATTAGAGGCACAATATAATGAAGGATACTGTTGAATATACAACATTGCTCCTGGTATGTTAGCATGTGAATACTAAAAAGAATAAACTAGAAAAGCATAATGCAACCATTACCCATACCAAAATGGAAATGAGAGAAAATCACCATAGTCTTTTGCACCGGACATAGGAAAACATCTAGAAAACACAATCCAACATGGGTTATTATGGATTTTCCTACAATGAAATCTCACATCATCACAACCATATGCAGATTATCCCTACATAAAATTGAATGGTTATACATAAGATAATTGGTAAGGATATATATAGTACCACTATCTATTGTATCTGATCAAGATATGAGATTCCCCTCCATGTTTTGGATAATTCTCCAACATAATCTAAACACTGAGATGAACATCATTATCTCATATCATCATCAAACACATGTCCAATCTGATATAAGTATTAAGACACTATAAAACCTATTCAGATAGTGGTCTATGAACATATTGGGAGGATGGGGATGATATCTTCCTCTGATCGATTTCTCATACAAAAATGATTTTTTCTCGATCATCCAAATGCATCCAAATGAAGCACTTTATGGGAAATGATCTTGAACACTGGCATGATGGGATGACATAGGTTAATGTAAGATTCAGGTACATTAAATTGTATATGAAATGGTGGAGATTGTTAAAACTATTAATCATATAATCGTGGTGTCCCAATGTTGATATAATAGTCATTCAAAAAACCAATGACTAGACATGGAATTAATGGTTGGGGACATCATATTCGTCCACATATCTGCATTGAAGAGGATCATGAGATTTTTGGATAAGGGAATGTGAAGACCCAGGTACATAGGCTGCATCAAGAATATTGATCGTGTTGGAGATGTGGCCAATTAACTAAAACTTTTACCAACCTGGTATCTATTATATGATGTATTCTATGTATCTCTCTTTATTATGTACATACCTAATATCCTACATGTATTGAATTCAGAGGTTGTATGGTTTGGAAATGATAACTACTACAAGAAGCATCCAATGAAGATGTTGGATTTTACATTAAAATATCTACGACAAAGATAACTCATATGGTTAATGTTTTATTGTTTAACTACAATTACATAATGTCGATATATGAAATTTAGGAATCAATGATGTATATGTACCCCCACCAATTTCTCCACAGTTTGTAAAATGAAATTTTTTCGGAGAAATTTCATAAGGGGGGAAGAGTGTAACAACCCAATATTTAACCAATAAAAATTCTTATATTTTAATTATCTATTATAGAATAAATAACATATAATAACATATATAACATAATATAATAATTACAAATTATTAATGAATGATATAAGAATAATTTTTAAACATTAAGGAACCTAAACCAATGGAATAGTTACTTGATGGAAGGATTAGTAATGTGACCCTTATCAATTATAACTCAGGAAATAGTATATTGAACTCACATTTTAAGGTTTAAATAAAATTTAAGAATCATATAAATGATAATATGTTATAATTATATCATAATTTAAGTAAATAAATGTTTCGAAAATGATTAATTAAGTGTTTGTATTTTTATAAAACTGAAATGTTTATTTACAATTTTATAATTAATATAATTATTTAAAAATAAAATTTATTATCATTAAATAGATTCATACATTGATATTTGGTTCTCTTATGATTATTACATAATTTTACGATACCTTTATTAATTTTAAAACGTGTTATAAAATCATTTATAATTATAAAATGGTGTATTTCAAATAAATGATTATTATAATTGAAAATTAAATTCGTCTTATTCGAAATATTAGTTTCATACAATAGAGTCCATTATATAATAGTAGACCAAAATAAATGGTTGGGGTAATTTTTTTTCAATTTTCCTTAATTATTTTAGTTTTTTGTTATTAGTGAAATACTTTAATTTACCATATAATGTAAAAAAATGAATTTTTAGTCATCATTGAGTCACATATGTTCTAATTTTATAACTTTTCTATCACTTGATAAATAATAACTATATTTATTATTAGTAATCTAAATTATTCCAATTCATGATCCTAAATAATAAATTAATTATTAAAATAATAAAAAAACACCCCTCTTATCCACTATAAATAGTACCCACCACCACCTATTTTCCATTAAACTCTAGAACATTCTATAAATCCCTAATTCTACCAAAACAACTTCCCAAAAAATATCCCCCATGTCCATGTTCCATTGGAATCAATTAAATTCAAAACGGAACTTCATTATGATGGTTCTAAAGGAGAATAATTTAGGACGTAAATACATACTTCCATTTCATTTAATTTATTTCAAATTTTTATTTTCTTATTATTATTTCCACAGACCCCCTAATCCATGTGGAATTAGAAATCCATTATATAAAATATAAAATAAATTTATTATGTGGATTGAATAATCCATAATAATTTCATTCTCTAGTCCTTTTTTGTAAAAACTAAAATAACTTACATGATTTGTCAATTTATGGCATTCACAGACATTGGGTTTTTAATTTTAATTACTGCTTTAAATTCTTCTCATAAAATAAGTTTTATGGTTAAAAAATTATAAATTATTTATTATATGTAATTTTATATTTTGAAAACCAGGAAATATACATAATATCAAATAATTGAAGAAAATTAGTTCGTGATGGTCCACAAATCGTCAAAATAATCTAAAAAACTATCATTACCATTTTATATAATGATGTATCTTCATAATATATAAAAATTATATATATGAAAATATAAATTTCATGAATTTAATTAATAAAATATAATTACAATTATAAAAAACTATTCCATTTCTAAATGATCATTAGTAAACACATTCAAATGAACTTATCATAAAAACCAAGTAAACGAATACTCCCGAACGATTAACAAGTGTATCTTATAACTAATCATAATGTAAATAAATTTACTTAATAAAATTTTAATAAATAAATTACTATTATAAAATGATATGATTTAAATAATTAACATATTTTCATCCATTTTCTAGGATAATAGGATCATGTTTACAACACCTTTAGACATAATGTAAGAGATTATTTTCGAACATCCATTATTCCTTCGAGACACATTTTTTATCTATTTACCCCATTTTATTTAATTATTATTTTTACATGATTATATTAAATAGTTATTATATGATCAAAAATCATGTGTACTTATCATTTAATACTTTCTTTTTTGGGATATATATGTTTTAAGAAGGATCCATTATCAATTCATCTTGATAAGCATGCCCGGTTAAATGGAACATCCTGATTTCATACTCATTTAAATGTTTACATCATATTATCATTGAATAAACATTATTTTTCTAAAATCACTCATTTTATTAAGAAATATTATCTTGGTTCATTTCATGTTTTATACATAAAATTATGCCTTTTCGTTTTAACGAATCTTGAAAATTTTACCTTAAACCCCACAAAATGTCTTATTTATAATTATTCCTAAAGACTATTTTTACATGTTTTATCTTATTTTTGGCATCTCTAATCATGATATATTCATAAATTCTATTATTATTGTATATGTAAGAATAAATCCATTCTTTCTGGGACACCATTATAATATTCCAATTCAATATTCCTTTTTACATGATTATGCACCCATTTCTTTCTAGGGTTATTACGTATATTTATGTGTGATTCCATATGTTTGATTCTTTATGTGGCACAAATATTCCATAACATGTTATGATGGGTGATACCAAAAACACTTTCAAAGAATTGTATAATTTTTTATCTCATTATATTTCATGTAAACCGGCCTTGGTGTTTTACTTTGACTCGTGCTCCATGTGCAACAGTCTTGGTGGTTTACCTTAACTCGCATTCCTTAATATGAAATGAGCCTAGGACAACGCTTATGTTTGGATTTTTTATTCTACCACATTTC
Organism: Viscum album; assembly: GCA_963277665.1. Classification (NCBI taxonomy): domain Eukaryota; kingdom Viridiplantae; phylum Streptophyta; class Magnoliopsida; order Santalales; family Viscaceae; genus Viscum; species Viscum album. The sequence continues at coordinate 917,148,297 of OY728152.1, forward strand.
TATGATCCCATGATTACATTATCTCATCTTATATATTTTATTCTTCAAAATGTTTATTCATGCCAATTTATTTCATCATGTTATGCCTTCTAGCCCATGTGTAATGCATTATTATTATGTCTATTACCTTAGTGGTATTTTTATCTCATACTTTTAATGTATATTATATAGGTGATCCATGAATATTTCTTTTATCAAAGGGTGTTAGGATCTCATTATGAATATAAAATATTTTTTATTTATTTTGGTATTATTTTTTTAAATTACTTATCTAATGTTTCTATGACCCTAGAAATAATGATCCTTGGTATTTATTTAAAAGATTATTATTCTTAAAATCCGGAATTTTATTTTGTAAAAGTAGGGGGAAATTATATTTCATCAACCAGAAGATTTCTCAATAAAACACCCCTTTAAAATAAATATTAAAAACAAATTTATAAATATACCTTCCAAAATACATTGAAGTTATTGTATGATGTAGTAAAAGAAAAAAGAGCAATCGATAAAACGTTGAGGAACTAAAACGTATGAAAATAAACCAGTAGTAAAAAGGTATCATGGTTTCATAAATGTCAACCAAGCTAGGGAGAAAAATGAAATAAGTACCAAGTGGTATGTATCTAGTATCATAGGAAACATTCTAGTTCCTTATGTAAGATGGTCCTATAACATAATAATATATGATACGAAAGACATGCCTATGTTAATCCAAAAAACAAAATACATTAAACTATATTTGTTTAAGAATAAATGGGTGGCACTACCTGTACAGTATTCTCTCATAATAGAGGGAACAAAGGATTTTTATGACTATATAGTGTAGTATAAAAATAGACCACTCAAATATCTCCTATATTATCCCTTAAAAATGAATATGTGGTGATCAATCAACCATGGAATATAGGCATTACAATTAATAAATAATAAATCTCCCTTAACTCTAATTCCAACAAAATAAACACCACTAAAAATGTAATCCATGTTATAGATATAGATAATATCTAACTAGGGTGATAAAATCTTTCTCAAATAATGGGATTAATTGGGTCTCACCATCATAGTATGAGAAACCATTTCAAGGTTCCAAATGGCCATCTATGAATTATAATTTGGATGTTTAGTCCTTTAAAACCTTTTAAATTCATTTCAAATTATTCATTACAAATAATCATTAAAATCCAAATTCAAAACCTTTTAAAAACTAAATATTTTATATTAATAACCCTTTTAGATACCAAACCATATATTTGATTTTATAATGTTTTATAAATCCTGGAAAGCACCCTTTATTGGGCCCAAATGAAGCCAAATCAAATTAAAATTCCAGGTTCATTTAATGAAATAAATTGAATCCATTATCAAAAAATTAATAGTTGAACACCCATTTATAAAAGAAACACCTCATTGAAAACCATTATATTTAAGTGAAAATATAATCAAAAAAATTTATTATTTCTTTTTTCTATAACTTATTGGCAAAAATTAAGAAATAAAACATTTACAAATTCCTGGAACCACATTTAGTTCCTAATAAATGAAACACTAAAAACATATAATTTTGTTTATGGGAAATTGGGTCGAAAGAAATCAACATTTATAGAGAATTCATTACTAGGATATACGATACCATCATAAATACCTCATATGAAAATCCATTAAATAAGATCACCATATACCCAAATATGAACATGGAATCTCATAGGGTGTATAGGAGGAATAGTACCATTGTAAGAGTGATTGTGGAAGAAAGAAAAGGGATGTAAGAGGAACTATATGATTTACCATTTGAATATCCACAATAAAAGATAATATAAAATCCTGGAAATCCAAGATAAGAGAGGTGAGATCTCCATATTTTTGTGCTTAGATCATTCATAAAGGTTGAGAGGAAAGGAGATCATAACACCAGATCATGTGGGAAATGTGTTATTCAAACATTTAATAAATACAATGCAAAGAGAGGAAACAACCTGGACTTTTCTACCATAGTTAATTTCTTCTTAGTGAAGTACTTCTGTAGTGTTTTCAAGAGAACATGAAATACTTTGACTGATGAACTAATACAGACCTTATTATTATACCTGAAGCCACTATACCATGTTCCTTTATTCTATATTGTATAATTCTCTACCATACACCCTCCATAGTGTAAGCACGACATTACAATGTATAATACCTAAGAGAGGTAATTATGTAGACCCAAAAACCCCATTCTACTAAATATTATCCCTTTAAAATATATCATTGATATACTAATAAATATCCCCCTAAATCAAAGGAATCCCTTCAAGATCATGGATAACGATCATACCCTAATGGAAATCCCATCAATGTTTATCAGCAATTCATATGATATTCCCATCATACCCATATAGAAAATAAAAATATAACATTACAAATAACCCAGACATAGAATATCCCCTACTACGTAACACCCTGATATTTTGTGAAATATTTCTATCTAATTAATTTAAACTTTTTAATGTTTATCATTACATGTAACACTGGATATAGATTTTTTTCTTTGAAATCATGAAGCTATTATTTCATTGTATGAAAAACCATGTTGAGATTGGTTTAAGTACAACACATGGATTAGCTTTTAGTAAACAAAATACTATGTTTGGAGTGAGTTCTATATAATTTCACATTCCATTAGTACCCTCTGTGAACCACAAGTCCTAGTTTTAGAAAACCACAATGTACTATTAATAATATTATTAAAATACTATTCTGTTGATTCATATCTATTAGAATGTTTTTTATATATAATATTAATATAATTATAAAAAAATTTCTTAAAAATGTATATAATAATTATTTTTAGGGACCAATTAACTATAAAAGAATATAATCACTTTTTGATAATATAGTTAAAATTTTTCATGAAAATAATAATTATGAAATAAAACATGTTTTACCAAAATTAATAAATTAAACCAATTTTAATATTTTATTTTCATGAAATGAACAAATATATATATATATATATTTATAATTCCTTCAACTAAATGTCTTTCATAGTTTTTATTTTCTAGACAATTCATAAAAATTAAGTTAATTTTACAAGTAAAGATATATATTATTTTTAAAAGGTAATTTTATAAAATTGTAGTGTTTCACCAATATTAAATATATATTTTGACAGTTTTTTAAATATTATTTAAAAAAATACTTAATTTTGGAAATAAAAATTTCAAAATTTTTGTAGTTTTAATTTTTATTGTTTTTTGAGAAGTTTCATTTTTGGCATTAATAATTAAAAATACAGAATTTAATTGAAATATTATTTTTAGAAAAATTTATTTATATTGTTGAATTATATTATAATTTTTTTTAGGAAAAGTTTGATCAATTATAAAAACTTTAATCCAATTTAGGTCTTTAGATGCAATTTAAAAATTAAATTTCACATAAAATCACTTCAAACTATCAGTTCTCCAACATTAAATGCCTTCTTTCACGACACATCAACTATAATAATATTAAATTTATTTCTACAATTTATGTTACTATAAATTTGTATAATAGATTTAATTATCTGAATCATCTTAATTTTTAATTTCTAATATGTTCAATAAAATATTTAACAAAAATAAAATAATTAGTTAATGTAATTTAAATTAATTATTACGAATAATGTAAAAATGCGTTTACATAGTGTTTAAAATATAACTTAAGGGTAAATAGCCTAGAAACATGTAAAAACAAAGTATATGGAAATATTTAGACCATTTAATACATTTTTGAGAAAATAAATCACTATTGGAGGAATATTATGTAAGGTATAGCTCATAATAGTGTTTACCTTTTCATATTTTATAGAATTCAACAATTCTTCACCTATAAAAGAGGCACTCATCCACATCACTTATTTACAATTATAATATTATTTTTATTTGAAACAACCATACAACGGAAATTCCATCCATTCATCCTAGATTCATCAATATGGGATTAAATAAAACCATGGAAGCCCTTTTGTGAAAATGAAAAATATTTACTGAAGGTAAAGGTAATATCCTTTTAGAATAACATTAGTATTATTTATTTCTCCAACCACTCAATTATTTTTATATAAATATCAAATAATAAAATTATGAACTTTAATATAATTAAATGTTGTTATGTAAATGATTATACCTATACTCAAACACACTTTCATAAAATTTGATACGCAATCATCATGTATCTGTTAGACAAAATATCACCTAGAAAACTGTTTTCATTCGTTCTTACATTATCATCATTCACTATTCAGGATAAATATTACATTACTATTACTTTAATATATATATATATATATATGATAGTTATTATGTATTTATGGTTCATTGGTTATTATATGACTTATAACATCCTGCTTTTATTCTTGTAGGAATACAGTAAATTCGATTGTAGACGTCTAGACTACAGCCTCTTAATAGAGATGTGATTCATTCACACATTTCATGGAATTTATAATGAATTTTTTTTAAAACATATATATTTTATGTTTAAAATTTATTCTACAAAAATTTTAATCGATCTGTAATTTACATGTATATTTTTCAATAAGACAATAATATGAAAACAATGTTTATTTGTACGTACGACCTATCATCTCCATAAATGGTGTATTTAATTATTTACTCATTTATATTATATATTAATACAAATACTTATATACATAATATATATTATATATATTTAATTTTTATAAATCTGGAGATTATTAATTCATTATATAAATAATGGGGAAAAAATTTACAAACAATAACACAAGTGAAAAACAAAACAGTTATTACCAGAAACGTAATAATAGCATGGAAGTGTTATAAAATGGATAATTAAAGGTCATAAGTAAATAATTTATGGTGTTATATATATTTATAGTTGATCATTCATTTATGTTCAAGAATCCTATATTTATTATACATGATGATTGATTGGGTATGATTAGTGTCTGGACATAAGGTAATTGAATTTCATCTCGCTTTCTTTTATTCTTGATATACATTCAAAATTCACCATCCATTTTTCTTATGAGGTATATGTAATTACCATGAATTTATAATAATATTTTTATAATTAAATTAATGAGTATCTCTTTTATTTTCTCTATTCCTTGGTTTTATACTATTCAAATGTTAAAATATTAGTAAAGTAATTTTGACTCAATTCTCCTTATTTGAGATAAATGTTTTGTTATGAAATAATATTAATCTATGAGGTGTATATATTTCCATTTCACATGTTATATAATGAACCTAATTATTTAAATTATATACAATTCTTCACGTAATATCATTATCTTGTGGTTTTTATTATTCAATGTTACCTATCTAGAAATTATTTTTTGCTACAATCACATCGTTTATTTTAATTGTTCATTATTATGATTTTATTTTTCAATCATTATGATCCCTCATTAATGAATTATATATATTTAATTATTATATATATTTTTAAGATATATTTACTTATTTGTAACATTTTTTTACACTCGGTTACTTATTATTATTGGGAATGCTATTTTAATAAAATACACCAATATTTATCTATTTGATCGTGAATTTGTGTTCACTAAAAATAATGTTTCATAAAAATGTTTTTTCAATTATATGAAAATATTTTTTTTGAGATTAGATTCATTATAATTTATTATAGTAGTTTTTTATGTATTTAAAATATTATTTTATAATTCTTCATTGTAATTATCAATGATGTGCTTTTTCAAAAGGATTTAAAAAAAATTCCATGAAGAAAAGACATTTTTCCCCTCAAATGTTTTTAAATAATAAATAAAAATATTATCCAAATAAGATTAAAAAATTTTGGGTTCCTAATTCACTTCATGGAATAAGGTACAAGGGTTGCATTCCTATTTATTCTCAGAAGTGTTTATGTTTTTATGGGATAATGTTTTTGAATTCCTTTTTCACATTAATGGTTTATTTTTTTAAATTTTATTTCAATACAAACGGATACATTATTTTGAATGAAACATATTTTTTTTTAATTTAATGAAATTATTAATTAAACATTCTATTTTCTACTAGTTATGATATGATGACATGATTATGATACCAATTTCCTTGCATGGGATGTGATATAATAGTTTATCATCTTGTTCTTCATGTATTTATAACTATATTATAAAATGGGTGGACCTATATCTCCCTCCAATGAATTTGGTAATGATTTATATCTCATGATATATATATGGATTTAATGGGAATTGAATCTTGTTTAGCCAAGAATTTTTTCCACAATAATGGTTTAGGGAGTGATACTTGACTATACACATGGCCTTGGTAGGTAATTGTTTCTTCAATAATGATTTTTGGAGTGATCTCCTTACACTTGGATGGCCTTGTCATTTTTAATTGACTAGAATTGAAATAATATTATATGTTTTTTTATCTCAATTCCATGAATTATTCCTATGTTTGGATTTTATGGATTACTCTCTTGTTTTCCATCTGATTCACTTCATATGAGTTGTAGCTATATATTCTTTGACTCTTTATTAAGATCATTTATATGTATTGTATTATTTTATAATTTAATTATCATGTTCTCATACACTTACACTCATGATTATTCATATATGTCTACCTTGATTACCCTAAATAAGAATCTTGGCTCAACCATTCTTATGATTCTATTCTTTATTTTGAGAATAATGGTTTTGACAAACAACACTAAAGGGTATGATATTTCTAGATATCATTGAATATATTTCCATATAATTTAATATTGTGTTCTATGTTTCAAAAAAAACAATAAGAATTTATGGTCTATGGGAATTTAATTTTTTAATGGGTTGAATATTCATCTAAAATGATGTTTTATCCTTGTACATTATGTATGGATTGCTATAGTTGGAATCAACTGAATGGTTTAGGATGCCTTTGGAAACTAGGATGAGAAATATTTTGTGGGATCCCTAGTGAATTTTAAAAGGATGTTTCTATGAATTACTCTACGAATAATGTGTTTTATATTTAACAGTATGTTTTATGATTTTGGCTTCCTATAAGAAATTGTTCATGATTATGTGGTCTAGTGGTTGGATAAGTGTTTCTCACACTACATTATCATATCATGGTAAATAGTGGTAACATGAGGGAGGCTGTGGTAATAATCAATTTTTCATTAATAGAGATTATTAAAATTATACACATCTATTTCCTAATTCAAAATATCTTGATGAGAATAAGAATTATGGTGCTAGTATGGGTTATACATCTATATATAATGCGACTAAAAATAACATGTGAAAGGTATGAGATTTTCTAATCAAATTTTTTTTCATAAATCTTATGAATAATGAATAGATTAAGGTTGGAAGAACTCATCAAAAGATTTATATTTCATATTATTGGAAATGGGTATTTCAGAATATACTTGTAAATCTCAAGTAAATGATTAATAATAAAGACAGAAGATTTATGAGTATATTATTTAGAATAAAAGGATTAAATTATTTAAATCATGATATTTATATATATGAATTTTATTAATCAAACTGATTATGTATTTAAAATGTTATGTTCAATGGTGATGATGGCATTGAAATGTAATGTAATAGAAGAGTAATATTTTGATTAGTGGAAGGTAACTATTATTGTGTTCGTAATGTTGAGAAATATTTTTTAGCTTGGATAAATAGATTTTTGTTATAGATAATGTAAATAGAATTTTACTAATTAGCATGGAATTTATTTAGGACCATTTGAAAAAGTGGCCTATATTTTCATGGATAAATATTAAAAATTCTTTTGGATTTGAGGAATATATGTAGTAATCTTTAGAATAAGAAAGAAATCATGTATTCAATAATTATTTATTTTAATTCATGTAATAATCGTATTTCAATAGAATTCATGATTAAATAATTAAAATGATTGTTATGTGACACATTATATCTAAATTATGATATATTTTGGATCAATATGATATAAATTTTGTGAAATTTAGTTACCCAATTTCTAGATTTTTTACTTTTCTTGTTCAGAAGGGTTATAAATTTCACCTTATATAGAATGGTTTATGTTAAACTATGAATATAGTTTTATAGATTAACGTATTATATACTATATAAGGATTTATTGTTATTGGATAACATTTTATTACCATTTTTATGATAAATAAATAAGGAATGAAATATAATTCTATTTATGGATTGCATGATCTTCTATCGCATTGGGAATGACAAATTCAAAAAAATTTAATAGAATATAAAAAGTTCTAGAAATTTATCAACGCACAACAATTTGGGTGATTGTGTTAAAATAACGTAATTATATCGCCTCGTGATAATTCATCAATTATTGGAAAAATAACATGAAATAAAATTTATTCCTATTGTCATCATTTTTATGATATCAACATCATTGTCAAGGATTTTTTGTATATTTATTTGACCTAATTTACATTTGACAAACCATATTCTCTATCACTATCCATCATAACATGACATTTATATTTCTATTCCATGTCCATTTTTTCTTTTTCCAATAATTTTTTACTATGTAGAAACATACATATGAGTTACTTAGTGTAACCATTATGTTTCCAACATTCCATTTTTATAGGATTTTTTCATATTCATTTATATGATGTGGGTTTCTATGAATGGAATATTCACATATTCAACTAGTGATAAATTCGAAGAATTTATAGGGTGAATGTAATATTAAGGGGGTTATAATGTGACACCCCATGATTTTGGGAAATATTTTTTAATTTTATAATCTTTTTAACAATTTTCATTCACACAACACTGAATATATCATGTTTCATATTAAACCACCATGTAATTATTTTGTTGTACTAAAAAAACGAAGCATACAGTACAAAAACAATTATATTATCTTCCATTACAAGAATCACAATGTTTGACATTCCCCCCCCCCACACATAATTATGAGTTCCTTCGATATCTTGTGTAACCCAAAAGACCATGTTTTACCAATCTCATTATATGTTTCACCTAGCCAGCAGAAATGAGTTTATTAATAATATTATTTAAATTATTAAAATATGGTATATAAATTTATATAAGAAGAATAATTTGATAAATAATTAAATAGAAATGAAAATAAAACAGTTTATATAATATGTATTTTTTTTGGAAAACAATATTGAAGAAAAAAACAGTTTAAATAAATAAATTAATTTCATAACTTTTGATACATTATTTTAATGAAAAATATATATATATATATATGAATTTTTATGATATTTAACGTTCATCTCGGTTGTTTTGAGGACCATAGATGAAAAAAAATCCAATTTTATGCATAAATATATATATTCTTTCTAAATAGTAATTTTATTTCCCTTTAATAGAACACCTATTTCGTATCTTATTTTTGAAACATTTATAAAATTTATTTTCAAAAATAAATTTAATTTATGAATTTATAACATTAATATTTTATTGGGATAATTTTGTGGTAATTTTCAGAGATGTTCACTTTTTTGGAGGAATAGTGAAAAAATACATAATTTTAATCAAAAACTAATTTTTTATAATTTATTTATATAGATAAATTATATATTATTTTGGTTTCAATGTATATCTATATAAATTATACAAAAAATACAATTTAGGATATTTTATCACATTAACCATGCTGTTTTTAAAAGAAACATTTCCACATTTGGATATTTTTACTTTAAAAATCCTCTTTCACGATACATCTACATGAATAATGTATATTAAATTATAAAAAATAATTGATTATAACATTTAATAATGGATTAAATATTTGAAATAATTATAAATTTTAATTTATAATAAGGTCAACATAATTTTAGACCAAAATAATTAGTGAAGGTAATAAATTTAATTACATATATTAACATAAACACACAATTACATAGCAGATAAACATTAGATTAAGGATCCAAATAACCTAGAAAAATGTACAAAATCAATTTTATGGCCATATATTGTCAATATAAAAATGGTTATACTAAATTAAATATTATTGGAGACAAATTATATATGTTATACTTATAAAAAGGGTTTACCATTTTATATTTACAAGAATGTCACTTTTCTAACACTAGAAAAGTGGCACTCACCCCCATCACTTATTCTATTTTATTATGTAGATTGGATATTAAGACCCCTACCAAAAAATACTCCAAAAATCAATACCTCCATCCCATATGACTCTTTATGGGATAAAATCCAAATAATGAATCCCTTCAGTGAAAACCTAATGTAGTCACCTAAAGAAGATGAAACATCCTTACACAATCACATCTGTTTTATTTCATTTTACTCACCATAAGTTCTAATAAATTAATTAATATTTACTATCATAAGTATCCAAAATATTTTTATATGTTTTGGTTTTATATTATAAACCTACATTCACACATACATCCATCAGATCAGATAAGATATCACTGTTTGTGTGTTAGGCAGAATACCACCACACGAAATGATGTCATTAATTATTCCATTTCTATCATTAAATTATGGATATAATGATTAAAATACAATTATTATATTAAATAGAGGTTATTTATGATATATTTATTCTTAAAAAATTATTATATAACCCATACCATAATGATTTACATTTTTAGGGAAATTATAACTTTATATGTGTATGTGTGGTTTGTCGCTGACTCAAAGAGAAGTGATTCATTAAAAATACAAATGAATGGTATTGTGGATGAGTTTAATAAAAATATGATTTATATACGAAATAATAATTCTAATGGAACTATAATATTTTATTATTTATTATCATTTTTTCTATACACTATGAAAATGAAAGCAATGATGATGTGTACGTATGACATGTCGTCACCATGAACGATGTATTTAATTAAAAATATATTTATTTTTAGATTATAATAAATGAATATATAGTTAATACATATTATTTTTAATTTCATTAATTCTAGATATTATGAAATCATTATATAAGTATAAAAAAATATAACAAATCAAATCACATGTGAAAAACAAAGCAATTATTTCTGAAAATGGATCTTGAACGTGGAAGTGTTAATAAATGTGTAATAGAAACCCATAAATAAATCATCTATGGTATTATATAAATGAAAATATTTACCTAAACGATTAATAATAAAATTATATTTTTGATACATGGTTTTTGAATGAGTATGAATAATGTCCAGGCATTAGGTAATGGAATTTCATTCCACATTCCTATAATCATGAGATAATTTTAATATTCACCACCCAATTGTTATATGTTGTTTATATAATTCCCATGAATGTTATTATATTATTTTAATTAAGTTTACAGTTTTAAAATTTATTATATCTATTTAATTGGGTTGTACGGTTCAAAAACTATCAAATCTGTCTGGTAAATTGGTGTCAATTTTTATTCATTGAGACACTTGTTTTTAGGCAGAAATATTATTTTACGAGGTGTATATACATCCATTATACATTTTATATCATCAATATAATTATTTAAATGATATTTTATGATTCATGTAATGTAATTTTCTATTGGGTATTATGATTCAATGTTACAAAATGGGTATGAGTTTATAGTTATAATCATATAATTTGTCGAGTTTGTTTACAATTATGCATCCATTGATGGAATTATATGTTCCATATTTCATGAATTTACATGATTTTAATATCATCTAGTTTTCCTTGATATTATCATATATTGGTACCATTTTTTTTCTCTATGGTAGATAATATATTTATGAAAGAGTTTTTAATAAAATTCATTCATATTTTACATTTCTGTCAGGAATATGTGGTACTTCCAATCAATGTTTTCTAAAAATCATTTCTGAATGTTTTTAATTTAATTTCTATTTTAATTTTCATGGAACCTTTTTTTAAAAAAAGTTATTGGTTTCCTAGGATTATTTTAAAAATCATGAATTTTATTTTCAACGAAATTTATTTTAAAAAAACATAAAATAATATTTCAATAATGTAAGGATATTTTTATCATGAAATTTTTTAAAAAGGTATTCCAATTTTATTTTCCAAATAATATTACAAAAATTTGTGTTTCACATTACTTTATAGAGATATTATTCATGGGATTCATTAATATTATATCTCTAAAATCATTGTGTTTTGATTCCATTATTATTATGAAACATGGTTCTATTTCGTGTATTATATATTTGTGAAAAACATTTCTCTTTCATGTGTTATATTCTTATGAATCCTTCTTCTTTTCATATGTTCTTATTTTATTAAATTATAATGAATGATTTCACTTTTATATAATTTATCATATGATGGAATGTCTATGAAAAGCATTTTATTTCATGTTTTTTGATATTAATTTTTTAGATCTTAAGGTAAATGTATGTATGATTTCATTATTAAATGGGTAGTACCAATATAACTCTCAATGTAATTGGGTAATGATTTACATCTCAATAGATATAAATGGATCAAATGTGGATTGAAACTGGTGTGTTAAAAGAATTTTACTAATAATATGTTATTAGGAGTAAACCTGGAGGACAATAATGGTAATGGAAGTAAACCATGACTATTGAGACAGTTCATGATGGGAAAATGATCCACTATTATTTATTTGGAATTATTATTTGGAAAATATGTAAATTATTTTATATTCTTCTGTGTATGAATAAAATCCATATCTTATTCTAATTTTAATCATTCATATATTATTTTACTGATTCCCCTACAAATTATGCCTTCTAAACTATCAATATTAATTCCACGACTCTTGACTACGATCTATGATACAAAGAAATGATATTTTAATGTTATTATCATGTTGGAATTCCCTTATTCTCATGATTTTTATAATATATCTCCCTTTTTTACCCTTACTATGAATTTGAGATCACCCTTTCCTATAATTATTTTCGTCGTGTTATAAAGTATGGATTTTCATGGGATGGCTAAATATATGATATTTTTGGAGAATATTTAGTTTATTTCATGATTTTTGAATATTGTTTCCATGTTTCCAAGGAAACTATACTATTATGGTACTCAGGTATATAATTATGAAATATAATATATATTAATACAAAATATTTAATGTCATTGTATTTTAATCATGGGTATCCATATAATCAAGGATTCACCCACCACATTTTCCTAGAAAAAAAATAAATTGTATGAGGATAAAAAATGATTTCTAATGGCATTGGAAATGTCTACTATAGATCCAAACTATAACTCCATGAAACTCTTTGATAATCCCCAATCCAAAAGAAGAATATTAAAGTATAACTAAAATACTAGAAAAACTAAAAAAATTCAACAATATTATACATTTACCAAAAATGTAAAATGGATACTGTTTGACGTTATCCCTGATGGATTATATGATATAATTATTAGATAGATCCAACTAAATACTCATGAGTAAAATATTTCCAATGGTGTAGGTGTTTTCTTTAGAGGATGGTAATTTTACACCCACCACATTAATTATATTATATCATTTTGCTGGAGGGAGATAGATTACATTGAATACACTCACTAGGGCGTGTTCTCCTTATATTTTTTAGTGTACTATGAAGGATAGAAAAATATTGACCAAAGTAGGTTGGTTTAGGGTTTGTGGTGTCTTTTTTAGTTCACAATAACCTATCATGGGTATTGTTAATAATGTCTATTTATTTAACGTTCAAAACATGTAGTAAATTATTATAGGGTATTTATTTTATGGTCCCCATGGTGGCATCATTTAGTGTTTTTTACTCGGATCATGCATGTAATCCTTTGTGGGAATTCCTACTATATAATTTAGGATGAAGGTAATGGGATAAAACCTATGATAGGTTATTAATATTGTATGTATTCATATGAATGTAGAGATTTTATCTGGACTTATTCATGGATATTTAGAAGTTATGATTCAAATGTTATAGTCTTCTTTTATTATTACGTATACGATCAACTGTTACTATTAATATTTATTATAACTATTTATGTATTATCATTGATATTTCCTAAAATTTTGTTATTACATATTTATTGGATAAGTATATTTAGTATTTAATACTATTTTTATCATATTTTTTAATGGCTAAAATGTATTTTAATATTATATTTTAATGTTATTGAAGGAATATTTTTCTCATTGTATAAACTAGACCTTCACCGCTAGTTGAAAACATCTACTATTCAAGGAGAAGTGATTGATTTCATGTGGCACGCAAAATTTGGCTGGGAAACCATGGTCAAATGTTTATAAAATAGTATTTGAGACAATGTTTTTTAATTTTATTATTTTATATGTTATATTATTATTAGTTTGTTGAAACAGGTGGTGAAAGCTATATTGGTGTGTTTACAACAACCATGTTATTGGAACCCAAAATATGAAGAAAATGATATTTATATCATTTAATTTAAATATCATTATTTACTAATTTAAATTAATGATAGTGATACAGATTATAGTATAATTATTTAGTATATTAAAAATAATTCAAGAGGTAATGGGTTAGTACATATGATTTTGTAGGAATTTTCACATGAAATCGGATTTCTTTTGTATTTTAAATAATGTCCTATTAGAAATTGATATTTTAATTAATAAAGAGCCAATAACTATATATTTAATGTTTATGTAAATTTTATTGGTGACATTATAATTAATTATAACATATGGGGATGGTTTTAACTATATATGGATTTAATATAATTTTGGTATGGTAATGTTTATGATACATGGTCAAGAATACTAGGTTAAATATGTATTTTAGTTTCTTTGGTATATATAAGAGATAAATTTATGATAATTTTCCAATGGGGGTAAGAATTACATTAGTAGATGTTGTGATAGTTGAGTTGTGTGTGTAGACCCTATAATGACATGTCGTGATGGAATCCATTATGTGGTATGGATAAGAATAAAATTATTATATGAATAAGAACACATGATATGGTTGGGAAATGAATTCATGGATCAATGGGTGTGTAAGAGAAAAAAAATAGGAAGTTATATGTAAGGTTTGTTAAATTTTTTTACATTGGTTAGGTGGGATTCTAAACTATGATAAGTAGGATTTCCAGACTAATTATTATAGAAATACTCATAAGAAGTAGGTTTAATTTTGTAGTAACACCCCTACCCCAGTTACCCATAGTTGGTGATTTATTACATAAAATTAGAATGATACAAAGAATCATATCCTCAAAGACTAGTCAGTTTATTATTATTGGAAACAAGATACTTACAGAAGTTCCAAATTACAAAATGAAACGAAATACACCATTAATATATTCAATTAGAAACATCCAAGAATCTTATATTATGCACGGTAGTCACTCATAACTATCTTCTTCATATCCTGTGAAAATGAATCATAAGAAAGGGGTGAAATCAAATGCTATGTACGGGTAAGAAATACTTTAGAAGATAACATAAACATTAGACATGGTGATGAATTCAAAACACATGCCTTAAAAAAATAAACATGAACACTTTATAGAATGAATATGATGTGAGTAAATAATGATATAATTAAAGAAAGTCTTGGTTATTCTACCAGTGGAATAACCACATGAACCATCATTATTATTTTCATAATGAGGAAATTTATAATGTCGAACACTCTAAAACATTTTTTTCAAGGACTCGACCAAGATGTCTAAAAATGATTATTTCCTCAGCCAAAACCATATTTCAAAATGGTAAAGGCATTGGCGAATTACAATTCTAATTGTATCATGAAACCAATGGATGCACCAACGAGATATAACGAGATCCACCCATCATATTCTATGTCCAATACATTCCACATATGAAAAGGTTGAAACATAACATAAACATTAGTATTAAAAATAGGATACGAAATGTCAATTCATTAACCATAAACTATGAATGGTATAAAAATACCATATCCACAGTCAAATCTATCATGAAACCGTGAATAAAAAATGTATGATTTGTATCATAATAAATCAATTTCATAAAATATTTAAATCCATCAAAGGATGTTGACATAGATGATATGAAATATATTTGGAAGAGATATATTTTTCTATTTTGAAACCAATTAAGAGTCACATAATTATGAATGAAAATATTTATTTGGAAAATATTCTTATAAGCATGAAAGGGAAGCATAGATGATGTTATAATGGAAAAAAATATCCACACTGTCGTATAAGCTAAAAACATTCTTATCTTAATTTTGTAAAAAAGGTCATAAAGTACCTTGTTGGGAAAATGACAGAAAGATTCCTTTCAAAACATATAATGTTAAAATAAATGTATAAATTACTTTAACCCATAGACTATTAAATAGTAAATTTTTTTTGAAATACGTTTTTAATAAAACATGGATGTGGATGATAAAGAGGTCCCAATAGATACTTACGTAAAAATAACCTTAGATAATAAAGAGATTGTGAAATTAACCTTTACCTTTTACTTTTTCATTGTCAATGGTATGTTATCCTCTTGTATAATAGTTAAAATGTTGTTATTAAATAATAGAATAACTATAAACAGAAATATGAAATCATATATGATCCTCTAATATTGCATTGCTAATAATATTTCAAAAGTATCATCGTTCTGAGTGTTAACTGATTCAGTTTATTTTATCTGATTGGTTATGTATTATATTTATCTTAGGGATATGATATATTTAATTCATAAACATAATTACATTAATTTCATAAAAATTATATTTAATCATAAAAAAATTTATTCTTGAATGATTACGATGTGTAATGAATCACATCACGTTCATAGAGACGGTAATCCATACGTACGTATGAGCCAAAATATCATTATTTTGATGATGAAATCATAATTAATTGGATTTTATATCATATTTACAGAATAAATAACATGTTAAATTTATTATTTACATTATTATACTCATTATTATACACATCCAAATAATTATGTGTTTGAATTACAAACAACACCACGACGTGTAGATAGTAAGTCGTACGTATGCACGTATGGTGACTTTGTCATTCATATGATGGATAGAATAATGAAAATGGTTTTACAATTTTTAAAATAAAATCACATTATATGGAAGATAATTGAGTTATTATTTTATGATGGCAACAACAAACAAAGAGGATGATGAAGTTGAAATGAACTTGAAAGAGGTGATGAAATATTTTCCTCTTCTTCAGGTTCATTATATTTGATTTGATCAAAATGGATCTGGATGATAGCTTTGTTACCAAATTAAGGCTTCTAGTATAAAGGGAGAAATTTTGGGAGGATATTTTGGTACGGGTTGTGAAATCCAAATGGCATTTGAGGTCTGAAATTAAGAGATTGGGAAGTTCTCCTTTATAAGAGAGGTGAGGGTCTCTATAGGAAATGATTGAAATATTATTTTATAATAAAATAATTTTCGGTTTTTAATGGCTCAAAAATGATTCATTTAAAGGATAAGGTGTGTATGGGTCTAAAACATCTCAAATAAAATGTTTTAGAGATTTTTAGTTCATCATATTATCCTTATCATTTAGATTATACTCTTTGTTAAATAGTTTGACATTTACCATGTCTCTTTGTATTTTTATATTATATGGTTAATAAACATACTATAACCTGCCCAGAGACTCCCAAGTGGTTTATTGAAAATATATATAACCTTATATAAGTCCTTTTTCCAAACCATATATTTTAATGAATATTATATCAATTTATAATATAGTATTTGTTTTAATAACTCAATTATGTCAATTTAGTATTTGAATTTTTGGATAGCCATTAAAACATTATCAATTACAATAAAATTTATTAAACCAACCCTAATATGTCATATAAACCAATAAAATTATTGTAATTCATCAGAAGTATCAATTTACATTTAGTTGGATATTTATAATATCAATTATTTTAATATTTCAATAATAAGGTAATTATTGCATCATCATAGTGTCATAAATAAATTAAAATATTTAATTTCTAAAAATTATAAACAAAATACCATTATATAGAAAATATTTCTATCTTCCTAAATAATATTTATACTCTAGTTTATATTTTGTGTAACCATATATTAAAAATGTTTTAGTTATTAATCATTGAATTTATCTCTTATAAATGTTCATTGAATACAGCAATAATAAATTTCCTAATCATATACAAGTGGACAAAAAGGATCATATTTTATTCTTTTGGTTGTTTTTGGTCGAATTAAACTTATTAAATGGAATTAGTACATGTTTTTGGGTAATTATGATATCATTATTACCCTTAATTAGCCTATTTACCTTTAACTATGGTAAATATATGGAAAAACATACTATTCATCAAAAAATATTTTCATCATATTGAACAAAATTTAACATACTGATATTTACTATGTCTCTCAGTCTTATGAAATTCAACTAAGAGAAGCGGTTAAATTAATTTTTATGCAAATTTTAAAATGCTCCTAAGAGATGGGTAAAAGACGTTAAAAAGATCAATACAATTTTTATATTTCTAAACGTATTATAAAATGAATCTAATTAATTAACATGAACTTATATAGGTATTAAGTATCTATTCTTACCTAAAAAATATTTATCTAAAATATATATTTATTAAAATAAAAAGTAAATTTTAACCAATAACGCCGTATTTTTCACTATTCATCAAAAATTGATAGTTTTCAGAAAAAATACCAAAAATTCACCCTCAGATAATTTTGACATTATGAATTACAAAATGAAGTCCATTTTTAAAAATAAAATTTATAAAATTTCAAAAATTAGGTATTACTATTCATAAAGGCTGGTTTGATTGGTCGTGGTGTGTTAGAATCTTCAAGTTGCGTACAATGCAAGCTATTTCATTATTCAAAAGAAAACGTATCATGGATTCTTGGGGTGTTCCATTGTTCCCAACATCAAATAATTTCATCCTCAAAATTTCATGAATACTACCACACAAAAATATTAAGGTGGTTCTTCCTCATCAATTCCTGTAGTTCCCACGTTCCCTCTTCCATCTTATTGTTTCTCCATAGAACTTTTACCAGATGAGTCTTCCGGTTTCTCAACACTTGTTATATGGTATCAAAAAACATGATAGGCTATTCAAAATAAGACAAATAAGGTTACAGTTCAATTTCCTCATAAGTGAGTACATGTGTTGGGTCATGCATGTATTTTATCAATAGTGATACGTCGAACACGTCATGAACTTTGGAGAGACTTGGTGGCATTGTCAAATGGTAAGCTACAACCCCAATTCGTTCTAGAATTTAGAAAGGTCCAACGTACCGGGGACTTAATTTACCCTTCTTACCAAATCGTATAACTCCCATCCAAGGAGATACCTTCAAGAAAAGATGATCTCCTACATGAAATTCCAAATACTTCCTTCGGATATCTAAATAATTCTTCTGCCTACTTTGAGCTTCATTGATGGGGGTTTGGATAATCTTAACATTTTCAGTTATTCCCTCAACATGTTCTGGGCCTATGAGATTTCTTTCACCAACAACATCCCTACATGTTGGTGTGTGAAATCCCATTCCATATAAAGCTTCATATAGTTCAATTTGAATACTAGAATGACAAATATTATTAAAGGAAAATTCTATAAGAGGTAAATATTGATCCCACATACCATGAAAGTTATGGTAGAAAGTTCTCAACATGACTTCTAAGGTTTGAATAGTCCATTCTGATTTTCCATCAGTTTGAAAGTGGTAGGATGTGCTCAAATAATGTTCAGTCTCCAGGGCTTCTAAATACTTTTTCAAAAACATGATGTAAAATGGGGTTCACAACCAGAAAAAATTGATACCATTACTCCATGAAGTCTTATAACTTCATTAATATATAGTTTTTCCATAATTTCAGTTGGTAAATCTTATCATATATAAATATAACATGTTGACTTGGTAAGATTGTCAATAATGACCCATATTGCATCATTCCATGTATGAGTATTTTGTATCCCCATGAAAAATTCCATCATAATATTATCCTGTTTCCTCTCTGGTATTGGAAGTGGTTTCATGACTCCTCCGGGTTGTTACAATCCGGCTTTCACCTGTTGGAAAATAATACATCTTGACACAAAATCAACAATCTCTCTTTTTATGTTGTCCAACCAAAAAAGTTCCATCAAATCATTATACATCATGGTACTCCTAGGGTGTATCGATATATTGGAGCTATGGGAATCATCCAATAATTCCTTTTTTAGATCATGTATATCGGGAACACAACGTTATTTCCCAAATTTAAAAATTCTATCTTCATATACAATTTCACTCAATCTCCCATCATTCACTGCTTTATTCTTCTTTTGAAACTCCTCATCACCAGTCTGAGAAATCTTTATCCTCTCTAGTAAAGAAGTTTTGGAAACCTTTTGAAAATTTATAGATGTTTCACCTTCCATGGTTATTCCCATATCCATCTTTACTAGATCCATGGAAATAGGATCCATTTCAACACTCATCTTGTTCAAAACTCCATGATTATTTCTACACAAAAAATCAGCCACCTTATTTTCCTTCCCCGAGTTATAGTGTATAGTGAAATCATAATCCATTAGAAGTTCATGTAATTGTCTTTGCCTCATGTTGTGTTCATTCAGTGAGAAAATATAGTTCAAACTCTTTTGATCAGTATAATTCTCACATTTTTCACCATAGAGATAGTGTCTCCATATCTTCAGAGCAAATATTATAGCTTATAACTCAATTTCATGAGTGGGATAGTTTTCCTAACAAATTTTTAGCTAATGTGATACATAAGGAATAACTATATCATTCTTAATAAGGACATAACCAATTCCATTAATTGAAGAATCGCTATAAATAACAAACACATCGTTCCCATATCGTAGATTCAAGATTTTTTCCTTAACTAATAATATCTCTAGTTCTTCAAAACATTCTTCACACTCTTTTTTCCAAACAAATTTATCCCCATTACGTGTGATCTTGGTTAATGGGTTAGCCAACCAGGACAAATTCTAAATTAAACGTTGATAATAACATGTTAAAAAAATAAAATTGTGTATCTCAGTTAAACTCATCGGTGCTAGCCATTCTTGGATTGCCTTAGACATTGATGGGTCAACATGGATTCCTTCCTTAGAGACAATATGGCCAAGAAATGAAATATCCTAAATCTAGAATTCACACTTGATAAACATACAATATAATTCATTTATTCTGTGATTCTTCAGAATAATATGTATGTGATTTACATGATCTTCGTATAATTTTTAGTATAAAAATATATCATCAATAAATAATACTACAAATTCATTATGATATTCACTAAAAACTCTATTCATTTTATCTATGATGACAGAGGGTGCATCAGTCAATATAAAATGAAATATTGTAAACTTTTAATCCACATACTCAGATTGAAATGATATTTTTGGAATGTCATCCATCTTCACACACAACTAATGATATCCATATCGAAGGTCAATCTTTGAAAATTTTTGAGCACCATGAAGATGGTCTAATAAATCATCAATTTGAGGTTGGGGATACTTGTTCATTATTTTTATAGCATTGAAATCCCTATAGTCAATGAAAAACCTCATAGATTTGTCATTCTTCATAACAAAAAGGACATGGACTCCCCATGGAGAATCACAAGGGTGAAAAAATTCCCTTATTACTCAATTACTCATTTCTTTTCATTAGATACCCTAATTCCACAGTGGCTATTCAATAAGGGGTCTTCTATATGGTTCTTGAACCAGGAATTAAATCAATGGAATACTCAATTTCTCATTCTGGATGATGTCCAGGTAAATCATAGGAAAACACATCAACATATTCTTGAACAATAGGTATGTACTCTATTCAAAAATTCTTTTCCCCTGCCATAATCATTTCATTCACATCCTCCCCAGAAATTTTATTTAGTAGAGCTACTAGGGGTGGATCTAGATTAGAATCTGGTGGTGATGTCTCTGCTCTAAAGATAAGGTACCCTTTTTCATCATCGTGAATTATATCCTCCCCCTTATTACAATAAATTTTCACATCATGGTCTAAAAGAAAATCCATACCAAGGATTATATCAAATTAAAACATGGGTATGTTGATTATATTAGATGATAAATATCGTTTATATGACTTTATGAGGACTAATTCACAAAACATTGTTGTAGTTATTCTTCCCTTAGGAGTTTTTCGGAAAACTCCCTTGATAAATCAAATTGGAAATATCTAATTTTCATAGTATACCATGGAGATATGAAATAATATGATGATACGTAATCATATAAATAATTTTCTAAACTTGAGGAAACCATTAAATTACCTGCCACCACGTCATTCATAGCATCATCCTCAAGAGTAGTGATCGCATAATCTTGACATTGAACCATTGGTCTTTTCTGATATAAGTTTCCCTAATTCATAGGATATTAGATTACATAATGTACCATCTCACTAAAATTGTAGCATTGAACATTTGATGCTTCTTTATTACCCTTAAAATCACTATCTAGATGGCCTTTCTGTCCACATTTGTAGCACACTCCTTTTCCTTTTAGACAGGCACAAGGGTGCTTCCTTACAAAATTATCGCAGGGTGTAAATTTAACTCTCACCTAATTCCATGTTTCGTTATTTTGATTCCCAAAGTGTTTAACAGATCCCTAATTTTGATTCATTTCTTTAAGGTCATATGATTTAGAGAATTCCATTTCTGTCTTGATAGCACCTGAGACAATATCTTCATATGATGACATGGATTACCAGACTAATGCTCCATAGAGAAATGGTATTAAACAATAAAAGAAATGATCAATATCACTTATTGGGTTACGTATATAATATGCATCATTCCTTGATATCCTTGAAAATATAGCTTCATACTCTAAGGCATTATCATCCTCCATTATCATAGACACAAAAATTCGCATTCCATATTCACTCGATGGTCAAGAGGAAAGTATTTTTCTATGAAAAACTCTTTAAACTCCCTCCATTCTATAAATGATAATTCATCATCCTCTTTTGTGTTTTCAATTAATGAACACCATTGATCTGCATCTACAATGAAGCGAAAAACTGCCATGAAATCTTTTTCCCTTTCACTACTCCCCAAAGTAAAATATATTTTCTCTAAACAACATATCCATTGTTCTACTACAAATGGATTTATAGACCCATTGAATTTTTGTGGCTATTTTTCATGAAGTGATCTAACATTTATCATTCATGTTGTGGATCATGGTGTTCCACATGGGTAAGGTTATTATTCTTAACCTGTGTGAGTTGTCCATGTATGGTGATAAGGGGATCAACACTAGTTGAATCACAATCATTGCTATTATTATCTTGAGTAATATGGAAATCCATACATAGATTACCTAAATTGGTATGATTTAAATTAATTCCACGAGGTGTTATTTCTCAACAATGGCATGTAATAGTTTAGTTTATGAACCACAATACAAAATTATGAACTCATAAAACACTTAACATAAATTTAACAGTTTGAGGATATAATCCATAAAAATTAAAATGTTTTCAGGGAGGAGGTATATATTCATAAACACTTCATAATGGTTTGTAATGAAAATGATAATTATCCAAAGCATATCCCCCAAGAGTGTCATAACCCAGAGTGCCGCAAGGCCTGTTGTCATGCACCAGTTCCCGTTCGAGTCTATCTCAAAGATGTGTTTTCACGTATTACCTATTGTTACATCTGTTCCAGAGAAGCCTCTAACATCACGTATCTAGACAGGGATATATTTCATTGAAAACTCACAAAATCCCTACAGTACCAATATTCTTGGATGTTCTTATATACTAATCGTCAATGTCTATCTTTGGTCAATGTTCTCTAATCACAGTTTTTCTAAATCAAGTTTCCAAATTTTAAAATAAACTTCCTGTAATACCATTTGTAATGCCCCGACACCGATTACCCAGATTTGGTGCTTTATTTCATAACATTGGCATTATATAAGGAATCATGTCCTAAAATACTGATCAGTATAGTATTATTGGAAAGAAGATACATATATAAGTTAATATTACAACATGAAATGAAATAAAAAACTAATTTATTCCCTTAGAACCATCCGAGACACAAATATTATGCATGAAAGTAACTCATAACTTACTTTTTCATATCCTCGGAAAATGAAACCAAAGAAAGGGGAGATCTCAAATGCTCAGTAAGGGTAAGAAATATAATGGATGATAACATAAACATTAGGCATGATGAATAATTCATAACACATTCCTTTACAAGTAATAAACATGAACACTTTGTGGCATGAATATGAGTTGAGTAAAAAATTCCATATTAAAACATAGTCATGGATATTCTACTAGTCGATTAACCACATGAACCCTCATTATTATTTTCATAATAAGTTAATGTATACTGTCAGACATTCTAAAAAATTTGGTCAAGGCCTCAGATATGATGTCTAAAAATGATTAATGCCTTCTCCAAAACCATATATCAAAATGGTAAAGGCCTCATCTAATTCCATGATAAATTGTCTCATGAGAACTATCTATGCATTGAGGAGCTATAGCGGGATCCACCCATCACATACTATGTCTAATACATTCCTCATGTGTAAAGGATGAAACATAACATAAACATTCATATTAAAACTAGAATATGAAATGTCAATACTTTAAATATATATCAGGAATGGTATAAAAGTAACACATCCACAGTCAAACACATAACAGAACCTTCAATACAATATGGAAGATTTGTATCAAAATAAATCAACTTCAAATAAATTTAAAATCCATCAAAGGATGTTGACATATATGAAATGAATACTATTTGAAATAAATACATCTTTCTATTTTGAAACCATTTATTAGCCACAAAATTATCAAGGAAAATTATTATTTTGAGATTATTCATATAATATTGTATGGGATGCTTCAATGATGTTTTAATGAAGAAAATAGACACACCGCCATATAAGTGAGAAGTTCATTCTTACCTTAATTTTGATAAAAAGGTCATAATGAAACTTGTTTGAAAAATTATGGAAGTATTCCTTTCAAAAAATATTAGGAAAAATAGGTGTATAAATAATTTTAACCCAAATTCTAGTAAATAGTAAAAATGTTTTCAAATAAATTTTTAATAAATAATGGATGATGATGATAAGGATGTCCCAGTAAATACATACATAAAAACAACCTCGGATAATAAAGAGACTGTGAAATTATCCCTTACCTTTTACATTTCATTATTTGATGGTAAGATAACTTATTTAATAATATTTAAAATAGTGTTATTGAATTACTCAAGAACTATATACATTAATATTATATCATATATGACGTTCTAATACTGCTTTGTTAATAATATTTCTGTAATATCATCGTTTCATGAGTTAACTGATTCGCATTCCATTATATGCTTAGTTACATAAGCCTTTTTTTATGAAATGGATGTATTTGAATAATATAAAGAATGATATTTGTTCTTAAGCATTATTTTTAATCATAAAATGAAAATTTTTCTTCAATTATTACGGTGGGGAATGAATTTAATCGCGTTCGTGAAGACGGTAATCCGTACATATGTACGAGTGAAAATGTCTATATATTGATAGTGAAATAGTATGTAATTGGATGGTATATCATATATACTGAATAATAATAATGTTATATTAATTCTTTACCTCCGTTATATTCATTATTATACCCTTCAAAATGATTATATGTTTGAATAATAAACTACACCACGATGTGGAGATGATGAGCCATACGTACACACATATGGTGACTTTTTCATTCATATGATGGATAGAATAATGAATATGTTTGTACCATTTTTATAATAACATCACATTGAATATATAATAATGGATTTAATAATTTTAAAGGAAACAACAATTAAAAAGGATGTGGAAAAGAAAAGAACTTGAAAGAGGTGATAAAATATTTACCTCTACTTTTGGGTCTTCCTTTGGATTTGATCAAAAGGGATTCATATTTAATCTTAATGACCAAAGGAAGGCCTCTAGGAAGAAGGGATGAATTTTGGGAGGTTATTTAGGATAGTTTTGGCTGAGACAAATTACTTTGGTGGTCTGAAGTTAGGATAAGGGTAAGTGCCATTTTATAAGAGAGGTGAGGGTCACTTTAGGAAAATCTTGAAATATTATATTATAATAAATTTATTTTCGGTTTCTAATGTCTCATAATGAATTATTTAAGAAATAATTTTGGAATGGGTTGAAAAAATCTCAATCAATTGGTTTTATACAGGTTTAGGTGATCATATTAACCTTATCTTTTAGATTTAACTCTTTGATAAATAGATTGTAATTTACCATGTCTCTTTTTATTTTTATATTATCTGTTTAATAAAAATACTGTTACAAGCCAAGTTAACCCCAAGTGGTTCATTATTAATACATGTCTCATTATCTATGTTGTATGACCAATCCTTAAATTTTTATGAATATTATATCAATTAATAATATAATATTTTTTTAAAAAATATCAATTATGTTAATTTTGACACAATTTACTGTTTTCTATTTTTGAAAGATATTTAAACATTATAACTTCTAATAAAATATATTTGACTAGCCCAAACAAGTAATATTAACATAGATAAGGAGTGATGTTCATCAGAAGAATCAATTTACATTTACATGGATATTTATAAAACCAATTATTTGAATATTTCATTAATAAGTTAATTACTGCATCATCATTGTATCATAAATATAGTAAATTATATAATGTATAAAAGTAATAAATAAATTACCATTATATAGGAAATAATTTTATCTTTTGAATGAAAATTAATAGTTGAATTCATATTTTTTTAACCCTATATTAAAAATAGTTTAGTTATTATACATTGAAATTAACTCTTTCAACTCTTCTTTAAATAAAATAATAAAAAATGTACTAATCTAATACATGTGGACAAAAAGGATCATATTTTATTCCTATGGTTGTTTTTGGTCAAATTAAACTTATCCAATGGAATTAGGACATGTGTTAGGGTAATTATAATATCAATTTCACCCTTAATTACCATGTTTACTTTTAACCGTGGTAAATAAAAGTCAAAAATTACTCTTAACCAAAAATTATTTTCTTCTTATTGAACCAAATTTTACATAATGATATTAACTGTATCTCTTGGAATTTTCAAATTCAACTCACAGAAGCAGTAATATGAGGTTTTATACAAATTTGAAAATGCTCTTACGAGGTGTGTAAAAGATGATAAAAGGTCAATAAAATTTTTATATATCTAATCTTATTATAAAATGACTCCAATGAATTAAATTTATCTTATATAGATATTATGTATCTATTATGACTTAAAAATAATTTAAATAAATTAAATAATTATTTCAATAAAATGTCGATTTTATCCAATAACATAGTGTTTTTATCTATTTATCAAAACTTGAATGTTTTCAAAAAAATTAAAAAATTTCACCCTATGCTAATTTCGATATTCTGAATTAATAAATAAGTCCATTTTAAAAAATAAAATTTATAATATTTCAAAAAGTGGGTATTACTATTCATAATGGCTAGTTTGATTGGTCGGAGTGTGTTAGAATCTCAAAGTCACGTACAATCCATGATATTGAATTATTCAAAGGGAAACGTACCGTGGAAGCTTGGGATGTTACATTTGTAGCAAGGATTTATGATACAATGTAGTACCTTGAATATATATATCAATTTTTTTGATTATAAGACTTTGAAATAAGTCATGGAAATTTTTTGGGGACAACCACTATGGCAATATAAGATTCCAAGGACCCGTGTGCCTGGAATTGATATCTAAAAATTATTATACTAATTTAAATCATGATAATTGTGTTTTTATGAAATATTTTTGAATCTCATTATATTACTCTCTCGTTGTAAATCTAATAACACAATTGATTCTAGGAAATTTTATTTACCGTAAGAATAGTCTAATGTTTGTTGTAACTATATGTTTGGTTGTGACATCCATTGGTTGGCGTGTTTAGGTTCAACAAATAAATTATATCGTTATCATTTTTTAAATAACCAACTCATATTCCCTTTAAATACTCGGTTATAAAAATTATCTATGGTTAATATCATAAACGATAGGATAATTGAAAGGATATCTGATGAATGTCTTTGTAAAATCATTATCATACAATAACCGATGATCGAATCAATGTTGATCGATAAGTAGTATATGTATCCTATCATCCTCGTCACTAGTGAATGCATGCTTCACTAACAATCAATCCATAATAATGGTTTGTCTAATCAATTAATTTTTATGAACCTAATTAAATGTTTGTGAATGGATATTTTTTTCCTTTTTTTAAATATTTTTTCCCACTCGTTGAATGTGTTTGTTGAGGAAATAAATTACTCTTTTCAGTCTATTCTTACTATAACATGATCTCACCCCAGAATCCTCATTTCGAAATAATTTTATAATAATTAATTCACAACAAGGATTATCACCATTTTTGTTAGTCATTGCCACCCTCATTTTTTACATTATTTTATCATTGGACAATGTATTTTATGTTTGACATTAACAATGTGATTTCGAGAGTTATTGAACATATAAATTACAAGTAGTTGTGAAAATTATCATCATCATGTTGATTTGATGAAAAATTTACTTTTTTGTGATATTTGTGTTATTTTTTTATGGATTTATTAACTCGGATGATGATAGGTGATGGGAGATTCTGAGATGTGTGATGTAACACTATAGAAGATCAAGTTATTATTTTCAAAAACTACTGGCTATAAATTAAATGTAAGGAATTTATAATAATGATTAAAAATATTAAAAAATTTAAAATGTTTATAATTATATAAAAGATGATAATATTCTATCCTCAATAATAACCATACTTCTATGAAAAGTTTGACTACATGAAATGTAGTCAAAGTTCACAAGCTCTATATCCCCATACTACTATGGTGTATACGGTTTGGGGTAAGAAAATGATCAAACTATTTTTTGTTAGTCCAATATTCCATGTAAACCTATTCTAGTGGATGTTCCATGTTCTAGGTTCCAATGGATAGTACCCCATGCAAGAGGACACACAATGTACTTTATGAGTACATGGGCTTGGGATGATACACTAGTATGTTTCGGTGCATGTTCAGGTAAATGGGAAAGGAATGACAAACACGAGAATGTACATAATCACATGGGAATGTATCATCTCCAACAAAATATCTTGGGGGCCCCCTAAATGTCATGTTTGGTGACATGGACTCTAAGAAAGTCTTATAGGAGAACACAGCTAGGCAGTAGAGTAAGAAAACATGTCATGTGGCTCTGATACATTCTGTACACCACTATAGTGATATTCAAACATGTGAATCTCCTTCATTTGGATTCAAATTTTTCTCCGCATGTCGCATATCATAATTTTTTTTGTTCATATAATATTATGGTATCCATTGTACATACTTTCGATATATTTTGTAGAATTTTACAACTGTGAATTTACATTAAGTGATGCTGACAATGAAATGATAATGAGAGATAGATTGCATTTTTAACTACACAATCATACAATGGTGTGAGTTCACAATACATCTTCCATTGTCCTGATGGGAACCCCCAGATAAACTAGGGTGTGGGTCCTCTACCATTAGTGTGGAACCCCTCGATGAACTAGGGAGTGGGTCCACTTCCTTTTTATGGGAAACCCCTAATGTACAAGGCATGGGCACTCCTCAATATAAGTGTAACTCCCTTACTGATATATGGTGTGCCCCCCTAACTATTTATTTGATGAATTGATGTAGTAGGATGTCGGTACTTTACAATATATGGGGAACCCCCTAACACAAAAGTGTGGTGTTATTTATCTCTCTACTAAGTGGAACGCTCTAATGCATGATGGTGTGGGTCCTCTGCCTTCTATGTGGAACCCCCAGACATACCATATAAAGGTTAATCAATTTATCAAATTTTTGGAATCCCCATAATGAAAAATGGAATGGATTATACATCTAATAATTATGTGGAACTCCCTAATACACATGGGCCTGGTTCTCATGACATCTGTTTGGAACCCCCTTATGCACTAATTTATGGATCCCCTATCTTTATACTTACAAAAATACTCATACCACACTAATTAATGGGTCTTACATCTATCTACTAAGTTGAACCCACTACCACAGCAGGATTTAGTACTCGACCTATCTAATGATTGGAAAACCCTTATAGAAGAGAGTTGTTGGTCCTCTACTTTTAGATTTTCCTCCCTCGATTGTGCATCACAATGTCTATTTTTTGGGTCCTCCACCAAATTAATTATATAGATTTTTGAGATGATGGTAGTCATAGAGGAACCCCATTTGGTGTTTTTGTCAAAATCATCTACCTAGGCTATGCAACAAAATAGAGCTATCCCTTTTCTCTATTATAGGTTTCATTTATTATAATATGTATATAAGTTTTTTCTATGGGTTGTGATGAAATTTACCATATATATATATATATTTATATTTACCTACTCCATTTGGTTTTTTGGTGTCTTATTAGGTATGTTTATACTCACTTTTTTATAGGATTTTAACACATGTGTCATGTATTGTACATATGATAGGATGATTTATGGAGACATTGGTGGAGCTTAGGGATACATGGGTTCATCGACCACATTATTTGGTCCTAACATGAACTCCATAGTCAGTCTCTCTCATCCTTCATTCCAGCCATTTATTTTCTTATTTGGTAATGTTTTTGGTTTTTTGTTTTGTGTTCCCATTTACATTAGTTGTTACAATTTCATACTCAATTTTATTACTTATAGGTTTTTAAATGGATGGTTTACACTATAGATGTTATTATATTTGATTTTCATTCCTCTTCACTTCTGTTAAGACATTTTTGGGATCATTTATAGAGTTACATTAGGAAAATTCCACGCACATTAGTTATGACTCCTATAGGATTGATTTTATCCCCTAACTAGGGGAATGTGGGATTGGGGATTTGAAGGAACAACCTCTCGCTAGCCATGTAGGCCACAATGGTTCGGGTCATCAGGGAGTAGTTTTAAGGAATTATCCTTCATTGGGATGGGGTTTGGTGTCTACCCCTAATGAGGATTTCATGTGACTTAAAGAAATATTATAAAAGTGTCTTGTGTGTTTCTTTCAGTCTAGGAATCCTGCATTTTGTGTATAAGATAACATATCCATACATAAGTAATATGATTACCTGCTAGTCGTATTGGCGTACTGAGAAATTCGTTTCAAGGAATAGTGGTACATGAATTTTATAAGAATTGGCCTTTAAGAAATACTTATTTATTCATTACCCTTTAACATAATCTCGTTTAATTATTGTACATCTAGAACAAATTTAGTATTCCCCTATAAATAATATTATCTAGGTTTCTGATTTAGGATCACGGTGAAAATTCGATTAGCATTGAAGAGTTATTTAAGATCTATATGATTAAGTATTATCTCTATGAATGTATGTATAATAACATCTATTATAAAGAATTATGTTATATGAGAGGAGAATGATAATAATTCACACAGACATATTATTAATGGCATGTTGGAAATTCAAGATGTTATGTGGTTATTTGGGGAGATGGATTCCCAAGATGTGTGGTATTGGCTCTAAGTAGTGATTCGAGCCGTCAGGCTTATGCAAACATAAAATTGTAAAATAGATTCAATGGTATCTAGTATTTTAAATGGATATAATGGGAACTGGAAGATAATTTTCACATATATTCATGATGGTTTTTCACTTTCACAGTATAACTTCATGATTTTTTCTCATGAGGACTATTACCCCTCATGCTTTCACTGAGTTATGACTCAAGAGCTTCTAAAACTACAATAGTGTAGAATATTAGTTTATAAATATATAACGAGGATAAATTAACTTATATGGTAATCCCTCGACATGGTACAAGATGATAACTTCTAGGAATTATTATTGGAACATGTTCACCACATAGGAATTTATGAATGTGTGGTCCAATTATGTGTTTCAATATATGATAATGTGTTAGAGTTGTAACTAGTGGCATAGATATTCCTATATGAGTGACACAAAGTAGATAGAGAGAGTTGTTGGCATCATGGGGCTCATTCATCTATATAAGCAAGTAGGAACGAGTTAGTCGGGTATTAACAATGGAGACCTTCTCATAAATGGACATAAGAACATGTTAACATGATGCAAGGATTTCACAAAGGACTTGAAAATCCTAATAATGTGAGATTTTATGATTTTGAAGAATGTAATCAAATGTAATGTGTATGACTGACCATGTGTGATAATGAGGGATGGGATGTAGAAGATAGAATGTCATAGTATATGATGATTTATGATCATGAATATCCCAATAGATTCTAGGGGGACCACTAGAGATGATGTACATGAAAAGGATCTTGTGAAGCTATGTAGAGTGGATATAGTGGTGGAGGAAAAT
This sequence comes from Viscum album, assembly GCA_963277665.1. Classification (NCBI taxonomy): domain Eukaryota; kingdom Viridiplantae; phylum Streptophyta; class Magnoliopsida; order Santalales; family Viscaceae; genus Viscum; species Viscum album. Next base: position 917,180,681 of record OY728152.1, read on the forward strand.
GTTACAACACACTCCCACAACCACCACTCAGAATTTCATGCTAGGCATAGGGAGCTATAAGTAACAGATGGGTCCTGATGAGACATTATGATGTAGTATTAGGTGGGGAATGTTTGTCAATGGTTTGATAACAAATTGACTATCATTATAGATATGTCACATGGAATTGTCTTGAATATCTGAGATAATACTTTTTCTACAAGAGATATATCACGGGGGAGAGAATTTTTCTTATGGGATATAAGATATAACCCATCTCCCATAATTTAATGACATTATCTCATGTTAAATTAGTCACTTCAGATATCTTTATTTTATTTATTAGAGAATATTATATGGATTTCATCCTTGAGAATGTTTTGTGACTTCCTATGAGGCCATTGAAGGGATTAATCATTAAAAAACACCCATGGACCACACCAATATCATCTACGTCATATCATATGTTCCCTACTGAGCTTTGGGAGATATGGGTGTTATTGTAGGACCATAAGGGGAAGTAGATTATCAAACCCATTTTCACCATTATGAATCTCTAGATTTATTAAGAAATGGAGGATGAGATCTTATAGATATATATTGATTATAATCACATGAACATGGAAACAATACTGAAAAAGTTTCCATTTTTTTTATTTAGGACCGATTTTATGTTATGTGATCCAGGATTTGGTTCTTAATGAGGGAACATTGGTTCATCTACCACCAGTTAAGGGTTTCTGTGGATGATATTCAAATTTTTTCTATGAAAAAATAATTGGATCATGGTTATGGATTTTGGTGTGAGAAATTCCCCAATAGTGTTTATAGAAGTTATGATGTCGATCTTATTTACATAAATTTACCATTTTTTACTCTTATTCATTGATTACATGACCATATACTATATATTTGGGGACAAGTATGAATATTACATTAGTATAGTCCTAGAATTACTCTAGGAGAATCATATTTTGGGTAATATCTCAAAGTGAATGTTCTATATATATGAGTTTCACTGTATGGAACTATTAATTTTTGAGTATCAAATATATATCGACCCAATGAATATTGACACAATTATTTCAGAGGGTACACCCATGTGCATTATGATGGTGTGTAATTTTTTTGTATTTAAATGAAATTAACTAAGGTAAAAAGTTGATTTATCTATGATATTATCCCCCAAATAATTACCTAATTTGGAAATGGAATCAATTTGACATGACCAATTAGTTTTAGAGATACTATAATGATTTGAGGCTGAGGCTGATTAGTGCACCAGTATTGAGATATCCAGAAGTGGTTCTGATTACATAGTGTGTTTTGATGTCTCTTGAACTGGTCATGATTTTGTATTCATGTATATTAATATAGTGATTTCATATGGGATGAGGATTTTTATACCACATGAGAATTGCTATACTACTCATCTCTATGAGTTAGATGTGGTAGTCTTGGATCTAATTATGTAGAGGCTCCATAATCATGAAATGTTATTTATTTGTTACTTAAACAATCATTGTATCTGGTATATCATAACATATATTGATGTGAACCATAGGTAGAGGAATTATTTATAGATCTTTTAAGACTATGAAATTAAGATATTATATACTTTGTGAAGGGAAATGTGGTGGAATATTCCCATAGCAGGGATTCTTTTTAACCCTTGGTGGAGGGGTAATCTGAGTAGTAGGCCACTTTATCGTTGACCATGGGAGAGTAGGAGGGTGGATTTTTTTATAGTAAATGGTGATGAATCCTCCCTTAAATAGAATATGAGGGATTAATTTTTGGGATAAAAGGACTATATGGACCTATATAACTAGATATCATCATGAGATTCACCAAATGGATTCTTTGGGGGATTGAATCACTTCATCATTTTCTTGGGATAGACAGTGAATCTGGTCACATTGTGAGTGGAGATGATGATTTACATCCATACATATCTAATAGTTCTGAAATTTTTTTTGAAAGGATGAGTAGGGACTATCAAAGGTATTTCTTGTGGTTTTCATGAGGTAGCGTGTTTCACAATTCATTTTTGGGTGTGACATATTTTAGCACTTGAAGGATGAGAACCAGTTTCCAAAAAGATTATTATAGACTCTCAGGATCATAGTGTAAATGTGATGGCATATCAATGGAGTTTATTATGGGGTTCCACATATAAAAATTGTACATAATGTCATCTATGTAATTTTTAATCGATATATGATTTCAATTCAATTTTATTCCATCCGAGACCTTTGTTCGATTGATATTTTAGGGATGTTTTGTCTGTGGGAGATCTTATGGATTAATGGAGTTCCCTGAATTATTATATTTCACTATGATATGAGGTTTACATAGATATTCTGAATAAAACTACATGATTCTTTTGGGACCCATTTTAGGATGAGTATAATTTTCCTCACCTAGAAATATTGGCTAATCGAGCACACTATATAGGTGGTGGTGGATTTGATTAGGGAATGCATTCATTACTTCATAAAGAGAATTGTGGAAAACATTACCTTAGTGAAGTTTGGATAAAATAATAGTAATCACTAATCTTATTTCATAACACCATTCTATGACCTATACACACGACCCAATAGGGAAACCTTGTGTTGGTCTATGGTTGGTGAGACATCTCACTTTAGACTAGAGAGGTTGAATATGGTGACAAAAAAGATTTATGTGATCAAAGGATATGTTCAGAAATCCAAGAGATAAAAGAAATCAAATACAGATGAATTTTAATATCCATTGGTGTTCAAATAAGGATACAATGTCTTCCATAATGTCTACCCACAATCAGGATTGTAAGAAGTTATATAGTGATTCAATTTATCACTGGGGTTCTTTGGCCAGTTTGATATCCTAGGAATGGTTAGCAGCATTTATTATCACATACCATACTAAAAAAGTTGTAAAGGGTGAATGATATCTTCCATGTTCATGTAGGAGAAGATACATGAATGATCATACAAATCTGTTTTACTAGGGAGTTATAAATTTGGGATACAACCATTTTTTTTAGTTTCCCAATGGAGATTAAAGATAAGTAAGACAAGAGCCTATGTAGATTGAAAATATCATTTTATATTGAAAAATATATTATATATTAATATCCCTCTATTATAAATTCACATGACTAATAACATATAAAATTAATGGAGTATTTTAATGGAAATATGAAACCACAGTTGTATACAAGCCATGGGGTTTACCGTAGGTATGACAAAAAGATTATCGGTACAAGAAGTCTGATTGAGGAATTCGTTGGTGGGTGAATTAAATTTAAATAATTTATTACTTTACTTATTAGTAGTTTTAAATTAAAAAATAAAATCCCATTATATAATCAATTATAAAAATTCTTTAGTGTAATACATATAAACCCTATCATAATTGATATGATCTCTTATGACCATCATTGGTGAATTGGAATTGGGCAATGATTTGTGATTGGGTCAAAGTGGGTTGACAAGTAGAAGATGGAGTGGATCATACTTATTACTGGTGAATACATTATTCACTAATGATCTATGTATAATTAAGGTATGGCTCATCAATTTATGTTTAATCTCATTGTTACATTTTTTATAATCAATATTTGGATGTCTTTCTTTGATATGTGTTTTTCATCGCTTCTCATTACCCCTTTGATGACATAAACTGTTTTATTTAATTTTTTATTTTTATAACATGATTTCACTCTAGAGTTCGTTTTTTGTAATAATTTTCCATGAAACACAGGAAAAATATGTTTATTAACTTTTGTTTTTATGATTTTCCCCATCATTCATCTTTTTCTTCATTGTTGGCATACAGGGTCACTATTCCACATTGGTTGGGTGGGTTTGACCCTTGTAAAACCCATTGATTTATAGTGGATGTGTGAATGTTGGTTGAGATAGTGATTTTTATAATGATTAACCATTATTATGGGATGTGGGTTATATTTTTCATTGAAATAGGCTCTATGATGATGATGAATGAAGTAAGAAACAAGGGAAGTTTCCAACAGTTGTATCAGATGTCCAACATACAACCATGGATGATAGAGATCTTGTATTTTTCACCAAAGGATTGGGAATCGATGTTCATCATAATTATCATCGATTATGGTGTATTTTTAGTGGTTTATGGCATTAATAATGGTGTCTGGGCGTAATTGGGTCTGGTATGAAGTAACATAATTTATGATAAAAAGCATACTTAATGGAATGTAGTCAAATAACAGATGTATTGTATCCCCACATAGATGTTTCACCTTGGGTTTCTGGAAATATAAGGATCAAACGTTATGCAGACATGACAAAAACCATGTGACCCTCCATTGGTGGTTGAGTTATGTTCAAATAGTACATGGATATAACCCCATGCAGGAGGACACTCAATGTTCTCTTGGAGTACACGATCTTGAGCAGACAATTTAGAATGACTAGATACATGACCTGGTACACGGTTATGGCCCACAGAACATAGGCATGAACATGTGAATATGGTCAAGCCCCAGGATGATGAAATGTGTCATTTAGTCCCCTTAAATCTCCTATATACTAATTATTTTTGTATTTTTAGAATAAACCTCTTTTAATGGGGATGTGGAAGCCAAAATTCCTTCCACATAGAATAGAAAACCCAAATAATGGTTACATAAAGTGACCCCAAGAAACCAATTTCAAATTAAAACATATAAAATTCAAAATTAAATCCCAAAGGTATAATTATTACACTTTATTGATGTGGATGTCTCAGTCTAATCGCCTATCCTCCACCACCATTATCACACCAACCCATTAAGTCCATCAGAATCAAATAGATTCTTCACTGGAACAAACCGAACAATGACGAGACAAAACACTTCATTGACACCATATCATCAGCATGTAATGTGGACCAGAATCCATCATCACCATCAACAAACACCAGATAAGAGATCTAACATAAACATTATTTCCATAAAATGAAGAGAACAACCAATACAATAAAAAACCTAATCATGAACAACTCTATAACTACCACTATCAGGGTGATATACCCATAAAAACCACAAAAAAATCATGGATAAAAATATCCATGAACATTTATGACCACAAATCATGACATTACCACAATCCCAGTCCACGAACACAATCATGAACCCAAACACCACAACACGGGTGGCAGTACTACGTCATCAATGTCGACCTCCCCCATGAGCAATGTCCTAAACAACTACAAACACCTGCGATGAATACCATGAATGGGGTCTAGAGAAAATGTTTCAGTAGCAAGGGAAGAGGAAAGTGAGAGAATAGAAATGATGTAGGAACCGCTAAACATCACCTCTGAAACAACCCCAACCCACAGAAGATCCATTATCCCTAATAAACATGGTGTTCAGAAATGATGTGTTTGGTGATATGAGTAGTGAAGGAAGTATTAAAGTCCCTAACACCAATAACAAAACTGAAGGACACCACCAAAAGTCCCCCAAACACAATCCTATACAACAAGATCACCATCATGTAAAAATAAAATTGGGTTAAAACAAAACTGATCTAATGATAAAATCATAGGGTCAATTTTTTGATGATTTTGAAACACCAATAGCGAAGCGCTACTAAGGATAAGATAACACAGAACACCTAGAGAATCGGGGAAGATGGGGGGAAGAATATATAATAATCTCACATCATAAGAGATAAAAAATGGTCAATATAATGGATAATTTATATGATCTATTAGTGAAGTTGTGATGTGTTTACAGATAAAACCCTAAAAGACACCAAGTCGAGAGCGATAGTGAGAACCAGTGGAGTGGGGTTCCATTACTCAAAATAAACTCTCCCCAATAGTAATAGTTTTTATGAGAACCATTCAAGAAATTTATGATGACTCGTAATATGATATATCTCTAGATGAGAACATTCCTGAACTATAGAGCATGAAAAACATAGGGCAGCCCCCATTCAAATCATGTACCCCTATTGTGAATATCTACATCATGTTTCTCCTTTTTTTTGTACTAACATTTTATCATGCGAGTATCCTATCATGAATTCATTCAGTATATAATGATATGACAACCTTCATATAGGAATTATATATATAAAGTATAATTTTAATAGCATGGGGCTTCTTTAAGAGATTATTTATGATGGAAGAGATTAGACCTTATCATCATAGTGAGGCCAAGGATGGAAACCACCTTATCATATTAGGGTGGCGGTCCCTTATACTCCTTTGACTAGTGTTAGTGTATTCCACATGATACACTAGTGTGTGGTTCCTATATATATTGAGTAGAACCCCATAGTACTCTATGGTTTGGTCCCTCTACCTTCTGAGTGCCCCCCCAACGCACTAGAGAACATGTCCTTTACCTTCTGAGTGGAAACCTTAACAACATAGTTCATGGTTCTTTTATCAATATACTAAGTGTAAAACCCCTAAAGAACATTGAAATGGCTTTTATACCTAATGAGTATCACCCCGTAACACAAAAATTGATATTTAACCTATATTTTTATTGAGTTTAACTCCAATAATTAACTAGGGCATCAGTCCTCTATGTATCTAAAGAGTGACATCCCCCTAATGAACATGGGTTTGGTTCGTATATATTTCTATTTAGTGTAACCCCATATAATTCCAAGGTGTGGGTCCTGTATATATATATTTTGACACCATGTAATTACATCATAGTGGTGAGATGTGGGTCCTGATCATGGAATCTTCTAGGGACACAAGAGATTTCGAGATTAATAGATGGATCATATTTAGAACTAATGGAAAAATAATCAATTGAGAAATCTTTGGACATAGAAATACCATTTATATCTCACATGGGATTAATTTATTTAGACACATACATATATATATATATATATTGAAATTATTTAATGGGTTTATATCAACATTATTGTACCATGTTCTCATTCACCCTTTGGGTTTTTGGGCATCCTACATGGTATTTTTAAACTAATCCCTTAATGGGATTTCCCCACATAGGTCGTGTCATGTGCATATTATAGTAATATAGATAGAAACATTAGTAATGATTTGGAATACATGGGATCATTAACCATGTATGATATATGGAGCTTGGGGATCAATAGATGGGCTCTCTAATCATTCAATTTTTTCATTTCATGGCATGTTGGGACATCCTTTATAATTATTCAGGTATTTTCTCCCATTACCATTAGGATCACATTGTGATTCCCTATTGTATTCCCTAGTGGTTTTTAAAGGAATGGTTTATACTCTATATGTTAATTCCATTTGTTATTATTCATGTACACTTTTTATTAATTATTCTTTTGATTATACATAGAGGTACATTATGAGTAACCTACAATTTTAGTTATGTCTTCTCATAACAATTCTTAATAACCTATTCAATGTAAGGAATACTTGGTTTTGTGATGGTATAGACTTCCCCAAGCTAGGTGGGTCGTAGTGGGTCAAATTATAACACCCCTTTTTGACATGAATTGTTAGTATTAGAATAGGTTGGTAGTTTTTTGTTATTATGGAGGAATGTGATGGTGTGTTCTTGATGCTAATGTGGAAAATTATGGATTGAGTCTTTCGGGATACATGGTTTTTAGATTCTCTTTTTATATTGAGGGAAACGACTACTATTGGGTATCATTATCAGTACGTGAATTTGATGGGTTGTTTATAAAGATTATTGTTTAGATTATATATTCATACATAAACAAGATATAGAAAGAATTAATGAATTATTAATGTTACATTGAATACTGTGATGTATGCTTAACTACATCCTTATACAAGTTCTAAAATCAATAGATATGAATTTTTTCCAATGTTATTATGTCTTGAAAAGAATGAATAGTTTTTTATTTTCACATAATGTATTTGGATATGTCCCTCACATGAGAATAAAAATAAACCACATTCATAATGGGATGTTATCAATGTGATTACTAGGTATTATGCTAGTATACTCTCCTAAAATTGGACATTGATAAGTCTTAGGGATGATAATGGGGATAGAATTATATGAGACTATATATTGGGGAAAATGAGCCATATTCATTACAATTTAATTATATGTAATATTATTTTTAGGGGACTTCATTATAAATATTCATTAGATTATATTACACATAAATTATTATTATCATTTTTATTTCCAATAATCAATTTCTTGTAGGGTAGGAATCAATAATAACCAATAAAAAATCACATTACAAAGAAAACAAATTTTAAAAAATAATTCCCCAAATTCTTGTTTATACACCAGAGTGTTCAATATAAAAACAATAAAAAATTAAAAATTCAAGCTGAAAATGATTCAACGATTGAGTCACTTCGGTAGTCGTGAATGGAGCCTAAAGAGAAACCTCAATCCATTCACCACACATTTTCTCTAAAGCGTCATAACCTTCACTCACACAAAATCACACAATATATTGTATAAAATATAATTTAAATTGATTATGTATTGGAAATTAATAATTTAAAATAGTCATTGGTTTGGTCGTCTTATACAATATTGAATTTTCTAAAAGGTGGTAACTCTTGATATTTTGAACTATAATATGATAATATATATATATTTAGTATGATTAGGGAACTAATGAAATTAGAATATATGTTTTGGATCTTTAGAAGTTTTTAATATGCCTTTTCAAGAGAATATTTATTGGTATCAAGTGAATGTTGTAAGTTGTAGAGTTATCCTACCTTGTCCTTGATGGATTATATAATTTCAATGATTTGATTGAAATATTTAATGTAGGGAATTTTTTTTTATTCTAGAAAAATAAATAAACATTGTATCCATGTTAATGTTAATTAAGACGTCAATATTAGGGAAAAATATTTAAAATGAAGGGTAGGATAAATTCTTGTCTCAAAAATTTTATATTGGTGCATTGAAAATGTAATTTAAAGATAATCACATGGGCGTTTTGATGCTATAATTTTATTTATATGGGTATTGAGTGAGAAATATTTAATTTTACATAATTGAGAAAAATTAGTGAACCTTATAGATATTAATAGTTTTTATAATGGTGACCAAACTATTTCTCATATTTTACCAAATGCCTACAATTTGAGGGATGAATAAAATTATAAGATGAAATTGTGTGGTAAAATTGTTAGTGAGATAAATATAATATAACAGGATTATAGAGTGAAGACATTTCATTAGAATGAATGAATAATTTTTTGGATCAATAATAGTATTCATTTCATGACTTTGGAGGAGGATATTGTTAAAATAATGATTCAATGGGGTCACCATTTATACCACATTGTTGAATAACCATTAGACTCAGTTTTTTGTGGTGATATTGTGGGGAAATAATTATTGAAATTTTGTTTGTTGTTGATTTTGGAATATCTTAGGATTTCAAATATTATGTGGGTAAATTTTACCTTTTTCAAATGTAAATACGGGTTTGTAAATTTTTCTACTGTGTTAGTACCAAATCAGTACATGGGGTAAAAATTGAATCTTTTGTTTAGAAGATGTTAAAGATAGAATTAAGATTTACATAATGTTGGCTATAAATTTTTTTAGTATACTAGGATTAAGGAATTTAATTTCTATTTAGTATCTACAACTCTTTAAGGACACTACGGTTTGGTAGTATCTTATTATTTGTATGATGTGTACTACACAAGAAAGGTAGTGGTCTTGCACTAGGTCAGGATAGTTTTTCCCTAGGTGTTCCATGTCATTAAAAAGAAATTTCATAATTGTCTAAAATATAATTACATCACCAGTTTAGGAGATATATATCATCAACAACATATTAGATGATTTAATGATATTTTTTATGTTATTATTTTAAATAAAGTGTTTTCCAAAACATCTCAAACACTATTTTATTATTCACTAAGGAGATTTGGTATGGAAAAAAATATTAACAATGATTTATATTTTTTATTGAATGACATAATTTTACATAGTGGAAATGTTTTTTGATTGGATTAGTGAAGTGATTGAATTATTTTATCAAATGGGTAATAATATGAAAGAGGAAGGGATGTGGGTCTGATGTGAACAAGGTTAGAATTGATGAGGTACTTACTGAAAACTAATTTGAGATCATATCTCTATTAAGTGGAGATTTATTTTATTATTTTATATATATCATAGTGGTTAAAAACGAATTAAAAAATATCATAGGATATGGTTTCAGTGTCCCCCATGTCTTATATGGATGTTGTACCCCATATACATGCCATGTTAATATGGTCACATCCAGTGCCATCATGAATGTGGTGCGGAATTTAGTTGATTGTTTTAGTTAATATATACGTTATGATAATGATTTGATTATATAAGTGTATTAATTTTCCAATTAATGACATTTTTAATAGAATATAGTATGCAATTTTGAATTCAGTGATACAGTGCTTCGTAAAAGGTTGTATCACTATTGTGTGTGTTGTGGAACTGTAGATCTATAAAAAACAATCATGGGAGTTGTAATAATATATAGGGACCACATGATTAGATATTATAAATTATAAGTATTATAAATACTTTTCAATTATATTAATCAAATAATTTATATCTTGTAACAACCCATGAATTTTATTTCAAAATTTCAATTTTAGTTCATATAATTTTATGTGGGTATTCTTAGTATAGAGTTAAGAGGGTGTTATAACTATTGTTTTTTTTAGTGAATGATAATGGGGAAATGTAAAAAATATATTTATAAAAATATAATCTTAATGGAAACTTATATTTTCCCACAAAAATTATATTGAGACGGGTATGGGGTTTCTGAACACCGCCTCCCTTCAAATACATGATAGAATAGTACTCAGAATCTAGTTGCCTAACTCAAGACTAGTGAAATTGGTCAATGTTTCTATTGGAAATATATGTCCCCATAAAAATTTAATATATTCTGCTTAATTTGGTAATGAATTTTTATAATAATACATTTAATTCAACTACTTTGATCCACACAAGTAACGTCTTCCACCAACCTATTACTATTGAATGGAAGAAAACATGATAGGTCACCTCTTATCCTCAGGTGCAGCTCTACATACACCATACAATATCATCTAGAATCTTGGGTCAATAGTGGTATGGTTTAGATACCATAACCTCATATAATAGAAAAAAATTGTGGAAATAATAGAAATAATCTTCCCCATCAAGTTATAAAGGTGAATAAACATTATGATAAGTGAAAAAAAGACACAATATCATGCTATATCATAAGGATATATATCAAATAAAAAGATATCATATATCTGAATTGGTTTATATAAAAATATATCCAAAAATGCTCAAAATAAATATTTTGGAACTCCTCCAAAAAATGGTCTCGGGGCCTAAATGGTCCCTACTCCGGTGCATTAGCATTGAAATCTTGATTTTGAATCCATATTTGGACACATTCCATTGACTTATCATGAAACCATAATTATTCTTGTGTACCAATTAGTGGAACAAGAATTATGATTGTACTAATTAGTAGTCCACTGCCAATGCAGTCTAAATCATATATAGGTTTAGTATATTTTCCATTCCTAGGTGCATAATAAAATAAAGGAATTAAATAAATAAATAATACCCTATAAAATCCAGGTGTTTTTGTTGACACTCGAGATCAACCGAATATTAATTATAATACATCGAATTTATTCTTCAAAAAACATGATAAAAAACATCATGATTTATTGGATGTGCCTAGGAATCCCAATCTGGTAGTTATCCCCACTCTACGATCCAAAACCTTGGTAACCCAAATTAGTAATCATCAAATTTAAAGGGCAATTTCCCAATGTAACTATATTTGGAATGTTCATATATTTCCAAGGGGGATTTTCAAAAGGCACTGCTTATCATCAGTTCCATAAATTCCAAATGGGGTTTCCCAATGGAACTCTAATTTTAAAATCACATACAGTCCATGGGAGATTACCACAAGGAACACCAGATTCCTTGTCCCATCAAGTAAAAGGTATATTTCTTCAAGGATACACCAAAACATAAGTCCCAAAATATCCATCGGCAATTAATTAGAGGTACCAGAAATCATATGTCTCATCGGGTCCATGGGGGATTTCTCCAAGGCACCCCGAATTGTATGTCCCATAGATCTTAATGGGTATTTCCCCAAGGCACGCTATATCATAATTACAATCTATTCCAATGGGGACTTCCCAATGTAACTCCAAATATAACGTCTAATAATTTTAATGTGGTATTACACAAAAAACCAATAAATAATAAGTATCGTAGAGTCCAAGGTGTGTTTATACAAAGTCACATCATATAATTAATTTAATTTAATTTAATTTTTACATTTATATTATTTTTTTTAATCGATGGAATGATATCTTATAGTATACCCAAGTCATTATCAGTCAAATACACAAAGAAACACTACAAATATTAATAACTCTATGATTCTTCTATTTAACCACCTATTTAACTTCCATGGTCATGAAGACCATTTAGGGTTAAAAAATTCATAGTATTCATTACAATAGAGCACCCATAGACTATAGAGTTGTTATATAACAAGATATTTGGCCAAAAAACATATAAAATTATTTTTGGTCTTGTGTGACCTATTCTAGTACGACCACACAACACTGGTAGCAATAAAAATGATGATACATTTCGGGAAAATATTTAGATTCACCTACCCTATACCCAATGATATATAATATCCAATATTATCCAATGATTAATTCCATTCTCATAGATAATAGAAAAGATGAAAAATACCCAAAAAAATGGACATACTAAGTAAAAATGGTTACATACCTAAAGAATATAATATAGCCCTTGAAGATTCAATGATATAGGGGTAGACCATTTATTATCTTACAATCGATATTAATGGTAGTACAATCCATGGAGGGAAGTGGAAGAACTCCACTAGAAAGAGAAGAACCAATAGACGATTCCTTTTTACTTTTTAATCCACGGATGAACCCCCATATAATTTTATAAAATCCTCCCCCCACCCCACAAAAAAAATATTTCAACAAAATAATCCACAATTACAATTTTACAATATGAAATATGTTCAGTTAATAAATGTGTTAGGGTAGGGGGATATTCCCCTCTACTCTATAATTCAAAGCGTGATGCAATTATAAACATTTTTAATTGGTTATAGTCTATATTACTCTAATAGAAGACATATATTCTCCTACAAACTACTTAAGTGGCAAAATAGACCCCCGTAACAAATAATGACTGGTAAAACACACATTTTTTAGCATGAATTAATGGAAATCATACCTCCAATGGTTCATTATGTTACAATTTCACAACCATATGGAATTTATTTTAGGTTCTTCTCCCCATGAAATAATCGGGCACCATTATAAAATAAATTAATCCATTAGTTTTGTATATCATCTTCAATTTCCCATTTCACTTGATGGATGCATCCTATCCAACACTACACTTGCACACAAGGATATTTACTTCCAGTGAGATCATTATCACTATAATCAGTAGTATAAACATTATTCTCCTAAATTTATTTATCATCATTAATACTCACCAACCACATTGTCAATCACTAGATGTGTGTCAAGATAAAATATTCATTACATAAATTCATGAAATAAATCATGTACAAAAATGAAACACTATGGGAGATCCAACTAGTTTAGAACTAGGACTACCCTCTACATTATCTCAAATATCCCTATATACCAATGTTCTTGCTTTTACTATTTTCATACATGATGATGTCCCAACCTCAGAGACACTCATTAGAATACATGGACACCCTCCATAAACTCAATTGTTCGACATGTTTAGTCTTCATAATATATCTTCCTACTCTAGGAAGTCTCTATAATTTTTCTAATCAACTAAATATGTTTTATAGTCTCCTACACTGAAAATGGCCCAAAAATCACTCCATCTCATTCCTTTAATTAACACAGAGGATAACGGAATATCTGTTCACATAAATCCACATAAGGAAAAATTTGTAAAATCTCCTAAAAACTATTATGTTATGATAATCATACTAATGCTTGGGGGTGATAGCATGTACCATTCAAATCTATGACACACTCCCCAAACATGTATTCCAAAACCTGTGATCTTAAATTGAATTATCGATCATTCAGTAGATGATAGGTTGTGTTTATCTTCACCTATGTTGAAATTATATTTCTTATCCCTTAATAACAACTAAATTAATTGAAAATCTTGGTTGGATAAAATTTTCCATGTTAAGATACATTTATGAAAAATATATTGGAAACTGGGATTCCCTGTCTTGTACAAAAAAGAATTTCTCTCAGATTTATATAATGTGATCTATCATTTTTAGTTGATCCACTATCTGCCAATTAACATCACTTACATAAGGATTCATTGGAATCCCATCAGGAATTCAATAGTCACATCATACCATTTCCATTTAGGACATAAAAATGGCTATAATAAACTAGTAGAACATTGATGTTCATCCTTCACGTACTAAAAGGTGAATCATCGTATAGAAAACCCACCATTTCATTCTTAATCCTTAGAAACAAATATTATATATTCATGGTGTGAAACATATTACTTATAAAAGGATACACCTCCCAATTTAACTAATTATAATGTAAAATAATATCCTATCATATATCCATATGGGCAATGGCACAAACATAATCATATAGAATCTCATCATTGTTAATAAACTAGTCTGGCAGTGGATCCCTACCATATATTTTATCCCTCATGGTTTAGAACATCATATTTGAAAACTATATCCTCTTGATCCTTATAATGAGTATGGGTTTAATGGAAATAGATTAAGGGTCACATTACCCTGACACATGAAAATTTCAAAATGAAACATTGAATAAAGGATCATCAAAATTGATTCTAATAGACTTTTAGAATTACAGAGTAATTTTAATTCTATTCAGTGTCCCAAATACCATGTTCCCCTTTCTAATAGTGAATACCTTAAAATAATTACATAATTGTATATACCAATCCATCATCTAATATTGATGGTTCAAGTGTTACAGGGTGAAAATATAATTTAGGATTTTATGGTCTGCGTATGCCAGAAATTTATCCCCTTAATGAAAATGTGTCCAATATCATAAGGAATTTTTTATTACTTCTAATTATTGGTCCTATGTCATGTCGTCATTCTTATGAATACTCAACATTAGGGATATATGCGTGACCACCTAACATCCTGGGATAAATACTAATATCAACCAAAAACCTAATGTGTCTCAATAAAATGTGTAATTCATAGCTAAACTAGGTAAGGAAAACAACATTTTTTAAGTCATCCAAAACATTGTCTTTTCGAAAACACTCTTGTAATTATATGACCTCAAAAACATCATAGTTTTTTTATCAAGACTATATTAGGTTATATTAGAGGATATAATGAAAAAATAATATTCTATTAGTAAATATATAAACATTGAAAATATTTTATGCTAAAAAATTCTTGGATTTATCCTATTAATAAATTTTTTGAATTCCTCAGGGTTAAAAAATACATCTACCAGAGTTATCTAATTCCCCAAAAAACTATACCTCAGTTATCCAGAGGTGACTCATGGGGATTTTGGAATATATCAAATTATATATTAGTTTTCATTATATGACCTCCATGTTTTTAATTTGATTCTCAATTTACTAAGAGTACATGGGTATTTCATATATGTTGAAAAAAATGGAAGTGACCAAATACAGGTGAAAAAACTCGATTTCTCTAATCCATGAATACGTCTGGAGTTTTCATTAAGATGAAAGGAAAAAATATATAATTATATAAATTTTTACTTCTTCAAAAATCAATATGATGAATGTTTGAGGACCTCACTCGTAACTTCTGATAACTAAATATCTTGTAAATCTTATAGAATGCTTTAGATCATATGAGAAGATCAAATAGTTCGTCGATTTTTGGAATTTGTTGTCTGTTTTTAACCTTCATTTGGTTTATCATATGGTAATCAATACATAGTCTCAATGTATGGATTAACTTCATAGAGAAAACTATAGGAGAACCATAATGTAATGTACTAGACCAAATGAATCATTTAGCCTCTAAATCCTCTAGTTTTCTCGTACTCTCACAATGCTCTATAAGATCTACTATATTGGGACGAATAGAAACAGTATCAACATATATCATGTCTTAAATTGAAAAGAATTCCTCCCTCTAAGGTGGATGTCCGGATAAATTATTTGGGAAGACATCTTGAATCTAATTCACTATGGGTGAAAATATTCTATTTAACCTCTTTATCATATTATAATAGACTAGTCATCTAGGTTGTAAACAAAATGAATTATCAATGGTCAAGACATTTACAGCCAATATAAATGTCCCATTCTTCAATATGAATATACCTAAGTCCCTCAGAAGGCGTTAATGACATCCGTCAATAATAACAATCAATGTGGGATCCTCAATTCACAAATAAGGCCTTCTCTAAAATCATGTAAAAAGTGACCATATCTAAGACAAACAATATCCTAGAGGAATCTATAATCTACAAAATCTAGGATATACATTCTACAATGGTACGTATCACATGACCGCCCTCCTAGAATCATTTATAAAGACAGCCCCACAAAAACAAATATTCTATATTCATCACTTTTCATTATATTAATTTCATAGATATAAAGGTTTTTGAATCCCAGATATGAAAAATAGTCCACAACAATGTAGAATCACCAAATCATACTTTTTAACATATAGTGCTCAACATCCTAGAATTTTGAGTTAGGTTGTATGGAATGATACTATTAGGAGTCAAACACTAAGCCCCAAATTATTCACTATGTGATACTCTAAAATTATAGTACTAAAGATCTAGACCCTTGGAATCATGCTCACCACCATGGCCCAAACAACGTTTATGGATACCTCATCCTTTATGGAAACACAATCTATCATGAAAACACCCTCCTTTATTAATCAAATTCATTTGAAGACACAACATTTCAATAAAACACTATTTTAAAATAAAATCTTGAGGAAATGGTTGCGTACCCAAAACCAGGGTTACTATATGATGTAATGGTTATTTGAAACTATTTTTATGATTATATATAGTAATAAATGGGTTTATATGTTGATGATTAAGATGATTAAATTTTTGGTAAATATGATTTTTTTTTTTAAATATAGATAAATCGATTAGGGAGCAAGTTTATTGAGATGAAATTACAATACAATGTGACAGTGATCATTCTAAATAAATTTATCAAATGATTTATAATCAGGTACATTATCAAGAAATAATTTGATAAAAAGAATATTATTTTCAAAATGATGTTATTTAGTATAAATTATTCATTCATCTATACTATCACAACCACAACATAATGAAAATAAAATTCATAACATGTAATCAGTTGATCTTAAGGATAGTGAGGTAGATCTAATTTTCATTAATCACGCATTATATCTATTTAATAATATCTTGAAAAAAATGTTAAATTTATAAGGTGTATGATCTAAAAATAATTCAATGATAATGGGGATGTTAATAGGATCTATGTATGATGAGTGTAAAAGGGATATTCATAGGTAGATGAAGTTTTTATTTGAGTAATTCCCCTATAGACATATATGATTCAAAAAACTTATTAAATTTTATTGCTACATAATTAAAAAACGATCATTCAAATAGACTTAATTCATTATTTATTTATACTAAAAATGAGAAATATGTAAATGTTGAGATTAATGATGAAATTTAAGCATTCCATTGATGTATAATATGATATTATATTAATTAAATATTAATATTTATGTTTGAAATATCGATTATATTGTTATTTTTAATATGGTAAATTTATAAATCACTAAATTTTATAAAACACTGAGTGTACTACAACATGTTCATAAAATAATCCCCCAAGATGTGTCCAATTAGTATTATCATATATTTGGATTATATTATCCTTAATTGTTTGGAATAATATTTATTGATGGTTTTTTTATAAATGAGTGAATTATTCCGTATTTCTATATATGATGAAATAAAATATTTTCTTGGACATAATATTATCTAAGGAGAAGATAATATTTTATACTCATAAGAGATGTATACTTAAGATTTGTTAAATAAGTTTAAAATAGAAAATAATAACGTGTGTATCTATTGTAATTTTATTAAGGAAATTAATTCATTTGATAATGACAGAAAATGATCATGTGAAACCAAATTTTTTTAATTTACATGGAATTAAAGTGTACTTGAAATTTTCAATGATTGAAATAATTTATAAGGATACATTTCATACTAATTTTCATTTTTAAAAAAATATAATCAAATATAAATATTGAAAAGGTAATTTTTAATTGAAATAATATTTATGAGTTGTTCTAAAATAGTAACAGTAATCTAAATTTTTTTAGTCCATCACATGTGGATTGGGATTGAATTATAAATGACTATGTTGATGATCCTATCCATCACATAGTCTAATGAATTAATAGTCCGAATACCTTAATTACAATGTGATTCTTACTTTTATGAACATCAAAAATTGACAAAGTCATGAACAAGGAACTCTTTAAGCATGGGCCACACAAGTTTCATTATGGTCTCACAAGTATACTTGCAATCCACATATGGGTCGCACAAGTGACTTGTGTGACCTATTATTTTTTATCTCAAGGTCCTCAGATGGCCTATAAATACCCCTTGTGGGCCCCCCATTTTGAGGACGAAAAAATCAAAACTCAAATTTAAGCTCTGGTCGCCCAAGTCTTCATCTGAAGTCTTCTGAACACTTATAAGGTAATTATTTACCTAAAATAGAAGCTCTAAAGAGGAAGAATAAGGACTAAGTATTATAACACATCAATAAATGCACGCCTAAGTTTCCATCCTTTACGGGATGTGATGATATTTGTACGCCTCCTTTCCCTCTCAACGAAACTTGTGTGCCAACCATCAGAAAGCCTGTAGGGATGATTCTAAGGAATCGAATTCAAAGTCGCCCAAGTATCACTTCATAGGATCTTCGTCGCCCAAGTGAACTAATGTCGCGCAAGTATACTAGAATGACCAGGACTTGCATGCCAGAGCAATACATGCTCTTCTCCTTCCATTTCACTTCTATTATTGAAATTCCCTCTAATATTCAATATATAGCCCTCAAAACCCTCATCAAAGCAATTTATGGAATAGTTCCTTTGTTATCTTCCTTATCTGAATGTAATTCTGTGGAACATACCTCAAAACCTAGTGATTTACATAACTTTATGTCACTAATGTTAGATATTTCCTTCATTCAACATTATCCTTTAAGATGAAAGGATCCCAAATTTGGACATCCTCCTTAGGAATATGTCCCAAGTCTCAAGTCCCCTTAACATGGGCCTCCTTTTCAGGAGTAATCCCCAGTCATAATTTCTCATAACTTGGGATTCCTATTTCGGAATAAAACCCAATCATATGTCCCCTCTAATTTGGCCATCCTTCTCAGGAATAACACTTATGTTATGTATCCAAATCTCCAAAAAGAAAATATACCTTTATCGACCATGTTCCTGGGTTTCTTCTCTTAAGTATGTCCCGATCTTCTTCTATTTAGGCTTCCTCCTTAAGAATAATCCCCAAGTCTCAAGACCCCTTAACCTTGGCCTCCTTTTCAGGAGTAAGCCCCAATCATAATTTCCCATAACCTAGGAATCATTTTCAAGAATAATACCCAATCATAGCTCCCTTCTAATTTTGGCATCCTTCTCAGGAGTAAGTCCTAAGTTAAGTATCCAAATCTCCATAGAGCACATATACCTTTATGGACCCTGTTCCTAGGCTTCTTCTCTGATGTAAGTCTAGATCATCATCTATTTGGGCAGTCATACATATGTACGGCCCACATCATTTCTTATGATTGCATCTTTTGTCGAACAATCATCAGGTTTTACTGATACCAGTTGTTTCTCACATTGAGCATGAATCACGTGATCTACGAGTGTAAAAGTAGTTATGCAATCTTTCTTTGGGCCGTTAATCATATGTAATTCCCCAACTTCTTACTCGAACTATGTGGAATTTGATCTCTACCTCAAAATTAGAGTACGTATGAAGCCTTTCTAAGGTTAAAGCCCATCACCCATTAATTATCATTCGTCCCATATGATGTTAAAATAAATCTTAATTCCCGAACTATGCGGTTTATGATTCCACTATAACATGGATACGTAGGTAGCCCATCTCCGGGTATGATCCCAACTCTGAAATAATCCCTATCCTTCTAAATGAAAATAAACTCTACGTGCCTCACTTAGTGGATTCAAAACTAGTACGGTCATAATAATGACCAATATATTTCTATATAATGTATTGAAGGATAACATTGAATAATAATCTCCAATACATACTAATTATTCTCTATCGATTAAGAACCTCAAATACATATAAAATATTTTCTAAATCTCGTACATATCAATCATTTATTGCCAAATCTAAATGAAAAACTCATTTTCATACTTGGTGAATTAATAAGTATTCGTGAACATAACTTAAATCTATGAGAGAGTCCTGGAGTTGGAAATAATTCCCCCTAAAATGGTGTGATGAGCCGGATCTCCCATCCTCTCGACCAATGAAATTTCGTAAGCCTCATTGGTCTACAAATAATGAGCACCTACCATTGGAATGTAAGTCCAAATGGATACAGAATCATTGGATGTTTCCAAATCTTTGTATAAACTCGTTAGAAACTAATTGGATATTTTTTAACATTAAACAATGAGGTCATCCCCATTTCCAAAAGAAACAAAAAATGGTGAACCCGACGTGAATCCTTAACCAAGTTAAATGATGTTTTACTTTTTGGTCAGGCCCATATTTAACACAATATGAGGGCCAACAAATAAATCAATAATATATGTGCTCATCCAAAAGACGTAGTGGCTTAACTTATCTTGATTAAGTTTTTTATATCAAGAATGAACTATTTTACAAGACCTGTTTACATTATAGAAATGGCTTCTCTAAAGTTCACACATGTGAATGCCTTGACCGTTACTCATGCTGGATCCTCATCCTCTCTAAGGACGACATCACCTACTTAGCATCTTCAACGCAGGGTCTCAAATGCACTAGTTAAGGAATACCGTCAACATAGTTCCATTTCGGAACTGGAAGCCACTCGACATGCCCTCCAATTAAATAAATCAACCTGGATTTCCAGACAGCAACGACCAGTGACCAAGAAGTAGGTGGTTCCAACAACTATTTCCAACTATTTCGGGTCTTTATCCCCAAAACTCAATCACCAGTCCCTCCCATATTATGGAGAGGTGAATGAGAAGGTCACTCAAGGTGTTAATTCAAGAATACATGAGTCCTTACCATGGTCTCCCATCATCAATCGCCACTCGACTTGTGTGGAAGTGCACCCTCAACATGATGATGGTATCACCTTTAAGGTTTCGGCTCAGGTTTCTCATACCTGAGCATGCAAGACGAACATTTAATGGTGAAATTCGGACAATAGGGGGGAGGTTCATACTTTTTACCCCTCTGGAGAAGTCCACCAAGACAACAAGATGGAAATCAACAAATGAGCATATAAACATTCAATTCATTTGGCTAACCAACAGTCTCGTTTGGTAGCACCCGAATATGTCAATTGGAAATCTCCAATGACAAGTAGGAGGCAAACATAATTTTCTTCCCCCACATATGAGTACTGTTTGAATTCACTAATAGGATAAGGAGGACAGTTGCTAGAATACACACCTACTCTAAGCCCATATAGGAAATATATTACTATTCTGGCAGTTGTGGTCACCAAGAACATGCTGACAATGGTGAAGGGGAAAAGGAAAATCCCTGCCCATATTCTAGATGCCTGTCAGAATATTATAACAACTTCAGTATCCTCATGGGGAAGAAATCATAAATCTATCCCTATCAATGGAGTTATAAATCAACATATCACTTCGGAACAAATACAATCCTCTTTCCCAATCCAATAGGGTTGTGAGTCATACTCTCCCATGTCATGCGGACAATCATGTCAAGAATATACACCCGATTTGAATGGAGATAACCATCCTAAGCTGACCATTTCACCTAAGCAGGCACATCACCTGCCCATAATAACCCCTTTCATCAACAAGTGGTTCTAAACATGAGTAAAAAGGCATCTATGAAAAAGACCCATCCAACACGGTAAATAAATCAGGACCCAATCTTTAATAACTATTTGCTCTATGCTTTGATCTTGATGCGCTCAGACATTTTTCTATTGCAAATCAAGATTCTACACTCTCATTTCCAAATTCTAGAAGTAATAACAACATTTTCGAAGGTCTTCAATGGAAATTTCCCCATGAAGGATTGCATCATGATAGTTCATTCGATCTTGAAATATCATCTTCAGATGAGAGCCACGATAACCCTCTGCATGGCCAGATGATCAAGGAGACAGACATTTCATCTTTTGTTGTAACTAACTTTGGTGGTCCTCCCCATGGTGATAAATTTTTCTATGAAAGTCCTCTTCACATTAGTAATTCACATTTCCTGGAAAATTAGTTAAAGGAGAATGCAGTATTGAGAAATCCCTCTTATCTAGTGGCACATTATAATGTGACACCAATCATGTCTAATTCTTTGCTGCGAGCAAGTGAAATATTTTCTCAATTAGAAGATAGCATGGGGTGTAAGTCATTCTCTGAACCACCCTTGGATCATTCATCTTCTAGTTTGATAAATTATTTCTCAAACAATCTTATTGAATATGATGAAGCAACAAATAAGCACCATCTTTGGTCTATTCAGGTAGAATAATCTTCATCAAATTATAAGGAGGAATTACTGAATATGCGAAAAAAACTGGTGAAAGGTTAAGTACAATTCATGTTATGGCCTTTGGCTGACTCTCATTATGATATTACAAAGATGTTGATGGATGATTGTATTGGTGATATTTGTCTCAACATGTGGAAAACTATTTTTCATTTAAAATAGAATATATTATCTTATGATGAATATAAAAATCATGTGAATATAATATAAGGATTACAACACCAAATTTATTTGGCATCACTCTCAGTTTCCCGATATAAAAAGGTTGAAAAGAAGCAGAGAGCCAGGTAGCATTCATGCTTTGTCCCACTAAAAAAGTTGTTCTAGTTAATTTCCAATTCCCTGTGTGGTATTTACATAATGGGATGGGGTGTTCAGGGAGCACTTCATTTTAGTTTACTCTATAGTAAAAAAATCCAGCCAAATGTGGTCTCATGCAATGTTATTTCCCAGGGCTGTCCACATCTAGCTAGTTTTGTGCATAATTAAAGTCTTTCCCAAGAAAATGACTCAAATAGTTCTTCTCAAAGTCAGGCATATAAATAAAATGTTTTCGAATTACTCTTACATAAAAAAATGATAATATCAAACATTAATCTCATTTAGATCATGCGCATTATTAGCTGAAAGAAGTATGAGAAATCATCCAATGGTCATTTGAACCAGGTGATTTGATTGGATTCAGGTTGATGCATTCGGCCAATTTCTGGAATAATGTCTGAAAAATCATGAGATCTATTAAGAATTTCTCATAAGTAGAAGCTTAAGATCCACCTCATCTTTCCAGACTGGGAACTCTTTTAATCCAACCCTCGAGATAAATAGATAGTATTCGAGGAGTTGTGAAATCACAACAGGAACAACCCCAGTCCATCAGACTAGGGACTTTTTCAAATCCTCTATCTCTCCCTCAGTAAAAGTATGTATTCTCTCAGTTAAGGAAGAAGCCACAAGAGGAACGAAGAGCCGAATAATCAGGAGATTCCCTCCAAATTACAGTTCAACAAGATGTTCCTGAGAGATCAACCAAACAAAATTCAACATCCCATCAAGGACTTGGATGAAGACAATATCACAGAAATGCTGATAGAGGGGATGCAATGCGTTATGCATCAATAAGTGTCATCAATGTCATTGTCACTAATACCCCAAAACATGAGGTTCACTCAGAGGAATTAGATGAAGAGGTTCTTGATCAAGAAGCTGTAAACACAGAAATAATTGAAGATGGTGTGCGTACCAGAGGCCAGAGGGCTTCCCAGAGGCAAGATATTCTATTAAGAAATGCCCTTCCATACTCTAAAAAGGAACATGGAAAAGAAATGGGTAAAATTTAGATTACATACCACCCTACCTCTAGATAAGGCCAATAACTCTCATTAGAGAAAAGGTTCTCACAAGAAGAGGAAGAAATGAAAGAGTTATGGAGGATGAATACAGAACTACTTCAAGTTAGTCTTCCTCCTAAGAGTCTTGGAGTCATTCAATAAATGGAATTCGTTGTAGCCACTGGGATGGATCATTAATATATTTCTTTATATGTACACCTTCTCAGGATTAATCCTATGGGTCATGTGTGACAACAACCGGTACTGCTACTATTAGTTGTAGTACCAGTCACCACACCTGTCCAAACTCCAGTTATTGCACCTGCTTAAGTACAAGCTCAACTAGATGTTTCTCAAATTTTAATGACAACCATTTAGTCTTTAACAACTTTGTTTGAAGCTATGGAAGGAAAATGTGCACCAGTTCAACCAGAGAAGAGATCATACCCTGAATGGGTGGATTCAATTCCCCACCCCCATTAAATTTTTCAAGTTCAACATTCCAAATTTTTAATGGTTCTAAAGATCCAGAGCAACACATAAAACATTTTTTTCTCATTGTGATCCTATGATGGTATCTCCTCAATAACAAGAAGTAGTTAAGCTCAGTTATTTTGTAAAGTCATTACAAGGACCTGCTTTTTTCTGGTACACAAGCTTGTAATCCTGGTCATTTACTAGGTGGGAGGATCTCTTTAAAAAAAATCGATCTTCAATTCTAATCGACATTGCCAAAGAAAATAGTTTTTTATCTTATAAAATTTAATGAAATGGAAAATGAAAGAGTTTTAGATTTCATTTCCCAATAGAAGGGATTATCATATTCCTTAAGTTTAGCAATCCCTCAACTTGAATTGTTTCCAATCCGTGTGGAAAATTTGTGTGATGAACTATCACACCATTGATCTCTGTGAAATACATAGGAGGGTTTTGAGACTTTACATCAATTGCTCAGTAGATTTTGGACTATCTTACAAAGTCTAAGGCCTAAAATCTTGTAATTCCAATAGTTCATGGAAAGATAATGGGGAAAGCAGAGACTGCTACCGTTACAATTAAACAATCACATTTACCTCATGCCACGTAAAAACCATCATCATATCGAAGGGCTCCACCTCCTGAGCATCAACAACAATGGACACCTTGTCAAAATGATCAAAGAGATCATAGTCGGATACAGTTTGAAGATTTGAAGAACGTAGTTTATTCTTTCCGGAATCAACATGTTCTTAGCTATTTCATCTCGGCTCTAGAAAATAGTCTAGATAAGATGCCAGGGCCCAAAAGACTGAACAAGGTAGGAGATGAAGACCTCACAAACTATTTCCCATTTCATCAGATGTTGGGGCATCCCATTCTAGAGTTTTTTTTCTTTAAAGATATCATATAAAAGAAGTTGGACTCTGGGAAGGTAAAACTGAAAGGCTCTTCAGCCCAGGTAGCAAGTGTTACTGCTACTAATCTAGAGGAATATGGTTAGTTTCATGATGTCAAAAGAAAAAAATGCACAGAAATATGATGATTGGATTGTCAGGAAAATGGTCAACCAAAATCATGCCATTTTACAAATACAAATGAATCAACCAATTATTTCTTCTTCTATCAATGAAACAGCAAAACCCCTTTCATCAAAAGGAAAATCTTCAAAGTGGCGGCATAATTTGAAGAAAGAAGTACTATCAGAAGAAGACGAGTTCGTGTCAAATTCTAAATTGTCATTGATTATGGCAGGTTTTATTCCATCTACTTCAAAAGTATGGTCACCACCCCACCAAATGGAACAGCCTAAACTAGATAATTGGGTAGAGTCTTCATCAGATGAAGAGTTGATCTTTAGTTCTGAAAACATGATTCAATTAACATATCATTTTTCCAATCACAGTTTCGATCATGATGAGCTTGAGTTCCCTGTATCAAACTGAGAAATTAGGGGAAGTTCCAGAGTTCAAGAATACATATGAAGACATGGATATTCCAGAATACACTATTGGAATTCTACCCCTTCTAGTACTGTATATCAAGATGATACTCGTGGAAAAGACCTTCAGTGGGAACAACAAGAACAAGAATGTTCTTCCACACATGGTAGATTCTCTCTTGGCACAGTTATTTTGGAGGATTGGTTGGATGTTACACCATCTTCCTCTCAGAAAGTAAATAGATAGAGTCAGTCTAATCTTCAAAATCCATGAGTATTTCTAACTCCTACTGCGATACATGATGCTTCTACTTCCAAAGCATCAACTTCTAAGGCACCTAAAAAACCACATGTTCCTTTAGAAAAACACAGGCCTCCTGACAAAAATTATGATGTCTTGAAACATTTTTCCTAAGTACCGGCCATGTTATTAATTGTGGATTCCTTAAATCTATCAAAGGATCTTCCGGAGGCACTCATTGAGGATTTTTGAAGTCCTCAGGAATTCGAAACAGAAATTGCGGAAGATATAGTCTATCATATAGATAATGATCTTACAGAATTCCATTCAGTGACATATTTTACAGATGAAGATGAAGTAGATGTTGTGAGTGGACATATTATAACATTTTATTTAACTATCAAGGTCAATGATGTTGACATCCAACGAGCTTTCATTGATAATTGTTCAGGAGTCTACCTCATCCATATTCGTACAATTCGTCGATTGGGCCTCACCGAATCTAATTTATCTCCTTATAATTTTATGTTTCAAGGATATGATGAAAATGAACAATATCTTCTTAGTGAAATTACACTCAGAACTAGGTTTGGAGACCTTGTATCCAATTAATATTTCATGGCTGTCTGTCATGACACATACTTCAACATTTTGCTAGTAAGACCATGGCTACATCAACATGTGGACGTACAGTTGTCGTACCATCAGTGTCACAAATATTATTTCAATATTCAAATTGGGACATTGTATGGTGATAAATCCCTATTCCAAACATGTGATTCTCAATACATTGAGGCGGAATTCTATTACATGGAGGGAAAGAAGATATCCATGACAAAGGAGGTCGCCGAAATTAATGCTCCATATGGTTTGGAAAAGATTCTAGTAAACCCATTCATACATGGGAGTACAGATTATGTGTTGACTATCAGTCAAATTGATAGGATAGAGACAAATCCAAATACTTTTATGGAATCTTCAATAATGTCAATTAAGGCAACCAAGCCAGACAACCTAGAAGAAATCAGTGATTCACCAAGCAATGATGAAAGCTCAAATGGAGATGTCTTCATTTCATCTGCTAAAATCCAGAAATTATATACTTCATCAACTAGGCTAGAAGAAGTTATAGAAATACTAGAGGAAAATAATGAAGTCGATTCTCAATCCATCATCTCTACTCTCTCACCTCAGAAAGACCCTTCATCATCATTATGGTCAGAAATGGTAGTCTCCTATTCAAGATGTTCAAATATAAAATTCTCTCCAGATCAAGGAAATAATGTTTGATCATCTACAACACATGTAGAAACTAAAGAAGTGATACACATTGAATAAGAAGAGGAAGATCTCAGGGATTCTTCTCTATTATTAGATGAATTTATCCTTAACAATGTGGATGAACTCATAGAAATAAATCTGGGTACAAAAGTTTATCCACTCCCAACTTTAATTAGTGTCTCCATGACTCGTGAAGAGAATGCAATGTATACTTCATTATTAAAGAAAAACTGAGAAGTTTTTTCTTGGAATTATACAAAAATTCAAGGTCTTGATCCCAATGTTTCCACTCATCATTTGGGTTTTCCATAAGAGCATCGAGGATTCAAGCAAGCTGCAAGAATAACACACCCCACATATGCCTCCAAAATTGAAGCTAAAGTGGATAAGCTCATTAATGCTAACTTCGTAAGAGAAGTTCAATATCCCAAATGGATGGGAAATATTGTCCCTATGAAAAATATGATTTGACAAAATAGAGTTTCGATTGACATCAGAGATCTTAATCGGCATTATCCCAATGATGATTTTCCAATTCCTATCACAGAAATCTTAATTGATGCAACAGCTGGCTATGAAGCACCTTCCTTCATGGATGGATATTCTGGGTATAATCAAATCGGAATGGATCTAGAAGATGAATAATCTATAGCCTTCAGAGGCCCTCAAGTTGTTTTTTTCTATCGGGTAATTCCCTTTGGCCTGAATAATTCAGGTGAAACATATCAATGTGCCATGCACCGTATATTCAAACCCATTTTAGTGAAACTTGTTGAATGTTATGTGGAAGATTTGGTGGTTAAATCCACACAATGTTCTAATCACTTGGCTGATTTGGAAATCATATTCCACAAACTTTGACAACACAATTTGAAGGTGAACTGCTTAAAATGTGCTATTAGGGTAACCTCAGGAAAAATTTCTCGACTTTTTTTACGCCATAGTGGTATCGAAGTTGATAATGAGATGGAAAAATCAATCCTTGGTATTTCACCTCCTAGAAATTTGAATGAATTAAGAGGAATTAATGGACAGTTGGCCTATATTCGGTGTATAATCGCCAATATGGCTGGAAAATTTTTACCCTTCACCAAATTACTGAAGAAGGGAGTCACCTACCAGTGGACTTAAGAATGTAAATAATCATTTTATATCCTCAAGAAATATCTCTTGAGTCCACTGGTATTAATGATACCTATTGATGGAGACCACTTATCTTCTATGTGACATCTTTAGAGCAATCATTGGGTTTATTCCATGCCCAAAAGAATGATGTCGGGAATGAAAACAACCATTACTATCTCAGTCGAACAATGAATGAGGTAGAAACTCGATATTCAAGTATTGAAAAGTGATGTCTGGCGTTAATCATTGTAGTTCAGAAACTGAGACACTACTTGCAACAACATGAGATCTAATTGGTATCTCGCAATAACCCGCTCAAATTTATCCTTAGTCGTCCAATATTTACAGGACGTCTGGTAAGGTGGGTAGTTATTTTGGAGTAGTTTGTTTTCCATTACGTGTCTCAAAATGAAATAAACGACCAAGCTCTAGCTGACTTCATTGCTGAACATATTTCAGTGGAAGATATATATTCAGATATTGAAAGTCCTAAGGAGGAAATATTATCTATTAAATAAAATTCATAATCATTGGAAATGTACTTGGATGGTTCTTCTAAAATTCCAACATGGAAGATATTGGAGGATCCTAAATTCAGTAATGCTGGTTTAGGGATTGTGCTTATTTCCCATGAAAAAGAAGTGCTACCACATCCTTCTTATTGTTGGGTGGCGGTACAAAAAATGAAATAGGATATCAATGTAGAGAACCTATGATTAACCTACGTGGACATTACATTACATTTTCGGAATACTTAGTACATAACAAAAACACACACACAAGGACCGTAAGAGTTTAGTGTATTTGGAAACTCAGAATATAATCTCCTAATCGTGGTGAAAGATCTTCAACATCTCCCATAAAGATCATCCTTTTTTTAACTAAAACCATTATTTATATCCTGGGGAAAATAAAACATAAAAGGGAGAGATCAAATGATCAGTAAGTGTAAAAAAAAGAAATATCAATCACATCATTTACATAAGAACATAACTTTTGGAAATCTTAACCTGCAAAAGAAACCATAATTTTATAACTTGGTATAAATCATATTTGTGAAATTAATCCCAATAAACATAACATAATACATGAAACTTTGTGGCATACACACATAATAATATAGAATCATTTCTTATTAGTCAAGACTCATTGCCAAGACTATCTTAGTGGGAAAAGTCCATTTCTGAACTGAGTTCATTCCGCGTTTCAGTCATGTTTCACTGAACCAGTTTAACATGCCATTCCAGCCATGTCTATCTCATGAGATATAAAATCATTACCCAATGGATTGGAGGTAGATATAGGTCCCACCCATCTCATAATGATACCATTCTTATGTGTGCCAAAAAATTATAAACCATACATCATAGCATAACCCAAGTAATAAAAATGGGAATCTTAAACATCATGACATCATAAAACAATTCATATAAGGTAAATGAATTCATAAAAATATTTTCATCACAACATAATCAAATCCATGTAATAATAAGGATAGAAACAGAACCCTTTATTATATTATATTGAAAATAATTTTGATAAAACACTTGAACTCCATTCTTGAGGAAAATATCCTTTCTAATTTAAAAACCTTTTTCCTTTATTAACATGTCATACAATTTTAAACTAAAAGAAGTTGATTAAAAATAATCATGAAAACTTGTAAAGTAAGCTTCTTGGAAATAATGTTTTAGAAATCCATTCATACCATATAAGTTAAATTAAACATTCTTCTCATACATTTGTCGGAAAAGTAAAAAAGTACCTCGTACGAAAAACGACAAAAGATTCCCTTCATATATTTTACTAAAAACTCACTGAAGGGTAAAATTGGATTTTATTAATTGTAGCTTTATGGAAATAATATTACATATTGAGGAAACATGTATGTGGATGATAAAATACATCCCAGTAAATTCCCAAGAATAAACAATCTCAGATAAAAATGAGATTGTGATATTTTCCCTTAACTTAGGTATGATTTTCTTCGTAAGTGTCCGAACCTCCTGTATAATGATTTAAATAATGTTATTGACTTATTCCAGAATCATACTTATTTTTATGATATCATATATGGTTCACTTATGTCTTTATTTTACCCGTTCTTTTGTAAATTCCATGTTAAAGAGCATTTTGGCTAAAATTGTTTCATTTGTCGTCCGTGTTTTGACTTGTAATTATTCATATGATTACATAGATGATGATTACTTAATTCCAGAATATAAAACATTATTTATATATAATATATATTCAATATATACATATATATAATAGTTCAGTAAATGGAACGAAATACACCATTCATGGAGACGGTAGGTCGTACGTACACATGAACGCTCTTTTCGTTTCCTTATTGAGTTGAATGGAATTAAGTAGATGACATACATATATATACACATAAATATAGTATCATTATTATGTCATATATTTCATGATTAATTATTATATATTCTATATAATCATTCATGAATGGTTAACGTGGAGAATGAATCTCATCACGTTGTGGAGACGGTAGTCCGTACGTACGCACGAGTGATGATATCATTCTCATGATCGTGGAATTTTATTGGAGTGTATGTATACTATTTCAGAATAAATATCACATTACAATAATCATATATAGTTATTATTTACACCATTATACCCATCCAAGTAAGGTGGTGGTGGAAAATAGATTACACCACGGTGTGGAGACGCTATTCCGTATGTACGCATGCGCGGTGATTACGTTTTCCGTAGGATGGATAGATGGTGAAATAGGGTTGTTTCATACATATAATAACATATCAGTATATGAGTGATACTTATGTTATTACTTCATAATGAAACAACCTATGAAGAATAAGTGGAAGAAGAAATAAAGTTGAAAGAATCGGTAACGGACATTACCTCTTCTTTGAAGCACCTCTTTGAGATCTCCTTTTAGGGCACTAAAATTGGTCTTTGTGGAAGACCAGAACCTGTAAGATGTTTCTAGGGAAGTGGAGAAGAGAATTTGACAGGGGTTGGCCGATCTTTAAGGCTCAAAGTGGTGTGAGTAGGAGAAGGAGGAGGTGCCCTTTTATAAGGGAGGAGAGGGGCACCTTTGGAATAACTAAAAATATTATTTTATTATAAATCCAAATTCGGTTTTAAATAGCTCCAAATTGATTTATTTAGAAGATAATGTGGGTATGGGTCTAAATCCTCACATCCAATATAATTTAGACAAGTTTATGGTCCTATTTTAACCTTATCATTTTTATTTAACTTGAAGATAGATAATTTTACTTTTACCGTGTCTTTTTGTGTTCTTACACTATAAGGTTAATAAACTTACTATAAGATCCCAAACGAACCCAAAGATGTTTATTATTAATATATATTACCTTATCTAAGTCATTTGGCCGAACCATAGTTATTTAGGAGTTATATAATAATTAATAATATAATATTTGTTTAAAAACTATTTTATTTCAATTTAGACACTATTTAGTATTCGATTTTTTTGAAAATCATAACAGAATGATTAGTTCGAAAAGAGTTAATTAAATCAATACTAACATATCATATTAACCAAGAAAAATAGTGGAATTCATAAAAAGTATCAAATTAAATTTATTTGGGTATTTATAACATCAATTATGTCAATATTTTATTAATTAGATAATTACTGCATCATCTTTGTGTCATTAATAAATTAAATTATATATTGTCTAAAAATAAAAAATAAAAAAACAATTAGGTAGGAATTATTTTTATCTTTCTAATGAATATTTATAGTCTAATTTATCTTATGTATAACCCTATATTAAAAATTATTTTCCTATTAAACATTGATTTTAACTATTTTAACCCTTCTTTAAATAAATTAATAATAAATGTCCTAATCTAATCCAAATGGGCATAAATGGTCATATTTTAATTACTGACATCAACGGTGTATCTCAGATTTTTGAAATTTCACTCACAGAATCGGTAAAATTAATTTTTATGAAAAAATCATTTTTTTACCTTCCACTTAGTGGTTTCACTATTCATCAAAAAATGAAAGTTTTTAGAAAAATACAAAAAATTAAGCCGAAGATAAATTTGATTTTATGAATTCAAAAATTATTTCTATTTTACCAAATTCAAAACATATCAGTTTCATTAATTAATTTAAAAATTAATTCCCGTCGTCAAAACAAATAGCGTGTTCTTAAGAGATAATAACTATCAAAAGATTGACAGTTGTTTATGTCTGGTTTAAATGTGAAATTACCTCCAATAACCAACATTATATTAAATTATAAAACTATATTCGAAATTTACTTTAAAACCACTCAAATTAATAATTTATAACTATTAATTATTTCTATTAAAAAGGTTGTTTTTAATTAAAATTTAGTAATTTTCACTAATCATCAGAAAATGAAAGTGATCCGAAAAGTACCAAAATTTCACCCTAAGATAATTTCGATATTCCGAATCCAAAAATGAAGTCCATTTTGAAAATACATTTAACAAAAGTTTAAAAAGTGGTTATTACTATTCATAACGGCTAGTTTTAATAATATTTTAATAGCATATCGTTGTTTAGTGAAACTCGCTTTCGATGAAGGTCGTAATTGCGTGTAATGGAAGGCAAGTCAAGGATGCGTGTTGTGCAAGATTCTTTTGGTTTAGCGTACAACATAAGACATTAATGAAATTAAGAAGAAAATTTTTCATAAAATCTCGGGGTGTTACATTCTACCCCCCTTAAAATGAATTTTTCCCTCGAAATTCGTCGGGGTTATAAATGGTATACTACTCGAAAGTTTCTTTAATAGAAACTCACGTCGTTAAGAGGAATAACAATACCAATCATTAAAAACAAAAGTATGAAACGTAATGGTTACCCAAATAATCTAATCACTGGGTTTCCAAATTGGTGAAAATATGGATATGGAAGAGAAATCTAATCATCATGTTCTGATGGAAAGTGGTAGAGAACATGGCTATGGAAAACCCAGCAACCACAAAGCCATAAATTTGTGATGACCTAGGGTACCATGTGATTCATCAGATATAAGGGCACTAGGACAACAATTTTTGGTTTTCAAGATCATTTTCCTAATGTTAAATATTTTGAATTATAATAAATACTTACTTTATTTTGGTAAAATCTCACTGGTGTTCGTGCTTTGAACAATTTCCACTTCATCTCTTAAAGAAATGAAGTTGAATTTTTTATTCATGAAGTGTTAATAGATCATGTGATAGAATGATGGGTCATTCCATCTGTTTCAAACAAAAGGTTAGAAAAAGTTATCAAATATACAAAAGTCCATCTATGGTGGGGTTAATCCTATTCGATTCCAAAAAATGAACTTATACTTCATATATCATACCGCGTAATAAAATAAAACTACTTTATACTAACTGGGGACTTCTTGTAGGCCAGTGGTAGGCGATAATGGCCAGTCGCACTTCGGTTGTGGGTTTGATTCCCACAGCCTTGTCCGACGTGATGGGCTGTCGCCCGTCCTACAGGTTTTCCTTTTTCTAAAGCTATTTTACTATAACATCCCATAAATAATATCGAAAAAAGTTCTATCCAAAATTATTTCCAACATAATCCATTCCAATCATTAGGATTATCTAAAATAATTCGGTACGAGCTCATAGTATAAAGAAAATGATTACTTGAAATGTAACATAACAACCACGCGAATTCCATCATTTATCCCCCATATATCATAAGATATATCTTGTTGGTAAAATTACAAACATGTGAATACCTTAATCATGTATTCTCTTGAAGAATGAATACCCATTGAACCTTAGTGAAAACATGAATGCAGTCAAAATTTAACTCTTTACACATACCAAAATCCAAAATTTCTATATACTCAAACCATTATATAACCTTCTCCATATATCAGTCATTAGCTCATGAATACGGTCAAACAATTCATTTTCTCGTTTTCCATTCATTATGTGCATATCATCTATTTTCCAAAAATATCTCAATCACATTCTATGGTTACTGGTACCATTTAAAACCACAATAGACCAATATATAAATATTCCAATATTCCATGATACTATATACTACCTTATTTTGGAATCCCATTACATAAACACTTAATCATTACACCACATTGTTGTCATATTTATCATCGCAATAGTGATCGCATGTGACTTCCCTTTGTACTTTTCCTTACGTGGTTACTCGTGTCGATCATCACTAACCCTTGGATTAGGGTATTTAATAGCATAATGCCCCATTTCCTTGCACATGAATCATTGAAGTGTTGGTGGTGCGTTCTCTGCAGTCTTTTCTTTATTCACATCATTAGAAACCCTTTTTCCATTACTTCGACACTCAGCTGCTCGATGACCTTCTTTTCCACACCTAAAACATTTTCTAGTCCCTTTAAGACAATCTCCACCATGATTCTTTCCACACATTGAGCATAAGGAATCATTCATCTTCTTTTCACCATTATTCTGATATTTCTCCTTGAACTCCATATTTCATTTCTTGTCAAAACTTTGAGATGGATAAGTAACACCAACTTCCATTTCTACCTTGATAGCACAACACACAATTTCATCATAGCTACTAAAGTCTATTATAGCTAATTCCCTTCGAATATTTGGTTTTAAGCCACTGAAGAATCAATCAACTTTACATTCAGTTTAGATGATAAATCCAGATTCATACCATGCAAGCCTTGTAAAATTAGCATCGTATATACCAATAGATTCATCATCCTTTTGATTTAGTTCAAGAAACTCCTTATGTATCTTTGTTCGAAGAATATGAGGGATGTACTTATTGAAAAATAAGTTCTTGAACTCATCCCATTCCATGGACTCAATTTCATCTCTTGGCCTTATATTCTTGATAAGATTCCACCATTGATCAGCATCACCTTCCAAACGATACACTGCTAAGATTACTATATCATGTTCAGAACATTGAAGAACTGAAAATATCTTTTTAGTAGTACTGATCCATTTTTCATCAACAAGTGGATCAGAAGGCCCACTAAAGGAAGGTGGACGTTGACTCATGAACGACTCAATAGAATATTGTTCTCTTCTCTGCTCATTTGGTCGTCCATGATGATTCATATCTTGTGTAAGTATAGAAATAAGATTTTTCACTCCATCTCCCATAAAATTTGTTTGTTCAGGAGGACAATCATTGGATTGTCCATTACATTGATCAACACGGTTCCTTCGGGTTCCAGCAATCGTCTAAAACCCAAAAAGATTAGTGTGAGAGGAAAAAATCACACTAGGAAAAACAATATAATAAATGGGAAGTAACTTCAATATCTAACATCTTGGGTTACCATAATTCTATTACTATAACATATACTTATACATAACCTTAGGGACATCCCTAGACATACATTAGAAATATCTATTGGGATCTTACTAAAGTACTTGCATCCTAGTTTCCAATGGTAGACTAAAACTTTCCTCTGATACCAACTGTAGAGACCCTAAGCTTAACGTACATGGAAATTACACAACTTTTGCAGAATACTTAGTACATAACAAAAACACACACACACAAGGACCGTAATAGTTTAGTGTCTTTGGAAACTCGAAATATAATCTTCTAATCATGTTGAAAGAACTTCAACATCTCCCATAAAGATCTTACTTTTTTTACCTAAAAACATTCATTATTTCCTGGGGAAAAGAAAACATAAAAGGGAGATCTCAAATGCTCTGTAAGGGTAAACAAAAGAACTATCAATCACATCATATACATAATAACGTAACTTTTGGAAATCTTAACCTGCAAAAAAAATCATAATTTCATAACATGGGATAAATCATATTAGTGAAATGTGATCTCAATAAACATAACTTCAAACATTAATCTTTGTGTCATACACACATAATCATAGAGAATAATTTCTTATTAGTCAAGACTCATTTCCAAGACTATCTTAGTGGACAAAGTCTATTTCTGAACCGAGTTCATTCCTCATTTCAGTCATGTTTCACTGAACCGGTATAAACTGCACTTCTAGCCATGTCTATCTCATGAGATATAAAATCATTTACCAATGAATTGGAAGGAGATATATGTCCCACCTATCTCATAATGATACCATTCTTATGTGTGCCACAAAATCATAAAGCATACATCATAGAATAACCCATGTAATAAAAATGGGAATCTTAAACATCGTGACATCATAAAACAATTCATATAAGGTGAAAGAATTCATCAAAATATTTCCATCACAACATTATCAAATACATGTAATAATAGGGATAGAAACATAACCCTTTATTATCTTAGATGGAAAATAATTTTGATAAAACACTTGAACACCATTCTTGAGGAAAATATCCTTTCTATATTAAAAACCTTTTTCCTTTCATAACATGTCATACAATTTTAAACTAAAATAATTTGATTAAAAATGAACTTGAATACTTGTAATGTAATATTCTTGGAAATAATGTTTTAAAAATCCATTCATTCCATATATGTAAAAAAACATTCTTCTCATACTTTTGTTGGAAAAGTCAAAAAGTACCTCATTCAAAAAATGACAAAAGATTCCTTTCATATGTTTTACTAAAAACTCTCCGAAAGGTAAAATTGGATTTTAAAAATTGTAGGTGGATGGAAATAATATTAAATATTGAGGAAACGTGGATGTGGATGATAAAATACACCACAGTAAATTCCAAAGTATAAACAATCTCGGATAAAAATGAGATTGTGATATTTTCCCTTACCTTAGGTCCGATTTGCTTCGTAAGTGTCTGAACCTCCTGTATAATGATTTAAATAATGTTATTGACTTATTCCAGAATCATAATTATTTTTATGATATCATATATGGTTCACTTATGACTTTATTTTACCCGTTATTTTGTAAATTCCATGTTAAAGAGCGTTTTGGGTAAAATCGTTTCATTTTTCATCCGTGTTTTGACTTGTAATTATTCATATGAATACATAGATCATGATTACTTAATTCCAGAATATAAAACATGATTTATATATAATATATATTCATCATATACATATATATAATAGATAAGTAAATTGAATGAAATACACCGTTCATGGAGACGGTAGGCCGTACGTACGCATGAACGTTGTTTTCGTTTCCTTATTGAGGTGAATGGAATTAAGTAGATGACATAAATATATATACACATAAATCCTGTATCATTATTATGTCATATATTTCATTATTACTTATTATATATACTGTATAATCATTCATGAATGGTTAACGTCGAGAATGAATCTCATCACGTTGTGGAGACGGTAGTCCGTACGTACGCACGAGCAATGATATCGTTCTCATGATCATGAAATTTTATTAGAGTGTATGTATACTATTTCAGAATCAATATCACATTAAAATAATCATATATATTTATTATGGACACAATTATACCCATCAAAGTAAGGTGGTGGTGGAAAATAGATTACACCACGGTGTGGAGACGGTATTCCGTACGTACGCACGCACGGTGATTTCATTTTCCGTAGGATGGATAGATGGTGAAATAGGGTTGTTTCATACTTATAATAAAATATCCATATATGATTGATACTGATATTGTTACTTCATAATGAAACAACCTATGAAGAATAAGTGGAAGAAGAAATAAAGTTGAAAGAATCGGTAACAGACATTACCTCTTCTTTGAAGCACCTCTTTGAGATCTCCTTTTAGGGCACTAAAATTGGTCTTTGAGGAAGACAAGAACCTCTAGGATGTTTCTAGGGAAGTGGATAAGAGAATTTGGCACGGGTTGGCTGAGATTGAAGGCTCAAAGTGGTGTGAGGAAGAGAGGGAGGAGGTGCCCTTTTATAAGGGAGGAGAGGGGTACCATTAGAATAACTAAAAATATTATTTTATTATAAAGCCAAATTCGGTTTTAAATAGCTCCAAATTGATTTATTTCTAAGATAAGGTGGGGATGGGTCGATATCCTCTCATCCAATAGAATTTAGACAAGTTTGTGTTCCTATTTTAACCTTATCATTTTTATTTAACTTTAATTTAGATAATTTTACTTTAATCGTGTCTTTTTGTGTTATTACACTATATGGTTAATAAAATTACTATAAGAAGCCAGACGAACCCAAAGTTGTTTATTATTAATATATATAACCTTATCTAAGTCATTTGGCAGAACCATATATGTTTAGGAATAAAATAACAATTAATAATATAATATTTGTTTTAAAAACTATTTTATGTCAATTATGACACTATTTAGTATTCGATTTTTGTGAAATTCATAACAGAATTATTAGTTCGAAAAATGCTAATTAAATCAATAATAACATCTCATATTAACCTATATAATTAGTGGAATTCATAAAAAGTCTCAAATTACATTTATTTGGGTATTTATAACATCAATTATGTCAATATTTCATTAATAAGATAATTACTTCATCATCTTTGTGTCAAAAATAAATTAAATTATGTAATGTCTAAAAATTACAAATAAAATAACATTATGTAGGAAATATTTTTATCGTTCCAATTAATATTTATAGTCGAATTTATCTTATGTATAAACCTATATTAAAAATTATTTTCTTATTAAACATTGATTTTAACTATTTTAACCCTTCTTTAAATAAATTAATAATAAATGTCCTAATCTTATCCAAGTGGGCCTATATGGTCATATTTTATTACTAAGGTTGTTTTTGGTCGAATTACACTTATCCAATAGAATTATGACATGTGTTAGGGTAATAATAATATCATTTTTACCCTTAATTACCCTATTTACTTTTAACTGTGGTAAAAAAAAGTAAAAAGTTACTATTCACCAAAAATTATTTTTATCTCATTGAACCACATTTTACTTACTGACATCAACAGTGTCTCTCGGATTTTTGAAATTCCACTCACAGAAGTGTTAAAATTATGTTTTATGAAAAATTCATTTTTTTAACTACCACTTAGTGGTTTCACTATTAATCAAAAAATGAAATTTTCCAGAAAAATACCAAAAATTAGGCCTAAGCTATATTTGATATTAAGAATTAAAAAATGATGTCTATTTTACAAAATTCAAAACATATCAGTTTCATTATTTAATTTAAAAATTAATTCCCGCTGTCAAAATAAATAGTGTGTTCTTAAAAGATAATAACTATCAAAAGATTGACAGTTGTTTATGTCTGGTTTAAATGTGAAATTACGTACAATAACCTAAATTGTATTAAATTGTAAAAATATATTCTAAATATACTTTAAAACCACTCAAATTAATAATTTATCACTATTAATTATTTCTATTAAAAAGGTTGTTTTTAATTAAAATTTAGTAATTTTCACTATTCATCAAAAAATTAATGTTATCCGAAAAGTACCAAAATTTCAACCTAAGATGATTTCGATATTCCGAATCCAAAAATGAAGTCCATTTTGAAAAACAAATTACAAAATTTCAAAAAGTGTTTATTACTATTCATAACGGTTAGTTTTAATAATATTTTAATAGCATATCGTTGTTTAGTGAAACTCGCTATCGAGGAAGGTCACGATTGCGTGTAATGTAAGGCAAGTCAATGATGCATGTTGTGCAAGCTTCTTTTGGTGTAGCATAAAACACATGAAATTAATGAAATTAAAAAGAATATTTTTCATAAAATCTTGTGGTGTTACAATCAAGCTCTCATCACAGGAAGAGAGTTGGCACTTCCGGCACAGGTGAATCACTTAAAAGTAAATGGTGATTCAAAATTGGTAATCAGACAAGTCAATGGGGACTCTGCAAACATAAAAAAGAGAGTTAATACCTTTGTATGATTATGTCAGAGTGTTAATGGAAGAATTTTTTTTAGAACCAACATTTTCTTATGTTTTGCAATCACACAATGATCAAGTTGATGCATTGGCTAATGTAGTCACAGCTCTAGAAGATCCAAATCTGGGCGAAACAGTCATCAGTATCGCCCACCGTCGTACAGTTTCGCCTTATGTTCTAATCATAACAGAGGAAATCAATGAAATGTTTCCTATTTTTGAACCATATGGTCATACTAAAGGATGTTTTCCACCTATCAGTGAATACCTTTAAAATAGAACACTCCCACATGATAGATTCTTGAAAGAAAAAGTCTGGAGACGTGTGGTCAATTTTACACTTTATGATAGCCCAAATACAAAAATAAATTCTCTATAATCAATGATTTGATGGAATTCTCTTCAGATTAATTCATGGTGAAGAGACAATGGCTGTCATGAAAGAAGTACATGCAGGATTCTCTGGTGCCCACCAGTATGGACATAGACAGTCTGATCAAATTTGAAGGCTTGTAGACTTTTGGCCATCAATGATAAAAGGTTGTGTTGATTTCACTAATAAGTGTAATTTGTGCAAAGAATATGCTAAATTCATTCATCAACCCCCAATGTTTCTTCACGCAACTAAATACTCATGGCCATTTCCACATGGGGAATGAATGTAGTAGGACCTTACCCTTCTGCTACATCCAAGCTATTTAAGTATATTCTTACTGCTACTGACTTATTTTCCAAGTGGGCAGAGGAAATACCTCTCAAAGAGGTTTGTTCTAAAATCATTGTTAGTATCATCATGTCTAACATCATTACTAGATTTGGTGCCCCTCATACCATATTGACAGACAATGACACAAACATCTGTTCATTTGAGGTAAGGAAGTTGTATCAAGAGTAAAACATCAAATCCAACCATTCATCTTTATATCACGTAGCTTCCAATGGCCAAATAAAAGCCTTCAATAAGACTCTTTCAAACATACTGCAAAAGATTGTGGATAAAGATAAGAAATCAGGGCTTGATAATCTTTTTCATTCTTTATAGGCTTATTGGACAACCACCCACACTGCAACACGGTCAACTCCATATTCATTGGTATATGGAACAAAAACAATCTTTCCCATAGAGGTTTAATTTATGTCGCTGAGAGTAGAAATTTTTTATCAGTAATCTACAGATGATCAATATCAAAATCAATTGGATGAATTGGACTGATTAGAGGAAATAATTTTGGGCACCCAGCACCACTTTGAAGAATATCACAATCGAATAGGACATGCTTTCAACAGAAAAGATTTTCTTTGTTCATTCATTCCAGGAGAATTAGTATTGGTCCTTAGAACTCCAATGATACCAGGGAAGAAGCCTCCAAAGCTTGATCTAAAGTGGGAAGGACCTTACTCAATACATAAGGACTAATCCAATGGAGCTTATTCTTTAATAGCAATTGATGGAGAAACATCACGACTCCAACCAATGCCAGATTTCTGATGAATTATTTTGTGTAGCATTAATACATTCACCATACAACCTAGCTACCTGATGCTAAACTATGCCGAACTGGTCCATATATAAGACCTCAAACTACTTTAGTCCTTACTGCAAGACTTTAAACTGCACAGTCCCCCATAGTCCTTACTACAAGACTTTAAACTGCACAATCCCTCCCTTTTCCAATAAGACGGTAAACTGTGCCCAGTCCATTATATGTCCTACATGACATTAAATTGTGCATCATTAAGGTTTTTGGAACCTCTTGTATCACACACCGAGTATAACTCAGGTGATCTTAGAGTAAGATTCAACCATAACACCCTCTATGGGTCGCTAACCATGCGTAAGTCCCAAAACCATTTTTAGGCCGTTTTCCTCGAGAACAACTTGATCACCAAATAATTTTTCAATCTAACCATGTGGACTTTGATCCTTTACTTATAAGATTGGTTCATAGTAAACCTCCTAAGGTCCATGCCTAAAACCAATATCATCACATTGGTTCACCATCGTCCTTGCTCTATGACGTTAAAATATACGGTCCCCCATTATCCTCCCTATAAGACATCAAACAACATAACAATACGTCCTAGCTACATGAAGCTAAAATATTCAGCACTGGTACATACGTATGACCCTAAACTATTCGTACTTTTGAACTGTATGGTAATAAATTCCCACAGTCTTTGACACCCTCACCTAAGAAGGAATCATTGTTTACATTGATATCAAATCATGTAATATTCCAAAGACTATGTGCATACATGGAAATCCATGAACCTTTAATCATGGGATAAACCATAATTGCACTAAATTCCCCTTTCACCCTACATGTGTACAAACCAAATCTATGCAGGGTGTATTTCAAGAACTACATATAGCTTAATTACCATCCTTATGGGATATGAAGGAATGTTTGAGCGTCCCTTGAATCCAACCCCATGTCTTTGGGCCAAACCCCAAATTCCACTTTCAGTCCATTGGCTGAAAAGTCCCTCTGTGAAAAACTGAATGTGGTTTGAAAACCCTAGTCTTCATTTAAATCAGGTTTATAAAACACACAATGTGTATTCCTCATTATGTTATGAGCTCAATGAAACTAAACTAAGATCTCATACATTGTCATCCAACATGACGTTAAACTGTATTTGAAGAACTATGCATGGCTTGATTCCCATCCTTATGGGATACATAGTGATGTACAACATCTCAATTCCGGACCCAGCCACAACAATATTAGGGTTTTCATTGGTCTGTGTATCTCCTTTATGCATTGTTCAATGAAAATTTTTCATGTTTCATACTCCTATCCATAAATACTACCAGAGCCCCATAAAATATTTCTTGACTTTCGGTCACAAAATTTCTGTTACCCATGAATTCTTTTGCCTGACTATGCAGCACGTGCCCAAAGGTGGCCTTATTTAAGTAGACTACATAACGTTCTTCTCATCCAAAAGATACTATTATTTGACTATGCAGCCAATACTGTTAAGTTGCCCTTCATAATTTAACCCCCTAATTAGTTTTTCAAATAGTGGTAACATCATTCTTGGGGGGAAAAAATCTTTTTTCCTTATTGGTCTAAATGAAAATATGTAGGGATTTGCAAAAAATATCCATCCTTAAAATATGTGTCCCATACTCTTTTTCATGATCTGAAAGTATTCAATTCTATGGTTTATATATCCCTTCCCTACATTTTGGTAAGACCTTTGCAGGAGTGAAATTCATCCGATTCTTTGACAATCCTGATTGGGAATATCCTCTCCATATTCAAGTACCTTTCTCCATACACCAAACTCAATGCTTTGGAAAATATGAATCTTTATAAACTTCCATTGGATTTTTAGCAGTATAAATGTAATATTTCTGAGAGTTCATTTGCCTTACTATGCAGCACATGCCCCTCTGTGGCCTTGCATAAGTAGTCTACATAACGGACCTGTCAGCTAGAAGATGCTATTATTTGACTATGCATCCAATTCCCTTAAGTGGCCCGACATAATTATACCCGCTAATGGGTTTGTTAAATAGTGGTAACATCAATCTTAGGAAATACTTCTTCTCAAGCCTTTTAGCCCTTTTTTATATCATTCCTTAGATTCAAAAATTCTTAAGT
Organism: Viscum album; assembly: GCA_963277665.1. Lineage (NCBI taxonomy): Eukaryota > Viridiplantae > Streptophyta > Magnoliopsida > Santalales > Viscaceae > Viscum > Viscum album. The sequence goes on from OY728152.1 coordinate 917,224,738, forward strand.
CATTGTTTACATGTTTTCCCCCATACGTGAATATTGAAATATGTTTTTAGATAAATTATCAATGATTTGAGTCAATTTTAATCCATTTGGTCAAAGTTATTCGACCTTAAACATTAGCCTTTTTATTTCTGATATGCATGAAATTTAACTGCCTACAAAAGAGAAGGGAACTCTGAAAAAAAGTCAAGTCCCAGCTCACTAACAATACATTTTTTAGTATTTAGGTAATATTGAGCAATTAATAGATGCAATGTTTCAATGGTTTTTTTATCACACTCGCAAAAATCAAACAATTCTTACTAGGCCAGTTGGCTTACGTAAAATTATTTAAAGCAGGTAGCAAGAGAATGCAGGCACAAATGATTGAAGATGAAAGTGATTTTCATTGATGCACAAGAGTTAGCAGGACATCCACAGACTAGAGCCTCGTCTCATTTTCAAGAATTTCTGGAGGCATTCAACATAACTCTTAATTTGATTTATGTAATCCCGAGCATCATCAGCAAACACCTAGAATTCATTAATTAAACTGGATACAATAAGAGATGCAGAGATACCTGCTCTTCTTGGAATAATTGTAAAAACATTTCTTGAGTGCGGTGTGAGGAAATGATTTTCTAATAAATCAGTGAATTTTCATCCGTCCAAGAGACTTGAAAGATGGATACATGGATTTGATAATGGATCATTGGAAGTAAATAGCCATTTGAAGAGAGTACACTATTTAGATATTGTTCTAACTTCATGATAGTCTTCTCTCTACCAACTGGCAGCGAAAACCATATCAGCCCATGGGTTTTCCATTTTCATAACTGCAAGGAAATGGCATGGAGGAGAAATATAGAGGTCATGCCATTGTGGCTGCTCTTAATGCACATCATAAAAAAATAGAAGAGTAGCAGTGTGACTACATCTCGGTAATATAATTCATTGCATCTAAAATGTTGACTCCTTGCATATGACCATGCCCATACAGAGGCCGATAAATACTTTGTGGAAAACTGACTTGATATTTCTTAAAGTACTTGGCCAATTCTGGGAGGGTGATTTCATAGATATCATTGTAATCATGGCCAATGACGTTCATCATGTCATCTATCCCCTTGCTAGACAACTCATAAGTCGATCTGATTCTATTGGGAGCCATTGAATCTTCACAAATGTCAGATAATTAACTATTAAGTAAGATGATTTTTCATAAAATTTGTGAAGAAATTAAAAAAAATTATAAGGAATTAAGCCAATCAAGACCCATATTGGCGCACAATTCCATGTTGTTCATGGTAGTTTTTCTTGTGTTAGTACTGGTTCACTAGTCAGAAACTCACTACAAAAGCGCGACACGAACAGAATCACTGACGAAATGAATGTCGAGTCACTTGCATGAATGACAACCCACTTGCACGATGAGAGAGAGGTTATTTGAAAGCTGGGTGCTTTGCGTGAGAGTGGAACGCATATTAATAGAAGATTTCGTACCCCTATGAACTATAACCCACACGCCGATACCTGCACGCTCAAAGTCTGTGTGACACAGTACCTGGTATTCTCCTTTACCTCAGAGTCAAATCCTCTTTCCTTTTTCAGTTCCAAATCAAATGGGGGACTTTTGTTGATGCACCTTTCCATCACAGATTCTAATGAATAAAAAATGGGAATACCTTAGGCACAAGTAGATTCATCCTTTGAAGAAAAACAAAATCTGACAAAGGCATGAACAGGTAACACTTTATGCATGGCTCACGCAAGTTTCATTATGGTTATGAAAGTATACTTGTGCGCCACATATGGTTCGTGCAAGTGACTTGCGCACCCTATTCTTTTTTCTCCCAAGGTACTCATATGGCCTATAAATACCCCTTCGGGCCCCCCTATTTCGAGGACAAAAAATCCAAAACTCATATTTAAGCTCTGGTTGCCCAAGTCTTCGTCTGAAGTCTTCCGAACACTTCTAAGGTAATTATTTACCTAGAATGGAAGCTATAAAGAGGTGTAATAAGGTCTAAGTATTAGAACTCATCAATCCATGTGTGCCTAAGTGTCCATCCTTTATGGGAAGTGATGATACTTGTGCTCCGCCTATCCCTCTAAAGGAAACTTGTGTGCCACCCATCAGAATGCTTATAGGTATGATACTAAGTTCTCTAATTCAAAGTCACCCAAGTATCAATTCTTAGGTTCTTCATCACCCAAGTGAACTTAGGTCGAGCAAGTATACTTGCACGACCAGGACTTGGGTGCCAAGCCAATACTTGCATTTCTCCTTCCAATTCACTTCCATTATTCAAATTCACATATCCTCTTCAAGATTTAGCCTTCAAAACTTTCTTCATAGCCATTTTTGGCATGCTTCTTTTGTTGGGTTCTTTATCTGAAAGGAATTCTATGGATCATCTCTCAAAACCTCGTTATTTACATAACTTTATGTCACTATGGTTTGATTTTCCTTCATTCAACCTCATCCTTTAAGATGTGAAGTTCCCTAATATGGGCATCCTTTTTAGGAATAAGCCCCATGTCTCAAGTCCTCTTAACCGGGGCCTCCTTTTCAGGAGTAATCCCCAGTCAAAATTTCTCTTAACATGGGCTTCCTTATCAGGATTAAAACCCAATCATAAGTCCCCTCTAATTTGGACAGCCTTCTTAGGAGTAAGTCCTGTGTTATGTATCCAAATCTCCATAAATCAAATATTCCGTTATGGACATTGTTCCTGGGCATAATCTCTATTGTAAGTCTCGATCTTCATCAATTCGGGCATCCTCTTTAGGAATAAGCCCCAGGTCTCAGGTTCCCTTAACCTGGGCCTCTATTTTTGGTGTAAGCCCCAGTCATAATTTCTCTTAACATGAGCTTCCTTTTCATGAATAAAACAAAATCATATGTCCTCTATAATTTGGGCATCTTTCTTAGGAGTAAGTCCTACGTTAAGTATCCAAACCACCATAAAGCACATATTCCTTTAAGGACCATGTTCCTGGGCTTCTACTCTAAAGTATATCTTTATCATTATCTATTTGGGTATTCATACATACATAATCACCACATCATTTCATATGATTGAATCTTTCATTGACCAATCGTCAGTTGTTACTGATACCTCTTGTTTCTCACACTGCGCATGACTCACGTGAGCTTAGTGTGTAAAAGTAATTATGAAATATCTTTTTGGGACGTTAATAATATGTATGCCTCACTCTTCTTCCTCGAACTATGTGGATTTTGATCTTTGCCTTAAAAGTACAGTACGTAGGAAGCCATTCTAAGGTTCATGCCCATCACCAATTAATTATAATCTGTCCCATATGACGATAAACTATATCTTAATTCCCGAACTACATGGGTTTTGATTCCTCTTTAACAAGGATACATAGGTAGCCCATCTGCTGGTACGATCCCAACTCTGAAATGATCCATATCCTTCTAATTGACAATAGACATCAATTACCCCCACTGAGTGTCTTTAAAACTAGTATGTTCATCATAATGACCAAGATATTTCTATATAATGTATTAAAGGATACAATTGACTGAGAATCTCAAATACATATGAAAGATTATCTATCGATGAAGAACCACAAATACATATAAAATATTATCTAAATCTCATACATATAAAACATTGATGGCCAAATCTAAATGAAAACCCATTTTCAAACTTGGTGAATTAATAATGATTCATGAACATAACTTAAATCTATGAGAGTGTCCAGGTGTATGCAATAATTTTCCCCAAAAAGGTGTGATGAGCATGACCTCCCATCGTCACTACCAATGCAAATTCTTAAGCCTCATCGGTCCACAACTAATGAGAACCTACCTTTGGAATGTAGGTCCAAATGGATATAGATTCATTGGATGTTTCTGGTTCTATGAATAAATCCATTAGAAATGGATTGGAAAAGATTAAACCTTAATCAATGAGGTCATCCACATTTCCATAAGAGACTGACTAGAAATATACCTGAAGGGTATTTTTCTAACATTGGAGAAAAATGTGTTTTATATAAAATGAATAGGATGAGAATTTTCACACCGATTGCTATGTCAGATACACATGTTATTAAAAAATATAAATAAACAAATTTTTATTGATGATGATTCAACATTTTAATATCTTGGTTAAGGAGAAGATTCCTTATCATGCGATTATAAAATAAAAGTGTTATCAATATTTTCAAAAAAATATATTTGGAATTATTGATCAATGAACATATATATCATGTAAAATATCAATAATGGGTAATCCAATTACAGATATTTGTATATATATATTTTTCCAATATATGAATAATTCTTGGTAATTTTCAAAATACCACTACTAAAGATGTGTTCCAAAAATTACCTTTGATGATGGCTATACAATATTTCTTTACAAAATTTTTAATATATTTTATCCTTACCCGAATAACTCTTTATTGGTATTATAAGATTCAAAGGGGGGTAAGGACAAAATCCTATATTTTATTATTTATAGAATTTTGTTAAATCACATAATGTATGGAAATTTGAAACACTAGGAATTTATTATCGGTTCCTCTGTGTGTTAATTTATATTGAACAATTTGAAGTGAATATTGAATCATGTTTTGAAAAAAGGTATTATATATATATATATTATGAGATAGTTTATTATGTCATTGTACAAATGGAAAAGTATAAAATAGTATAAATGTATATGTCTTTCATTAGATAACATTGAATATATCCCTAATCATTTTTGTTTCTTACAACATGTTCATTTATATAGAATGATAAATTTTCAATTAAAAGTTTGAAAATATATAATCAGTGACTTTTCATTCAACATATATTTGAAAATAATTGAAATATTACATATTTGAATTTATAGCTACACATTTGATATTAAATTAGAGTCAATAATCAGAATTATTATTTTTATATATGAAATATTATATATATATATATATATAAAGAGTTGAAATTCTGAAAAAATTCAATTGGAAGATTATTAAAAATATGTTTATGGGGATAAATTTTTGATAATGAAAATATTTAGGTCTTCAATTTTGGATTATAGAATATTTTATTTTTGAATGATAATTATTCATGTTATATTATCATTATTTAAATTATATGTTGTAAAATCATACCAATACTCGTTTAGAAATAGATATTGATATATTGATATTTTATTGAAAAATATTTAACTTTTCACGAGTAGGTTTGATGTTTCTAGAAAAAATGAGATAACTATAATGGGGATTTTCAAACAAAATATAATTTCCTTTTAACAATCTAATACGTGGAATTCATAGAACTTTATATACATCTGTGGGAAGATTGTTGATGATGAAGAATGTTTTCTTTGATTCCATTATTCATACTAGTATTACAGTGGATCTAACTTGGTATCCATTAGTAATTTTAGGTAAAACTTTCTATTCATCATATTTAATGAGATGTAGATGTATTTTTAAAATATATTTATATGTATATGGTCTAATATTTTGTTGTAAAATATTTATTTTTTGAGAAAAATATTTTTTAAATCATAAATAAATTATAGAATTACAAATAATCTATTAATAATAATTAGAATAATAAATTAGTAAAACCACATAATTATTCTTGAAAACATATTACCAATAAGATATGAGAGCCTAAAATAATTTTCAGGAATTCCATGAGGAAAAAATTGAGTAACCATAAGTCACATGACATTCCACCGGTGATGGAAACACGTTAAAAAAGGAAATAATTTTATACATTAATTATTCAATAATAAAAACCTTTTATAAAAAAAATTCATATTATAAATTAAATATTCCACAATTATAGAATCTCTACATTAAAATTTCAATCATTAAATTTTTGAATTCATGTTCCATAGACTCAATCAAAATGTTCATTTTGTGCACCTACTAAGTGAAAATACCTAATTTTTATTAATATTGAATTGAAAAAACTATAATTAAATAGATAATTCATTGATAAGATTGAGTGACAGATGATTTTGGAAACGAGTAATAATATTTGTAGAGTAACAATTGTTTTGGGACAATAATGAATAATTACAATTCAATCAAATTTTCCCCAATTGCATAATACTATTTTTAATAGACTCATAAACCATAATTAATACTATACTCAATGAATGTATAAATTAACTATTCGTAGACATGGAATCATATAAAAATTTTATGCCAATATTATTATCTAATAGGGATTAATTAGACATTATTTTATTGACCCCTTGAGAAATAAGTATTATCCTAGCACATACATAAACATTTATCTCTATACTAATAAAATTATATAAATTTTGAATACATATGAATTTTGAAAAAAAATAATCTACTGTATTTAAAATAATTAAAAAAATTAACTATAACTATGAACCAACAAAAACTATGGTGGATATGACATCACTTTAGATAAAGGACTAAATGACATTAATGTTAACCTAGGAATTCTCAGTGAATGAAAAAAACCCGAACTATAGACAATGAGTAGTTCAAATTTTCAATGGAAAAAAATATTCAAAATAAATTAATTATTGATTAATGGGTAATAATTGATACCCATCATCAATTATCATATTTCTGTTCTTGGAAATTAATTCACCTTAGTGATAAGAAGGTATGATCTAATACTAGAACTATAAATAATTATATAAAAATATTAATTTATTATCAAATAATATGTCAAAATCCATTCCCATTAATTTATTTAAATGATAAATAGTTTAGGAGTAGTTGAGTATGATTTATTATGACATAATCCCTTTTCAACAATAAGTGTTTTCTAGTCAATTTCATGTAATCTGAAAGAATAATTCTTCTAATGTAATTTTCAAAACACATGGTAATTGAATGATTTTAAAAATTAAGTAGAAATAACGAATTATTTATAGAAATATTATATTAATAGCGGTCCTTCATTAAATGTATCACTACATAAAACCTAATAAAGTGAAAATGAAAATATACGTACAATTAAAATGATCGTGAATGAGCTATTTTGAAATTCTTAACAACCACATAATGATCTGTGATGTGGAATGTATTGGGGATCCACAGACCACCCAATTCCTCTATTAATGTTCCATGTTTACATGCCTATTTAATCCATATGTGGATGTCCAATGGTTATAAAATTTAATAAAAAATAAATATAATGATCTTATATGGATTTTAAAAGCTATAGGGATGAAATTTATACCACTAAAAATATAATAATATTTTTATTATAGGGATGAAGAAGAATATAAAAATTGGTGGGTATGATTACAAAATGGGGAAGAGAGAAAATATTCACTTCCCAAACTACTCTCCTCCTAGTTTCTAATAACTCTGACACACTATAAGAGGTTTCTTCATCACAAACATCTTGATTTTGTGTTTCTGTATCATCTACCAAGATGAAAGGTACAAAAAATAATTTTACTCCAATAATTATTATAAGGATCTCAATCATGATTTTAATGAAAATTATAATATGAAAGATAACATTTAATATTGCCTAATTTTGAATTTAGGGGAATCTATGTTCATTTTAATTTTAAATTCAAACATTAAGAAATTTGTAGTTCGATAAGTCTCTCTATCTATGTTTAAAGCATTTTATGTTGAGAAAATATAAAGGTGAAAAGAATAAAAATTTATTCATTATCCAATATTGATATGATTAAATGATACAAGGTTATAAAATTGGTTAATGTTATATTATTATTAAAATTTTATTATTGAAATACATTCAAAAATATCTTGAATATTGAATTAGTCAAAAATTTGTTATTATTTTATTTTTTATTTAATTTGACTATTTATTATTATTTATTACATAATGAATCCCTATTATTTTAGTGAATATAGAAAATTTATTTCATTTTTAAGAATATTTCAATTGTATAAATAATTTTCAATGTTATAAGAGTATAAATAATCCTTTCGTTGGAAGAAGGAGTGATATAATTTTTTTTAGAATAAATTTTATTTTATTCTTGATTAATTATGTAGGATAACAGAATTTATTTATGGATATGATATTTTTTTAATATTTAATATTTCATCATTTTACATGTAAAGGAAAACTATTTAATTTTATGAAACGTTTCTTAAAAGGGGTCAAAAAACCTAGAAATTTATATTTATTGGATTAATATTGATTGTTATATGGATATATTATACCAACTAATGTATTAATTGAAATTAAATGGTTAGTGTAACTACATTCATAATTTAGATAAGTATGTATCTTTAATTTTAAATTTTGAACAAAATATTTTGTATCGATGATTCTAGGTAATAATAATTTTGGTGTAGGATAATTAGAAAGGAATATTATATTATGGAAAATGGGGATAGTTTTAGCTATAGAAATGAATGTTTTAGCATCTCATTATCAGTGGTTTGGTAACCATTTTACCCCCACCAGTGTTGTAGTAATGAATGTTTGGGGTTTCGATAGCCATGTTCCACATTTTTATAGTAACTAATAAAATTATATAAAATCCATTAATTCATTTTTCATGTATAATTTAATATAAATAGGACATGTTAAATGATTCTCATTGATATTATATAATCTCACTTCAGTATAAGAATCAATATTCTTCTAGATTCAATATTGAGTTTCCTCAATTTTCCATATTTATCAAAGAGCAGTTAAGGATACTACACTCCAAAAAATTTATAATTTTATTATATTTTTTAAAATCAACAATAATGAACTAATTTTTATAAGGGATTTCAACCTATAATCATGTTCTTATTTTTATTGTCATGTTTTTATATATATGATGAATTCATCAATAAATATTTGTGAATTAATTTATACTAATCAAATTTGTGATTCCATAATTTACCAATGAATTGAATCCCTTTGGCTCTAGCCATTAACTGATACATTTTTTGGGGTTTGGGGTGGATTCTATATAATTTTTAATCAAATAGTTTCTCATATGTGTAGGATATGATAGGGGAAATATTGTTTTTAGCTCATACTTTTCTAGTATTAAAATTTCTTGGTAATGGGTAAGAGTGAGGGTAGACATGATAATTTATTCCCATTAAAAAGATCTATAATTTATTGATAATATTAAACTAATAGTAGTTGTCAATAATTATTTTATGAATCATTTTACTTCAAATTTTTTTTCCACCATTATATAATAATAATTATTTCTAATGGATATTAGATTTGATTAATTTTTTAGGTATTATATATTCTAATTATTTTATCATATTTCTTATAATATATGTTAATCCTTAAAAAAATAAATGGTTTCCCATTGTTTAATGGAATTCCACATAATATAAATTTGACCGCATTAATTTTGGATACCCATGATGAGGAAAATTAAACCATGTAAGGGTAATAATTTATGGGCATAGTTATTGTGTCAGGATAGGATACCATAAATGGTATTAATTTTTTTCAATGCTTATTCATGATTCCATTCATTTATATTAGAAAGGTATGAAACATAAAAAACATTTGTTAAATTTATATCCTAAGAAATTATTAAAATTTCCATTCTTAGGGATTTTAATTTATGATATTAAACAGTTTTAGAGTTAAATATTTATTTATTACTAATGTATCAATTTGGTTATTATTGTACATGTTCCAACAGGAGACGTGTGAACTTAAAAATCTTATGGATATTGTGTGTATCATATTATACTCCCAATATGTAGAGGGGACTTTTATATATGTTTATTTGTGAAAATGTATATTATTATGGATATATATGATTATTTTTCTTCCTAGGAGAATATGAGAGGCCAAATAGGTCATAATAGTTTGAGCACAATATTAATGTTCTCCCATAAGGTGCAAGAGAAACCATCCCGGGAGGACGATTATGTATATATATATATATATATATTTTACGTTTTTCTATACATATATGTGTGTGTATGTGTGTGTAGAGTGATATATATATATGTATGTATGTATATATACAATATATCTTCTAATGAATGGTATCTAATAGAAATCCTTGATGCACTAGTCCATTTTTGTGGACAAGTACACATCTTGTAATACATTAATATATCGAATAATGTTTCAATAAATAGTTATTGAAATTATTTATATAATTATAAAAAAATAATATTTATTTATTAGGATTATGGGTAAGGAACAAAAAATTATTTCCAAGTCATTGTTTTTATGGAATATATAATTACTATTTTATTCAATCCTCACTTTTACCAATGCATTGCAACATTGTTTTTTGAAATTCTAAATGAAGTTGGGTGGTTACATCCAAGTGGTAAATTATACAGTCACACTATATGTGTTTAAAAATAATGTGTATAGACATTATTTTGTATGCTCCATATAAATTAGATGCACCCATTCATAAAGGATAATGGTTCTTAATCTTTGTTGGTCATGTCACATGGTGTGTCTCGTCTGATAGGATAATTTTGATGTTCTTGTAATTTAATCTTTCGGAGGATTTTAAGGATTTATATGGTGGTTCCCACAAGATATCACATCCATAAGACATTAATTTTTTTTATTTAAATCATTATTGGTAAAAAAACTACTTGTATATATATATATATATTTTTCTTGTTTCATATGTATAGTGAGTAGTTTTTATTTTATTTAAAAATATATAATAGAGATTAATTTATTATTGTTTCAATATTTTGGTAATCTTGGTACCTCTAAAGGGTATGATCCTTAGTATGAAACATTTTTAGACACATATTTGTTTTGTGTACCCAATTTGAATGTAAAATCTATGGTTTAGTTGATGGAATAGTTATATATGTTTCTAAGGAAGGAGAATCTGAACCCATTTATTGGTAATTTATCCCAAAAAATTTATTTGATCCAAAATTGATTGGGAGGATCTTTTTAGGTCTTATGGGAACCAAAAAAGGTTAATATAATTATATAATAATAATTATAATAAACTAATGATAAAAGCTGTGGGATTGAGAAATTTTTTGAGGTAGAACATCAAATGTACAAAAACAAACCAATTAATATGCCCAAAAATCATACTTAATGAATATTCAGGAAATAAATGTGGTATCCCATGAATTGTATTGACATATATTAGTGTTTCATTCAGTTCATATGTCTCATGAATATTGAGTAGACATAGAAAAGTAGGATTTAGTGGGGTGTTAAAACATTTTATATGACTTCTTATTTGTATTTACTTTATTGGAGAATTTTTTTATTTTTATACAAATTGAATTCTTATTATTAAATTAATATATTTATCCAATTTATTTATTTTTAAGCATTAGTTTAGAACAATTCATTTAAATGAATATGTATATTTTTATATCCCTTCAACTAGACCGTATATAATTAAATTCATTGTTTAATTATATTTACATATTTTATTAAAGAATGGAATAAATGATAATGAGAAGTATACAAAAGATAGTAATGGAGTTATGAGGTAATTATTTACATAATGAATTAAACATTAATTATTAAAATTCTAATAAGGGAATATTGTTAGAGTTTCTTGATTAATATATAATATTATTTTATATTGATGCACATATGATCCATACGAGGAAGATAAAAATTATTATATACTAGCTAAACCATCAATAAATCTCTCTTTGTTCGATGATATTACAATTTTCAATCAAAAAATAGTATAGGTAGAGAAATAGAGAGATCTATAAACTACTATGTTTATATGATATTTTATGTTCATTCACCTAACTAATATTTATATTGAGGATTTATACCCTAGAGTAAGAGGATTTTGTTAATATTATTTATGGAAAATATTATATTATTATGTCCATTGAGAAATATGATGTCCCCCTGAACACTTTTATTTTAGATTCAATTACAATATAGTGTTGGGGTGTGATACTTAGAGTGAAAAATGATCAATTATTTCACTAAAATGATTTTTTGGATTTATATATAAATATGATATTACCAGAAACTTTTCAGCAAGTGAAATATTTGGGGTTTTTAAAGATTAAAAATTGTTGTGTATGTGATGTAGTAAACAACATAATTCCCTATTGTGCATTTTTTCCATATATATGATTTGGTATGAGGATTTAAAATATATGTGGTTCGATATGTGACTTGGGTGACCATTATGGATGAACGTAATGATGATTGATCTCTTGATCTTATCCAATGTTTTTTAAATGTTAGTTCTCACAGATATGGATTCCCCCTACTGTCTTTTACCCATTGGTTCATCTAGTAGATTAATGTGATATAAGGAAGAAGTAATTCATGGTGGGACTATTAAGGGTATTCATGGTGGGGGTAGTCTATTCCTATCTACTTTGGGGGTTGCCAAATTTTTTCATATGATTTAATACTAGTATCATTATTTCAATTTTTCCCATTGATCAGAGAATGTTGCATTAGTGTGGGAGGTATATTCACCATCTTCGGTTTAATGGGTCTAATATATAATTTAGTTATGTAAAATGTACAAGTAGATTCATACATCAATTTGAAAAATTAGTAGACATAATAAAATAGGAATTCGTCCATTATATTGGACTTCATTTTGGGGTAACTGTGATGTGTATTAGAGATATCTGATAGTGGAACAGTCTTTTATATAGAGATCATAGTGACTTTTTTATAATGGTTTCTCAAGAATATTTTTTATATCAATTAAATTAATGATTCAAACATGGGTAGGCCTATCTATGATAAAAGAAACTATTTTTTTATATCAAAACCTCTATCTAATTGTATTTCATATAAAAGACCCTAATATTTTATTATTTCCATGAATTTGGTACCTCCCTGGGTATTAGTGAAGGAATAATCTAATAACTTATTAAGTATTACTAATTATTCTTAAAAATATATAGATTTAATTAAGTGTGGTATTTGTTTACTTCTTATTGTAGGGGTTTTCAGACATATCATATAATTATTAACTCTTAACAAATGAATTGTTAATATTATTTTGGTTAAGGAGTGGTTAACCCAATTCAAATATCATCTCGAATTCAAAAAAATATAGTGTTTTTTTATTATCCTAATGAAACATAGTATTAAAATAATAGTTATAATGAAATTCAAGTATATAGATAAGGTTGGGACAAGGATAACATTTTATTGATTACGTCTCAAATATAATATGTTGTTCTCGAGGCTATTGATGAAATGAAACCAGATGTGTTTCTTCCAACAGAAGTATCATCTTCGGAGTGAATCGCAATTATTTCTCTAGGCTTCCACATATATTTTAGATGGTTTTAATAATAGATAATTTTTTAGAACTAATCCAATATAAATTATATAACACATCTTAAGCCCAAAAATGATGATTGAATTGAATATTTTTCATGGAAAGAGAAAACGTATTTTTTTAACTATACCAATAAAAATACATGGTTTCCTTAATTATCCTTGGGAGGAAATTTGAAAAAAATATATATAAATACAGAATCTATTTGTCGTGATGTATGATTACTATCAAGATCCAGTACCCACTACCTTTGACTATGATTGGTCTAACTTATTAGTAGGGAACAATGGTTTTAATTGATTGGTATATAATTATGATATCACAAAATATTTCTGAGACCTATTGATATTAAAAATATTTATTTATGTATTTATTATGAGAAATTGTGATTATAGATATGCAGTTTTGATTTAATAATTAAAAAATATTTTTCATGGATATAATGAATATGTTTTCCCATATATTTATAGAATATATTGTTATAATCTTAAGGGATGGAATCCTTATGTATTCAGGAATCCTAAATGAGCATGTAAAATATATTTATATTTTTTTGGGAATATTATAATTCCATATTAATTATTAAAATATTTTAAAATATTTATTTTTGATTCAAAAAATAATATTTGTGGGGAATGTGAGATCCTAATATGGATCTGTTGTTTGATATTAAAAAGTTAAAATAAGTGATGTTATGTGAACTAAATAGGAATGTTTCAATGGTATATATTATTTTAATACAGGATTTATAGTTTCATAAAACCATTTAATATTTAAGAAATAACATTTTTCCTTCGACATCTTAAATGAAAAATAGAGAGATATTTGTCAAGTAAAAATAATGGCTGCTAGATTTTATTAAGATGATAAAGGGGATTAAAAAAATCATATCTTGGTTTTCTATTATTACGTTAAATATATTGATTTATAAATTTATTCCACTTATATTGGATTCAATTGTGTGATAATTTAGCATCATAATATGGTGGCCCATATTAAAATTAAATTCTGACCACATGAGAGAAAATATATTGAACAAATCATAGATTATTATTCTATAGTATATTCTCGTACACATTTGAGTAATTAACAATTATGATATTGATTTTTATTTATATAAACAATAAGATATTAATTTATATTATTCATCAAAATTAATTCTATATTAGGTACTCCATTGGTTGTGAATATTGAACGTAAATTATTTTGAATATTGTCAACACAATGAGAGAAGAAAACAATATATTTGAATCATTTGTTTAGTGGTATAAACATTATAATTTGCATGTTTATAAATATATGTGTATGATTATGTTGGTGGATAATTAACTTCATCAATATATCATTGAAGATTATAACACAATTCAGTTTTAATCTATTGATCTTGTATCATCATATGTGTAATGAGTGTATCATTTATAGATTTTTGACCAAGATAATAACAACATCATGTTGATACTAGATTGTGTTGAGATCCCAACATGTTGGCCTGGATATTCTATTTAATTCCTAAATATCACAATAATAATGATGGTTTAACCCATTTTCTCAGATGATGTTATTGGGATGTTTAAATATTAGTTTATTTTTGATCGATAAGGTATTTTTATTATATATTGTGATATTTTTAGGAAATTATTGTTGTCAAGAATGAAATGAGATGTAGGTTTCTTCATGTATTATTACATATCCATCATTATTTGAAGTAATAGTATGAAATTAGCTTTTGATATTTAGTGAATTCTTATATATGTATAGAAATAGGTTCAAATCACAGTGGACTTCGTAAAAAACCAACCTACCTACATAAAAGGTAGTCATACATTGTGATTGATTATTTATCAAGAAAATAATATTTCATAGTTTTAGAAAAATTATGATATATACTATATTTATTAATTATATAATGATTTTTATGAAATAGGATTTGAATATCCATGGGGGTTCACGACTTATATTTTCATTATAGAGTGAGGAACATGATTGGAGTTTGTATATAGTTTCAAAAAACAGATATGATATTGGTAAATGAACTTATAAATTATCATATACAAAATATTTTTAAATATAATATAACCATTTGTGTCCTATAAGATAGGTTATTATCATTCGCTAGTGGGATTTGAGGCTATTGGGAAGGCGCGTTACAGCCAATAGAGTCTTTTTTAAATCCACACAATAATGTTTCTATCAAAATTGGTTAACATGGGTCCATTTATAGTATTCCATGTAGTTCTCCATTATTTATTATCAATAGTGGATAAGAAACATTGATTGGTACTAATATAGTATAAGAGACTATTATTTATGTGAAATTGATCAGTAATAAGTCAGTAAGCTGAAAAATGATTCTAAAAATCTTATTCTATCAATATCAAATGACCCTCATAATTCATTATTCTGGATCACTTATTTTATCAAGTCTCAACATGAATGGGACATTAATAAATTTGGGGAAAGTAAATTTCTATACTCTATTTATGGGTCGCACTGAGAGCATTTACCGTATAGGAGGAATGGAATATATTATAGCTTTCACTCCTTCATTAGATGCAATGAATGATGTTTTCCATATATCAAAACTAAGGAAGTACATTACTAATTATAGTTACATGGTCTATTTTTATGGATATAGTTAGAGGTAGGGGAATCCTCTATGGAACATTCTATCAAATTTTTTTGAATAATGTAAAAAAGGTTATTTCATTTTGGATAATTCCATTATTATTATATTGAAGACTGTATGGTCAATATTTAAATAATCTATGGGAACATGATGATGAGGTTTGAGATCATAGGTTATAAAATTTCCCTTCAGAATTATGTTGACACTTATAGATAAATTATATCATATTAGTGGGGATAATGTAATTACCATCTTTATTCTAGTGTGTTGATTAGTGTTTATTCCATAGTTTTAATTTTTAAATGATTTATTTTAATATGCTGATAGGTTTATTCTTTTTGGGGAAGAAAATTATAAAAAATGATCATTTAAAGGGATAAATGTATATGGGATGTAGTGGCAATAATGTCCTGGTGTAGCACCACGGAATTTCTACTAGCTATTTTGGTTGGATGAAATGTCTAATGGTGGCCTTTAGATGTTTCAGTATGAATCTACTTAATTTTTGTGTTGGATAAATAATTTAATATAATTAAATATAAACCCATATAGTTAGGTTTCACTAGATTTTCAATTCATTGGTCTTTATTATAGCTCCTCCTTGATTCCTTTTGGTCTCTATTCAAACTATGCATCATTAATCTTCTATATTCCTTGATATGTTGTTATAGTCAGTTTTCATTTTTTATGAAAAGTTATGGATTATATTATCCAATAATTATAAATAGTTTTTATAGATTCTACAAGGATACTTCATATTGTTCTTCTTTAATGGTTCAAAATATAAAGGACTCCTATAATAATCTATCCATTTGATGGTTGAATATTGTCTTACATGTAGATAATAAGATGAAATTACATCATTACATTTTAAAAAATAAATTATATTAATTAATTGTAAATAAATTAGTGCAATTAGGACCATTAAAAAAAGTGGGGTTTAATAACATCATTTAATGTACAATGGGATTCACATCTACACAACATAAAGTGGAAAATAGCTTATATTTACCTCAAAAAATGAGATTATTTAAATAATAGTGTAGTGGATTCGATTTTGGAATGTAAATATTATAATTGTTTGCATAAAAAACCAAATAATAGTGGTTTTCATTGAAAACAAAATATATTGTCCTTTTTTAAGGATAATTGATGGATCATCCATTATAGCTTACAATTATGTGCACATGTGATGTGAAATCAATGATATGAGTAACCCAATATGATTAATAAAATTTCAAAACATGTTTATGGGATACGTAATTGTAATTATTTAATTATGGTTTTATTAGTGTATTTGTTTATGCATCCCACTTTTATTTGTTACCATAGCTAATTGCATGAACATTTTTTCCAATTTGACTATCTAAATAGTGGCTATAAATGTAGAGGAAAAACAAACCATGTTTCTTGAATCTATGTGATAGAATATTCACTATATAATTTTTAGACACATTATATAGTATAAGATCCTCAAATTCATAAGAATGCCTCTCTTATTTTTTCATAGGTATATGATGGACTTGAAAACAATATATTATGTTTGTATCTTGTGATATTGTTATTATTACCATAAATAGAGATATATATAGTTGATGTTATAAATGTATAGACACGTAATTTCATTTATTGAACATGAACGTGTTTTGGTTTTGTTATAGATGTTCTTTCTTGTGACATGCCTATTAGTAACCCATGTAAATTGTGTAAAAATGATATGTTATATCTTATAAAGGGTGGGTACTCATATAAATGATATTTATTTATTTTATATATGATTATGGAAATTTTTTTTTTCACTCTTTATCTCTTTATTCATGTCTATCTAACTTATTTGGAAACAATGAGTTACCTCTTATTGGAGGATTCTACAGATACACGTATATGGTTCTTTCTTTAGAAGAAAATGTAGAATCCTATAGAGGATTAATCATGAAATAAATACTGATATATATATCTACACACTAAATCGAATATAGGATAATTTCATAAAGAAATAATCAATGAATTGGTATCTCATGGTGATACGGTGAACTAAATTTTTTTCATGCATGTACTAAAGAAGGGTTTTTTTAAAGACCATAATAAAAGAATTGTTTAATTTTAAAAATGATATCTATATTCCTTGTAGGGATTATATAATTTCTAATTTAATATCCAATGATTTATTTTTGAATATTTAATTTTAATTACTAACCTTTAATAGGATCACAAGATTGGATGATTAAATATATAGTAGAAATATATGGAGGAATAAAATAAACATGGAGACCCCAATATAAGTCCTTAGACACATATATAAACTATCTGTAAATCCTCCACCTTCATGATACCCCATATCAATAACCTAGGTTGGGGCTATATTCCAATCATATATGAAAAATATATTTTATACACACCCAAGAATCATAATTTATTGGTTGTTAGTATTTAACTTCATATGGATCATTTCATTGGCCCTTAATATATAATTTATTTTTAATGAGTTAATATAAAATATTGTATAAAAATTAGTAACCCAATCCACACAAATTTATTCCAGTTACTAATGATTTTCAACCTCATTAATTCATTAAATACATTTAATTGATTGATATAGTAGTCGACATGATGGTTACATGGTCATGAATCAATAGCTGGGATTTGGAATAGCCTTAACTTTCATTTGGGAAGGGATATAATATTTTAGAATATATGTTTAGGAATTTATTTGTGAATTTAGACAAACATTGACTCTACTGATATAGAATAATAAGTAACAGTAAGGGCTCAGATATATACACAAAATACCATGTTAGTATAACAATTTGCAATATAAATTAGAACTTAATATGCCTAGATATTAACTAAAATTCCTACATAGAAAATATTTTTATTTTCCAACAATAATCCATGATATGGTAGGCTCTGATAACGACCTACGATACTATTTTTTCATAACATTAAACCATAAAAAATCGTTTTGATAATATATGCTTGGTTATTTCCATGGTGACCTAAGGAGAAGTGTATAAAAATAGGATTTATAAGAATAGGTAATGACTTTTTTCCACAAGAATAATTCTACATAAATGATGGATATACATATATCTATTGCCCATGTAGTTAACATTGTATTCTATAAATAATAATTAATATGATAAAATACACAATAATGGAGAAATTTATATCTCAATCCCTAAAACATTAAAAAAAATAAGTTTATATAATATTCCAATATATTAATCACATAACCCAACATTAAGATAGCCTCACTCCTATTAAAAATTATGTAACCCAACACACATGATCTAGAAATAAATTTTTCTTGGTATAAGTTATATCCCCATAGTGATTTTCATTTCGATATCATGGAATCTATATTCATTATCCTTATATACAATGCACCACGATCAGGTGGTAGAACTATATAATTATATCCAAACTAATTATTTACCCTTTATAGTTTAACCATAATTTTACTGTGAAACCAATATGGGTTCTCCCCAATAATCCATTCACATTCCATATTTTATATCCTCAATTGGGAAATAACATGTAACTATAATATCTATAACAATCCACAAACAAATCCCAATGATAATTAATCTATCTGAGGTTGTTCAACATAGTTTGGAAACATTGAATTTCCATTTTTATCATACAATGAATGGTAATAAATTTCGTGATTACCTGAGGAAAATTTCATAGGTAAACATCCAATTAGATTTAATCTATATAATACACTAATGTGATCCTATTTATCATGTCACATATAGTTAATTATTCTTTGAAGGGTGTCATAAAAAATCAATGAAAAACTAACTATTCCTTTCAACCATTATATAGATGGTAAACCTCACTTGTTATCCACTATTAGATCTAGTTATTTTTCAAAAAATAGATGGAGTAAAAATAATCAGATAATTTTTTAAAAATTATTGTATTTATAATTTTTTTTATATTTCCCACCTATCCATTAATGTA
Source organism: Viscum album (assembly GCA_963277665.1). NCBI lineage: Eukaryota > Viridiplantae > Streptophyta > Magnoliopsida > Santalales > Viscaceae > Viscum > Viscum album. Next base: position 917,244,520 of record OY728152.1, read on the forward strand.
CATCTTCATCTAGTATGATCATACAATGATTCATCATACCAAAATTCTCATGTTTTCATATTAAATGGAATATATAAATAGATATTAAATAATGGGATATTATATAGAAAAAATAACCCATTTATTTAAATATATATATATATATATCATTTATAATTTCACCTATTCAGTATTTCCGTAAACTACTATATTAATAAAACTAAGATAATCATTTATGAAATTTTTTTAATAAAATTAATATTTATTTCAATTTATTTCAATTCTGTAAAACATTCTATGTTTTTGAAACCAATAAAACTCTAGTGCATTGGAGTCTAGAAATATTTTATATGTCCATATGTCCATTTATGAAGAAAACTGTAAATTTCATATTCAATGATTTCAGTCAATATCATCCATGTTTTTTTAATTTCAAAGATGTGACTATCTTTAACATTTACATAATAGAAACAACATAGAAAAATATTCTTCTACTCTATGTGTCCAATTTAAATTGGATGAAAATATTCAACATAAATTTTTAATTACACAATTATTCTGTAAAATCAAACATGATATCCTTAACTCGAACAATACTACCTTTTAGAGGATGTGTAACACGGAATAAAGAGAAAAATAGGGAAAACACTATCTCATATAAGGAACTATCTAGGGTAAATCCATCATTATTAAATGGAGTAGAAAAGAGGATAGTGAGGGAAATATTTTTTCTTCATACCCTTTATTTTGAAACTTCCATAATGTGACATTTGGAAATGTACTTTATATCACCTCTGGAAAAAATAAAACTCTCCCCACATAAAATGAGTATTAATGATGACGATAAGATTTTAGGTGGCCTCTCATCATGTTTCAGGATGCATTACACTAGTATCCATGTATATGTAGTGACTTTACATTGACATTGGCCTCTACACCAAGTTTTTGTGGGATCCCACTAGATACTCAATATGATGTGTAATAGAAATAAATTCACCTATTTTATATCAAGTATGAAATATTTATATACTATATTTTTATACTAATATCTCTACTCTAATATACATCATTTATATATGAATAATCCAAAAATTATTCCCCACTCCTAATAATTTATAAAAAATTGTTTTATATTATTATTAAATTTTACTCATGTGTTTCCCTACTCAACCATCACATGATGGTTCATGTCATTACAAAAACTCCTAAGCAGTAACTTTTTCCTTGATATGTTCCATTAAAAAAATATATTGTAATATTCTAATCACTAATATTTGGTTCCAACTTATTATTTATACAAGTCATATTAGATATGGTTTGTTACAAAACATCACCCATACCCACATGAGTTCTTTTATCTTCAGATACCTATCAAATTGATTCTTCATTTATATTATTCACTCATAAAAAACATAGACAAATTATAATATTTTGTATTATATTTAATTACATTTGAAAAGTTCCAATTGATTCTCGATTGAAATTAATTCCCTGAAAAAATATATAACCCAAGTACCAGGGAACCAAATATTTTATTCTCCTCCTTGATGATATCAAATTCATATTGAAATCCATCGATTTACCAATCTCTGATGTTTTCATCTATCTATTGATATTACTAATCAGTACAGGCTTCCCCCCACCTTGAGATGTAAAAAAAATATTATCAATCACATAAATAATTTACAGTAGTACACTTATTACATTGTTTTATAACATATTCCTAATTTAATTTTATATTCCATCACTCTCCCTTTAGATTGATAAAATTCCCTTATTCTTAGCCTCATGTCGGTCAATTCCTAAAATTATAGACCTATCTCTTACAAAAGGAACATTCATTTCATAAAAATAACAATTTATTTATAAATAATATATTTTACGAAGTATAAAGAAATAGTTTTATAATTTCATTAATTATTTTATAGGAAATTTAAATATAATATATTTTAGGATCTACAAGTAAAATATTATTCCTATTAATTATAATAAATCAAAAAGGTACATACCGTGATTTCATCTATAATGTTCTCCCCTCTATATTATTTCACTTATCATAATTTAATTATCAATATTAATAATTGATTCCATTAAAACCTAAATAATATTTTCCCTTATAATTGATCATTTCAGATAAATAGGCATGTCCTGTGTGTCATTCTCATAGTTTTTTACACTACCATTTTACATTTCAAGAATATTAAATTTAAACAATAACCAAGTACCAACATATATGGTAAAAAATACAAAACTATAGTCACCAAAACACAATAAACACATTGCACTACCACCATAACATGGTCTTATCACATAACATAGTGTATATAGTCCCCTTTCATATCAAATATTACTTTAAATTCATCCATTTCTACACTATTTTTTGCTTAATCAAAATAGATATGAGATTACACTAATACAAGTGGGGGATGAATAGTATATAACAAATTCTATTAAAACCTATTTTTATGGTTTTCATTTTACTATAACATAATCTAAAATAATTCACAATTCCTTTTATAAAACAAATGATCGGGTAGACTATCGATATGATTAAATTCATATGAAACAACATGTTATGAAACAATTGTTTTAGAATTGAATAAAAATATCATAGTAATAAAATTGTAAATGATTTTAGTATATAGCGAATAGATTCAATAATAAACGTGAATGTTGTTGTTAAAAAAGTTACAAAATAATACCAATAGAAAGAATAAATAGATAGATTCTCTCTCTATTAGAATAAGCCACAGAAATGTAAAAGGTATTACAATTATTTTGTCCTAAAGATTAGTGTATCATTTCTCCTAGCATAATAGGTCAGTCTCACCAAACATAGGTAAGACCTCTATATGATGATCAGAATGTTTTTCTTGGTATCCCCACAAGCCCTATATTTTACAGATAATTGACACCTCTATCCTTTAATCTCATTAAATCCCTCGATACGAGGATTGGTTGCATCATCTACCTATACCAGGAAACACTCGATCATAATCACTTGATCAGACAAAGAAATTAAAACAATAGACATATTGAAATAAAAATACTAAGAACAAGCCATTCAATTTTTTTAATTTCATGGATTTCACACTAAGGAGATAGAAGCCACACAATCTCTCTTTAGAACTTAGATTAAGTGTATGTTGATCAAAGTTGTTATCTCTTCTTAAAATGTACATTTATTAATAGGAATTGGGTTCCAATATTCATATTTTCTCAAACTATCATAATTCTCTGAAAATCAAGGAGGGAAATGGAAACCTGACATTGTAAATGTAATATTTCAATAGAAAACATGACATCTTTTTGATTAGTTTATTACTAACACCATGATATCATTTTGATTAGAACAATGGGTATATAAAAATGATAACATGAGTGAAATTGATATAAAACATGTGTTTTGATGAATTAATGAAATTTTGCATGTTATAAAAGAAATACATGAGTATGACTAATATTAATTAGTGAAATATACTAATATAATGCACAGTTATTACAATGCACAATGTGTGTATGATTGACATAGTCAGTATGATAGAAAGAGTTAGTACGATTGTCTGAGTCGGTACAATGGTTTGAGTCAGTCTCATCAACAGTGTCAGAACAATGGTAATAGTCAATAAGATAATCATATAAATTGTATTTAAATTAAGTCCTTTATTTGAGAAATTATTATAAAGAGATTTTTTATTTCGAAAAAAATAAATAAAGGTCAAAAGAGTAATTATGACATAACAATCTCCAAATTTTTTGAATAAAAAAACACAAAACAAATAAAAAGATATAATTTTCTTCCCCTAATTTATGAAGACTCCTATAAATATTAAATTGATTAAAAATAACTCTCCCAAAGGTATACACATTCCAAAATATTTTTTCCATAAATTTTCTTTGATTTATTTCTAATACAATTGAGTATGACATTAAGAAATCTCCCCCTTTGTTAAAATTTATATCATTTTTTAAACCATTATCCCTCTTTTATAAAAATTTCTCCCACATTGTATTTTCAAAAATAATGGGGTAGTCTTATGTTGACTAAAAGGGTTTGAGAGAAACAAAAAATTCAAACAATAGAAATGAAAACAATCAATAAATTACATATTAAATTCTAAACGATTTTAAAAAGACTAACAAAAACAAAACATTCATTTGTTTTCTCGTTATTTCCCTCTCTTGATCAACCTGTGATTGAAAAATATCATATTCATTATTTACTTCATATCCTCTAAGATAGAATCACCCTGGGATTTTAGAATTTGGTGTTGGTCATTAGAATGTGGATCCTGGATTTTGATAGTCTCTTATTAAACTATGTTCACTTTTTCTAGAGTATTAATTTTTCTAATAAAATTCTTATTATATTGAGCCAACAAAGTATTTTCTATCATCAATAAAACTATTTCTCTCTGAAAGATGAAACCATTGAAAAACATAACATTAAAACATTCATACTTTCTTGAAAATCTATTAATAAAGGAATATCGTCTACATGGGTTTTTGAAATCTAATTCAACCTATCAATAGTTTCTCTGTCAAACATATTAAAATAAATTTCCACATCATTTGAAAGTAACCTTATGTATTCAATTTATTCCTCATTAGTCACAGAGCATTCTATTTTATATGACAATTTGTTCATCATGTTGAAGGACTTTTTATAAGAAACATATCTATCACTTAGAACTTTTAAATCGGCCTATAAAGACATTACTCTTTTTATGAGCTATCTTTCTAAACCATAATTAGTCCATTGATTTTTTATAATTAAATCAATATTTATTTCATTTCTGGGAAAATATGGAATAGTTTTTTCTATTATTTTTAAAACATGAACAACATAATCTCTTTTCATCAAAGAAATTATATGTTCTGAATCAGTATCATCATCTAACGATTAATTTACATTTGATCTGCTCGAGTGTTCAAAATAATATTTTCATTTTCCTTTACCATTTTAATTTTCAACCCTTCGTATTTATTTTTCAGAAAATTCTTCATTCACATTTTCACTAATGAATATTACATTCTCGATAGGATAACAATGATCTACTTGCTTGACTGAAGATGTAATTTTCATGGAATGGGTATCTTGGGATTGAACTGATACATGATCGGTAAGAGGATTTTGTTTTATTACATCACATTGTTTTTTATGAGAAGATTATTCTATTCTCTTCTTAGAACACTAATAAAACTCAAAAATAAATTCATCTTACTCTTCTTCTCCTTCTTTTGTAAGTCTATTTGGATAACATCTTACATTATTTCTTTCCCTTTTTCATTCCATAAAAAAGTCTAAACGATCAGTTCTTGATAATTTTATTCTATCTGTTGGTAACTTACGAACTCAATTCTATTAATGCTATTGGAAACATCAAAATCATGATCATTTCATTTCAAAAGATATTTCTTCTTCTTCTCAGCCAGTTGAGTATCATCAATTTAGATCTTCTCAGTAAGAGCATCAGCTTGACCAAGGAAAAATTTAGGATCACCTTCTTTTCATTGTTCTATCTACATTATTGACTTGGATACAACCTATTTAATATATTTTTTTCTTCTTCATATTTTCACTAATTTAAGGAACTAATATTGGAGACAAAAAAAATATTGGAGATAATTATCTTAGAATTGGTGAGGATTGATTTGGAGCTGATTGATTTGGTGCCAATATATTTTGTACATATTAATTTCATTCCAATTAAGATTCCACATATTTGACAATTGTTTTTTAATATTCATTGAAACAAACATACAATTTCATCAACGTATTCTTACTTATCCAAGAAGGATTCATCCCATTTATTTCCCCTTTCAAAGGAATATTAAAAAACATCAGTCATTCAAGTATAAACATTGTGAGAATAGGTGGATACATGATAAGATGAGACTTGATTGATCTAAACATTACATTCTTGATAGTTTTGATAATGTAACCCATGAAATTTACATATCTCATGTTTAAAAAATAATCTAGCATAAATATGTCAGAATCATTAAGAGTTTCTCTATCCCCATTCCAAGGAATTTGAAAACCTTCCATACAAAGGGTATCAAACTGGTTGTCTAGGGAAAAATGCATACTTTCCTTTTCACCTCATTTATCGTAAATAATAATTTGTTAGCTCATTCATTATTAAACATATTAACATCCTTAGTTAGTTCATGAGAAGGAAAAAAAGAGTCACCTTTATTAGGAACATTGAGGTAATGTGATTATTGTTTTACAGACATTAACAATTTTCTATCAGAAACACCAATGTTAATCATCATGTTCTTACCAAAAGACATAGTATTGTATAATTATCTATCTTCTTCGACAAGAATCAGATCATGATATATGGTTTTGTCGACACAAATATGTTCTCATCCATCAAATAAAATAATCCTCTTGATTATTGAGTCATAACTGTAAAAAAATCTCATGAAACATATAAATATCAGAAGAAATACTTTTCTAAGAATGCTTTGGAAGTCATATCCACATGATTTTTGGATGAAGACCGAGACATTAAAATGATTAGAAAAATAAATGGTAGTACCAAGCCTTAAGAAGTGGATCAGAGCATCGCTGAGTTATCTGAAGAACATATGTGGGTATAAGGAGGGTTGTCCTCTATTTATATGAAAATTTTAGATGGTTGTTGGTATTCTACGATTGAGATTATAAGATTATGATTCCAACGATTTAAAATAAAATAGTTTTTTTAAAATAAATGTTAGAAATTTTTATAATTTTTTATAAAAAATAGAAATAATAACACTAATGAAACGAAATTCAAAAATATTGAATGTAACCGTCAGACATTTCATGTATTTTGTTGGTATTATTATATAATATATAATATAAATAGCTGAAATAATGAAATGAAAATACAATCAAACATCAATACTATGAAAAAAATGTTAATATGATTGGTTTTTAGACTGATGGAAAACAAAGTCATTACCAGTGGTTTTCAAGCTGGTCGAAAACAAATTCATTAACATTTGTTTTCAAGAGTATGGAAAACAATGTCATTACCATTGGTTTTCATCCTGATAGAAAACAAATTTATTACCATTGTTTGTCAAGTCGATGGAAAACAAATTCATTACCATATGTTTTCTAGCTGATGGAAAACAATTTCATTACCTTAGGTTTCCAAGCCAATAGAAAAACAATTCATCACAATAGGTTGTCAAGCCAATGGAAAAAAATTTCATTACCATTGGTTATCAAGACTTTTAAAAAAATGACATTAAATGGGTTTTCTAGATGATGTAAAACAAAGTCATTACCATAGGTTGTCAAGTTTATGGAAAAAAAATTCATTACCATAGGTTTTCAAGTTGATGGAAAAAAATTAATTACCACAGGATTTCAAGCTGATGGAAAACAAATTCATTACCTTAGGCTGTCAATCCGATGGAAAAGAATCTATCAGACTGATTAACAGAATGTAAAAACAAAAAACAAAATATCAAATTTATATACAATAAACAGAATGTCCAAACAAAAATGATGCTCGATAACATTTATAAACAATCGAATAAAACAAATATGTCTAAACTATAATAATTAAGATAAAAAAAGAATATAAAATATTATACAAAATAAAATAAAAATGGTAAAACAAAGAGAAAAAGATAAATGCATTCCCCATATGAAAATAAGTGATTTAGTATAAGGATAATTTTAAAAACCGAATATAGATGTTATTAATTATTTTTGTGTAATTATTCCAAGATTCTGTTTAATAAATTCATATATACCATAAGGTAATGTTTTTGTTAATATATTAGCAAGTTGTTCGTCCATTCCAAAGATTTATAATATAATATGTCCTTTGTGATTCCTAAAAAAGTGAATTATAATATCTATATGTTTTTTATGAGATTGATGTGTAGGTTTTTTTAAGCAATGGAAATTATGTTATCAGAAAATATTTGAGTTTTAATAAAACACACACCTATGTCTGTGATTGTTTTTTGTAACCACAACACTTTAGCAAAAAAACATCATGTTTCTGCATGTTCAGCATCAGCAGTGGATAGTGCAACTGAGGGTCGTTTTTTTCATTACCAAGAAACTAATGAATCTCCTAGAAATTGAAATGTTCTAGAAGTACTCTTTCTATCCATTATACAACCACCAAATTCATCATCTGAAAAACATTTTAATTTAAAGTCATTTCTATAATAATATAAAAGTTCCAAATACAATTTTCATTTTAAATGATGCATAATCATTTTCATAGCTTTTAATTGGGATTTTTTTGGACATGCTTGATATTAAGCACATAATAATACATAATAAATTTGTTCTTCATGATAAGCTATTTAGTATAAAAAACTTCTAAACATACCTCTAATTGTTATTTGATTAACTATAGGTCACGATTTATCAAGATCAAGAGTGATTGACGTAAAAATGGGATTACTAATACTTTTATTATTTTCATATCCACACTCATTTAATAATTCATTGGTATACATATGATTAGATATATTAGTACCTTTTTGTATTTGAAAAATTTGAAAACCAATAAAGAATGTTAACTCACCCAACAAACTCATTTCAAATGCATACATCATTATATCCTAAAATTAATCTATAAAAGAAATTTTATTTGATCAATAAATGATTTCATCAAAATAAATTTCAACCGTCATAAGATTTTTGTTTTCGATATTTATAAAATGAGTTGGATCAAAATTTCCATTAATGTAATTATTTTGTAACTTAAATCGTTTTAATCTGTCATACTATGATCTAGGTTCTTGTATAATTCCATAATGGGCCTTGGAATGTTTGAAAACATATTAATAATTTTTTTATCTTCAAATCAAAGGGGTTGGCCTACATATACTTCTTCCTAAACATATCCATTAAGGAAATCACACTTTATATCCAATTTAAATTCTTTGAAATTAATGAATTTTGAAAAGGATAATATAATTATATTATATTAGAGTCTTGCTATATGAGCCCAGATTTCTTTATAGTATATTCCATCTTGTGGATTTTAACCTTTATCAATAAATCTATCTTAATTTTTTTACAACGATACCATTTTCATTGCATTGGTTTTAGAAAACCCAGTTTACTCCAAGAATAGATGTATCCTTATGTTTTTCAACCAAGGTCCAAACATCATTCCATTGGAACTCATTGAGTTATTATTTCATTTCCTTAATCCAATATTTACAACATAAGGCTACACTTGGAGTTTTATGTTCAATTTGAGTTGGAAAAGAAAGATGTTCTATGTCATTTCTTAAAGAGTTTCTAGTCATTACTAGTTGATTTACATGACCAATAAAGTTATAACTGGGATGATTCCTAAGTAAAAACTGATTTGAATTTTGAAAAACCCACTCATCAACATAAAATAGAATTCTTACAGGTGTAATTCACTCAAAAACAATTACAGGAGTATTAAAAATGTTTGAATAATCTTATATAGGTTGATAATCGGTTTTAGTAAATACTTCAAAGGTAATATTTTGAGGATTTTTTAAAACAAATGGTTTTAATTCAACAAACATAAAGAGTACTATTTATTCAACAACACAAGTATTTTTATTAAAAATATTATAAGTGTTAGATGTGGTGGAATGACCTAAAAATATTCCTTCTTCAGATTTTCAGGCAAACATAACTAAGTTATCTTTTCTATTTAAAATAAATACATTAAAAATAAATACATTAATGTTTGAAACATTTTGTTTTCAGCATGTACATAACTCATAAAGGCTTTTATTAAGAAAATTTTGAATTAAATATCAATTTATTATATAACAAGAATTACTTACAACTCTTACCCAGATATGACATTCAATTGAGTAGTCACCCAACACGGTTCATGTTATCTTTGGAATAATTCTATTTAATCTCCCAAATAAAACAACTTTCTGAGGTGTTCATGGTGAAAATAATTTAAGATTAATAACTTTTTATCTAAATAAATATTTGAAATTAGAATATATTAATTCTCCACCATGATCACATCGGATAGTTATAAAGGGTGGGTTTTTCTCATGTTTTTCATTAGAAACAAAACATTTAAATAAACTAATGGATTTTTATTTTTTAATGAGAAAATATACCTATGTAAATATAATATAATCATCAACTAATAAAAATAATTAATAATTTCCTCCAATACTTCCATTTTGTGTTAGACCAAAATGGTCCATGAGAATTAACTACAATGCATTAGTATTTGTGACTTTACTGATTGATTTAAAGCATGATATGTGTTTTTTTATATTGAAAAGAGTCCCCAAATTTATAATAATCAATCCTTAGTTCAGGTAGATCATTAATAAAGACTAGCCATATAGAGATATTACTAATTTCTAAAATTATTGTCTCAAATAATTCTATACCATAACCCAGATTGGACTTCCATTGTTCTTAGACAATGTATGTATTGTCTCTTAAGGTCCTCAATGTTCTAATTGTGAACATTCTAATTCCTTTGTGTTAATGGAATGAATTCACCCTTGGAATTATGAACTAAACATTTATCATTCCTGAAATTCACAACATAACCTTCGTCACATTATTTACTTATGCTAATGTGGTTATACTTAAGACCATAAAAAAAATATTAGAAATGTATATTTTTTCAAGGAAAACAATATTACCTATACAAACAATCATTCCTTAAGCACTGTATCCAAAGGTAACTTTTCATCCTTTAGTCTTGATAACATTTTCAAAGATGTTTTTTTTCATGTCATGTTCCTAGAACATCGATTATCCATGTAATGTGTATTTTTATTATTTAATGTTTCATTTTCCTAAAAACAATTATACTTTTTGAATCTAAAATTGTTTTGGTCTGGAAATATTAGAAAAAATATTTTTTAGAATCCATAATTGTTTTGAAAAATTAGATTTATGATAACCCAATGATGATGTTTTGTTTAAAGAACAATCATTATTCCGTTGTCCACCACATTGAAACCTGGTGTAGAATGGGGCACATTAGAGAAAAAATAGTTACTAAAAATAACAGGTTTTCAATGGTATAATAAAATCCAGAAATATTTTTTAATAGAAAAATATGAGAACACATTTTATCACACTCCTTCATATTAATGGTAAATTTTGATACAAGATTAATTAGATAAAAAATAAGATATTTGATTCTGATGAACAAATTCTTATCCTCATTTGTATTAGTTTTGAATTTATTTTTCCATCCAAAATAGTTTTCTGATTAATAATATTACTAAAATCATGAGAATGATTTTTCTTTTCAAAATTAAAAATTTTCAATGATTTTTGGAAGTTTTAAAATCTCAAGAGTTTTAGAATAAATATATTTTGCGATGTTTGATACATCACTTGTTAAAATATCAATCTTAGAATTTTCTTTTTCAAGTTTTCTATAAACATTATATTTTTTATTATCTAAAAGAATAGAAAATATAAAAACATCTTCATAAGAGGGTAGTACATTATCATTATATGATGAGGATCTTTCTTCATCAGTAGAATAATAATTATCAGGATAATTATTACTCAAATACATTTTGGTAAGAGATTCAGAATAGTGTACCTTAGCCATTACGGACTAAAAAGGAGTTTTGGAAAGAATGGCTAATATTCTTGTTATTTGAGGTATCACTATCGGAATAATATTTAGAATAATCACCTACATTTGAACTCCTAGATTCATTAAAATTCAATAAATTCTTTCTTGTGGACTTCTAGTAATTTCTCTTATTCTTCTCTGAATGTATATCTTTTATATCATTTATTTTTATCTATTTACAATCTTGTTGAATGTGCCCATCTCTTTTACATTCACTGCATGTGAATTCTGAATCTTTCATATCATTTTTAAATTTTGATGTATTTTTATATCTATATTAGAAATCCATATTTCCAAAAAAAATTATTCATTCCTATATAAATATTTTCATGATCATTCTCTGACTACTCAGTATCAGTAGAATCTAATATGACAGCAACCATCCTTTTTCGGGATTCGGTTTTCACGGGAGATAGAGACATTTCAAGAATTGATGAATTAATGAATTTTACTCCACCATTACTATTTTTCACTTTATCTACATCTCCATTAAGACATTAAACATATTCTAATATAGTTCATTCAATTACCATTCATTTGGAATAATATCTATGATCTTTTCAAAAAAAACATCATCTTCTATATTTTTCTCCCCCATAGCATGAATACTATTGAATGACGTCATAAATATTTTTTGATCCTTAACTATTTGTTCACCATAACAAAATTCAAAATCTTGATAGTAAGCTCTTAACATAGCTCTTCTTGTTTCAACAACATTGGATATACCAAAATTTGTAATAAATAATTTCATCCATATACAATTTGCGGGATCAAATGAAGATATTTGGATGTAAATGATCCATGTCATAGAACACACTAAAATATTTTGTACCTTATAGTTAAAATGATGTTAATGTTTTTCTTTAGCTGTAAAAGTTATGACTTCTTTATCATGAATCTTATATTCCTCAGTGAACATAACAAAGTTATAAACAACAATATTTTTCAAAAAAGTCTTCATTCAATTTATCCAATATTCAAAATCATCACCATCAATAATACGTGGTCTTGTAGGGTTAATATTATCAATTGAACCGACTGTCATCATTCCTACCATAATAAAGAACGGAAATTCTCTTTCCAAAATTACATGTTAGTGTATTTATAAAGAAATTTAAATAAAATATAGAAAGTGGTGGAAAAATTCCCCGGATACAATTTTTTTTATTAAAATATATATGATATGGAACTAATACAAGAGGGGGTGAATTTTATATTAAAGGATTCTATTGAAACCATTAGTTAAGGTTTTTAGTTTAATATAAAATAAAATATAACAATTTACAATGACTCTTATAAAACAAATGATCAGACATACTCTCAATACAATGAAAAACTCAATACCATGAAATTGTTATGATACCACAAATTATGAAACAATTGTATTCGAATTTAATACAAATATCAGACTTATAAAAATTGTAAATGATTCTACCATATAGGGTATAGAATCAATAATAAAAGTGTATGTAGTAATTAAAACAGTTACAAAATAATACAAATAAAAATAATATATAAATGGATTATCTATCTATTACAATACGATGTGGAAAAGTAAAATGAAATACAATTATTTTATCCTAAATAGTAGGGTATCCTTTTGAAGAGTTTTGTCTCACACGATCTCAAAAAAATAATTTTCATTTAACTAATTGCAACATAGTGGTTGAACCGAGTTCGTTCTCACAAGGAGAATGTGAACTAAAAAACTATTAATAGGATTTAATTAAGTAATAAAATTGTTTAATCCAAATGAAAATAAATATGGGTGGTTTGTTTTATGACTTTTCTAATAGTAATATAAAAAATAATGTTAGAAACAATAATAAATGAGAGAAATTAATTACAAAAAAAATTATATGAGAAGATATTGTTGATCTAATATAGACCCTTCATCATTATTTTTTCATTCTCTCATATGATTATAATTAATTCAATTATGATCCCCTAATCATTTAAAATTCCAAACACTATATAAATCAACACAACCAGAAATATTTGTGAAAATGAGCCCTAAGCTAACTTCGGGACCATTAATCACAACACACTGAATTTATTATGATCCAAAATCCAACATGTGATTAGGGGCCAATTAGGGATGTATCTCCACCCTATATGTGAGAAAATTTTTGTTTTGGTAGGAAACATGAACCCTGCAATTTTATCAAATGATGATTAGATTTTCCAATTAAGGTTTCACTCACACGCTTTACACAAGTCCGACCATGAGATCAAGTGAAAATTGATATTGTAACATAAAAATTAAAGCACAATTTATAGATCAGAATTTTTGAATTAATGTTTTTTTATATATTAAAAATAAATAAATTAAGGTAGTACGGATTTGGTCAAATACAAAAGAAATCTCACTTCCATTGGCGAAGTTGTTATCGTGGTGACATTTTTCATAAGCAATGGATTGATTGGGTAACTCCTAATACCATCTCTACTAGTAGATTCCAGCCCAATAAAATAATTAGAAAATGAAAAGGGAAAAACACAGAAAGTAAATTGAAGAAAAATTGACGATAAAACCATTAATGCCAAGATATAAAAAGATGATGTGGGATAGTAGAGCCTTCTTGGAAGAGATGTTTTCACGAGGCCTTATATATTCCAATAGATGTGATGGATTCCCAAGATCCTCCCTTTCAGGCACACCTTCCCAAATCCTCTACCAACTCTCCTTGAGAGTGAAAACATCCTTTAAAAGATTTGCTTATGTCTTGGGTTACAATATTTATTTAAATGTGGAAGTGAAATTTGGATAAAATTTTTAACCCCACATTCACCAAATAATTGACCTCAAAAGGAATTAATTGGATGGACTTATAAAATTATTATTTGTTTTTAATCATGTCCACATTCTTCCCTCCAAATTTGGGCCCAATCCAACTATAGATGAATATGATATGGCCAAAAATAGAAAAGGGATATCCAATCTAGATAGTTCAGTCCAACTTGGTCTTCCTAGCACTTTTAATCCACTAAAATACATGATCCATGTCATGACACATCCCCCAGGGCCCATTTTGTGACTACAACAAGCCTACCTTCTATAGGCCGGGGTTTGGTGACTAGCAACGAAAGGATAATTCCCTAAAACCAAGAAGGAATTGCCTTTCTAACCTATAAAGAGATGCAACCAAGCACACAATGAGATTTGAACACAAGTAATACTGTATAGCAAAAAGAGTGATCAAAGTAAGAAGTGCTGTAATAAAATCCCAACAATAAAGGAACTAGAACAACTGAAATAAAATACAACTAAATAAAGATTGGATAACTATCGGGTCGGCCTCCGAGGTTCCTACATGAAGAATAGGTATAGATCACCACCTCAACACTCCACGTCCACCTGTCACCTCTACGTACCGACACGCCATATGGTCCACTTCCGGTCACCGTCCAGTCCTAGTACCCTTTCCCCAATCAATATTTCCTATCATCTACATCAAAAACAACAAGATGCTGGCATAGCTCGTACATGGATGAGTCTAATGATACTCAGTAGGGACCCCGAGACCCTCAAGGTCTCACAAAAATAACAAAGGTTAAACCACGAAGCAGGAAATCAACTGAAAACCCTACATAGGTATATGCCCATACATATACCTAAGTTATCATTTATACTCATATCAATCATGAGGAAACACAGGGTCCAACCCAAAAGCCCAAAGATCAACTGTTCCACAAAGGTAGGAATACCACAAAGGTATTTACAACATAGGTATAGACTTAGCTCACACCAGATATATCTTAGGTATAATTGTTGAGAGGATTATATGTAACTAATTATTCATCTTATTCTATTAATATCAGACCCACTAAGTATCCTAAGTCATCATCAGACCCACAAATGATCGTAGTACATCATCTGACCCACACAAGATCCTAGTACCTCGTCAGACCCACACATGATTCTAGAACAATGTCCGACCCACACAGGATCCGAGTACATCATCATTACGTCGTCATACCCACACAAGATCCTAATACATCATCAGTACATCGTCATACCCACTTAGGATCCCAGTACATCATCATAACGTCATCAAACAAACATAAGAGCCTTTTACACCGTCGGTACGACATCAGACCCACACATGAGCCTAGTACATCGTCCGTACATCGTCAGACCCTCACAGGATACTAGTACATTGTATGTATAATGTCATACCCACACAGGATCCTAGTACATTTTCTGTATATCGTCATACCCACACAGAATCCTAGTACATCGTTTGTACGTTTTCAGACCCACACAAGATCCAAGTACATCGTCAAAGCCAGCTGTAGGGTTCCCGCACTAATCTCTCTTGTCTCTGGGAGGGTCTTCTCAACAAGACATTCTTTTTCAATCCAAATACCATGAAGTCTCAGGAATATGTATATCAATGAACTCCCATGTAATAGGGGTCTCAACGCAATAGATGGTGCATCAAACAGATGTCTGGTCTGTAAATTATAATCTTTTTAGCCACGAGGGCCGAGTTGGATTCATGCTCGCCCCAACCCATCAATACCCCAATATTATACGAATCTGTAGTATTGTATACAAAATGGAATTTCTCACTCTGTAGTTTTTGGAACCATAGATGGGTTGTTAAATGGACAAACAGTTCCAAATTTATGGCCAAAAGGGATTATAGGGATGAAACTGGTCCGAGTCCGGCCCGACCTAGGTAGGGGCACACGGGGTGGTGAGGCGGTCATGGGGCCGTGGAGGCTGCGAGGCTGTAGAGGTAACGACGGCCACGTAGCGGAAAAAGTCACAGGGCCGCTGTGGATGCGGGGGCCACAGAGGCCACGGGGGCTGCAGAGGTCATGGGCGGCGTAGGGCTGTGGAGTGGCGAATGTCACGGGGTGGCACGAGGTGGCATAGTGGCTGCGGTCTGACGTGGTGTCCTGAGTATGGTGGGGAAGTTGAGGTGCGACAGTCCGCCAGAGTCGGCCATCCTCTTCGCTCGGCATGGTCACACGCCATGCCTTCGCCTGCATCCTGTTCGTCCATCCTCTCTTTATTCATCTCTATGGCCCAAAGCCTCCTTCTTCCATCTTGAATATCAAACCATTCATGATGAACGAAGGAGGGGTCAGGCCATGTTTTTTTGGCTCGCACCCTCCGCACTATATCAGTAGCAAGAATCTCAAGGGGGATGATTCAATTTTAGGTGAAAAATTAACATTTATCAATTTAAAACACACCCATAACTCGTTTTTTTGTTGATGTCGATGATGTGGGAAGGACGCTCATCAATTGAAGACATCCCACATCGGAGGATGTACCAAGGAACAAGTCTAAGAGTTCGGATAATGTTAGTGTTCATTGTTGGAGAATCGTTCTTTATTGGAGAAGATTAATTTCTCCATGGTTCCCCACTTCCAATCCTTTATCCAAATTACACCCCAAAATAAAAGTAGTCAATATGTGGTGTTTCATCAATTTAATTGTTGGCACAAAATTAAATTGTTGTAATTAATTATGATGTGTTTGGAACCATTAATGTGGGATGATACCAAATGTTATCCCCCATTAATGGGTAGTTCAAGAGTAATCTCCATATTAAATAAATTGTTTAGGGGTTTTGGGTTTTCTCCACTCTCAAATTCAAATTGGGATGTTTTGGGCTCGGTGGTCCCTACCTCCAAACCCCATGTTGAGGGGTTTCAATATTTAAAATAAAAAGTTAAAAATAATTTCATTTTTATTTTCCCAGGAAAAGTGAAAAACTAACTTTCACCCTCAACCTACTTCGGTCAAGTTGAAGGTCTCCGTAAGTGAATATCAGCACTCTGAGTTCCGCAGTGACCTAATATTTCAATTCTAACCATTGGTTCAAATGTTAGAAAAGTTTGTATGTATGTTTACTAAACGTACCTGAAAAAATGATTAGAAATTCATTTCTGGGACACTGGGACTTGGAATCACGTACTGTCAGTTTTTGCAGACTCTTAATATTCTTACATATTTAAAAAAAATTACATGTAATTTCTAGGACCTTACATTCTCCCCACCTTAGGGATTTGCATACCTGAAAGCCACATCACAAAATTAATAAAAAAATTTGGGGGTACTGATCATGTATCTGAGCCTCCTGATACTATGTGCTCTCTTGGAGGTTATTGTGCTTCCTGCGGACACACACTAGAGGTATAGACTTCCAACGAAATAACCACTCCTATCGATCCTCAATCTCTACTGGAACATCAGTAAACATCACCCCATCATCGATGTCCATCTCGTTGTGGTCGATGATGTGAGATGATTTATGCACGTATCTCCTCAGTTGGGATACATGGAAGACGTCGTGCAACTTGTGCAACTAAGGGGAAAGTGCTCAGCGGTAAGACACCACGCCAACTCTACTAAGGACCTAGAAAGGTCTAATAATCCTCAGTGATAACATGCCGCCTTGGCCAAAACTCTACGAACCTTGTTGAAGTGAGACCCATAGAAATAGGTGGTCACCATCCTCGAAATCTAGAGGTATCCATCTCCGGTCGGCATAAGACCTTCACATGCTCTGTGCAGTCTTCATCCTCTCCTAGATGATATGGAACTTCTCTATGGTTGCTCGTACAATCTCTACTATCACTAGTGCTGACTCCCATGGGTCAGTCCAACACAAAGGTTATCATCAACGTCGCTGGTACAATTTCTCAAAAAGTTCCATCCCAATGGTGGAGTGATAGATGTTGTTGTATGCAATCTCCACCAAAGTCAAGTGATCCTCCCAACTATGACCGATGTCAAGGACACAAGCACATATAATTTCCTTGAGAGTCTGAATGTTCCACTCAGTCTGGCTATAAGTCTGATGGTGGAAGGCAGTTTTCAAACTAAGAGGCTTCTTGAAAGCCACCTTCAACCCCTTCCAAATCCGGATGTGAAACATGTATCATGATCGTAGACAATCGTCATGGGTACACCATGTTACTGCACAATAGTTTTCTCATAGAGGCACACGAAGTATCTACTAAACCCTGATATCTAATTGGTAGGTTGTTGGAAAACATGTTGAGTCGGTCAATGATCACCCAGATAGGGTTATGAAATATGGATGTACGTGGATGTCCTATCACAATGTCCATAGATATCCCATCCCACATCTACTAAGGGACCTCTAAATGTTGAACATATCCTGCTGGTACCTGATTATCTTCCATCACTTTCTGACAAGTAAAGCACCAAGAGAAAGAGTATGCTACTTCTTTCTTCATTCCTAGCCACAATTATTATCGTCTAAGATCTTGGTATATCTTCTCCACTCCTGGATGTACAGCTAGAGGGGAATTTTGGAAACCTCTCTAAACATCCTCCTAAAGTGACACTAGTACCATGGTACGTCATCTTAAGAGGATGATGTGCTCCCCACCTTTAGAAAATCCATATGGTGTCTGTCCTATGGATATCATCGCACATCGTGCCTCGGAGTCAGTGTCCCCATGTTGCGCCAACCTAACTTGCAGAAGAAGTGGTGGAGTGACTGTAAGAGACTAAATAGAGGTTTCTCCATCCTAGTCAACAAAGGATATATGCAATGGAGCCTGCTACTTTGTCGCCTCACCTAGAAGTTGTATACCAGATCTTCGGTTGAGTGCATCTGCTACAACATTCCCCTTCCCAGGAGTATAGACTATCTCGAAGTCATAGTACTAGAGGAACTCAAGCCAATGTCAATGTCTGAGGTTCAATTCTTTACATGAGAAGATATACCTGAGACACTTATTATCCGAGTAGACTATAAAATGATCTCCCATCAAGTAATGTTGCAAAATCTTCAAGGCAATGACCACTGCTGCTAACTCTAGATCATCGGTAGCGTAGTTATGCTCAAGCTATCTTAGCTATCGAGAACCATATACAAACACTACTCGCTCCTACATCAGGACACATCTGAGCCTGGTCTGTGATGCGTCGTAGTATACTACTCATGCTACGCCCTCCTCTGGAAGCCTCAGTATAGGGGCACTAGTCAGCCTCTACGTCAAATCCTAAAAACTCCACTGGCATCTCTCTGACCGCACGAAGGGTTTCCCCATATTTGTTAATCCTGATAGTGGTGCTGCAACTCTAGAGAAATCGGGCACAAATATCTGCTAGTATCCGGCCATACCCAGTAATCTGCGTACCTCCGTCACACTCCTTGGTGGATCCCAAGCATGTATTGCCTCAATATATTCTGGATCCATCGAAAATCCAACCTCCGAGATGAAATGTCCCAGAATGTGAACCTCTCATATCTAGAACCAGAACATCGCGATCTTACTATAGTGTTGTTACTCTCAGAGTGTGTCTAGTACATCCATCAAATGATAGTAATGCTCCTCTTTAGTAGTCGAGTAGATCAGAATGTCGTCGATGAATACTACCACAAAGCGATATAGGTATAGATGAAAGATCAGGTTCATGATTCCCTTGAACACTGATGGAGCAGTTGTCACTCTGAATGGATTATCCAAGAACTCTTAATGGTCATACTGACATCTGAAGTCCATCTTATCCACAACCTCATCTCATAATCTGATTTGGTGATAGCCTGATCTGGTTTCTGTCATTGAAAACCATCATGCTCCTTTTAGCAGATCAAAGAAGTCATCAATCCTCAAAATAGGGTACTTGTTCTTCATGGTCACCTGATTTATGTGTCGATAGTTAACACAATGCCGCAAGATCCCATCGGATATCTTGGCGAACAAAATCGGGGCTGCTGGGATGAATAAATCCCTTCACCTGCAAGTCCTCTAACTGTACCTGCTTCCCATGATGCTCTATGGGAGCCATCCGATACATTAGTGTACATATCAATGACATCCTTGAATATAAGTAAATGTAAAATTCCACCTCTCTGTGAGAAGGTAGACCCTAAACCTAATCAGGGAAGTCATCCGTGTATTAGTCCACCAATACAGGATATCTCGTACTCTCCACATCATCTTCTCTGAGGGTAAGGCTAGCTAACTGATGAGTAATTGGTTGCACTCTCTTCTGGGTAAGTCCATCCTGTGCTACAAAGGCTCCCTTATCGCCGGTGAAGGTAAAAATAGTCTGATCCATGTGGACACACAACACTTTGCACATAATATAGTCAATCTATGCATTGAATGTAGTTAACCAGTCCATACTAAAAAATGATTTCGTAATGCCTCAACGCCGCTACTAAGAGATCCCAGCTGAAGATATCGCCTACTAGAGTATGCCCACGCTGCCATCACTAGGGATTAATCACCGAATCGACTCACATATGAGTCTCTAGACATAAGGATCGATCCAACGGCTCCATAGAATCTCCATGCTATGAATGAGGGAAGTGTAAAGAATATAATGACCGGAACCTATGTCTATATGTAGTGATGCTATGGTGGGACAGAACTAAATTGTACCTCGTGTCATCTCCATGCGCCATGGTCATAGGGCTCAGCTGCCTAGAGCTAGGCTCACCCCTGTCCACCAGCTCCCTGTGGTCGGGGTGGCCCACCAGGTGGTGGTGGTAGTAACATCTTGAATCTTCACCCACCACCAGCTACATGGACAGCTCCTCTACCATGTCTGACTGCTCCCATGGGACAAGATCGATTGAACCTCTATCTCTATCTGGGCAGTTCTTCAACAATTTGTTGATCATCAACAGGGTGGTTTGGACAGTCACGAGCCATGTGACCCTGCCACTACATGTAAAACAGTATGTGTTCCTCACATGACTGGATATGTCTCTTGTACCCCACTCAATCGATCCTAAGCCATGCATTCGTCCACCTGTAGGTCTTGTCCTCTTGGAACACTATCGCATATGTATGCCACCAGCTACTGAAGACTCTTATATATGACGCCTGTTGGTGGGTCTCACTATTAGAGACTACTCAGCAAGAAAACTCTACACTAGGAGGGCTCTCTCTAACACCTCTGCCAATGTAGGAATTCTAAGAGAAATCATCCAAGCCCTTATCTCCTGCTTGAGTCTCTACTTGAAGGTTCGGGCCTTGAAGAATGGGTCTCGCACCATATCAGTGGAGTAGCGTGATATGTCACTAAAGTTCACAGATTACTATGTCACAGTCATTAGGCCCTGCTGTATATGATGATGATACTATAGGCGCACTACGTGAAGATTTGTGAGGAAAAAATCTGCCCAAAACAGGCTCTCGATGTTTTCCCAGAAAAGTATCAACTCATCTTGAACATCTAGCATCAAGATTCACCATCTTCCTATTGTTTCCAGTAGTAGACAGGCGGCAGGGATCGCCATGGGATTGACTGGTGTCCCTACTAGTTAAAAGACTCTCACCACTTCCTCCAGCCAATCCTCAGCCTCTTGTGGTTCCATCTCTACCTTGAATCTGTGTGGAATTTTGCGCAGGAACTCCTGCAACGCGCTCAAGTGGTGTGCACCCAATGATGCTGGGGTTGGTTTCATTGGTGGCCCAATGGGTAATGGTACTGATGGTGCCTCCACTAGTGCCTCTATTGGAAGAGGGCCCTGCACTGGGGCCTCGTCGCTCAGTGGGATATTAGCGTGTACTATATTTGGAACCCTATCTGGTTGTCTGTGTGGAGGCATCCAGAAATGAAATAAGTGTTACATGGTAAATAAGTTATATATGGTGAGATGAATAAAATAAATCAAAAAGAAAACTTTTCAAAACAGACACGTAATTAGTGTATTTGTGCACTATGTCAGAAATCAGATGACAGGGTCTTGGTGTACGGATAAGTCGTGTAGAGACTCAAAGCTTGACGTACATGGACATAACATTAATTTTTCGGAATAATTAGTACATAACAAAAAAACACACACAAGGATCGTAATAGTTTAGTGTCTTTGGAAACTCGCAGTATAATCTTCTAATCCTGGTGAAAGATCTTCAACATCTCCCATAAAGATCTTCCCTTTTTTTATACCTAAAACCTTTATTTATATCCTGGGGAAAAGTAAACATAAAAGGGTGAGCTCAAATTCTCAGTAAGGGTAAACAAAAGAAATATCAATCACATCATATTCATAAGAACATAACATTTTGGAAATCTTAACCTGCAGAAGAGAGCATAATTTCATAACATGGGAAAAATCATGGCAGTGAAATGTAATCACAATAATCCTAACTTAAAACATAAAACTTTGTGGCATACACACATAATCATAGAGAATCATTTATTGTTAGTCAAGACTCATTGCCAAGACAATCTTAGTGGACAAAGTCCCTTTCTGAACCGAGTCACCCTCGTTTCAGTCCTGTTTCACTGAACCGGTATAACCTACCATTCCAACCATGTCTATCTCATGAGATATAAAATCTTTACCCAATGCATTGGAGAGAGATATAGGTCCCACCCATCTCATAATGATACCATTCTTATGTGTGCCACAAAATCATAAATAATACATCATAGAATAACCCAAGAAATAAAATGGGATTCTTAAACATCATGCCATCATAACATAATCCATAAACAATTGATATCATTTCATCATAAGAAAATTTAATCCATTTAAATCATAGAGAAATTTTACTTGAAACATACACATATGAAATAATGTCATCTTTGATGTAAAATAGTTTTGACAAAACACTTGAAATGAATTCTTGAGGAAAATATCCTTTCTTCTTTAAAATCATGTTCTTTTCACAAAATTCCATGCAATTTTAAATATTAGGGTTTTATTGAAAATAATCATGCAATCTTGTAGAGGAAGCTTCTTGAAAATGAGGCGTTATGAAACCGTAAAAATCCGTTCATGCCATATAAGTTAAAAATTACATTCTCCTCGTACTTTTGTCTGAAAAGTCAAAAAATACCTTATATGGCAACCAAACGAAAGATTTCATACAATGTGGTAAAAAGTAAATAAAGGGTAAAAATGTCTTTAAACATCCATGGATGAATGGTAAACATTTTATGAAATAATTTTTAGAAATCATGGTCATGGATGATAAACGTAACCCTAGTAAATACTTACGTATAAGCAATCTCGGATAAAAATGAGATTGAAAATTTATCCCTTACCTTAGGTCCGATTTGCTTCGTAAGTGTCCGTACCTCCTCTTCTTTGAAGTGCTTCTTTGAGAACTTCTTTTAGGTCACTAAAATTGGTCTTTGTGGAAGACCAAAACCTCTAGGATGTTGCTAGGGAAGTGGAGAAGTGAATTTTTCAGGGGATGGCCGAGCTTGAAGGCTCAAAGTTGTGTGAGGAAGAGAGGGAGGAGGTACCCTTTTATAATGGAGGAGAGGGGCACCTTTGGAATAACTAAAAATATTAGTTTATTATAAAGTCAAGTTCGGTTTTAAATAGCTCCAAATTGATTTATTTCGAGTCTAAGGTGTGGATGGGTCGAAATACTCTCATCCAATAGAATTTAGACAAGTTTAGGTTCCTATTTTAACCTTATCATTTAGATTTAACATTAAGTTAAATAATATTACTTTTACCGTGTCTTCTTGTGTTCTTATACTATATGGTTAATAAACTTACTATAAGAAGCCAAACGAACTCCAAATTGTTTATTATTAATATATATAACCTTATCTAAATCATTTGGCCGAACCTTAGATTTTTAGTAATAAAATAACAATTAATAATATAATATTTGTTTTAAAAACTATTTTATGTCATTTTTGACACTATTTAGTAATTTATTTTTGTGAAAATTCTAACAGAATGATAAGTTCAAAAAAGTTATTTAAATCAACAATAACATGTCATATTAACCTTGAAAATTAGTGTAAGTCATAAAATGTCTCAAATTATATTTATTTGAGTATTTAGAACATCAATTATGTCAATATTTCATTAATAAGATAATTACTGCATCATCGTTGAGTCATAAATAAATTAAATTATTTAATGTTTAAAAATTACAAATAAAATATCATTATGTCGTAAATCTTTTTAGCTTTCTAATGAATATTTACAATCGAATTTATCTTATGTATAACCTTATATTAAAAATGTTTTAGTAAATAAACTTTGATTTTAACTCTTTTAACTCTTCTTTGAATTAAATAATAATAAATGTCCTAATCTAATCCAAGTGGGCCTAAATGGTCATATTTTATTCCTAAGCTTGTTTTTGGTCGAATTACACTTATCCAATAGAATTTGGACATGTGTTAGGGAAATAATAATATCATTTTTACCCTTAATTACCCTATTTACTTTTAACTATGGTAAATAAAAGTAAAAAGTTACTATTCACCAAAAATTATTTTCATCTCATTGAACCACATTTTACTTACTGACATCAACCGTGTCTCTCGGATTTTTGAAATTCCACTCACAGAAGCGGTAAAATTAAGTTTTATGAAAAATTCAGTTTTTTTAACTACCACTTAGTGGTTTCACTATTCATCAAAAATTGAAAGTTTTCAGAAAAATACCAAAAATTAGGCCTAATCTATATTTGATATTATTAACACAAAAATGATATCAATTTTACCAAATTCAAAACATATCAGTTGCAATAATTAATTTAAAAATTAATTCCCATTGTCAAAACAAAAGGTGTGTTTTTAAGAGATAATAACTATCAAAAGATTGACACTTGTTTATAACTGGTTTAAATGTGAAATTACATCCAATGACCAACATTGTATTAAATTGTAAAAATATATTCTAAATATACTTTAAAACCACTCAAATTAAAAATTTATCACTATTAATTATTTCGATTGAAAAAGTTGTTTTTAATTAAAATTTAGTCATTTTCCTTATTCATCAAAATATGAAAGTTATCAGAAAATCACCAAAATTTCACCCTAAGTTAATTTCAATATTCCGAATCCATAAATGAATTCCATTTTGAAAAATAAAATTTACAAAATTTCAAAAAGTGGTTATTACTATTCATAACAGCTAGTTTTAATAATATCTTAATAGCATATCGTTGTTTAGTGAAACTTGGTGTTGCGTACAACACACGCTATCGTGGAAGGTCGCGATTGCGTGTAACTGAAGCCAGGTCAGAGATGTGTGTTGTGAAAGATCCTTTTAGTGTACCGTGCAACACAAGACATTAGTGAAATTAAAAAGAATATTTTTCATAAAATCTTGGGCTGTTACAAGTCGGCCACCACACCAACATTTGATTCCCTTAACTGATAACCACAATCACTACACTTAACAATATTCCTGTTAAAAATATCAGAGTCCCATGTTTCTATGGTATAATTGAATCCCATGATATTAATTTATCAGGAAATGTACCTCGGGGCCCCTACAGTGACTACCCCAAGCATTCCTTCCATAGGCCAGGGGCTGGAAAATGGCACTTCAAAGTGTGTTACCTAAAATCGGGAAGGAATTTCCTTTATAAATTATAAACACACGAAAACAATCACACAACGAGATACGAACACAAGTAAAACTGTATAGTAAAAAGGGTGTCGAAAGTAAGAGGTGCTTGAACAAAATCCCAACAGTAAAGGTACAAGTACAAATAAAAAATAATGTAACTGAAGAAAGAGAAATACACCTACTAGGCCCTCCTTTGTGGTTCCTACCTGAAGGGTAGTTTCATATTGCCTCCTCATCACTCCACGTCCCTCTTTCTCCTCTGCGTACCGACATGTCATATAGTCCACCTCTAGGCACCGTCCAGTCCTGGTACCCTTAGCCTCGATCTGCATTGTCTTTCTTCTTCACCAAACACAACAAGGTGCGGGCATAGACCATGCATGGGGGAGTATAACGATACTCATTAGGGACACTAAGAACCTAAAGGTCTCACAAAATCCATAATGGATAAACAACAAAGCATGAAATCAACTAACAACCCTACTTGGATATATTCCCATTCATATACCTATGTTATAATGTATACTCATCCCAATCATGGGGAAACACATGGTCCAACCCAAAATGAAAAAGCTCAATTATTCCACAAAGTGAGGAATGCCATGAAGGTAATTACCACACAAGTACAGACTCAGCTCACACCAGATATATCTTAGGTACCATATTAGAAATGATTATATGTAGCTACTGATTCATATTTCTCAATTAAAATACAGACCCACGAAGGATCCAAAATCATCATCATACCCACATAGGATCTCAGTTCATCATTAGAGCCACACATTATCCTCGTACATTTTCAAACCCACAGAGGATCCTTGTACTTCGTCAGATCCACATAGTATCCTAGTACATCATAAATACGTCGGCAGACCCACACTAGATCCTTGTAAATTTTTAGTACATCTTCATACCCACACCAGATCCTATTATATCATCAGTATGTCATTAGACCCACACGGGATCCTAGTACATCGTTGGTACGTCGTCTGACCCACACAGGATCCTAGTACATCGTCCATAAGTCGTCAGACCCACACAAGATCCTAGTACATTTTCTGTATGTCGTCAGACCCATAGAGGATCCTAGTACATTGTAGGTATATCGTCATACCCACATAGGATCCTAATACATCGTTGGTACATCGTCAGACCCACACATGATCCTATTATATCGTCACAACCAGTTATAGGGTTCCCGCACTAATCTGGCTTTTCTCTAGAGGGTCCACTCCACAAACAGTTGGTCGGTACTCCAACATCCACTAACTATCCCAAAGATGTATCCCAAAGGACTTCCATGTCATAGGGTCCATAACGCAACAGACAATGCGTCAAATAGACACGCGGTCTATATGTTATTAGCTTTTTAGTCCAGAGGGCCCAGTTGGATTCATGCTCAATCCAACCCGTCTATAACCTATCATTATTTGAATCTCTAGTGGGCTATACCAAATGGACCGTATAACTAAAAGTTTTATAGTTCCGCTAATGGTTCATCAAACAGATGGTCGGTTCCAAATTTATGGCCAATGGTTAGTATAAGGTCGAAACTGGTCTGGGTCCGGTCCGATCTAGTCAGACCGACCCGAACCGACCTGGCCTATGTCAACCCAGTTAGGGTCGACCTGTCCTACACTCCTGCGCTTGGCCAGGCCACCTAGGTGGCTTTTCCTGGGAAGAATCCCACGGGGCGATGGGGTGGGTGTGGAGGTCGTAGGTGGCGCAGGGCCGCGGAGGCCAGGGGGCTGCAGAGGCCATGAGGGCCGCGGAACAGTGGAGGATGGGGGATCCCCGGAGGCCACGGGGATGTAGAGGCCGCAGGTGACATGGGTCGATGGAGTAGTGGAGGTCGTTGGGATGTGGGAGGTGGCTCGGTAGCTGCGGTGCGGCGGTCCACCGTGGCCGGCCGGATGGCCAGCAGTCTTCTCCGCGTAGTGCGGTCACGCGTGGCGTCTTCGCCGGTGGCCGGTTCAGCAGGCCTCTCTTCATTCATCACAATGTAATAATGTCACCTTCTTCCATCATGATGAACACACCATTAAAGAAGAACTACGAAGGTGTTGGGCCAGGTGTCTTTGCCCAGTACCCTCCGCATTAGACCTGTAGCAAGCGGCTCAAGGGGTATGACTCCATGTGAGGGGAAAAATTAACATTGATCAATTTAAAACACATCCATACCTCATTTTCTTTTTGACGTCGATGAGGAGGTAAGGACGATCATTAATTGAATACATCCAACATTAGAGGATGTCCTGAGGATGAAGTCAAAGATGTTAGAGAACGACTATGTTTTTCATTGGAGAATCGTTCTTCGTTGGAGAAGAATAATTCCTCCAAGGTTCTCTACATACAATCTTTTATCCCAACTCCACCCAAAAAGAAAGGTAACCAATATGTGGTGCTTCATCAATTTAATAGTTGGAACAAAATTTAATTGATGTCATTAATTACGATGTGGTTAGAACAATTAAAGTGGGAGGAAACCAAAGGTTATCTCCCATTAAAGGGGACTTCAAGAGTTATCTTTATATTGAAGAAAGAGTTTATGGGGTGCAGGTGGTCCCCACTCTTAAATTGAAATTGGGAGGTTTTGTCTTCGGTTTTCCCCATATACAAAACCCATTTTTAGGGGTTTCAAAAATAAAATTAAAATGATAAAATAATTTTATTTTCATTTTCCCACAAAAATTGATAAACTTACATTCACTGTCGACCTACTATGGTCTAGGTGAAGGTCTCCATATGAGAATATAGGCGTTGTGAGTTCAATGGTGCCCTCTGATCTCAATTCTGAGCACCAGTTCAATAGATAGAAAATCCCACACATATGCTTACTGAACGTACTTGAAAAAAAAATTCAGAAATACATTTAGGACACACTGGGCCTCAGAATCACGAGCCGACATTTTTCGCAAACTCATAAAGTTCCCATATATTTAAAAAAATTACATGGAATTTCCGGGTCTTCAAAATTCATCTCTAATTTCCTAAATATAATTTGTATCCCATTATGTCAGAAACACAATTAAAAAATTTTAGGTCTAAATAAATCAAGTAAAAATATTAATTCCTGAAATAATACAGTGAATTTTAAAAGGGTAAAAATGAAATTTCCATCTAATTTTAATATGAATTATCTAATATCAAATATTCTATAAATTAACAAATTTATAAAAATGTGTGAAAATTATGTTATTTATTATCAATAAAATATTCAATAAAATTGTGCTTCATCAACTCCACCACCCGTACCCATTTGAAGTCCCATGAATAACCTCATATCATATATTCCATAAAATTTGATAAGATATGCATGTTCATATTCCATAATCAATAGTAGAAAAATATGCAATGTATGAATCCAATCAAGTGTCAATAAAAATAAATATTAAAGTCATTGTCTCATTGGTAGTGTCGAAACAAAATCTAGTTAGATTAATAACTCTAATCATATAAAAAATAATTTGTTGGCCTACCATGTCATTAATTCCCCACATGCGTGTATTCCAATCAATTCAAAATTTTCTCTCCACCCTTTATCCTATATATTTAGATAAATAGAAACTTTTCAGGTTAATTGAATATATTCCACCAAACCTGTTCACCACCGATTGAAATCAAATTCTATATCCCACAAATTAATTCTGTCCTAGAATAAAAACCATGAGATCCCTTCCGAAATATCCCCCACATGTTGTACATTACTTCACTCCCCTATTTATATATTTTTTTCTATTTTTTATTTGTTATATATATAATTTGTTTGTGGGAATAAAACTATTAGATATAATTTTCAAATGCATCAGTCAATCTGGTACATCAATGGAAATGATCAGAAGATAAATGAATGCATGAAAAAACCATGTTATATGCTAAAAATAATTACTTACTCTAAACACACAATCAATTGGGTAAGATAAACTCACAAGTCATGATTTTGTGAAAACATGTGTAGAGAAATAATGTACACAATTTACCATGAACAAAAATCACAATGAATGGTGTCAAAATCTATAAGTTTTTATTTTTACATATCCAATCATATCATCGATGACTTCCATTAAAAAAACAACCCTTGATGATGAAATTTTACTCATGCTTTTTATTATACCAATGAATTTTCAAAGACATTAATTTTCCTTATGTTTTATATGAGAATGTTATATGATATATATACAATGTTTTGGTATATTTTTTGTTTTAGTGTATTTTTTTTATTTTATTTTTTTGATAATTTTAACCAAAAACATAATAATAAATGCACACAAAACACACAATTGAAAATCTTACAAATGTACCCAAAA
Source organism: Viscum album (assembly GCA_963277665.1). Lineage (NCBI taxonomy): Eukaryota > Viridiplantae > Streptophyta > Magnoliopsida > Santalales > Viscaceae > Viscum > Viscum album. The sequence continues at coordinate 917,274,703 of OY728152.1, forward strand.
ACATTGTCCCCTCCCCCACAAAAAAATATTTCATTTTCTTCATTGTGAACCTATGAGATGATATGTGCACAAGAAAAGAGTAATATATAATAGAGAAATTAATATTCAAGTGAAAGGGGTTTTGTAGTGTTATGAAATCCTCTACATTAGTAGGAAGTAATTCAATGTATTTATTCAAATGTTTCATGTTTACTAAAAAGATCCTTCCAATTTCACCTTGTGTGACCTCCAATGAACCATAAGGAAAAAACATAGAAATAATATAAGGACCTAACTATCTGGAACACAACATAACAGACATCATATTTCATCATAAACAGTAGAGATGGACTTTCTAACCATTATGAAACTCACTATTATGGATGATTCAATCATGATTTAATTTTGACCAATCCTTGTAGAGCCATGAGTTATCTTATGAAAACAATCAAATATCCTCAAGCTATTGAATTTGTAGATTCAATTAGAATCTAGCATGGTCCAAATCCATGATGCATTTATTTATAACCCAATAAGCCTGATTCTAGAATTCCGTGAAAAAATGAGAAGATTTCCTAAAAACAATCTGAAATGGGTATATTCTGATGGGTTTTTCTAAGAAGTCCTATAATCCCAAAGCACATTATCCGAGATCTTTCTCCAATCCATCCTATTTGGATGTAAGATTTTCTCCCAAAAAAATTTCAACTCCCTATTTGAAACCTAAGCCTAGACATTTTTTTGGTGGTTTGGTGCTGATGTTTTCAGTGAAACCACATACTTCTTAAGGAGGGAAGCCAAATTCCAAATGTAGAAGTGTGTCCCATGATAATTAACGATATACTTTGGAACTCCAGTGATACGAAAATATGTTCTTTAACAATTTCCACAAAAACATGAGAATCATATGCCTCAGTGGCCTTAGCATCCACCAATTTTCTCACATAATAAACAGAAACAAAAATATAAAAAATATAAATAAACTATTAAAAAGACCCCTAAAATCAGTTCCCAACACTAAAAAAATCTCACAAAATATAATGGATTGATAGGGAATATTGTGTCTCATAGAAATGTTCCCATTGTGTTTGAAATGAGAGCATGACATACAAAACACATGGGCATCATAAAATTTGCTAGGCCAATATAAGGCAGAGTCCAAAAAATTCCTAATTGTCTGTTACGGTCTAATGTGTCCTCCATAAGCAAGTTTATGATACAATTGATGAAAATAATCTAACTCAACATCATGAACACACATCCTAATAACATGATCACTACACATTTTCAAGATGTATAGATCATCCATCTCATAAAACAGAGAATCACATTTTAATTTGTGGACTTGATGATTCAATAAATTTGAATGTATTTCTAATGCAACAAGGTATTTCTCTATATCAGCATACCAAGGATGTGTAATGGAGATTGAATAAAGTTTCTCATCAGGAAATGTATCCTGATGTCGTACCTTGTCCAAGCTGTCAACCTCTACTGTGTGAGTATGCCTACTCATGTTACCTACCACCAGGTTTCATGACCCCTTATTTTCTGTCATTTCATTATCGAATTATTAAAGATGATGCAACCATTAGAAAAATTGGGGATTTAAGTCTGGGTTTTTCAAAAGGTACCACAGAGCTGTATGATTGAAAAAAATACTTTATATACCAATAAATATGAACAAGTTTTATATAATTAAAATATAACAACAAGAAACTACTTTTCCATGGTAGTGTAGACTGATTTAACTGAATCCAATGTCTTTGATGCACAGATAATCCCATGGGAATACCCCTCCACCCTCTCTGATAAGATAGCTCCATCTACAAAGATGGATGTGTCACAAATATGCTAAGAGGGAATTTCCCATTGTGGGGTTCTATGATCAGTTCAGTGGTAAGACACTTCTTCAGATCATCAAATGCTACCCTTCATGAATCATCGAACTCAAAAGATAATTCTTATTCAATTATTCATTACAAAGTAATGTCAATCTTAATAAAATCATTGAAGAAGTGATAAATCCTTCCTAAACAAGGAAATCACACAAACAAAGGACAATGTAAGTAGAAATGATATCTACCTTAGATCAATCGACCTCTATAACATGTTTTTACACTACATGCCCTAATGCAATGCCATTTTCTACCATTAAATGACACTTTTCATTGTTCCAGACCATATTATTCTCAATATAATGATTCAAAAACTTTCCAATTCCACTTATAAATTCATCATATGAGAATCCATATACTGTAAAGTCTTCCATAAATACCTCCAGGTAGGTCTTACTAAAATCTAAAAAAATTCTCACCAAGAATATCTAGAAGGTACCTAGTGCATTTTTCAAGTCCAAATGGCCCCTTATGGTATCCAAATGTGTCAAAGGTACATGTGAATGTAGTCTTCTACTAATCCTCCAGAGCTATAAGTACCTGAAAATATCCATAGAATCCATCTAATAAACAATAATGTGTCTTCCCAGCTAGTCTCTTGAGCATTTGATAAATAAATGGGAGGGGGAAATGGCCCTTCTTAGTGGATTGATTTAGTATCCTATAATCAATATAAACGGGCCAACTGTTTTTCACCCTCAATAGATCTAACTCGTATTTCTGATTTTTAACAACTGTAACACCACATTTATTAGGCACAACCTAAATAGGACTTACCCACTAATAATCTGAAACATGAAAGATTATAAATGCCACGAAAAATTTCTCAACTTTTTTATACAACATCTAGAAGGGTTGGATTGAGTATCTTTTTTAGATTACTTACTCATTTAGACCCATCCTCAAAATGAATCCTATTCCTGGAAATGGAGGGGGGGGGGATAATACTTGATATCTCACCCAAGGTCCTCCCAATTTCCATGATTTTATCCCTCAAAAGTTCCAATTTATTTTCATCATGATCAAAAGATAAATTGTTTACAATGAATAATTGTAATCTTTTTCTACTCATCATGTTTGGGTATTTGAAATTAGGTGGAATTGGATTGATTTCCAATATAGGGGGTGATGTATAGATGGAGATAATGAAGGATCTAAAATGTGTGCAAAAAGAAAATCTATATCATAATATACATCACCACAATTACAAAATAGTTCCTTAAATCCATCAGCATACTCAATAGAGATGTCATAATCAGAGTTCACATGATCAAAATGATAATGTTCATCCCTTTAAAAATCAAATATAAGATAGTCTTATCCATTAGAAATGGGTGTGGAAGTGCCCTTAGACATCAAGAAATAACCATTTCTTATAATCTCCCTATGAATAGAAAAATAAATTTCCATGGGGTTTTTACTTGGTTGTTCAAATGGGAGATAAAAAAGCTTAATGGTTCTATGAGGTGTTCGTTATGTAATACATAATATAAATATCACAAATTCATCTCCAATCTACATGGAATGCGTTCACTAATGTACATTTATGATTTTTTTAGTTTTGAGGAAGGTTCTACCTAATATAATTAGAGCTACCCAACATACCTGGTCATTATCCATGCCAAGAACGTAGAAATATGCTAGAAAGATGATTTCTAATACCCGAACAAGTACATCCTCAAGCACTCCCTTTGGATATTTTGTATCTCTATTCACCGACTACATGACTGCTCTTGTCAGATTCAACTCACCCACATGTAATGAATAGAATATAGAGAGAGGAATCACATTAATAGATTCTCCTAAATCATATAAAGCATCAAAAAAGTGTACCCCCCTTTGTAGTGCATGGTATGGTGAATGTACTTGGATATTTTTTCATCATTCACAATGAAATAGTTGGTGTAATTTGTACTCACACATTACATCCAATTTTGATCATCAAATTCCCCCTGAAACGTCTTCGATTAGTAAAAATTTATATTAGGAATTTTGGCGTACCATGGAATTTTCTAAATTTCCTCAATAAGGGGGATGTTTATCTCCACATGATTGAATGTGTATAAAAACTCATTTTTCATTTCCTCTTAATCCATATTCTTGGTTTGAACAACTATGTTAGTAAATGGAATGGTTTTAGTATGAAAACCAACAATATTTTTCATATCTTTATCTTTCTTTGTGGGATGCATATCAGTTTTTCTGGAATGGGGCTTCATCGGAGTTGAGGTGAATCCCAGTTGAATGGTTGGTGGTGAAGCATTAGTTGTTTGCTTCTCACTACTCAATGTGATGGCACTGGTATTCCCCCTTGTATTTGGAGGAAGATTTCAATGTATATATCCATAATTCTTGCATGTTTGTTCATGGGGGGTGGTGGAAATCTTGCTCAATAGTGTCATCAACTCTCTCAACATAGAATATTTACTCTTGAGGTCATAAATATGATTAATAAAGATGTGTTTCGAAAGATAATATGTATTATAATCCACCTTTGGTTGGGTATAGAATTATTGTTGGATTGTAGATTCAAGGTCTTCAATTCTTTTCAAGGGTTGTTGGAAACCCTGTTTGTAAGGTGGTGGTTGTTGGATGTTTTTCTGGATGGGGGGGCCTTTGTTGTTGTCCACAAGAAGACCCCATGTCCAATTGATCCTTCCACCATTGGTTGTATATTGGAGAAAAAGAATCTACTTTTTTTGGAGATACATTTTTTTTGCGACTAATATGGTCTCCTATAAAACACTACTACACAATATTATGTTTCTTGATGTTTGGGGAAACATTTAGTTGAATGTCTTCCCTTAGTAAAAATTCCACATGGCCTTGAAAGAGTGGGTTGGGATGTCCTTTGAGGAAATGTAATCTATCTCACCATAGTTTTAAATTATTTAATCATTGTATCAATAAAAATACATTCAAGAGAAGATAAAATTACTTGATGTACTCCTATAACATGTGGGGTACCTCGATCATCAAAATGATTGTTGTTTTTTTTCATCTTGATGATCAACGCACATGAATCTACTGGTGTTTTGTTGACTGAATCCCCTCTATCTACGACTTCCACTATTCTTCACTCAATTGGTGTGATTCCTTCATAGATTTTCTGGATGAAGAGTTTCTCATAGATTTGGTGATGCGGGAAGCTTGAACACATCTTCTTGAATCTATTCTAGTACTCATACAATGAATCACCATGTGCCTTATTGATCCCTGAGATCACCTTTTGAATTGAATTGGTCCTTGATATAGGAAAAATCTCTTCATGAAATGATGTTTCAAATCATTCCAACATGTCACATCTTCAGGTTGTAAATAGTACATTCATTACATTGAGATTTCATCATGTCATAATGTGAATTTTCTATGATTTGTTTGATCTTCAGAGACATTTATTGGTTTCATTGTGTAGCATACCATGTTGAATTATTTTAAATTATTATTTGTATACACAATAGATAATCCATGAAATTTTGAAATAAAGAGAATAATCCCATATTTCAGTTCGAAGTGTTATTCAAGAGTTGGATATGAAATTCATGTAGGTTGATAATTATTATCAGGTGCCTCCTACTCTTGAGTAGTCTTATTGAATTAATTTTTATTATTTTTATCAATTTATTTTGGTTTAATATTCAATTTTGAAGATTTTCAAATTTCAAAATTCATAGAGTGGAGGAATTTCCCTATTGGGTAAATGTTAACTCTTACCATAAACTGAGATTTTATGATTCAATCCCTATGTTTGTGATCAATCTCGGTTCTAGATCAAGAATATTCTCATGTTGGGATCATGTCATAAATCCTAGAAAAATGGGAAATTAAAATAAGAGGACCCCAATATAACTAAATGAGGTTTTAATAAATTGTACGAAAAAGAAAAAGTGGGGATTAATGAATGGAAAAGAAATGCATAGGGATGAAAAGAAACAAAATAAATATTAATAACAAATTACATACATAAAATTGGTTGAATAAATAACTTTAATCCCTAGAAACATTGCCAATTTGATGAACGTTTCCGAACACGCTCTCAAAAAATTATTGTGATTTACCTATGTACAACACAATGGATGACCTATGTAGTTATCTCAAGGTGGAAGTGAATTAATAAACATTTAATAGGATATAAGTAATTAAGAAAATAGTATAAAACAAATGAAAAGTATAATGGGGGGTTTGTTTTGAGACTTTTTGAATAGAAAACTTTATAACAAAATGGGACGCCACAGTCAATTAGAAAAATTATTTAAAAATATTATATCAGAAGACCTAGTTGATCTAAACTATCCACTTCATCATTAATTTATCATTATCACATATTATCATAATCCGTTAAATTATTATCACCTAATAATTTCAAATTACAAACCCTATAAAATTTAACACAACCAAAAATATTTGTAAAAATGATCCCTATGTTAACATTAAGACCTCCAATCACATCACCCTGCTTTGATTGTGGTCCAAAAGACAACATGTGGTTAGTGGTCAATTAGGGAAGCATGTCGGCACTAGATTTTATTATTAATTTTTTCTGGGATGATACTTGAACCCTACAATTCTATCCCAAGTTTATTAGATTTTGTGATCGAGGTTTCAATCACACAATTTACACATGCCAGACCACGTGTTCAAGTGCAAGTTGATCGAGTACCATAAATATTAAAACACAATTAATTGGTCCCAATTAATGAATTTTTGTATATTTTATTGATTCATAATAAATAAATTAATATAGTATGGACTAAATCAGGAACAAAATAAATCACTCTTACATGGTTGGATTTGACATCAGGGAGACATTTTTCATATCAAATGGATTGATTGGGGAATAAAAAATCCCATCTACACTCTTCGATTCCTAGCCATGAAAAAAAATAAGAATACGAAAATTTAAATACACTGAATATTAATGGATGAAAAATTCAATGTACAACGATGATAGAAAAGAAATACAAAGAGGTGGTGGGAGAGGAGAGGCTTCTTGGAAGAGATGTTTGCACAAGGACTTACTTCTTCCATGAGATGTGAGCGGTTCCAAAGAGCAGCCCTTTCCGAAACACATTCCCAAAGACACTACTATCCCTCCCAATGAGTGAAAGCATCATATAAATATATTTGGGGAGGGCTAAGGTTACAATTATTTTTTTAAATGTGAAAAGTAAATTCGGGTAAATTTTTTAATCCCACTTGAACTGAATAGTATAAATCAAAATCTCGTGAATTGGATGGATTTCTATAAGGTGTATTATTGAATTATAATGTCTGATAGATTACCTAAAAATTTGGACGCAATATAACCCTTCATGAAGAATATACAACCTAAATGGTGAATTGATGTCCAATTGGATAGTGCAGTCCATATTTCCCTTTATGGCCCATTTACACCCCTCAAATTCATGATCCAGATCTGATGTCTTAAATATAATTTGTATTCCATTACGTCAGGAAAACTTTTACCAACATTTAGGTAAAAATAAATTTCATAAAATTATTTATGTACGAAATACTACTGTAAATTTTAAATGGTTAGATCTAGAATTTCCATCAAATTTTAAAATGAATGATCTTATCCAAATGATTTTATAAATTAAAATATTTTTCACAATGTGAGGAAATTAATTCATTTATTATCAATAAAATATTCAATGAAATTGTGTTTTTTCACCTTTAATCATGGATAATAGTTATGTCTCACCAAATATAGGTAAGTCCTCGATACGATGAACACTACATATGTGTTTCTATCCCAGCAAGCCCTTGATTTTAATGGTAATTGGAACCTTTGTATATAAAACACATTAAATAACTCGATATGATAATCGGTTTCTCCATTTTCCTATAATAGATATCCCTTCATCGTAATCACCTAATTAGAGGCACAAATCAAAACATGGAACTTTTTGAAATACATGAATTTTGAACAAGACATTCACATTTTGTAATTTGAAGGCTTTAACATGGAGTAGAGAGAAGTCTCACAATCTATATCTATAACTTGGAAGAAGTTGAAGTTGATCAATATTGTTATCTAAGCTTCAAATGACCTCCTATATATAGGCCTTAGGTTCCAATGGTCATATTTCCTCTAGCAGTCATATTTCTCCAAAAACCCAGAGGGACAAGGAAACCTAGAATTGAAACAATTATATTGAAATAGAAAATATGACATTGTTTGAATTAGTGTATAAATAAATACAAGACATAGTTTTTATTAGAACAATATTTAAATGAAAATGATTACGTGAGAACTATTGATAGGAAACAAGTGTTTTGATGAATAAAAAAAATCACACATTTGATAAAAGTATGACATGAGTATAACTAATATTACATTGTGAAATACACTGATATAGTCCATAGTGAGTACGATGCACAATGTGAGTACAATTAACATTGTTATTATGATAGGCCGAGCCAGTTCGATAGATAGTGTTAGTACAATTGTAATAGTAAAAACGATAATCATATAAATCATATTCAATGTCCTTACTTTATTTTAGAAATTATTATAAAGAGATTTTTGATTTCCAAAATAGAAGACAAAAAGGTCAAAATAATACTTTTGACATAACATTTTAAAAAATTTCCATGTTTTCATGCCTCACACAAATATGACCTGACTGGATTATATTAATAAAAACCACATTATCCCTTTTAATTTTTCTACAAACTATAAATAGATATCAAATATGCTCATGTTATATTGTATTCCATTAGTCCTATATAAACCATAATCATATTAACATTTCCAATGTTTCTCCCAATATATATTAGGCATGATTTCTTCATTATATGTTTTAAATTCATCGTTTACTTATTTGTTAAGATAATTAATAACATAAATTTTTATAAATTATCTCAAACTCAGTCTCAGTCCACGTGTAAACATTTTCCATGTCTCAATGGTAATCACATGGTCTAAATATGATGATAATTGTGAATTTATGGATTCCATGTATATATCCAGCTTCCACATTTTAGTTATTCTTCTATCATCTACCAAATATATTAGCATACATAATATCTAAAACTAACCATGATAAAAAAAATATCTCAAATTTAAATATCATAATATTAACCTTATGTCATACTGTTCCTCGTATCATATTTTTCATGTCAAAATACACACTATTACCACCATAGTAAGAGGAAAATACAACAAATACCCTTACCGTGATTCTCTTTGTTTATCATTCAATTAAATTCAATTGCTGATTAGACCTTGATAATATGAATACCCAACTATGTAACACAAAATACATAACCATTAGTAATTTGTAATTAATCATTGTTATATAATAATAATTAGGTAAATAAATATTCCATTACTGCAATTAATATTTATTCATCATCCATTTCTTTTCATTAATTATTAGTCTGTGCCTTGGGTTGTGTCCATTACTATACAATTAAGTTTATATCTCATTATTAATTCTCCATTAAATAGAGGTCAAAAAATATATTACATCATCAATTATCCATATATATCAATTTCAATGAATAACCAACTAATGCTATCCTTAATCAGAGAACAATTTCATAAAATATTTTCACAAATATGGCACTAACAAATATTAAGAGAAGAACATGAAATGATCCTCACAATTCAGGTGAGGCACGTAACTCTTTCCATGTAAAGACCCGTAAAATTGAAGAAAATTTCTTTTATTAATTTTCTTGGGAATTTGACAAGACTCAGTTTCTGATGGCACCTGATTCTGAGGCCCCGATGTGCCCAAAATCTTGTTCCGATGTTTAGATCTGGTACGTTCAATGAACGAACGAGCGGTGTTTTCTAACTTTTGAACTGGTGGTCGGAATTGAAACTCGAGGACACCAATGGAATCATAGCGCTGGTAATTGATTAGAAACACCTTTTCCAGAGTTGGGTTTGCTCGGGTGTGGTTCTTAAATTTTGGGTTTAAGTAATGAAATAAAATAAAAAGTGGTGTAACCAATTTTAGTTTATTTTTGTTTAACCTAGCTCAGTGGATGAAGTGGTACCCACAATATCCTACCCACTAGGTAGGATAATTGTGAGGTGGGACCCACATGAGCCCCACCATTTCTTTTCTACCTAAACCCCCTCCTTTAATAAAGTAACACACATGCACCCCTATTATGTGGAAGTCAACCATTGCGTTTTTCAATTTATGAAATGCCTCAATCAATTTGGTGGTTTTAACGTTGCCATTAATTAAATTAATTGATTCTTTAGTTTTTAAATTTAAAATCATGGATTGTGTGTTAATAAAATACGACAAATCTTATTTTATTAAGGGTTTTTGGGTTTTGAGAGGTTTGGTAGAAATCACTCAAGCTGTGAACCACTCCATCCTTGATGAAGAACGCGAAGAACGTGAAGAACACGAAGAACATGAAGAACGCGAAGAACGCGAAGAATACCGACCTCAGACAAAGGTAAACAAGAACACCATATCCTCAGAGATCGACGAAGCAATTTCGACGAATCCTTTCTCCGCGACGCGACGATCCTCCTTCCGCGACTCTTCTTCGGTGAGGCCTCTTCCGTGATGTTCCTTCTTCCGCGACGAACCCTGGCTCGACGACGCTTGAGGTAGGGGTTTTTGGTTCAATTAAATCTATGTGATTCATATCCTCAGTATGTGATTAAAATTTTATGGAAGCCATTTAAACTGCTAACGCGGTGGGTGCGGACCAACAAACATGTCTGAACCCACCGTTTCTTAGTTCATGGTGTGCGGATCAGCAGGCGATGACGAAGCAGTCCGCAAGGGAATTTTGTGGTCTTCGCAGTGAAGATCCGATCCTGAGAGGATTGTTGGTGAAGACAAGAGACATAATAGACCACCAGAGCGCATCTGGTGGTCCGCAGAAAACACCACTGGCGCGCCTCGCCGGCACGGTGGCGCCGGCGGAGGGAGGCGGCGGCCAGCACCGACCGACTGCCAGGAGGCAGCAGGCCGCTGTTCCCGCGACCGCGCGGGACCGAGGGAGGCGGGATGCAGCACTCTTCCGCATCCCTTGGAAAGGGTCGGCCCCCACGCGGGGTGTCGCGGTTTCATTCAAGGGGGCGGCTCCCCTTTGGCAGCCGCTCGGCCAGCGTCGAGCCAACCCGCTCGGCTAGCGCCGAGCATCCCCAGGCCGGACCGCAAGCACCGGGTCAGGGCCCCCAAGTTGGGCCAGGCCGCACCACGCCCCGCCGGGTTTGACCCAGACCCGGGTCGGGTCGACCCGGTTCGGGCCAACCAAGGGGGGCTGGGCCGGGTCGGACCGGGCCCAGACCCCCCATTTTTCGAACTGTTTCGGTCTGATTCCCATAACGTGGGCTACATACATCCAATTGACGCACCGTCAATTGTGTAGTGATCCTTGGATTGAGAATGTCATTTTGGTATATTACACTCAACGTTTCGGAGAACATTGGGTTCGGCCGGGTTGGTTCGTACACGAAACCTGTCGGGCCCTCGGAGCGGAAACACTTATAACTTGAGCTCTGGATGTCTGACTGAAGTGCCGTCGACATTGTTGGATTCCTCTTAATGAGAGGGACCGTTTGGATAACTCCGCTCGAGGTTTTTACATAGTTGGAGTACGGTCGTGTTGGTTTTGACTTAAAAACCAACCGGGCCCCTGGGACAAAAACGCCAATAACTCTCAGTCCGGGCATCCAATTGACGCGCCGTTTGTGACGTTGAGTTCCTATTGATGATACAGAACTTTTGAGTACATCAAATCTGGACATCGTGTTAGTTGATTTATCACCACCTCGGCTCATGGAGCGGACCCTCCCGAACAAGCTTGCTGTGTGTGGGAACCCTAGAGCTGGCTACGACTACGATGACGATGACGACTGTACAGAAATCCTCCGTGGATTCGACGGCGACGACTACAACCCTCAGCGATCCTACATGGATCAGTGCTACTGATCCTGTGTGGGTCAGATCCTGTGTGGGTCAGTGCTCATCGGTCCTGTGTGGGCCAGTGCCTACAAATCCTGGGTGGGCCTGATCCTGTGTGGGTCATTGCGGGGGTTAGTTACCTATCGATCCTGTGTGGGTCAGATCCTATGCGGGTCATTGCAAGGGTTAGTTACCTATCGATCTATTGTGGGTCATTTTGGGGGTTAGTTACCTATCGATCCTATGTGGGTAAGATCCTATGTGGGTCATTGCGGGGTTTAGTTATCTATCGATCTTTTTTGGGTCATTGCGGAGGTTAGTTACCTATTGATCCATTGTGGGTCATTGTGGGGGTTAGTACCTATCGATCATGTGTGGGTCTGATGGATTATATTAATCAGTGGCTACATCTAATCATCTTTATCATCTTACGATGAAGTATACCTATGTGAGCTGAATCTTGACTTTCAATCCTTCTCTTCGATAAGATTTACTTGATATCCCATGTGGATTACGCTTTTCGTTATAATGTGGATTGTGTTGTGTTATCCTGTGTAGATGTGATCGAACATGGGCTCTGATGTTGGTGCCGAATGAGAATTGATGACTTAGGTATATGTATGGGCATATACCTAAGTGGTGTCAGATGTGACTTCGTGATTGTATCTTCCATTGTGGATTATCCTTTGTGGATTCTGGGAGACCTTCGGGGGTCTCGGGGTCCCTAATGATTATCTTATACTCACCCCTGCATGAGATATTCCTTCACTACGTTGTGTTGGTTGCAGACGATGGACAACGCCGATCATGGATGAGGCTGGCGGAGCAGGTCGGTACCTAGAGGTGGACCATTGGGCGGGACGTTCACGGAGCGGACAGCTAGACCCGAGGAGTTGTGGAGGCTATATGTATCCACCCTTTAGGTGGGACTTCCAGTGGACGGCTCGATGCTGCGGATTTACTTTTCAGTTATTGTAAACCCTTTCTCAGTTGTACTTTACTTTCTGTTTGGGTTTGTATTCTGGCCCACTTACTTTTCCGTACATACTTTGTACCTAGTTTTTACTTAGTGTTTAGTTCTACTGTGTGCTTGCTCTGTGATGTTTGTTTACTTTACAAAGGCAATGCCTTCCCTTTTATCGGGAATTACGCCTTGGTGCTACTCGCCAGCCCCTGGCCTATGGAAGGTAGGCTTGGGGTAGTCATGGAACGGGCCCCGAGGACGGGTCGTGACATTCCATTTTTAGTTATACATAAATATCACTATGATTCCACAACTTAAATATAGTTAATATATCCCTGTAATATAATATCTTGATAGGATAAAAATTCCCCCTCTCATATTACAACATATAATCCATATAATAACTCATTTTTCATATGGTTCTATCCATATATGGGATTCCACAAACCCATTCTACTAAAACTAATGTTATCATCTTATAAATGTGTATCTCACATCGACACCACTCTCACGGTATTCATATCGTATAATTCATCATATTTTTCATTTTTTAATTAAGTCAACATAAACAATCATTTAAAAAATTTGAATATGACATCATTTAAATTTTAATTTATAATGAATTACTTTTCAAATTTATTTTCCAATCTCAAATAAGAATACACATGTCCTAAAAACATATTATATATTATGGATGTTTGTTTTCATGCCATGTTTTACATCAATCCTTGAATTAAAAAAATAGAACTCATAAGTATAAAATTTTATCCAAATAACAAAATAGTAAATATAAGATAATCATCCACAATCCAAACTCTATAGTTACACATATTCATACCAATAGGAATTCCAAATAGAACCACATAAAACATATATCCCATTTTTCAAACAACCTTACACCCATATACCAAGGAATATATGAATAAAAAAATAAATATTCATCTAATACCTTTTGTTGAAAACCTAACCGAGTTACCCAACATCTGGAGGGAGACAGAGCGAGATGTGACCTCATGCACCCCCATTCAATATATTTTACGAACAATCTGAAAGATATTGTTTATATACAATATAGAAACTATATCAATTATATGAAAACCATAAACTAACTATATATAACATATTTTTTAATATAATATATGTTTATATAAATGTAAATGTGGAAATAAGATGAAAAATAACAATCGATATATAATACATGTGATATAATAAAATAAACCAATGTCATGTTTTGAACTCATATATATTAATGATTATTTCATGATAGGATGATAAAAATTCATATATTTACATAAATATTATTCAATAAAAATAGATATCATCATATAAGTATCTATTAACTCCTCAAAACTATCACTACACCCTCATCGAAATGATAAATTTATTAAATTAGGTAAGGTCCCTTTTCCAAAAATGCATAGAAATTTAATGGACATCACATTCATCGAGGTGAAGAAATATTTTATGGATAAAATATTAGTATGATACAAACAATATTCCCCTAATATTAAAAAAATATGAATGAATAAAAATAATATATGATATGGAAAATATTAATACATGTCACACTAAATGGAGTGATTGATCATTTTATTTTCAATATAACACAAATATTAACATTATATTTTCTGTATTATTTGGGTAATTGATCATTTCAATATCAAAAATTGAGGCCATGTTATCAGGTAATATGAGTTAGTTTTTCTTATAGTCATAGTCACCTACATTTCATGGACATAATATTTGATTAATTCAGATCAGGTAATAACATTGGAAACATAGTCAATATCTGGGATCATATATGATCTAAACCCAGATATGTTGGTAATTTATATATCACCATTATATTTGGTTCTTCGTTGAGTAATCACATCTAAAAAAGTAATATTAGGCTCAATGATATCCTTATGATACTAGGTTGTACCAAATTCAGCATATCCAAATTAAATCATAATAGATAAATATCATATATAGCCTATAAATATCACATTGGAAGAGATTCCAAACATTAAAACTAAACCATGATAGTTTGTTTTCCATGATATCTTCATTATATAGTTTTGTCGAGAATAATAGTTTGTGTTTTTATATCAGTTGCATCCTTTAACACCTAGATATTGATTTCTGAATAATAGTGACATATATGTATATCCATCGTTGTTACTGAATGTCATATCAATATACTGTAAAACAAAAATACAGAATATCATTATTTCTGGGGAACACATTACCAAAACCCTATTCCTTAGTTTGTTACCCATCACATATTGTGAGAATCATATCCAAATATAAAAATATCATATCTCATAGAAAATAAAAACTACTAATTCGAATATGTTAAATAACCTAATATAATTGATAAATATCTCATCCAACCTTTTCACACATCACATGTTCATAGAGATCATCTCTCATGTGACACTGACACAACAGTCATGATTAATATGTCTCATGCCCTAATGTCACAACATTAACTATTTCTTGACTATCAACCTAGTTCCTTCCACTTAAGACACCGTGAGTTGTAAAGTTTCATATATGTTTCATTAATATTTTTTTTTAACATAAATGTAATGCCCCAAGATTTCACGATACGCTTCACTTTCAATAATGAAATAGCTTGCATTGTACGCAAGTTCGAGAATCTAACACACCGCGACCAATCAAAGTAGTAGTTATGAATAGTAATACCCACCATTTGAAATTATATAAATTTTATATTTCAAAATGGACTTCATTTTTGTATTCGGAATATCGAAATTATCCTAAGTTGATTTTTTTGTAATTTTCTGAGAACATCCAATTTTCTATGAATAGTGAAAAATACATAAAAACAACTTTTTTAATAAAAATAATTTATAGTGATAAATTATAATATTGAGTTGTTTTAAAGTATAATTAGAATATATTTTTACCATTTTATACAATGGTGTTCATTAGAATTAATTTTACTTTGAAATTGGACATAAAAAATTGTCAATCTTTTGATATATATTGTTTCTTAAAAACACGCTATTTGTTGTGACAACGGAAATTAATTATAAAATTAATTAATGCAACTTATATGTTTGTAATTTTGTAAAATATACATCATGTTTGAATTCGGAATATCAATTATAGCTTAGGGTGAATGTTTGGCGTTGTTCTGAAAAACTTCAATTTTTGATTAATACTGAAACCACTAAGTGGTAGTTAAAAAACTGTTTTTTCATTTAAATGAATCATTACCACTTATGTAATTTGATTTTCAAAAATCCTACATACATGGTTATCATTAGTAAGTAAAATTTGGTTCAATTGGATCAAAATAATTTTTTGGTGAATAGTAACTTTTATGTTTAATTAATTGTGATTAAAGGTAATTAGTAAAATTTAAGGTAAAAATGATTTTATAAAAATGTAAAAATTCCTTTACACTTTTCCTACCCCAATTGGATGAGTCATGGACTACCAAGACAATCCATGGGTCAACTTCGGGACCCCATGGATCCACTTTGGTAGGAAAATGACATTAAAAACTTTTTATTTAATGTTAAAATAAAAATGTCACAAACATGAGTTGTTTTAGTAAAAAAAAATTTAAATGGGGTTATACAAGTCATATTTTTTACTATAAATATTTATTATAGATATAAAAATATTTCTTACTTCATGATATTTTTTTATAATTTTTATACATTAAATAAATTAAATTATTTATGACACCGTGATGATGAATCGATTACCTCATTAATTAACGATTTAAATAAAATGAAAAGATAATATAAAATCTAAGACTTACACTTGTGAAAAACCTATTGGATGAGTATATTTCGAACCATTATCACCATAGACTCTATATATAGCATTGTGGGACCGTTATAATCTGAAAATCATTTCCTAATAAAGTAACATTTCAATCTTTCCAAGAGTGCCCCTCCTCTCCTCTTATAAAAGGCCACCACCACTCCCACCTTATTCACCCCTTCAAGCCTTTTTCCTCGGCCGACCACTGCCCAAATACTCTCCCATCTTCCCTCTATTACTCCTAGAAGCCTCACATTGGGCAGAATTCTTCCCAAATAAGCCTTTGTCTCAAATCAAAAAAGAGATACCTGATTCTAAGGTAATGTCTTCTCTTATGTTGTTTTGTTTTATTTTTCTTCTCCAACCCCCTAAACTCTTTTTATCCATTTATTTTGTAACAACACTAGTATCCTCAATATATTATGATGTTGTTATAAGAAGTATTCGAGCTACACTTACACACACCTACATCTAATGGTTATAGAACATATTGTTTCTATTGATGGTGAATTTCTGCCTCACGAAACGATGATTGTTCAACACTCATATAACACCTTCAAAGATGGACATTAAGATTTCACTATATTTATATATGATATATAATATGTTTATGTTTTACTTATACTTCTGTATTTTTCATTTATGGAATAAATTTATGGTTTCCATTATGGGTAAACACGATATTTTCATTTTAGGAAGTGCGGACTACCGCCCCCTCAATGTGATTTTAATCGTCAATAATATATGTGGGATGTATAATGGATGGAGTAAATGGTATTATACATTATATTATACTGGAATTATATTATACCTTTATATCATTATGTTTCATTCCATTAAAATATGAAATAGAAATGAAAGTAGCGTTCATGCGTACGTAGGGCTTACCGTCTCCATGAACGGTGCATTTCATTTCTTATCTCTAAATGTTATGTAATATTATAAATGAATGTATATACTGGATATATATGTTATATATGATATCTACATCATTAATATAATTTTGGATATAATAGATATTTCACCACATGAACAACTTGTAATTATAAGAAGTTTACTTTTGACTCAAGTACCAAAGATCGAAAAAATGACCGTTATTAACATAAATAATTACATAATGTTCATAAAATGGTAATAAGTGATATAAAAGGAATAATGAACATGAAAAAGGTTCTTATGAAAATATAAATTAACTCTATTTTATTATTCAGGAGGATAAATAACGATCGAGTCAAGTCAGACATGAGGTAAGGGAACTTCTTAACCCAATTTCCATTCTTTGGGTTAATCTCCTACTTTAAAATCATGTCATGATATTATTATGTCCCATATTGTATCTATACTTTCTTTATGTCGGAATATAGTGAATACACATAATAGATCTATTTTATTTAAAAAAAATGATACTTGTAAGGGACTTCATCTTAATCTCCATTCATTGATGCATATTTTGTTTTATACTCAAATTTCTATTATACGGTGTATAAACCCCTTTTACTTTTACAGTTTATTCAAAAGAAATATTTTTTATACAAATCATTTTACTGAACGAAAAAAATGAATGTTTTTATTGCTGTACATAAGCGGCAACAATGACTTCTCCGCCGTCGTGACCGTTATTTGAGTTTCGGCTTCCTCTACAAGCTATAACTTTTTTAAAACGAAAAATAAATACAATGTTTTAATTTTATTTAATTTTGGTATTGAAAATGGTTTTGAACGTGTTTTCTTTATATCAATGTGTTGTATTGATGTCTTGTGACAGAAATGTAGAATTTTTATGTTTCCTTTATGCATGTTTTATGTGATACGATTATGTTATAGTTTACGATATGTTTAAACATGTTCATATGAGGAATGCATTGGACTTAATAAGTGACGGGTGGAGCCCTCTATAGCTTCTTGATGCATCAGTAGGTCTCATGAGACTAACTAGTGTCTTGGCACGAGGCCTTGACAAAATCTTATATGTGGTCTTGGCACAAGGCCTTGGCAACGTGGTTATGATAGTCTGGCATTATGCATTCCATCATTATGAAAGTGGTTATTGATATTGCATGTTATTATTTGACTAGTAGAATATCCATGTGAGTATGTAAATGGCATTATTTAATTTAATTTTTTCCATATTATGCTGAAGTTCATGTTTAAAAAGGATTTTGTTTTATTTATACATTGCCTTAAATGTTAATGTTTATTTATGAAAGCTTCCGCAATATTGTTATCCTTACTGAGCATATGAGCTCACCCCTTTAAATGTTTTAATATTTTCCAGGATGTTATGTAGTATTTTATGAATGACCTACAGGGATAGTCAGAAGAGGATATGAGTGTGGACTATGGAGACTTTGTTATTTTAGTTTTTCACTTTATGATGTAATGTAACATTTATGAATGTATCTAGTGTTTCCAAGGCTACTAAACTAATCGGTCTTTCGAGACTTGATATTTTGTGATCATGCCAATGTTACGAAGTAATGCACCGACTCTGGGTAGCTGGGGCCAGGGTGTTATTGTTGGTATCAGAGGAATTTTAGTACTATCCTTGGAAGCTATATTTAGATAAACTATGATTAGAGCACATAGCCTGAAGATAGACTTTGAGGATTAGTATAGAAGAACTTCCTAGAATTTTGGTATTATAGAGATTTTTTTAGTATTCCGAGAAATACATCCCTGTCTGGATACGAGCTGGTAGAGGAAGCTCTAGCACAGATGTACCTAGGGGTAAAACCCAAAAACACCACTTTGAGCTAGACTCGAACGGGAACTGGTGCACGGTAATAAGCCTTTCTGCACTCTTGGTTACGACACTCCCGAGGGATATTCTTAGGATAATTCTCATATTCTTTACAAACCACTATGAAGGGTTATGAGAATATACATCCTCAAAGAAAATATTTTTATGATTATGGATTATATCCATAAATAGTTCAATTTATGTTAAGTATTTTAAAATTTTGGAATTTTGTATTTTGATTCATAAACTAATCTAGTTTCTGCTATTGTTTAAAAATGGCTCATAGTGGAAGGAATGGAAATTGTATCAATGCACGCACTCCGTGTAGGGATTTCCCTCCTTCTCAAGATAATTATTGTGGAGCTGGAGATACAACTAGTTCTGATCAACTTATTACCATACTGGGACAACTCACTCAAGTTATGAATAATAACCTTACTCGTATGGAGCACCCTGATCCACAACGTGGAGGATCAATGTTAGATCGTTTCATGAGACAACAACCACCAACATTTAATGGGGGTACAAATACATTAGTAGATGAGCAATAGATAAACTCATTAGAGAAAATATTCCATTCCTTGGGGAGTAGTGAAAGGGAAAAGGTTATCATGGCAGTTTAGCGCCTCACTTGAGATGCTGATCAATGGTGGTCATTGATTCAAAATACAAAGGAAGATGATGAAGTGTCGAATATGGAATAGAGGGAGTTCAAAGATATTTTCTTAGAAAAGTACTTTCCCTGTGACTATAGAGCAGATATGGAAAGGAAATTTCTGAGCCTGAGTTAGAAGGAGGATGAGAATGTTGCAATGTATGAGTCTAACATTACACGGTTAGCATGGCATGCATCAGATTATATACGTAACCCAAGAAGTATGATTGATCGTTTATTTGATGGGTTAAAATCGTTTCTTCGTCGAGCCTTAGTCTCACAATCCTTCTCATCATACGAAGATATTGCCTCATGTGCTATCCAGACAGAAAAGGAATTATATAAATCTTATGACTATAAAGTAAAGCAAGAGAAGAAGAGAACGGTGGAACAATAGACAGATAAAGGAAAAAAGGGAAAGAAGTATTTTCCATTATGCGATAATTGTAGGAAGAATCACCCTGGTACTTGCCTAAAAGGAATGGGAGTTTGTTATAAATGTGGGGAAAAAGGTCACCAAGAGCGTGATTGCAAGAGAAAGAAAGAGGCTATCAATGTTGAATGCTACAATTGTAGGGAAATGGGGCATTATGCAAATGAATTTCATAAGCGTCAGGGAAACTTACCTCAGAAAAGGCCAAGGGATCACGGAAAATCTTATGTTGTTACTACATTTGAAGTGGAATAATTAATGTATTGGTGGTTTTGGACTCAAGGATTATATTCTGGTTAAAAAAATAATGTGATATATATATGGATTGTACTGCAGTACTTGTTTTTTTTTCATTAAGGTTTTATTATGATGAAGGTAATCAGATTTTCAGTATGTGACAATAATAGAAACTTTACATTGTTTGGGGAATCTGATGTTACAATTGATTTTGAAATTTAGAGACCTTTTAGAGAATGTCTATATAGAGGTATTTTGGATAACTATAAAGGTTGGAATGAATTAAGTTGAACTTTGGATAGTATTTTATAAGGTTAAAACATTTCTGAAGATTATTTTTGGAATATTATAATACTATATTTTTAGGAAAAGGACAACCTGGAGGGTGGGGCATAACCCATCGCGTCGGACAAAGCTGCTGGAATAGAACCCACAACCATAGTGCGACATGACTTTATTACCTACAACTAGCCTACATGAAGTCCCTGGTTATTACAAAATAGTTTTCGTAATCTAAATGGTATTTGGTAATATTTGGAACCTTATACAATTAGGATAAATAGAATATTTTTAAGTTCTATTACCATTTGGAGTGAATGATGGGTTCGTGGTAAAAATTTAATTAAGAATGAAAGCCTACATGACAAGTAAGTATATTTCCTTACATTCTTAGTAAATATCTTTAATAAATTCCTCAACTTTATGAAAGGTTACTTAAAACAAAAATGTTGTATGTTTACTTTTCCAACCGAGGATTCAATGACCGTTTAACCAATCACAAGTTTGTGATTTTCTTATGGTTAACTTTATCCTATTCCTGTTTTCTACAACTCTCCATCAGACCTTGATGGTTTGTTTCTCCTCCATATCCATATTTTCATATAATCTTAGTATGGGCTATCTCGGGTGACCTTTGTACTTCTCTTTCTTTCTTTTAATGTTATATTCATATTAACCCTATTTCTGATGTTGGTTTTCCACAAAGGTATTTTCTATTTTCGACCTTTTATTTTCAGAGAACATTTTCAAATTGCGAGGTCACAATTTATTGAAGTAGGGGAGAATGTAACGCCCCATGCTTTCATGATACGCTTCTCTTTCAATAATGCAATAGCTTGCATTGTACGCAAGTTCGAGATTCTAACACACCGCGACCAATCAAAGTAGTAGTTATGAATAGTAATACCCACTTTTTGAAATTATATAAAATTTATATTTCAAAATGGACTTCATTTTTGTATTCAGAATATAGAAATTATCCTAAGTTGAATTTTTTGTAATTCTCTCAGAACTTCCAATTTTCTATGAATAGTAAAAAATACATAAAAACAACTTTTTTAATCAAAATAATTTATAGTGATAAATTATAATATTGAGTAGTTTTAAAGTATAATTAGAATATATTTTTACCATTTTATTCAATGGTGTTCATTATAATTAATTTCACATTGAAATTAGACATAAACAATTGTCAATCTTTTGATATATATTGTTTCTTAAAAACACGCTATTTGTTGTGACAATGGGAATTAATTATAAAATTAATTATTTCAACTTATATGTTTGCAATTTTTTAAAATAGACATCATTTTTGAATTTGGAATACCAATTATAGCTTAGGGTGAAATTTTGGCGTTGTTCTGAAAAACATCAATTTTTGATGAATAGTGAAACCACTAAGTGGTAGTTAAAAAACTGATTTTTCATATAAATGAAACATTACCCCTTCTGTGATTTTATTTTCAAAAATCCGACATAAATGGTTGTCATTAGGAAGTAAAATGTGGTTCAATGGGATTAACACAATTTTTTGGTGAATAGTAACTTTTAAGTTTAATTAATCGCGATTAAAGTTAATTTGTGAAATTTAAGGTAAAAATGATATTATAAAAATGTAAAAATACCTTCAAACTTGTCCTAAACCAATTTGATGAGTCATGGCCTACCAATAAAATCCATGGGTCAACTTGGGGACCCCATGGATCCACTTTGGTTGGAAAATGACATTAAAAACGTTTTATTTAATGTTAAAATAAAAATGTCACAAACCTGAGTTGTTTTACTAAAACAATTTTTAAATGGAGTTATTAAAGTCATATTATTTACTATAAATATTAATTATAAAGATAAAAAGATTTAATACATCTTGATATTTTTTTTATAATTTTCAGACATTAAATAAAGTAAATTATTTACGACACCATGATGATGCAGCAATTACCTCATTAATTAACGATTTAAATAAAATGAAAAGATAATGTAAAATATAAGAAATAAACTTGTCAAAAACCTATTGGATGAGTATAGTTCAAACCATTATCATCATAGACTTAAAATATATCATTGTGGGACCTTTAGAATCGGAAAATCATTTCATAATAAAGTAACATTTCAATCTTTCCAAGAGTGCCCCTCCTCTCCTCTTATAAAAGGCCCCCACCACTCCCACCTTATTCACACCTTCAAGAAATTTGGCTCAGCGAAACTCTGCCCTAATACTCTCCCAACATTTCTCTCTTAATTTTAGAAGCCTCACTTTGGGAATAATTCTTCCCAAATAAGCCTTTGTCTAAAATCAAAAAAGAGTTACCCGATTCTAAGGTAATGTCTTCTCTTATGTTATTTTGTTTTATTTAACTTCTCCAACCCCCTAAACACTTTTTATCCATTTCATTTGTAACAAAACCAATATCCTCAATATACTAGGATGATTTTATAAGATGTATTCGAGCTACACTTACACACACCTACATCTACTGGTTAAAGAACATACTGTTTCTATGGATGGAGAATTTCTGCCTCACGAAATGATGATTATTCAACACTCATATAACACCTTCATAGGTGTCCATTAATATGTCACTATATTAATATATGACATATGATATGTTTATGTTTTACTTATGCTTCTGTATTTTTCATTTATGGCATACCTTTATGGATTCCATTATGTGTAAACACGATATTTTCATTTTTGGAAGTGTGGACTACCGCCCCCTCAAAGTGATTTGAATCGTTAATACCATATGTGGGATGTATAAAGGATGGAGTAAATGGTATTATTCATTATATAATACTGTAATTATATTATTCCTTTATATCATTATGTTTCATTCCATTAAAATATGAAATAGAAATGAAAATAGCGTTCATGCGTACGTACGACTTACCGTCTCAATGAACGGTGCATTTCATTTCTTACCTCTAAATGTTATGTAATATTATAAATGCATGTATATACTAGATATATATGTTATATATGATTTCTACATCATCAATATAATTCTGGATATAATGTATATTCCACCACATGAACAACTTGTAATTATAAGAAGCTTTCTTTTGACTCAAGTACCAAAGATCGACAAATTGACCGTTATTAACTTAAATAATTAAATAATGTTAATAACATGGTAATAACTGATCTAAAAGGAATAATGAACATGAAAAAGTTTCTTAAGAAAATATAAATTAACTCTAGTTTATTATTCAGGAGGATAAAGAACGATCGAGTCAAGTCGGACACGAGGTAAGGGAACTTCTTAACCCAATTTCCTTTCTTTGGGTTAATCTCCTACTTTAAAATTATGTCATGATATTATTATGTCCCATATTGTATTTATACTTTATTTATGTCGGAATATTGTGAATACACATAATAGATCTATTTTATTTAAAAAAAATGATATTTGTAAGGGACTTCGTCTCAGTCTCCATTCATTGAGGAATATTTTTTTTATTCTCAAATTTATTTTATACTGTGTATAAACCCCTTTGACTTTTACGTTTATTCAAAAGGAATCTTTTTTATATGATGTGTTTTACCAAATGACAAAAAAGAACGTTTTTATTGCCGTATACATGTGGTGACAACAAATTCTCCGCCGCCGTGACCATTTTTTGAGTTTCAGCTTCCTCTACAAGCTATAACTTTTTTAAAATGAAAAATAAACATAATGTTTTAATTTTCTTTAATTTTGGTATTGAAAATGGTATTGAAAGTGTTTTTATTATATCAATGCGTTGGATTGATATCTTGTGATTGAAATGTGGAAATGTTATGTTTCCTTTATGAATGTTTTATGTGATACGATTATGTTATGGTTTATGATATGATTAAACCTGTTCATATGAGGAATGCATTGGACATAATAAGTGACAGGTGGAGCCCGCTATAGCTCCTCGATGCATCGGTAGGTCTCATGAGACAAACTAGTGTCTTGGCACGAGGCCTTGACAAAATCTTATTTGTGGTCTTGTCATGAGGCATTGGCAACATGGTTACGATAGTCTGGCATTATGAATTACATCATTATGAATGTGGCTGTTGATATTGCATGTGATTTTTCGACTAGTAGAATATCCATGTGAGTAAGTAAATGGCATTATTTAATTTTATTTTTGCCATATTATGCTGAAGTTCATGTATAAAAAGGCTTTTGTTTTAGTTATACATTGCCTTAAAAGTTAATGTTTATTTATGAAATCTTCCGCAATATTGTTATCCTTACTGAGCATATAAGCTCACCCCTTCCAATGGTTAAATATTTTCCATGATGTGAAGAAGAATTTTATGAATGACCTACAGGGATAGTCAGAAGAGGATATGAGTGTGGACTATGGAGACATTGTTATTGTAGTTATTCACTTTATGATGTAATGTAACATTTATGTACGTATCTAGTGTTTCCAAGGCTACTAAACTATTCGGTCTTTCGAGACTCGATCGTTTGTGATCATGCCAATGTTACGAAGTAATGAACCGACTCCGGGTAACTGGGGTCGGGACGTTACAGTTGGTATTAGAGGCAGTTTAGTACTAACCTTGGAAGCCAAATTTAGATAAACTATGATTAGAGCACATAGCCCGAAGATAGACTTTGAGGATTAGTATAGAAGAATTTCCGAGAATTTTGGTATTATAGAGATTTTGTGAGTTTTCTGAGCAATACATCCCTGTTTGGATACGAGTAGGTAGAGGCAGCTCTGGCACAAATGTACCTAGGGGTAAACCCCGAAAACACCGCTTTGAGTTAGACTCGAACAGGAACTGGTGCACGGTAACGGGCCTTGCTGCACTCTTGGATACGACACTCCCGAGGGATATGCTTAGGATAATTATCATTTTCATTACAAACCACTATGAAGTGTTATAAGAATATACATCCTCAACAAAATTGTTTTTATGATTATGGATTATATCCATAAATCGTTCAATTTATGTTAAGTATTTTACAAGTATAGAATTTTGTATTTTGAATCATAAACTAATCTAGTTTATGCTATTGTTTAGAAATGGCACCTAGTGGGAGGAATGGAAACCGTATCAATGCACGCACTCCGTGTAGGGATTTCCCTCCTGCTCAAGATAATTATTGTGGAGCTGGAGATACAACTGGTTCTGATCAACTTATTACCATACTGGGACAACTCACTCAGGTTATGAATAATAACCTTACTCGTATGGAGCACCCTGATCCGCAATGTGGAGGATCAATGTTAGATCGTTTCATGAGGCAAAAAACACCAACATTTAATGGGGGTACAAATCCATTAGTAGCTGAGCAATGGATAAACTCCTTTGAGAAAATATTCCACACCTTGGGGAGTAGAGAAAGGGAAATGGTTATCATGTTTGTTTACCACCTCACTGGAGATGCTGATCAATGGTGGTCATTGATTCAAAATACAAAGGAAGATAATGAAGTATCGAATATCGAATGGAGGGAGTTCAAAGAGATTTTCATAGATTAGTACTTTCCCTGTGACCATAGAGCAGATATGGAAAGGAAATTTCTGTGTCTGAGGTAGAAGGAGGATGAGAATTTCGTAAAGTATGAGTCTAACTTTACACGGTTAGCGAGGCATGCATCAGATTATATACGTAACCCAAGAAGTAAGATTGATCGTTTCATTGATGGGTTAAAACCGTTTCTCCATCGAGCCTTAGTCTCATAATCCTTCTCATCATACGGAGATATTGTCTCATGTTCTATTAAGACAGAAAAGGAATTCTCTAAATATAAGGCCCCAGCCTTAAACCTAACTTAATCTTGAGTTATTACAAGATTACACATTGAGGATCCTTTCGGGTTTAGAGTTTTAGAGAATTAGATCATAAAACTTGCATTACATTCCACATATAAACAAAGTGGTTACATAAAGATAGTATTCTTCATTCCCATCAATGGAAACACATTTAAAATAATACATGGATTATTTCTTGACACATCCTTGACTCTATCATCTTATCATGTACCTTTCCCTTGACCTGTGAAAAACATTTCAAAAACTTGGGATGAGCATAAAAACTCAGTATGGGTTATAAAAAAAACATGGAAAGGAAACATGAGTTCATATATACATAAGAATGAAATCATACTTTACCCATAAAACATAGCCACATTAACATACCTCATAAAATCATGAATAAATCATAGAAATCATAAGACATAAAGGTAACTTGAGGCATTCATAACATTCTTACGTAGGGAGTAACCCTCTTGGTTACGTTTGGAATACCCATCACAGTATATTCCCTAAAATCACTTCGGAGAAACCTTAACGTTTCACTCCTTCGCGTTACCCAATGCATTGGAGAGCCATAACGGGCTCACCCGCCCTTAGTTTATCACGGAACCACCCGTCTTCATAATAATGCCCAAGAACCATAACATAATCATATCACATAAAACATGCATAAAGGAAACATAACATTTCCACATTTCAATCACGAGATATCAATACAACACATTGATATAATAAAAACATTATTAAAAACATTTTCAATACCAAAGTAAAACATGGTATTTATTTTTCTTTTAAAAAAAGAAGGTATGGCTTGTAGAGGAAGCCGAAACTCAAATAACGGTTACGACGGCGGAGAATTCGTTGTCGCCACATACGTACGACAAAAACATTCCCTTTTGTCGTTTAGTAAACACTTCGTATAAAAAATATTCCTTTTGAATAAACGTAAAATTCAAAAGGGTTTATACACCGTATAAAAGAAAGTTGTGTATAAAATAAAATAGGCCTCAATGAAAGAAGATTGAGACGAAGTCCCATACCTCGTATCCGACTTGACCCGACCGTTCTTTAAGCTCCTGAATAATAAACTTGATTTAATCTCTACTTGCTTATGAATCTTTTTCAAGTTCATTATTCCTTTTATACCATGTTATGAACATCATGTAATCATTTAAGTTAATAATGTTCATTTTGTCGGTATTTGGTTCTTAAGTCAAAAATAGACTTCTTATACTTACATGTTGTTAATTTGGTCAAAGTTTCATTATATCCAGAATGGTATTCATGATTTAGATATCATATATGTCATATATATCCAGTACATACATTCATTTATAATATTACATCACATTTAGAGGTAAGAAATGAAATGCACCGTTCATGGAGATGGTAAGCCGTATGTACGCATGAACGCTACTTCCATTTCTATTTCATATTTTCTGGAATGGAATCATAATGATAAAAGAGTATATTATAATTCCAGTATAATAACATATATAATATCATTAACTTTATCCTTTACACATCCCACATATGGTATTAACGAATCAAATCACTTTTAGGGGGCGGTAGTCCGCACTTCCTAAAATGAAGATATCGTGTTTTACCCATAATGGAAACCATAAAGGTATGCCCAAAATGAAAAAAAACAGAAGCTTAAGGAAAACATAAACATATTATATATCATATATAAAAATAGTGACATCATAATGGCCACCTTTGAAGGTGTTAAATGAGTGTTGAACAATCATCGTTTCGGGAGGCAGAATTTCGCCATCCACGGAAACCTTATGTTCTTTATCCATTTGATGTAGTTGTGTGAGAGTGTAGCTCAAATAAATATTATAAAAACATCCTAGTATATTGAAGATACTGGTTTTGTTACAAAAGAAGTAAATAAAAGAGTTTAAGGGGTTGGAGAAGCAAAATAAAACAAATGAACATGAGAGAATGAATTACCTTTAAAAGTGTAACTCCTTTTGAGTTGAGCCTAAAGGCTTCCTTTGAAAGGATTATTCCCAAAGGGAATCCTCTAGGATGAGGAGAGGGATGTGGAGAGAGCAAATGGGAAGGTTTTGGCCGAGCCAGAGGCTTTAGTAGTGTGTGAAATGAGGTAGAGTTGGGGGCCTTTTATAAGGGGAGAGGAGGGGCACTTTTGGAAAGTAAAGAACCATTACTTTATTTGAAAATGTGTTTCGGTTTTAAAAGGTCCCACATTTATATAATTCGTGGATAAGGTGATAAGGGTTCAAAATCCACTCATCCAATTGGTTTTGGACATGTGTAGTTCATAGATTTTACATTATCTTTCTATTTTATTTAAATCTTCAAATAATGATGTCATCGCTGCATCATTATTATGTCATAAATAATTAAATTTATTTAATGTCTAAAAATTATAAAAAAAATACTATGATATAGGAAATCTTTTTATCTTTCCAATGACTATTTATAATAAAAATTTGGAATTGTATAACCCCACATAAAAATTGTTTTCGCAAAACATATTATGTTTGTGTCATTTTCACTTTAACATTAAATAAAAAGTAATTTATGTCATTTCCCAAAAAAAGTGGATCCATGGGGTCCCCAAGTTGACCCATGGAATTTCATGGTCGGCCGTGACACAACCAATAAGGTTGGGACATGTGTCTAGGTCATTTCATATTATTAAAGCATTATTTATACCTTAAAGTACCCTAATTACCACTAATCGCGATTAAGAACTTAATAAGTTACTATTCACCAAAAAATTATTATAATCTCATTGAACCACATTTTACTTATTAATGACAACCATTTATGTCGTATTTTCAAAATTCAATACACATTAGTGGTAAAATTTCATTTAACTGAAAAATCAGTTTGCTTGATTACCACTTAGTGGTTTCACTATTCATCAAAAATTGAAGTTTTTCAGAAAATTACCAAAAATTCACCCTAAGCTATATTTGATATTCCGAATTCAAAAATGAAGTCCATTTTACAAAATTCAAATCATATAAGTCACATTAATTAATTCAATAATTAATTCCCGCTGCCAGAGCAAAGAGCGTGTTTTTATGAAACAACAAGTATCAAAAGATTGACACCAGTTTAAGTCTAATTTCAAAGTGAAATTGATTCCAATGACCACCATTGGATTAAATGGTAAAAATATATTCTAATTTAACTTCAAAACAAATTCAAAACCTAATCTAATCATATAAATAAATTAGATTAAAAAGAAGTTTTGATGTAAAATGCAGCATTTTTCACTATTCATAAAAAAAATGAACATTGTCAGAAAAATACCAAAAATTCACACAAGGTAAATTCTGATGTCTCAATCATAAGGAATAAGTTTATTTTGAAAAACATAGTTTATAAAATTGTCAAAATATAGATTCAAAAATTGTTTTCCATCAAAAGGCACTAAAACAATCTTTTAAGAATATTAGTGTATTCCATGCTTAAGATTGGATTTACATTCATCTTAAGCCTCTAAAACACTATCTCAATCATTAATAGACATAGGTAAAAATATCTATTATTCATTACTCACTTGGGATGTTACATCCTTCCCCCCTTTAGAGAATTGTGTCCCCGCTATTTATTTACTTATCGAATAAATGGGGTACTTATCCCTCATTGCATTTTCAGATTCCCATGTTGCCTCTTCAATCATGTGGTTTTTCCACAAAAACTTTACCTTCTTAATCACCTTATTCCGTAACACTTGCTCCCTGTGGTCAAGAATCTGGACCGGTTGTTCCTCATAAGATAGGTTCTCTTCCAGCTGAACTACCTCTGGACTCAACGCCTGAGATGGATCTGGCATATAATTTCTCAACATCGAAACGTGAAAAACATTGTGTACCTGATATAAACTCGTAGGTAAAGCCACTCGGTATGCAACTGATCCAACTCTTTCCAGAATTTCGTATGGTCCAATAAACCTTGGACTCAACTTTCCATTCTTACCAAATCTCATCACACTTTTCCAAGGAGAAACCTTGAGAAAAACATGATCACCTACCTCGAAAGATAGATCCTTTCTCCGGTTATCCGCATAACTCTTCTGCCTGCTCTGAGCTGTTCTCATTTGTTTCTGAATCAGCTGAACTTTTTCTGCCATCTCTTCTACCAATTCTGGTCCCATCAACTTCCTTTCACCCACTTCATCCCATAAAGCTGGAGTTCGACACCGCTTCCCATATAATTCCTGAAATGGTGCCATCTGTATACTGGAATGAAAACTGTTATTATATGAAAAATCAACCAAAGAAATATGTTGGTCCCAACTTCCCTGATAATACATAGAACAAGCTCGTAGCATATCCTCCAATGTCTGAATTGTTCGTTCTGACTGCCCATCTGATTGAGGATGAAAAGGTGTACTAAAATTTAATTCACTACCCAACGACTTCTGAAGGCCTTTCCAAAAGTTAGAAGTAAACCTGGGATCACGATCCGATACAATGGAGAGAGGAACTCCATGTAACCTGACTATCTCTTTAAGATACAAACGGGAAAGTTGATCAATAGAGAAAGTATCTCGTATAGCAGGAAAATGAGCAGATTTGGTCAAGCGATCAACAATAACCCAGATTGCATTATTACCTCGAGATGTCTTTGGTAATCCAACAAAAAAGTCCATGTATATATTCTCCCATTTCCACTCTGGCACTGGTAAAGGCTAAAGCATCCCTTTCGATAACTGCTGCTCTGCTTTAACCTGCTGACAAGTCAAACACTTCACAGTAAAATCAGCAATATCTCTTTTCATTCCATCCCACCAGTAATACTCCCGCAGATCTCTATACATCTTAGTAATTCCCAGATGAACTGAAAACGGAGAACTATGAGCTTCACATAACAGCTCTCTCTTCAACTGTGAATCACAAGGCACACACAATCTCTTCCCAAATCTAAAAACGCAATCACTATCAATGTTGAATTCAGGCAACTTACCTTTCTGAACCAGCTCTATCTTTTTCTGCAACTCACTGTCTTGCTTCTGTGCTTGCTTGATTCTATCTGATAGAGATGATCTCACTGATACCTGAAACAAAACAGAAGGAATTCCTGCACCAGAAACTTCTATGCCAAAGTTCATTAAATCCTTAACCAAAGGATCACGTTCCAAACGCAACATTGTTAATGAAGCATTACTTTTTCGACTCAAAGAATCAGCCACTTTATTTGCTTTTCCCGAATGGTAATGTATTGTACAATCATAATCCTTGATTAATTCCATCCATCTCCTCTGTCTCATGTTTAACTCTTTCTGAGTGAATATATACTTTAAACTTTTGTGATCGGTATATATTTCACACTTTACTCCATACAAATGCTGCCTCCAAATTTTTAAAGCAAAAACAACAGTAGCTAATTCCAAATCATGTGTAGGGTAATTTACCTCCTGAGTTTTCAACTGTCGTGAAGCATAAGCAATTACCTGATCATTCTGCATTAGGACGCAACCATGTCCTTTCAATGAAGCATCACTGTATATAACAAACTCACCATTCCTGGAAGGTAGTGCCAAAACTGGAGCATTCACCAATATTCTTTTCAATTCCTGAAAACAA
Organism: Viscum album; assembly: GCA_963277665.1. NCBI lineage: Eukaryota > Viridiplantae > Streptophyta > Magnoliopsida > Santalales > Viscaceae > Viscum > Viscum album. The sequence goes on from OY728152.1 coordinate 917,306,891, forward strand.
TCATCACATTCTTTTGTCCAGATAAACTTAACACCCTTCCGAGTTAGCTTAGTCATTGGACTAGATAACCGTGAAAAATTTCTAACAAACCTTCGGTAATATCCCGCCAAACCAAGGATGCTACGAATCTCGGTTACATTTATGGGTCTTGGCTATTCTTCCACAACTTTGGTTTTTGCAGGATCAACAGTTATTCCATCATTAGAAACAATGTGACCCAGGAAAGAAATTTGTTGCAACCAAAACTCACACTTTCTGAATTTCCCATACAATTTCTTTTATTTTAAGGTTTTCAAGATAACCTTTAAATGTTTTTCATGCTCCTCTTTACTTTTAGAAAACACCAAAATATCATCAATGAAAACCACCACAAACTTATCCAAGAACTCATGGAAAATTCTATTCCTTAAGTCCATGAATACAGTAGGTGCATTGGTTAGCCCAAAAGGCATTACTACAAATTCATAATGGCCATATCTCGTACGGAACGCGGTCTTCGGAATATCTGCCTCCTTTACCTTCAACTGATGGTACCCCGATCTCAAGTCAATCTTTGAAAAAAACTGAGCTCCCTTTAGCTGATCAAACAAATCATCGATATGAGGCAAAGGATATTTGTTCTTAACAATGATATTATTCAAGGCTCTATAATCAATGAAAAGTCTCATAGAACCATCTTTCTTTTTAACAAATAAAACAGGATCACCCCATGGTGATGTGCTAGGTCTAATGAAACCTTTCTCTAATAAATCTTGCAATTTCTCCTTCAACTCTAAAAGTTCAATTTGTGCCATTCGATAAGGGGGTTTTGAAATTGGCTTAGCATCAGGAACTAAGTCAATAGTAAACTCAACTTCCCGATCTGGTATTATTCCCGGCAACTCATCAGGAAAAACATCAGGATACTCATTTACCACTGGCACATCATTAATCTGAACAGTTCCTTTATTTTCAACGACATGTGCAAGGTAACATTCATTTCCATCTTTTACAAGTTTCTCGGCCTCTTGATATGTTATCAAAAGTAAGGGTTCATTCCTGTAAACAAACTGAAAGTCTTTCTGAAATGAAACTTCTTTAGATCTACAGTCAATCTTAGCATGGTAAATAGAGAGCCAATCCATACCCAGGATAACATCAAACTCTACTAGAGGTAGAACAATAAGGTTTGCAAGTAGGTTCTTTCGACAGATAAGGATAGGAAGATTATTATAAATTCTTTTTGCCTCGACACTTCCCCCAGGTGTTTTTACCAAAAGTTCAGGAGTCATTTCTTGAGATGGTAATCCCATTTTACTAGAAAAGGTTTCAGAGATGAAAGAATTTGTAGACCCTGAATCAAACAACACATTGGCATAATCTGAAAAAACAAACAAAGTACCTGATACAACTTCATTTGATGGCCAAACATCTGCTGAAGTAGTTGCAAAGGATTTCACCACCCCTTTCTGCTTGTAGTCTAAATGCTTCCCATCACTCAAGCTCCTTGTCGGACAATCGTTTGCATAGTGACCCATCTCATTGCACTTATAACATTTCACTAACTGTAAATCAAATTTTTTCTTACCTTCACCTAGATCCTTTTCAGTGCAATCACGAGCCTTATGTCCCATCTTACCACATCGGTAGCACTTCCCAGAATTCAGAAGACATTTCCCAGCATTCCTTTTTCCACATTTATCACAAACTGGAAACTTAGTTCTCTTACCATCAGACTTTTTTGAAGAATTCTTAACTTTCTCCAGCCACCTCGGTCTCTTCTTCTGCTGGTTGTTATAGAAAACTTGGTCATCAGCAAACTCCATTTCCACCTTATTAGTACATCGAACAAGCTTTTCATAACTTTTAAACTCACGAGAAGCTAATGCCCTTCGGTACTTTGGCTTTAATCCTGAGTAAAAACGATTGATTTTACTATCAAGGTCCCGGATAAAATTTGGAGCATACCTTGCCAATCGAGTGAACCTTTCTTCATAGGCAGCCACTGAGTCTTCCTCTTGCCTCAATTCCAAGAATTGCTTTTCCATACTAAGTCGAACAACCTTAGGAAAATACTTCTCAAGAAACATACCTTTGAATTCATCCCAGCCAAGAGCATCAATCTCATCGGCGTCCCTGATATTTTTAACCATAGACCACCACTGATCTTCTTCACCCTCCAAACGGTAAATAGCAAGACTAACCTTTGGATTGTCTGAACACCCCATGACATCAAAAATCTTCTCCAGTGCTTTAATCCACCCTTCAGCTTGCACAGGGTCAGATGATCCTCTGAATGATGGTGGATGTTGCCTCATGAAATGTTCCACCACTAACATGTTCCTCTGTGGTTGATCTGGCTGATCTCGTGCATGGATACCACCGCCATTTATCGCTTGAGTCAACTACGCCATTACTGCAACAAACTGTTCAGTTCCAATTCCGACCATTTCTGGATGCTGATTCGGAAGGTTATTTCCTTCTGTATGCCTTCCTAGCACAACTTCCCTGTTTCCTCTGCGGAAAACCATTATGAACAAACATGTCTTAGATGAAGCAACATGGTAATCTTTAAATGCTATATCATTTCAAAAAAAATATTTTTGGATAATCATTTAATAGAATTCTAACTCCTAAAGTTATCTAAACCGACCTCTGATACCAACTATAAGGCCCCAGCCTTAAACCTAACTTAATCTTGAGTTATTACAAGATTACACATTGAGGATCTTTTCGGGTTTAGAGTTTTAGAGAATTAGATCATAAAACTTGCATTACATTCCACATATAAACAAAGTGGTTACATAAAGATAGTATTCTTCATTCCCATCAATGGAAACACAATTAAAATAAAACATGGATTATTTCATGACACATCCTTGACTCTATCATCTTATCATGTACCTTTCCCTTGACCTGTGAAAAACATTTCAAAAACTTGGGATGAGCATAAAAACTCAGTATGGGTTATAAAAAAAAACATGGAAAGGAAACATGAGTTCATATATACATAAGAATGAAATCATACATTACCCATAAAACATAGGCACTTTAACATACCTCATAAAATCATGAATAAATCATAGAAATCATAAGACATAAAGGTAACTTGAGGCATTCATAACATTCTTACGTAGGGAGTAACCCTCTTGGTTACGTTTGGAATACCCATCACAGTATATTCCCTAAAATATTTTCAGAGAAACCTTAACGTTTCACTCCTTCGCGTTACCCAATGCATTGGGGAGCTATAACGGGCTCACCCGCCCTTAGTTTATCACGGAACCACCCGTCTTCATAATAATGCCCAAGAACCATAACATAATCATATCACATAAAACTTTCATAAAGGAAACATAACATTTCCACATTTCAATCACGAGATATCAATACAACACATTGATATAATAAAAACATTATTAAAAACATTTTCAATACCAAAGTAAAACATGGTATTTATTTTTCTTCTAAAAAAAGAAGGTATGGCTTGTAGAGGAAGCCGAAACTCAAATAACGGTTACGACGGCGGAGAAGTCGTTGTCGCCGCATACGTACGACAAAAACATTCCCTTTTGACGTTTAGTAAACGCTTCGTATAAAAAGTATTCCTTTTGAATAAACGTAAAAGTCAAAAGGGTTTATACACCGTATAAAAGAATGTTGTGTATAAAATAAAATATGCCTCAATGAAAGGAGACTGAGACGAAGTCCCATACCTCGTATCCGACGTGACCCGACCGTTCTTTAAACTCCTGAATAATAAACTTGAGTTAATCTCTACTTGCTTATGAATCTTTTTCATGTTCATTATTCCTTTTATACCATGTTATGAACATCATGTAATCATTTAAGTTAATAATGATCATTTTGTCGGTATTTGGTTCTTAAGTCAAAAATAGACTTCTTATACTTACATGTTGTTAATTTGGTCAAAGGTTCATTATATCCAGAATGGTATTCATGATTTAGATATCATATATGTCATATATATCCAGTACATACATTCATTTATAATATTACATCACATTTAGAGGTAAGAAATGAAATGCACCGTTCATGGAGACGGTAAGCCGTACGTACGCATGAACGCTACTTCCATTTCTATTTCATATTTTCTGGAATGGAATCATAATGATATAAGAGTATATTATAATTCCAGTATAATAACATATATAATATCATTAACTTTATCCTTTACACATCCCACATATGTTATTAACGAATCAAATCACTTTTAGGGGGCGGTAGTCCGCACTTCCTAAAATGAAGATATCGTGTTTTACCCATAATGGAAACCATAAAGGTATTCCCAAAATGAAAAAAACAGAAGCTTAAGGAAAACATAAACATATTATATATCATATATGAAAATAGTGACATCATAATGGCCACCTTTGAAGGTGTTAAATGACTGTTGAACAATCATCATTTCGGGAGGCAGAATTTCTCTATCCACGGAAACCTTATGTTATTTATCCATTTGATGTAGTTGTGTGAGAGTGTAGCTCAAATAAATATTATAACAACATCCTAGTATATTGAAGATACTGGTGATGTTACAAAAGAAGTAAATAAAAGGGTTTACGGGGTTGGAGAAGCAAAATAAAACAAATGAACATGAGAGAATGAATTACCTTTAAAAGTGTAACTCCTTTTGAGTTGAGCCTAAAGGCTTACTTTGAAAGGATTATGCCCAAAGGGAATCCTCTAGGATGAGGAGAGGGATGTGGAGAGATCAAATGGGCAGGGGTTGGCCGAGCCAAAGGCTTGTGTAGTGTGTGAAATGAGGTAGAGGTGGGGGACTTTTATAAGGGGATAGGAGGGGCACTTTTGGAATGTAAAGAACCATTACTTTATTTGAAAATTTGTTTCGGTTTTAAAAGGTCCCACATTGATATAATTAGTTTATAAGGTGCTAAGGGTTCGAAATCCACTCATCCAATTGGTTTTGGACATGTTTAGTTCATAGATTTTACATTATCTTTCTATTTTATTTAAATCGTCAAATAATGATGTCATCGTTGCATCATTATTATGTCATAAATAATTAAATTTATTTAATGTCTAAAAATTATAAAAAAAATACTATGATATAGGAAATCTTTTTAGATTTCCAATGACTATTTATAATCAAAATTTGGACTTGTATAACCCCACTTAAAAATTGTTTTCGCAAAACATATTATGTTTGTGTCATTTTCACTTTAACATTAAATAAAAAGTAATTTATGTCATTTCCCAACAAAAGTGGATCCATGGGGTCCCCAAGTTGACCCATGGCATGTCATGGTCGGCCATGACACAACCAATGAGGTTGGGACATGTGTCTAGGTCATTTCATATTATTAAAACATTATTTATACCTTAAAGTACCCTAATTACCACTAATCGCGATTAAGAACTTAATAAGTTACTATTCACCAAAAAATTATTATAATCTCATTGAACCAAATTTTACTTCTTAATTACAATCATGTATGTCGGATTTTCAAAATTAAATACACATTAGTGGTAAAATTTCATTTAACTGAAAAATCAGTTTGCTTGATTACCACTTAGTGGTTTCACTATTCATCAAAAATTGATGTTTTTCAGAAAATTACCAAAACTTCACCCTAAGCTATATTTGATATTCCGAATTCAAAAATGAAGTCCATTTTAAAAAATTCAAATCATATAAGTCACATTAATTAATTCAATAATTAATTCCCGCTGCCAGAGCAAATAGCGTGTTTTTATGAAACAATAAGTATCAAAAGATTGACACCAGTTTAAGTCTAATTTCAAAGTGAAATTGATTCCAATGACCAACATTGGATTAAATGGTAAAAATATATTCTAATTTCAATTAAAAACCAATTCAAAACATAATCTAATAATATAAATAAATTAGATTAAAAAGCAGTTTTGATGTAAAATGCAGCATTTTTCACTATTCATAAAAAAATGAACATTGTCAGAAAAATACCAAAAATTCACACAAGGTAAATTTTGATGTCTCAATCATAAGGAATAAGTTTATTTTGACAAACATAGTTTATAAAATTGTCAAAATATAGATTCAAAAATGGTTTTCCATCAAAAGGCACTAAAACAATCTTTTAAGAATATTAGTGTATTCCATGCTTAAGATTGGATTTACTTTCATCTTAAGCCTCTAAAACACAATCTCAATCATTAATAGACATAGGTAAAAAATATCTATTATTCATTACTCACTTGGGATGTTACACTAAATCTTATGACAATAAATTAAAGCAAGAGAAGAAGAGAACGGTGGAACAAGAGATAGATAAAGGGAAAAAGGGAAAGAAGGATTTTCCATTATGCGATAATTGTGGGAAGAATAACCCCGGTACTTGCCTAAATGGAATGGGAGTTTGTTATAAATGTGGGGAAAAAGGTCACCTAGCGTGTGATTACAAGGGAAAGAAAGAGGCTATCAATGTTGAATGCTAAAATTGTAGGGAAATGAGGAATTATGCAAATGAATGTCCTAAGCATCAGGGAAACTTACCTTAGAAAAGGCCAAGGGATCAAGGACAATCATATGATGTTACTACAGTTGAAGTGGAATAATTAATGTATTGGTGCTTTTGGACTCAAGGATTATATTCTGGTTGTAATAATAATGTGATATATATAAGGATTGTACTGCAGTACCTGTTTTTTTTCATTATGGTTTTAATATGATGAAGGTAATCATATTTTTAGTATGTGAAAATTAGAGAAAATTTACATTGTTTGGGGAATCTGATGTTACAATTGATTTTGGAATTTAGAGACCTTTTAGAGAAAGTCTGTATAGAGGTATTTTGGATAGTATTGTTTAAAGTTAAAACATTTATGAAGATTAATTTTGGAATATTATAATACTATAATTTTAGGAAAAGGACAACCTGAAGGGTGGGGCATAACCCATCGCGTCGGAAAAAGTTGCAGGAATCGAACCCACAGCCATAGCGCGACATGCCTTTATTACCTACCACTAGCCTACAGGAAGTCCCTGGATATTACAAAATAGTTTTCCTAATCAAAATGGTATGTGGTAATATTTGGAACCTTATACAATTAGGATAAATAGAATATTTTTGAGTTATGTTACCATTTGGAGTGAAAGATGGGTTCGTGGTAAAAATTTATTAATGAATGAAAGCCTACATGACAAGTAAGTATATTTCCTTACATTCTTAGTAAATCTCTTAAATAAATTCCTCATCTTTATGAAAGGTTACTTAAAACAAAATCGTTGTCGGTTAACTTTTTCAACTGGGGATTCAATTACCATTTTACCAATCAAAAGTTTGTGATTTTCTTATGGTTAACTTTATCCTAATCTTGTTTTCTACAACACTCCATCAGACCTTGATGGTTTGTTTCTCCTCCATATCCATATTTTCATAGAATCATAGTATGGGCTCTCTCGGGTGACCTTTGTACTTCTCTTTCTATATTTTAATGTTATATTCTTATTAACCCTATTTTCGATCTGGGTTTTCAACAAATGTATTTTCTATTTTCAACCTTTTATTTTAAAAGAATATTTTCAAATTGTGAGGACTCAATTTATTGAAGGAGGGGAGAATGTAACGCCCCATGCTTTCACGATACACTTCTCTTTCAATAATGCAATAGCTTGCATTGTACGCATGTTCGAGATTCTAACACACCGCGACCAATCAAAATATTAGTTATGACTATTAATACCCACTTTTTGAAATTATATAAATTTTATATTTCAAAATGGACTTCATTTTTGTATTTGGAATATCGAAATTATCCTAAGTTGAATTTTTTGTAATTCTCTGAGAACTTCCAATTTTCTATGAATTCTGAAAAATACATAAAAACAACTTTTTTAATCAAAATAATTAATAGTGATAAATTATAATATTGAGTGGTTATAAAGTATAATTAGCATATATTTTTACCATTTTATCCAATGTTGTTCATTATAATTAATTTCACTTTGAAATTGGACATAAACAATTGTCAATCTTTTGATATATATTGTTTCTTAAAAACATGCTATTTGTTGTGACAGCGGGAATTAATTATAAAATTAATTAATGCAAATTATATGTTTGTAATTTTTTAAAATAGACATCATTTTTGAATTTGGAATATCAATTATAGATTAGGGTGAAATTTTGGCGTTGTTCTGAAAAACATTAATTTTTGATGAATAGTGTAACCACTAATTGGTAGTTAAAAAACAGATTTTTCATTTAAATGAAACATTACCACTTCTGTGATTTGATTTTCAAAAATACGACATACATGGTTGTCATTAGGAATTAAAATTTGGTTCAATGGGATTAAAATAATTTTTTGGTGAATAGTAACTTTTAGTTTAATTAATCGCGATTAAAGGTAATTAGTGAAATTTAAGGTAAAAATGATATTATAAAAATGTAATAATACCTTTAAAATTGTCCTACCCCTATTGGATGAGTCATGTCCGACGAAGAGAATCCATGGGTCAACTTGGGGACCTCATGGATCCACATTGGTAGCAAAATGAAATTAAAAACCTTTTATTGAATGTTAAAATAAAAATGTCACAAACATGAGTTGTTTTACTAAAACAATTTTTAAATGGGTTTATTCAAGTCATATTTTTTACTATAAATATTCATTAGAAATCTAAAACGATTTCCTACATCATTATATTTGTTTTATAATTTTTAGAAATTAAATAAATTAAATTAAGTATGACACCATGATGATGAATCGATTACCTCATTAGTTAACAATTGAAATAAAATGAAAAGATAATGTAAAATATAATACTTACACATGTCAAAAACCTATTTTATAAGTATATTTCGAACCATTATTACCTTATCCTTGAAATATAGAATTTTGGGACCTTTAGAATCCGAAAATCTTTTCATAATAAAGTAACATTTCAATCATTCCAAGAGTGCCCCTGCTCTCCTCTTATAAAAGGCCCCCACCACTCCCACCTTATTCACACCTTCAAGCCATTTGGCTCGGCCATCCTCTGCCCAAATACTCTACCAACTTCCCTCTATTTCTCCTAGAAGCCTCAATTTGGGATGAATTCTTCCCAAAGAATCCTTTGGCTCAAATCAAAAAAGAGTTACACGAGTCTATGGTAATGTCTTCTCTTATGTTATTTTGTTTTATTTTTCTTCTCCAACCCCATAAACTCTTTTTATCCATTTATTTTGTAAAAACACCAGTATCCTCAATATACTAGGATGTTTTTATAAGATTTATTCGAGCTACACTTACACACACCTACATCTAATTGTTAAAAAACATACTGTTTCTGTGGATGGCGAATTTCTGCCTCACGAAATGATGATTGTTCAACACTCATATACCACATTCAAAGGTTTCCATTAAGATGGCACTATCTTTATATGTGATATATAATATGTTTATGTTTTACTTATGCTTCTATATTTTTCATTTATGTCATACCTTTATGGGTTCCATTATGGTTAAACACGATATTTTCATTTTAGGAAGTGCGGACTACCGCCCCCTCAAAGTGATTTGAATCGTTAATAACATATGTGGGATGTATAAAGGATGGAGTAAATGGTATTATATATTATATTATACTGGAATTATATTATAACTGTATATCATTATGTTTCATTCCATTAAAATATGAAATAGAAATGAAAGTAGCGTGAATGCGTACGTACGACTTAATGTCTCCATTAACGGTGCATTTCATTTCTTACCTCTAAATGTTATGTAATGTTATAAATGAATGTATATACTGGATATATATTTTTTATATGATATATACATCATGACTATAATTCTGGATATAAGGGATATTTCACCACATGAACAACTTGTAATTATAAGAAGTTTACTTTTGACTCAAGTACCAATGATCGACAAAATGAACGTTATTAACTTAAATAATTAGATAATGTTCATAACATAGCAATAAGTGATATAAAAGGAATAATGAACATGAAAAATGTTCTTAAGAAAATAGAAATTAACTCTAGTTTATTATTCATGAGGTTAAATAATGATCGAGTCAAGTCGGACACGAGGTAAGGGAACTTCTTAACCCAATTTCTATTCTTTGGGTTAATCTCCTACTTTAAAATTATGTCACGATATTATTATGTCTCATATTGTATTTATAGTTTCTTTATGTCCTAATATATTGAATACACATAATAGATCTATTTTATTTAAAAACAATGAAATTTTTAAGGGACTTCATCTCAATCTCCATTCATTGAGGCATATTTTGTTTTATACACAAATTTCTTTTATACGGTGTATAAACCCTTTTGACTTTTACGTTTATTCAAAAGGAATATTTTTTATACGAAGCGTATTACTAAACGACAAAAAATAATGTTTTTCTTTCCATACATATGCGGCGACAATGACTTCTCTGCCGCCGTGACCGTTATTTGAGTTTCTTCTTCCTCTACAAGCTATAACTTTTTTAAAATGAAAAATAAATACAAAGTTTTAATTTTCTTTAATTTTGGTATTGAAAATGGTTTTGAAAGTGTTTTTATTATATCAATGTGTGGTATTTATATCTTGTGATAGAAATGTGGAAATGTTATGTTTCCTTTATGCATGTTTTATGTGATACGATTATGTTATGTTTTTTGATATGTTTAAACCTATTCATATGAGGAATGAATTGGTCTTAATAAGTGATTGGTGGAGCCTGCTATAGCTACTCGATGCATCGGTATGTCTCATGAGACAAGTTAGTGTCTTGGCACGAGGCCTTGACAAAATATTATTTGTGGTCTTGGCATGAGGCCTTGACAACGTGGTTATGAAAGTCTGGAATTATGCATTCCATCATTATGAAAGTGGTTATTGATATTGCATGTGATTATTCGACTAGTAGAATATCCATGTGAGTAAGTAAATGGCATTATTTAATTTTATTTTTTCCATATTTTTCTGAAGTTCAAGTTTAAAAAGGCTTTTGTTTTAGTTATACATTTCCTTAAATGTTAATGATTATTTATCAAAGCTTCCGCAATATTGTTATCCTTATTGAGCATCTGAGCTGACCCCTTTCAATGTTTTAATATTTTCCAGGATGTGAAGAAGTATTTTATGAATGACCTGCAGGGATAGTCAGAAGAGGATATTAGTGTGGAATATGGAGACTTTGTTATTATAGTTTTTCACTTTATGATGTAATGTAACATTAATGAACGTATCTAGTGTTTCCAAGGCTACTAAACTAATTGGTCATTCGAGACTTGATCTTTTGTGATCATGCCAATGTTATGAAGTAATGCACTGACTCCGAGTAGCTGGGGTCGGGGCGTTACATAAAACCCTTAGAAAACCATTACTCTATATTATAGGACACCATTCTAAAACTAAATAAAATCCCAATAAAATAATAATATCTTATACATGTAATTTCTTAACAACCAAAACACGTTATTTTGTCTGACATTATAAAAATACAAATGTATATTGTACACTTAATAATACTATTATAATTTTTTAAAAATTGATAAAATTTTATATATTAATTACATACATTGTCAATATGTATCTCACAAGGTTTCATATATAGTTATTATTCAACAGGTACACCCTTTGTGGGATCTTTTGTCCAATCATGTGATAGATTAATAATTTTATAATGTTTTGGATGAAATTATACTATATAATGATGTGAATAATATTTATAGGGTTATATATATGTCTCTAGTATCCTTTCAAAAAAATTATTTTATTCAAATTCTTCATTTGGGTATATCTTGTTATCTTACCCATATTTTAACGTCATCAAATATATGTTAAAACATATAAAAAGATGGACATTAATTGGGAAAAAATTTAATTAAAATACCACATAAAATAGAACTCACATTTCCCAATACTGATATCCACGATCCCCTATGTGAATAAAAATATCAATTAATCATTTATAATGTAATACCTACAAAATCCAAAATTATTAATTTTTTCATATATTCATCAAACATACCTATTATGTATTTCCAATTGAAATTTAATGTGATAGAGTTCATTCACATCTTTGAATTCATCTTACCCCCTTACAAAAAAAATAACAATGTTACTATTATAATTGATGTATTTATTTAATCCAATATTTATGTTAAAAAAACAAACATTAATCCCCATGGATTAAGTGAAAATAGTGTATTCCAAAAAACATCCATACTCTTAGATTCCATGATACATTGAATGGAAATGACCCATAATATAAGTTATATTACACCATGATCAGGAAAAATATTTTATGAACTCCATAACCAAGGAAATACAAATAATTTAACAAATAAGTAGGTTCCTGATATTACCTATGAGATACAGATCATTTTAGATCTAGATAAAATATTTTCTAAGTTATATATTTATGGGAGACCCTAAATTCAGGTCATATGCTGATTGGTTAGTTTTGTAAATAAAGGGGTAGGAGAGTTGTGGGTGAGATACATAAAAATTAAAAGTTGTGTAATCAGAATGCACATGGTGTATTAATTAAATGACATGTATTTTATTGGAAGAGCGTTTCACACTGTGTAAAGGTTTTTTCCTAGTGAGGAAGAGTCAAAAAATATCATGAGGGGTAAAAAATGTACACACAATATAACTTCCCGAATTCAATTTTTAAAATAAGTGGCATGACATCTTTTTTTATAGAACCTCACCCCTCCCTTCTCCCTCTCACCTAATCACCCAAGGATGCTAAGACCTAGGATTTTGTACCATTTCAAGATACATACTCTAATTATTCAGCAATTCGTCATTTTGAATCCACACCTATATATAATTTACTCATTCTGCACAATCTTACATTTCTCTTATCCTCAAAAGAGACATTATTGTGCATGATCCTATGCCATATTTTTAAGGTATGGATCAATTAATTTTTTCACTATCAATTTAGACTGAATCATTTGTTTATATTTGATGATCACTCTACCCCAAAATGATAGGTGGTCTATAACTTTTCCTACAGGTTGTGTGTTTGATAAATCTATTTTCTATTATGCTACATGATGAAAATTATTATTTTCCAGTAAAATTTAATTAAATTTTAAAATTTAAAGAATTTGAATCAATTAGGTTACCCTTTAGAATGCATTTATTGATATAAATCATTTAGCATCTTCCTAGGCCTCCAATGGTGTGGAACATAGATATATTTCCAACATAATACAACTATGTTAGATACCTATTTTCTCCCCACTAATTTGGGAGCATGTTAATTTGAATTAATTTAATTTAGTTGATTAGGAGAAGTTTATTCATTAATTCCCATATGTTTACATGTCTTTTATTAAATAAATTTTTAAAATTGATTTCATATTAATTCTATTAATTAGTTATAAGAACTCCTCAAATGTGTTTTTTTTTGTAAAATCAGAATTGTAATGAGATAATTAATTGTATATTTTAGTGGATTTCATGTTTGATATCCCTTCGATCAGGAATTTATTTAATTTTATGTAATCTTCTATTATGGATCTAGAATGTAGTTGTTGATTACCTGGACACTTTTAGTCATTTGAACTTGTATCTATAGAATTTAAAGTGACTTGAAATTCCATGGATATAGCATGATTAGGTAAACATTAGATATTGTATATTTAAATGATCCTTATACCCCACCCAAGTCATTATAATGATTCAATCAAGATTTTATAGTGACTCGACATGGTAGTCATGGTCATCTCTATATTGGATCTAGTCTTTCCAAGATTGAATCATTTTCAAAAAATATATTACCATTGTCGAAGTAGTAAAAATATTATTATAAATTTTTTCATGAATTTATTATGTATTGGATTATATAGTGTTATTATTGTATACTTTATACACATTATTACATGGTGAGGATGATGTGGTTGTTGTTTTGTTATCGTATATAGGTAACCCCACTATTTTTATTTGAATCCAGTGGGTAGACTGGACTATGACCCTTTTTTATTTCTTTTTATAGTTTCCATTGTTTAAGACAGATTGATTATTGTTTATTGCGAGCAATATTTTGCTGGACACCATCACATATGCTAGGGTAACTTTATATTAAATTATGTTATACATGTTGTATATAAGATGTACAATTTATATCCTTTTATTCACCTAATATATTTATTACAGACAACATTGGTGGTGACATAAAAAATGGTGTCTCACACCATGTATGGGCCTATATTAGGTACCTAGATATGATATATATATATATATATATGTAGGTTCTATGGAAGTTGTACATTGTATGATCCTTGATTTGACTTCTTCATTGGAGAAGGGGAGTCTATGACCAAATCGGTATTGTTATACAATGTGGATATAGTTCTTATAGATATTTTTCACACGTATTTAGGTATTATATAAGATTCTTGTACACATGGTCCCCATCATTTTTGATACCTGACATGACACGTCGTGGAATATATTATATTATCTTTTAGTCATTTATTTATTAATTTCATGGTTGTTATCTTATGTTAGGTTGATTTACTTATTTTTTTATTTAATATTGATATTATAAAATTAATTTACACTCTAACATTGAGGGAATAGTGTCCAAAAACAGACACACTACACCCTCTATACTAGTCGATAGCCAATTTCATATGGAGAGGAACTCTTGAGTCTATGTCACCCACCAAATCGAGATAACATATTTGGTTCCCTATTCGAGATGTCACAATACTGTAACAATGATTTTAGATTATTTTAAGTCTATTTGTTTTGTGGAAAAAAAATGAGATTAGGAATTTCTTTTAAATTTTCAATGAGTTTTTCTTGAGAGTATCTAACTGACGTATAGTGTAATTATAAATTTCCTCATAAATAGATTTCTATTTTTTTATATTTTTACAGCTGATTAGATTCTACTATTGGGTTGAAGACATGATATAGGATGCTACCATTAATATGATTTTAATTTTTTATTTTATTTCCACATGATGAGATGAGGGTGTTCCATATCAATCTTTAATGTACGAAAATTTAGGATTCTCATTCCATGAATTATGTCATGCCATATATGAATCACTACTTTACTAAATTATATTTTTCATGTTCTTTTTCTGAAATATTGTAGAATTGATATATGAGTTTTGTAGGGGAATGGGATTTAAGATTGTTACACAGATTTGATACCATTACTTAAACAATTGTTTCTTTCTTATGCTACAACTAACACCATCTGATGTCAATTATGGCATGCTAAGTCATGGAAATTTTTTAGATGGACTAGAATGTGTTGTGTCCTTGAATAAGTGGGTGCAAAACCTTAGTTATTGAGGCTTGTGGGACCTTGAGGATCTAAATTGGTGAACAATTTATTTTAAAAATTTATTAATAATTATGAAATAAAAATTAATTTAAATAAAATTTGTATTTTTTGAAATAGAGAACTGGACATTCACTAAAATTTATAGTGGGTAATAGGCAGTGTATGTATGGATTTTGTGATAGTTTTCTATTACCAAGTCATTGATATATGTGAAGAAATCGGGATATATTTTGTTTCTAGTATATAATTTATCTATCTTTCATTTCAGACTGTGATAATCTCATTACATGTATTTTTTATGGCATATGTTTTTCATTATAGAGACATACCTCCACAACGACCTCCAGTTGTGTTCTAGGAGGGTAGAAATGAAAATTATCTAGAGGATGTGGCCCTTTTTCTCTCCATTAATAATCATACAGTTTCATTTGAGGAACTAGTTTTACTACTATATATGGGTGTTTATGTATAATTATGTGACTGTTTATTCTCTTTATAAAGTCCATTCATGGAACACAACTTATTTAATCTCTATAGTATAGTTATCATGTGTGGTCTATTAGTATAATCATTTCGTGTTGTCGGGTTATTGTGGACTACTTGCTACTATGATGTGGATTAAGACTATATTTTCAATTTAAATTGTTTTGAAGATATCCTTAGAGAGGAAAGTGAATATTGTGACTTATATGCTTCGAGGCGAATCGTTACATTGGTGGGAAGTATTGAACCAGGCTGATATGCTCTATGATATGGGTTTGTGGGATTTCAAATCTTGGTTTTATGATTAATTTTTTCATGAGAAACTATCATAATGTTGGTCCCATGAGACTATGCATATATAGTAGTAAATGATGGAATTAATATAATATTCAACAGAAATTACTAATCCTAAAGATTTTAATTTATATATCCAGATGATGTGCTATCTAGGGATAGGTTCATTGAGGAAGGTCTCAGTCATTTTATCCGATTATTGTTAAAAATGTTCTGATTGATGACTATTTCTATGAAAGGGAATCTTATTATGACTACACAGTAGATCATGAGGAAGATGGGGGAATAGGGAATAGTTGTGTAGTATTTCCACCTCGTGGATAAGCTTCTATGTGTAAAAAAAGTCTATTTCATGGCATCATATAAGTGGGTACCATCTATGATGATTGTTTTGGTAGAACATTTTTCTACCAAAATTGTGTTATATGGGTACATATGAGGATTCACTGTGATACAGACACATTCATGTGCCTATCTAGATTTATGATGGCCAAAGTGAAGTCATTTTATGTGTCCTTCCCTCATGTAGTTAGTGAAAGGGGTTGACTCATACTTTAAGATCTAGAGAGATATTTACATTTCTTCGATAGAATGAGAGCTATAGAACTACTATAAATTCAAAGCCAGGTAATGGTTGTGGCCAATATATTTGGGCACTAGTAGTACCTAGATAGAAAAATGGTCTTAGTTTTTGTAGTGGGGTTGTTTCAAAGGGCCACAATTTAGGAAAAAAATATTATGTATAGAGTACACCTAAGGAGAAGAGATTAAGAAGTCTATGGTGAGTGGTATGATCATATTTGACTCTTTTCTGGGATATAATCTTTTTTATATAGGTTCTTCCAAAAGTTTTTCATTATTAAAAATAGTGGAGTGTCTTCGTCTCTTTTTCTAGTTTCCCAATATTTTAAAAAATAATTTGTGGTCAGGTTATCACCAGGTGTGTGTTAAACCCTCATATATATATAGTACACCATTTCCTCTCATGTATGGTATATATGAGTATCTAGTATGTATTTATGTATTTAGAGTTATCTATATGTATTAAAAGAACTGATTAAAAATGTTTTTCATCGTTATATTGATTCGTTTAAAGTGGTTTTCTTGGTTGATGTATTGGTGTACTTCTAGAATCAGCAAGACCATGCCAACCATATTAAGAACATCATGAATACACCAAGTGATAATCCATTAGATTACCATATAACAAAATTCCACTTTTCTATTGATATAATTCACATATTGGTTCATATCATCTCAAATATAGAAGTTTCAGTTTACCTAGAGAAGTTGAGTGGTATCATTTCCTAGGTACTTATTGATAACCACAAACATATATGGAGTTTCATGTGGGTTTCTATATATTAAATGTGTTTTATATAGGACTTATTATTCATATAATCACCACATGTGATATTAAAGAAGAAGGATATAAATTTTTTATGGACATATACCAATGAGATATCCTTTAAAAAGCTGAAAGTTATACTGAATTCATCATTGGTATTGATTCAGCCAGATATAAGATAGATTTGTAATTAATATTGTGATACTTCTGGTATTGGAAATGTTGAAGTTTTGATGCATGATGTGTGCATTTTGGCAATCATTTCACATCAATCTAGTCCACCTCATAAGAACTACATCACCCGTGATCCTGATTTATCTATAATTGTTCATGCTTTGTGATGGCTGGGGAACTATTTATTATTAGAACATAGTGTGTTGCACATATCACACCAAATACACATGTATATATTAAAATACCTTCAAAAAAATGAGGTAATTAATGTGGATTGTGTACCTTCAGTCATTTGATTTCATTATTTCCAATACGCGAAGATTGGATAGTGCAGCTGCTGATGGACAAAGAAGGGGGAATTAGATACTGGGAATTTAGGAGAAAAGTATCAAGTGATATCATATGGACTTATTTTCATTGATTCTTTTATAGTTTTAGTTTGATAAAGTTCATACTTTTTTTCATTAGCTTTGAGCTATAATCTTCAAGATAGAGTTATGAGAATACGTCAATCTAATTCTGATGACCTATTGTTATGGGAGAGTACTAGAGGTGTGGAATAGAATTTTGGTTGTAATATTCGATGTGATGTGATGTTGGGTATTCATGGTTATGATTCGGTACCAGAATACATACATGAAGATTTTTTTGGTGTTCGGTGCATTATTTTTAGTTTTACATCCTGGTGATACCAAGTTGTATCAAGATTTACATCACTCTTATTGTCGGATGAGAATAAAATGACAGGTAGATGGATTTCTTCAAAATATGTTCCCCCTATCTGTAGGTGATGGAGATAAATCAAAAACTAGTTCAATATTTATAGTATCTACCTATATCATTTGGGAAATGTAATTATTATGTGATGGATTTTGTAACCAAATTTCTAAGATCACCTAGTGAAGTGATGGCGTGTATGTTAATATAGAGAGGATCAGGATGTTTTTCATTTCTTATATATTTGGGAGACCTTCTTAGTGGATGATATTGGGGGATTTTATATTAGTAATATTGTAAAAAATCAATGGTTTCCTCTAATAATGGAATCATATTGGCATTCCAAATTTACATCACATTTCTTGAAGAGTTATTGTATGGAATTGGGTACATTGGTGCTTCTAAGAAAAATATACCCCCCTCATTCAAATATCCAGTCATAGCACATAATTTAAGAGCCTGGGGTCATGAATATGGCATGATTTTTGGAATTCTAGGTCTCCTTGGTGAGGCATATTACCATAGTGTAGTTCTCATAAAAATTAGATATTAGGAGACTATTTAGATGGAACCTTATAATGATTTGTACTGTAGGACATATTGATCACCCATTTGTTGGTTATTGGTAGGTGAGGTATTGTTTCATGGACTATGTCCAATGAAGTTGTCTCTTAATATGGCCTTTTTTATTTGGATGATAAAGGCTACTACACAGTATAGATAGAAAACATACTCCAATCATTATCGATGACCTTTAGATATTGTGTTTAGTGATAATTAATTTTTACATATCTCACTGAGGCTTCTTCACATACATATTTGGTGTTAGTGTAAGATTTCACCAGGATATTTCAGGATGTTTTTGAATCTATTGATATTTAGGTAGATAGCCTATCAGATGAAGCTAACATCATTGGACCAATCTATAAACGATATCCTCCATATCTCACAAATGAATTGTTACAAATCAGATCTATCACACACTGTACTGGTGAATTAGGTTGACATACATGTATATTAACCCATTAAAGAGAATCATATCGGAATCACAGATAGGGGCATGAAGTTTCTCTATGGTTATTCAATTCCATTTGTATGGGTGATATGAAAACATGACCATTTACCAAATGAGACATGAGAGTGTAGGGAAAAAATATAATCTCAATGGTTAGAGTCATTCTCTTGTTATTCTTGAACAAAAAAGGAAGCGAAATTACCAGACTGATAACTTTAATGGGCCATGATTTAATGATCCTTGGGTTTTCCTATGAGTTATTATTCCTTTATTTTATACTCATCTCTTATTTATGATCACTTTTTTTCTAAGACCCTAAACTGATTCCATGGGGTAGTTGTGTTTTTTTAGAATGGAATGGTTGGGTGGGTTTTAGGTTCACTACATTCAAATTACATGGAATGTATTTAGAATATATGATTTTTTTCAATCACAAGACATTTAATGGTATGTAATGAACCTTTCCCATAGTGTAATGGGTTTTTATAATAGAGGAATACCACATGAAATACATTACATGTAAATAATTTACATGATATATAAAAGATAGTGTTTAGTTTTTTAAAATAAGGGGTGGGCCTCTTATTTTGATAGAACAATGCACCACCATTCTCTCTATCACATGAGAACCCAAGGAAGCCCATAACAAGGATTTGGTTCCATTTCACGGTCTGGACTCTATTTATTTCAACATAAGTCTTGTTGGATTAGTTCAATTATGTTTTTTAATCATCGTATTCCCTTATATGTTTATCTTCACCTCGATGGTATTATTTTTTTGTAGGATCTTATTCACTGTTTTATTGAATTTTCCCGTTATTCAATTTTCTCTTAAATTGGACTAAAATAGAAATCACTACTAGATATGTAATCTATTATGAACCTACCATAGTGGGTCTATATCATTCCCCACATGATTATTTATTTATAAAGATAGTTTATATTGTGCCATGTGTAGAACATTTTTGAGCTACCCAAAAAATTAATTAAATTGTTACGGTGAATGAATTGGTACATTTTAGGTTTCTCCTATAGTTACAATTTATGGTTAGAGTTTGTTCATCCTATAACTAGGAAACACTTGGGGTGTTCCCATTCATTATCCCCTATGTGGTACAACCCCATTTGTTTTGTGATTAGTACGTACTAATTTTAAATCCTATTAATATAAAATAATTTAATTTATTTGATTTTGATATGGTTATGTTTCCTTTTACATGATTATACATGATGTTGAATGATTAAGTTTTTTAAATATATTTTATTCGAATTGAGGAACTGAATTAAAATAACTAATTGAATGTGATGTCTATGAAATTATAAATTTTATGAGATAATGTATTGTATATAGTAGTGGATTACTTGATTTGTATACCATGGATCATTAATACATTAGATTCCATGGATGTATCTCCCATTAAATTTTTTTATGGTAGAAGATGCCTTGGAATTTTTTACTCTAAGGATCATGATTCCATAGGATTCCTTGGGATTTGATACCCCATATATCATGCTTATTTTATCAAATTGCAAATAGTCTATTGACATTCTCTTCATATACAACCCAAGTATTTATCGTGATTCTATTGTTATTCTACCAGTACTCAACATTGGTGCCTTGTTTTTATAACACGGATCCAACCCATCATGGTATGCATCTTTTGATTACATGACATGGAATTTTTTGATGTAGTACACTATTGATTATAAATCACAAACATGATGGTATTATAGATTGTATTATATGCAGTGTCTCTGGCGGATGTTTTAATATTGATTACACAGTGATGGTGATGTTTTTAATTTTTTCTATGATTTACATATAGCAAAGCTATGGGTTTTTTTATCTATTAGGTAGAATAGATATTATAACTATTTTTTTTCTATTTTTTGTTTACAATGTTTAGGTGTTTTTACAATTATTTATTGTGATCCCTATTTGGTTAGAAAATATTACATACCTCATTGGAACATTACTTTTAGTGCTTCTCTACCAACTGTGTATATATTTCACATTGCCTATTATAATGCATAGAGACTAGGTTTGTTATAAACATCAATGTCGGTGGCCTACATTGTTTTATTTTGAACCCTACTCAGGCCTTTTTTGGATAACTTTATAAACAATATGGATGCAGGTAGGGACCAATGAAGGAACCCACTATACTATGGTTGACTTGACTACTACTTAGGAGTAGGGGAGCACAAGACTATGATTGGATCATAATACTAACTATAGATAGTGCTTTTTGATTTTAGGTACATTTATTCATGTATTGTACTGGATACTTGTATACATATATATTGGATTTTTAGATACATTAAATAACACATAATTTTATATAAGATATTACATTTTCCTTTGATTATTTCTAATTTTCCCTGATATTATCTATCTCATGTTGATTTACTGATTTGGTTGTTGACTTTTCATATGCTTCCATTGTGTTACACTCTAACATGATGGAATATTCTCCCCATAGTCCCACCCAATGATATTGATACTAGTTTGAAGCCTCTAGGGTATGGGGGTATAATTGAGGCCATGTTACAATCCCACTCAGAGAATCATTTAATGGTTTATTATTCAGGATTCTGCAGAATAAGGATAAAAAATAAAATTATGTATTGGGACTATCATATATAAAATGGAGAGATAACTCAACATAATCCACCATTATTCAATATAACATAATAGTGGATAAAGGGGTATAAGGGTTTGACTTTGACCTTTAGTCAAAATATATAAATAGGATGACTTTAAACATGTTCTTGATATCGCTAATAAAATAAAATAAATGATATCCACATAATGTGAGGGTTATTGAAGGAAACAATATTCTTGGTGGGATTCTTATATGAAACTAATGGGACAACTGGATTAATGATTCCTTTCAATAGACACTATGTTGAACTAGAAATGTAACATTGAAACCACCATGTTGATTATCCTTTTGGTTAAAATACATCATCCACTTAGTGGATTATACTAAAATCCATAAATTAAATTAGTTTTAATTAAATAGAAAATGACATTAAAATATTTTTAACAAATTTATTTAAACAAAAATCCATTAATTATTTACTCTCAATCCAAAAAATATTACACTAATTTTCCATTAAATAATGTTTTAAATTATCTACGATTTACACTACATAGGATTCCGATGCATATTTTTATAATTGATACCCCATAGTGTGGTTTATTAATGATTGTACACTTTGTATTGTAATAATTTTTCATTTGATGTATAAATAAATAAATTTATTTATTTTCATTCTAAATAATCATTAATGATAGATAAAAAATTTCCATTATAAATTTATAAGAATATTATAATTTGTTTTTGTTTTTATTCACCCTATTCTAGATCAATGTTATGTTATTAAATTTTTATTTTAGGATATTGTAAAAGCCTTGTTCATAACAAATAATTTCACATCACATGGATAGTGGTCCACTTGGGAATCATCCCACATGACATGAAAATCTATATCTCAACCAAATGTTCTAAAATAATAGGGGGGACCAATTAGAGGAATAATTGGTAGTTGAAAACCATTGAGATAACCTAATAAAATGTGGGTCAATAGGTATTTTTACAATGTACTGTTTTTTACATTTAAAATACAATTATTAATTTAAAAGTTAACATTATAGTCAAAAGTAATAAATTATCATAAATGGTATTATTCATTAATGACCATGTATCATGAGGTAGTTGGAGGTTATTGTTTTATTAATATACTTGAGATTTAAATATTTATAAATTTTTGTACAAGAAAAGTTTTGAAATTCATTAACATTAAGATAAAATTTCAAGTCCATTTACATATCGCTATTTGATATTTATTTCATTATTTATGATATATTCTAAGAGAGGATTTCGATCATAGTTCTGTGATGTTATTTATTTATAAGGTTATTGAGGTTATAGAAAATTTTTATGGAACAGAAATTTTTTTTAGTATTGGGATACATAAATATTTACTTCATACAAGATATTATATTTTTATATCTATAGAATTAACAAATGGAAGAGATTATTAAAATTCATTCATTAATTAAATTGGTTGAGGATGTTGATTTCATTACATGTGAGAACCACTAACTCATTTTATTTATATTAATAGATTTTCCTATTGTCTTTAAAGTGTCAGATTGAGGAATAACATATTTTAGTAATATTGGTTGGTGAGATATTCAATTGTAAGATATATAATTTATGATATCATTTTTAATACACCCACCCAACTACATGGAAAATATATGTAATGTGATATTGAGTGTGATAGATCATTCAATGAGCAATATATATCTTATATAGAAAATTGAATAGATTTAATTCAATATATTTTCTATTAGTTTTTAGGTTTCATACTGTTGAGATATTCTCTTAGGTATTCCCTACTGGTTTTAAACATTTGGGTTGCAATTCACTTAATTTTTTAGAATTTATTGAGATGAATTATAATATATATATATAATACATGATTCAAGGATTATGATGGTATTTTTTGAACATATTTTCATGAATAGACCAAACCATTGGAATAGTATTTATAATGACTTGTATCTCAAAAAAATTATTATTTGATTTATTACATAAAAACAAAATAAAATTACACAAGCTGAATTTGAAAATATGATAAAATTTAGAGAATAATTAAATAATATTTCTTAAAAAACATAAAACCAGAAATATTTGTTTTATTCATTAATTTAGGATCCGAATTACATTCCCCCACTCGATAATAACAATGGTAATGCAAATAAAAT
Source organism: Viscum album (assembly GCA_963277665.1). Classification (NCBI taxonomy): domain Eukaryota; kingdom Viridiplantae; phylum Streptophyta; class Magnoliopsida; order Santalales; family Viscaceae; genus Viscum; species Viscum album. The sequence goes on from OY728152.1 coordinate 917,330,958, forward strand.
TGGATGAAAAGTGATCCATGAAAGGGTAATATTTAGGTCAAGCATGAATGAAATAATAATTGGAGGATATCATATGAAAATTTGATCATGGCTAGGAATAATTATATGAAATATAAAAAGAAAAATAGAATACAAATAAAATGAATATTTATAAGCATGAATTTTTTAAATTATATAAAATTTTAAATATATATATATATATATATAATTTTTCATTACATAAACAATTCTTGTAACAATACCAATACATCATAATATAAGTTTTGATAAAATAATATGGAAATGATCCACATTAAAAAATTATGAGAGTTGTTAAAATAATATTAAAGAAAATGAAGGAATAAATGTTTCAAATAAAATAAATAAGAAAGAGTATATATTATTTATAAATAATAATGATTTGAATCTACAGATGAAAATTGATAAGATATAACATAAAAATTAGGAAGAATAATATATGGAAATAATTCCCTTATATATTTTAAATGGATGGACATAAATAAGTTACAAGAATGTTATTATATTTATGGGTATATCATCAAGTAATGAAATGATATTGAATAAGAGACAATAATAATGGATGTGTATATAATATAATGTAACATATATTGAAGGTAGGTAGTGTGTGATATAGAGAGAGATTGGGATATCATAATACAAAAATGGAAATATTGATTGTGTATTAGAATATGTCCTTACCCTGAGTCATAGGCCACTAATAAGACCCAATAAACTACTAAATTAACAATTTAAATAACAAAATTTAAAATATAGTATAGTATAAATATTTAATTCAATAATTATTATAATTTAATATGAAATAATATCTATACATTTATATTATCTATTCTCCTCTTGATCACTGTGAAATATAGAATTATGGTTCTTATGATGCATCACAAATAAGGTAATGATTATAGGAAATTATATAATTATTCCACGTGATCAAGTTTTGATAAATAAACGATTTAAAACGTTAAATATGTTAAAAGGTTCAATAATATAGAAACTTTCACAACATATATATATTTAAATGTTTTTTATTTAATTATACAATTTGGTGGATTGATATCAATGATACAAAGAATTAAAAATGTATTTTTAATATTTTCATTTATTCTATAATATGAATAATATTATGAAATTAACATAACTTTTTTTTCATCTATTAAATGAGTGATTAATAATATAAATGAATGGTGGTAAAATTTTATTAATAATATCATCAATATTTATGGTGTAAAATGAATATTTTGGGATTGAAAAAAATCATCAATTAATATGATAAAATATTTATATAATATGTAATATTAATTAATCATTATGTCATGTATGTTATGTTATAATACGCTTTTAGGATATTTAAATTGAAAAATTGATTTAATTAAGAAGAAAATAATCCAACATTCATCGATTTGACTACACACCTTTTTCATTAAGACGTCTCCATTGGTATTTAAGATAACAATTCGAGGAAAAATATTTTGGTCATACTAGGGTTTCTAAAAAGTTGATTATATTGATTAATTAAGACTATATAAATATCTTTTATTTTTAAATAAGTCATTTAATTGAGTTTAAATGAAAGAATCCGAGAGTTATTTATTGGAGAATATGATATGTATATCAAATAAAATAGATAATAAATTATTTTTTATTTAAAACTATAAATTTTATTGATTTTTTATAAAAATATAAATTTTATTCTATTTATTAAAAATGGTCTTTTTATTAGTTCATTTATATATCATTCAAGATGTTTCATATGAATAATTTACAATATTATAAATTGCCATATTTTGTTGTGTTTCGATATTTTCCACCCTATGAATTATATAATAATATTATAAAAATAAAAAATTATAATAGTTTTGTCATATTAATTAAAAAAATTCAGAATATTATGGAACAACCTATAAAATATGTAATTACAATTTGTAACTTTTGAATATAAATTTGGAGTTTTATTAAATAAAGTAATACATATTATCCTAATATAGTATATTAATATTTACCTTATGTTATATATAATTTTTAATTATTTAATGGTATTTATAAAATGTATTTTCTATTTTTATTCTTGTTTGAAATAACTTATATGCTGACTTTATTAGTTACTCTTATTGGTATTTTTTATTTCAAGTATAAGGGTTCTATTTTAATAATAATGTTACTATTATTATAGTAACATTATAATTGCAGAAAAATTGTCATATAACACTACTATATTCATGATATTCAAAATATTTCCATTATAATTATCATAGTTAACATTCTATCAAGATTCACTATAATTTTTATAGAAAATAATTATCATATTTCAATAGTTTTTCTATCATAGTACATGAATTGTCATATCTATAGTAATTTTAATAGAACATGATGAATCTTATTTAAAACATTAAATTAAATTTATATATTAGTTTTTAAACCATTATACCAACATGGTACTATATAATTTATAAATTATTATCTTTGTGTGTTCTATATGAAATAAATCATTTTTAACATTATTTAATTGTGTATTAATTCGTTTTAATATAATTATTTTACAATATCATTTTTAATGACATAATTTAACTATAGAAAATATAGATATATAATTACTGAAGAAATATTCATACCCAATAATTGATGTTTATAAAGTAAACTATGTAGTTTAATTAATATTAACATTTTTAATAACACATATTTTTTCACATTAATTAATTTGTGTATTACATTTTTTGAAAACCAATTGTGTAAAAACATTAATATTTTAATCAAAACATTTGAATATTTGTTTTTTAAATTATAATAATTAAGATTATATTTGATTAATTTTTTTATTTAATATTTAAGAGTCTATGGTTATATGTTATATGGGGTAGAATCCATAGTCTTGTGTATAAAAGAGTTTTAGTAGATATGTATATTTATACATGTCAACTTTTTTGATATATGTGTATTTTAGTGGAGTTTTTTTTTGATATAATTGTTTTCCTTTATTTTATACAATTATAATTCTATTAATATTACCATATATTGATAAATGATTTATAAATATTGAGCCATATTTTTTATTTGATATTATAATTTCATGTTTTGAAACATTAATTAGAGAATAATACAGAATATTTCTCAAAATTATGAACTCAATGATTGTCATCAACCAAGGTCATATTGAATAGGGTCCTAGAGATTCGCCTTTTTAATATCATAATCCTCTTTATTTTGGTTCTTAAATTGTTCTTAAATTAGTTGTGGGGTAATTATATGGTGGAACGTGAATCATATATTTTCCTTATTGTCATTATTATTGAATGTATTATATCAACTAACTAAAAAATTACTTTTTACTAGAAAAGACAAACAAGACCACTTGAAAGAGAGAATTCGGGGATCATTTAAATTAATGTGTCCTAATACATCAATACAAATAAAATGGTTATAGATCATGGTATTGAATAAATGTTACAGAAAATTACTGATTTTTTCAAGAATTTCGTCCCCAAAAGATTGGATAAATGCCACAATGTTACCTTAAATTTCTGTATAGAGAGAGAAATCATAGTGATACATTATTGTGATAAATCGTTGAATAATTTTTTCATTAATATTATTCAGGTAATATGTGTTATGTAAAGAGTTATTTTTCATCATTGACTTTGTATTCATCTATGATAAAAATAACCCCCTTTACATATATAGTGTTATTCAATATGGAAAATCCCAAGCATCAAGTATACTGTGGATTATAGCTCCATTAAAATTATTGAATTCCATGATCATCATGGTTGGAGGTTTATTGAATAACTTTATTCCATGTATGCCACAATATGGTAATAAGTCACGCATATTACGATTGATAATGTATTTTTGAAACCGTTCATTAGATGCATCACCCTCCCCTAGCCACATTAATGTTAAAATAATGTGTAGGGATGGGGATCCTCATATTGATAATGGATATAATATTTATAATATTTTTAAATCTAGTATGATGGTTTTTATTATGTTGAGATTATTCATCCAATGGAAGAAGAAACTGTCAATGGTTACTCCTAGATTTTTATAATAATTTTTGCATTTTACTTTAATCCATAGAAGATACCAATTGAAGGGGACCCTATTTTATTTTCAATAATTTTAATGGAATTATTAATTAAGTAAGGGAAACGGGGGGGGGGGGGGGGAATGTGGTATATTTATGTTGATACCAATAATGTTTCGAATGAATAGTGCTTACTATCTGAACAATAAATAATATTTTACCATCTAAATTTTAGTATATTGAAATTAATGAAATTTATTAGAAAAGATATTAATTTATTATTTATTTCAATATCAATATATATTTCAACAATATTGGATAACTAATGATGTATTATGTAATAAAATATTATTCTGAAATTACATATAAACACATCCACACCATTAGTGACTGGTTGATCATACCTTTAACTATAATATTTCTTAATGCTAAGGATCCCCACAGGTGACTGAATATAAACCCACCAGTCTTATTCCTATTTGATTTTAATTTTCATATACAACACCATATTGTTTTCTTGATTATAGTATCCATGATGATTTAATTATTGGTAGGTTCCCTAAATGATGTTTTTTAAAAGGGAAACTAGTATTGAAAAAAATGATTCTATGCAGTTGTCTTTTTTGAATATAATTTTTCTTTATCGGATGATCTATTGGCTGTGATATATTCATATGAGTAGTGAGGATAATATACATCACTAAATAGGAAAGAAACTAGAACTAATATAAAAATATTATCAATAAGACTATTATATACACTCCATGTAAAATTATACCAAAAATATTGACCCACAATGAATTCAAAGAGTAGTTTACAGTATGGTTCATGTATGGTTTCTACAAACATACAGATGCCAATTTAACATTACTTTTTTCCATGAAAGATTTTATAAATTATCCTTATTAAAAAAACATGTTGAACATAATTCATAAATAAATATTCAAAATATTTAATCAATGATTTTTATACCCCATCATGGGTCCATTCAGAATAAAAGAATTTTGAATGTTTTTTTAAATGGAATCCTTTCCTTAATGGATAATATCTTTCTATTCTATTTCATGATACCCAAAATTATTTATTTGAATTTATTTTAATATCAATTTAATATAATAATACCATTTTAGTGAATATCATTGACATCCCATGTAAAATATAGTCATGTTTAAGGAAATCCCAAATAGAGATTATGTGTCTCACTCAAAGTGAATTTAGATGAAATATATATGTTTTTTCAATTTACCGTTTTAATTTGGACTCTCATATATTCATATTTATCCAAGATATAACTAATATATATGATATATAATCAAATTATATTATAAAAAATCATATCATCAACATACATAAGATGAAATATACTTATGTTTCAATAGAACCCCTTGTAGATAACTACATCTTCCTCTTATATAGACTAATTTAGATTGTTACTAATTGTTTTCTTTTGTAATAATGAACCCACTCTAATATATAACATTTCTCTATCATTATACATAGATTTATTTGATGAATCTATATCATTATCTAAAAAATAGATAATGATTAATAGAGAAGCGTGTTAGTGGAAATAATGTTAACGAACCATTATAATGAACCCCTTCATCACATGAATCCTAAAATGATATTTCTTTCCATTTTTCATGTTTTTCCATTTAAAATTTTATCATAACATTTCATCCATGGAAATTACTCTCAGGGTATAATATATTCGATTTGGAAATGAAAATTTCACCCCATTCGTCTCTTGTTCAATTGAATCAATGATTCTCCTTAGAGATCACGATATGGATGACAAAATGCATCTTATATTTCAACAAAATTACAAGCTTATTTATATCAAATTACTTACACTAATTTATCAAAATTGATGCATGAATTAAGGATGAGGGAAAGTGTTGTGTAAGACAATAGTTTTTTAATTATAATCCTTATGAAAAGATCCACCATAAAAATTTATTATTGTTGATGATAATTTCCATTATAATTCTTCCCCATATAAGCACAAATAAGGAACACATGATTAAATTGCGACCTGTTGTATAATTTAGGTATTGGATTTTATCGTCCAACAAAAATATCATCTTCATGTTTAATGGAAAATATGAGTCTGTTTAATTTATTTTATATTTCAATAGTTATTTCCTCAATGAAATAATCCATCGCATCCCATCTAGGGCAGCCTTCCTAGTGGTTGGGACGCCCCAAATGAGCCTATATTAATTTTTGTCACATTCTCATGGTATTAGAACACAAACATAAAAGTTAATGCTAACATCATTTTTTTCCTATTAATTTTTTTTTAAAAAATAATAGTTCTATAATGTAGGCATTATAGAAAAAAAAAATTCTTTTTCCACCCAATGCAAGTAGATTATAGGTTTTTATTATGTTAGTAATTGTTTGTCTTTTAACAGGTGTGAAAATGGAGTATTCTTCACCACCTTATTTTGAAAATCATCAGAATCCCTTTACATGTGTTCCATTTATTGACTGTATTTTGTTAACAATATTTTTATTGAGTATAAGATATACGTTTTATGTTTTTTTACATAAATAATATTCTATGATTCATGATCTTAATTTATTTCTATTTAGTAAGAAAAATATTCCACTAAAGCAGGGTTTTGGGACCCCAAATGTCACATTGATATTTAATTTTCATTTTCACATTATATCTTTTGTGAGTTTTTCTATTTGATAATTTTTAGTGCAAAACATTAGAAAAATAGAATTGTATCCATAGTAAATGGTTTTATGCACATTTTATGGTAAACTGCATGACTATATTTGTTTTATGAAATTTATTTTTATTTTTTAAAAAAATGGTATGTCTACAAAAATATTATATTATTCATTTCAAAGAATTAAAGGCCTATAATATACATCTAACCATAGTGTCAAGCTACTGGTTTATATCATATTCATTGTAAGAGAAAAAAAATCATATATCATGTGTGTTAGTGTGATGTTTTTAGGGAATGATCTTAAATGGTTGGAAGATGGCTAGAAAAAAGTGTTGTGAAACCATTGATGGTTTTTTAAATAGATCCACCATAATTATTTTTTGTCGTTTTAAAAACCATGTGATTAAACCTTTAAGCCTTTATAGATAGAATTAATTGGTGTTTTTACCCATTTATCCAAGATTATTATATTGGGTTAGACACCCCTTATATCCCATCTCATTCATCCATTTATGTAGTCCACATTCATGGTCTCCTTCTATTCCTCCTCATCCTATTTAAAGTTATCTCCTATGTATTTTCTGGTGGAAAACTAGTCAAATGAATCTATTTCTCTTCCATTCCTTTTTACAAACGTATCACTTTCATGTCATTTCAATTTATCTCTCCCCTATAAACAAAAAATACTATTTTGGTTCATATTATGGTTGTAGAAGGATTTAATGATGGTTCATTGGGTTTTATTAGTTTTTGAAATCTTCTCTTGGATTATTTAGGAATTCACCATTGATGGATATGTGTTTCAAATAGTTTATCTTTAAGTATGGTAGTATGTTCATTTATATTCCCCTTTAATACATGATATAATTTATTTGAATAATTTACAGTGATATTTGATAAATCTTTTAGGCTTTTAGAATCATTGAATGACTTTTGAATAAGATATTATGCAAGGAATGCATGTTAACATTCCCATCTATTCTGAAAATGGTTTTGTTGTCCACTGAAAAATGGTTTTTCATAGAATATTTTTTTTACAACACACCCATGATGGTTTTTATATTTTTTAAATGGTTAAAATACATGTAGAGGTTGATGGTCAAATGTGATGTAGAAGATAAAATGCTCTAGAAGATTTCAAAAAGGTTCCCTAATGTTTACAGTTGTGTTTAACATCCATTTTTAACTTAATTATTATAACGATGTTTCAGAGTAAAATTTTATATTATTACTAGTGTTGTAAATCTATATTTTAAATTTTCATTGAAACACTGGGTGTTGTTGTGGCATGAAATAATTAAAAAAATAGAAAATTTGGTTTGGAAATTTTTTTCAAAAATCCATTTGACTTTCTATAAATTGAGGTGGTTTTCCTTCAAAATTATTTTATTGAAAATGTCATCATTTTAAAATATACGTTCATTTTTTTGATAAATTATAAAACTCCCAAAAATGAAAAATTAAAAACATTGTATTCAATAGCGTATATGACTTGAAAGACCTAACTTTATGGAATAAATAACACCTTGATACAATATGATCAATTTCTTTTTAAATACATTCAATATCATAAATATCATTAATTACACACCAAACTATAATTATATTACGTTAAATACAATTATGGGGTTTTTCGATAGATTATATTACATGCAATACATTGTTTTATAGAACTACTATATTCTGTAAACAGAAGTATCAAACATATCTCGTAGCCATTTGAATGGATAAATCGAATATGGTAAAATATCTTATGGAAATAATTATTTCAAAATATTAATAAATTTTGTATTTATTAGTAATAAAATAATTATCATTTATAAAAAAATTAGAAAATTCTGGAAAAATAATAATTTTCTAAATGACCGATTACTCATACATTGCACACATGATTTTTAATTAAATTTTTTGAAATAAATAAAAATTATTTGAAAACGTTGACTAATTTTTTGAAAACTATTGTACCAAAATCATCTTAGGGTAACATTTTGTGATTTTTCTAAATAACTAATTTTATGATGAATAGTTAAAAATACAAGATTTATATTGAATATTTATTTTAATAAAAACTTATAATGATAAATTATTTTTAAAATGGAATTAATATAATATTATCTTTATTTTTTGATCTATTAATCAAATTTAGATTATATTCATCATTTTTATTATGTATTTTGATTTAAAAAAACATTAAAATTTTGAATAATAACTCATTGAAAACCCACTATGTCGTCACATCTAAGATAATATTAATAAATTAAATTCTGACAAATAAATGAATTGAATTTGGACGAATGGATTCCTATATTTAGAGTTATATGAATTTATATTTACTAATATGTTAAACAAATTTTCTTACAAAATTTAATGTCGAAAATAATAAAAATTAATTATTGTGGTTAAGGTAATAAATGGATTTTACATGGAGACAAACTAAGAATATAATAATTAAAAATGAAATTAAATATTTTAAAAATCCATTGAATTGAAATATTTCTGAAATAGTTCTTCTAGATTCTATAATTTCTCATTTTGGAGACATGATTCTTGATAAAAATGGGGGTATGATTGAATCATTTCAAAAAATTACATGAGTGAAACTGAAAAAAACATATAAAAGTCTACCTACTATACTATCTATTTCACAAACATAAAATCTTTTGTATCATCCAATAACTAATGAAAGCACATCCTTACATCCCTCTACTCAACCTAAAGCCTAAATATGATGTCTTTTTGTGAAAAACTATGGATGATACTTGAAGAAGGTGTAATCTTCTTCGATGATCGTTTTCATATTATTTATTTCTCCACAACGTTAATTTAATAATATACAATTATAAAATTATAATATCATCATTTTTCATATATTGTGATTTTTTCTAATAAGTAAATGAACATTAATAATCACCAATTCCATAAAAATGGTGTGGCAATGTCATAATTTAGGTGTCAGGTGGACTAAAACCTCATGAACTGGTGTCATTCATTTTTCCATTACTGCATATCATGGATGGGTATGGTGATTGATATAAAATATTTATATGATATTTATAACATAATTATTCTAATGTAGTCATTAAGAAAATATTAATTTTACATTCCATTATATTGGGGATATGATAACATTGCATGGGTGTTTTGTGGACAATCGCTTTGCGAAGCGATGTGATCCTTTTTTCACTAATAATTTACATGGAAGGTGATATGGATAAATTTAGTAATAATATATTATATAAATTATATAATTATTATATTAATTAAATATTTATATTTGTTTAAATATAATATATAAATTATAATTTATTGTTTCACCATCAGAAAGATGATGACACCATTCACGTACGTGAGGATTACAACCTTCCTAATGTGATGTGACTCTCTTTTCATGTCCAAACCACATGGATTATATATATAAGTATATTTAGGGAAATAATATTATATTATTATCATTTTTAAATGTGGTATATTTTTTATATCATTAGCATAATGATCATCAGTAATTGGAAACATTTTTCATCATTACCTATGACCTTTCGACTCCATGATCATAAAATAATTCATTTATCCAAACCATATTTCATAATTAGTTTTAAAGGTATAATTGATATTTAAATATGCTAATTATTTCCCGATTATTATTATTTTTATGTAACAATTTGAAATTCATGAGATGAAGTGCATTCATTACAACCATGCATGAGAATCCAAGGCAATTAACACCCCAAAAAATGAAAATAACGAAATATTATTAACAAAAAGGTAATAATATATTTTTAAATAATAATATATTATATCATAAATATTAATATGGACATTTAATAATTTATTAACCAGTCTAGAATAGCCATAGTTGAGGTTAAATCATGTTAAAAAAAGTACTGTATGGTAAGGGATTTCATATAAATTTTATTTCATTGAGGAATATTGTAATTTTATTAACCTAATTACATTTATATGATATATTTAATTCCAATTTGGTATGAAATATCATGAAAAATAATTATTCATGTTATATTATGTTTCAATTTGATATATTTATTATAAGTATATATATATTAAATCTTTCCTAGGTGTAAATAAATTCATAACTCATTTTCTTTCCATTAGGAAATATTCCTCCATAAGTTCCTTTAATATTTGAATATTACGTGTGTAATAAATTATTATAATATATTTTATAATTTATAAATTATTTATCTAGATTTTAATTATATATATATAATTCATTCATTGATTAATCTTCACTTCATCATTATGAACATTGAATGGTCTTATTTTCGAATCTCATTTTAGTTGGGATTGTTTATACAAGAATGTTAATTGAAGAAAAGTATTTTACAATTGTTTAATAAATCATTTAATTTTATTATCATCTAGTTATTCATGATTTTTTCATTTTTCTCTTGGGTTGGAAAATAATTTTCTTCCAAAAAATTAATTTTTAAAAGTTGTTTCAAATATTTTTTACCATTTACAAAAGATTTTTTAAAATAATTTTCACCATTTTTAAAAAAATTATTATAATATTTATATAATTCTCAAAGTAATTCCCTTTTGACTTTTATTAAAGAAGTGCATGGAATGATTGTTTTTATATATACGACATGAATAGAATTTTTCAACCATAATTATAAATAAAATATTAAATGAATTATATTATGTGTTTAAAAAATTATTTACAGTGAAATATATTTTCCAAATATTTTTGGATGATTTGGTTTTACAATTGTTTTTTAAAATTAAATGTGTAATATTATCATGAAATTTTTAATGACCTTTTTATAGTATTTATATTCATTAATGATAAAAACCATTTATTATTTATCTAATGGGTATATGTTGTATGGATACTATACGTAATATTTATTTGAATGGATTATGATCATTTTTACAAGCCATTGTATTGAAATTCCATATTTTGTTTCATTTTGTAGTCATTAATATTCTCATGAAAAAATATATTTATTATTATCTTTTGATATTTAATTTCTCCTAAATTTCCATTTAATTTATCATGGACGTGTTTATTTCTTAAAAAAAATCTTTTACATATATATATTTTGTTTTATACATTGAAATTTATATTTTTCACAATGAAAATTTTTTAAAATAAAGATTAATTATTTATTAATGATATTTGATTATAAGAAAAATCATTTTTTTAACTGAATCTATTATTAGATATAGGGGACTACATTGGACATGAATTTCTATGTGGAGATTGATATAATAAATTCCACTGATGAATTAATATGTCTCATTAGAAAAATATGTATGTTATAATTTAACATGGTTTTACTTATAGATTATATTGTATTTTGAATATTAATGATTGTAGAGGTATCAGGTTTCTTTAGATAAAAGAAAACAATAATTAGGAATTTCCTTCATTATGAATTTAGTTATTACTATACATGAGATACACTAAATGATAATATATATGGATTCATTTGATTCTCACTTATTGATTAAATGTCATGGGTCTGTATATATTTACAATGACATGTTGATTATTATCCCTGAAATTTTTGAATATATAATATATATGGATTTACCACCTTCTAAATTTATTAATTTCATAGAATATGGGTTTAGTTATATAACCTTCCATATTTATTATGCTTATTTATTCATGAATGATTTTGTTTTACATTACACATATTGATCATTTGATCTCAACATTATTTTTCATTCTTTTCCATGTATCCATGAAGTTTTATATTAATGGAATACAAAAATATTTTCTTTTGACTAATGTTATTCTAAATATAATAATGTTCTAATTTGAGTATTAAAAATTTATAAGGGAATCATAAACATATATAGTTTATAATTATTAATAAACTATTTATTCATTCAATAATAGTCTCTTTATATCTTATTCTATTGTATTAAAGAATGAATTTTCAATGGGATACATGGGTTTGGTTCAATAAATTTTTTATGAAAGGGTTTTTAGAATTATCATTTCGAACTATATGAAAAAAACAAATATTTGAGATCATAACCCAATTATATACTTCGATGATAAGTATAGAAGAACTTAAGAATGTTTTTATAAGTAATGTATTTTTATATATTTTTGTGAAATTTCATCCATATATATATGTTAAAAGGGGAAAAGCATTTTCAATAGATATACCATGCTATAAAAATAAGAAACATACACCATTGGGCCTCACCTAATCATTACTCAGTGTACGAAAACATGCCTTTCTATGAACCGGGTTTGATACAATCAGGGTATGTGCCGATGAAAATTATCATTTTCCTTTCTAACTATTATAAATGATTTAAAAAAATTTTGATACTGAATTTCAAAAGTTAATAATATAGTTTCCTATATATTAAATAATTTGTATAAAATATTGAGAAAATTTTTTATGTCCACAAAATTAGAGCATAAAGAAAATTATTGGTTAGGAAAAATGAATTTTACAATATAAGAAAATAAATCTCTTCCTATGTATCCATTTATAGTTCTCATATTTAATATGGAGAACCTATTAATTATTTGATTCAATACAATATTTTAATGGTAAAACCGTGGACCAAGGGAGGAATTATATTGAATAAACTGGATTGTTTTTTTTTGAATCATTATTCATGAATTATATTTTTGATGTATTTATACTAATGGTGTTTTGATTATAAGTATTATGATTCATATTTGGATTGTATATCATTTTATAATTATATATATCTTTATTAATATAAGTGTTATGGATACCAAAATTGAATGATCAAATTGTATAATGTATATACTCAATGAAAATAGGGGTGAATTGTTTGTTTAGAAACTATCATTTTTAATCTTAAGGAAAAATGATTATATATATTAAACAAACAAGATTAAAAATACCCTATACTATATTTAAAAAATAGATTAGAAGGGCCCAAGTTCTAAATATTATTATAATTTAAGGAAATAAGTAAATAGGTACACTTAAGTAAGATTCTTCCTTAAATTGTATCGAATCTTTATTCAGAGTTATAACCAAACGAAAAGTGTAAGAAATATAGAATTTATATCATTAAAAAAATTAAGAATAATTATAAGAAATTTTAATTAATTAATTAAAATATGTTTAATGAAATATTTTATCCCAAAGAGAAGGTTATCCAACACCATTGTATAATGATCCCTTGATTTATACCTTAAAAAAAGTTTGTAAAGACCTCACTAGGGTAATCCCTCGATATGATGATCGGAATCTATCTTAAAATCCTTGAAAAACCTCAATCTGTTAGGTGATCGGAACCACGATCATCTTTAATAATATAATCCCATGATTAAGTAGATGATCTGAACAAATATATCCCTTCATATTGAAAGCCCACTATTTTATACAAAAACAATTAGAATCACAAGTGCTAATAAATCCTATTGAACATTTATGTTTTTGGAACAAGTTGTTCACAAGATAAATTCTTTAAGGCTTGGACGTGAATCAAATCTGGAAGAGCTCTCGTAGACTGTCATGTCTCCCCAAAGATTACACCATCAAAAACATTATTGTTTTTGGGTATTTATAAGTGAGGACAATAATGGTCACATTTCCCCCTGATGATCATATATCCCTTAAAATTTTTGAGGGACATGCACAAGTGGAATTCAAACAATGGTTATTTGGTAATAGAATTTATTGTACAATTTTAAATTGAAAAATAAGAGAATAATTATGATGATTTCGTTTTTAATAACACAATATGAGAAACATTATCATATTTTGGATCTTATAAAATTGAAAATTGCATTAATTAAATTTGGTAATTGTAATAAAAACAAATAATCAGACCCTAAAAATATTAAATATCATATTCTGAATTATGGGGAAATCAGAATCAGATTTTAGAGGAAATTAAGGTCTGATTTCATATGGTATTAATGTCATATTTTTGAGGAAATCAGAGTCTAATTTCTGAGAAAATAAGAGTCTGATTTTAGAGAAATTATGATTGTCATTTCAAAAGAAAATCAGAGTCTGATTTCAAAGGAAATCAATGTTTTATTTTAGAGGATATTAGAGTATGGTTTCTACATAATTTTGACTCACAAAATTTGGAAAATCGGATAAATAATTAAGTATCTGATTTAATATAAAAATTATTTTATAAAGGGAAAACATTGTAAGACTTCATTAAAAAAACATTTTATATGATGTTTAGGACCATTGTAAAGGTAAAACATGTTCTACAATATTATTATCATTAGTTAAGGAAACCATTCTTTATAAAGATTCATTTTTAATTTTTAAAACATTATGTAATAGAGATTTCATATTGAAATTTTTTACTCAAAATTATCCCCCTTTTTGGAAATAACAAAAAACTTTTCATAAAATTATATAATCATATATGGTTTTCATTTTTTATCATAAAAGATATATTTATCTCGCTTATTATAATAATTATATTGAATATGAATAAATAAACCTAAGGTTATGAAATACAAATATGAATCATATTATTATCTTTTAAGTTTGTCATTGTTTATTAAATAAATGACTCTTCCTTTACTTATGGATTTCTTCATCAATAAATCTCCCTATTTCGTAAAAATCATACCACATAGTTTAATATTTTTTTTCAACATTGTTTTTTCAATATTTTTTTATTCTAAAAAAAGAATGAAAAAATATATATTGTACCTGAAATGGTGGGAATCATTAAAGATGAAATAATGAAAGGAAAGTAAATCAGTAGTGAAAAAATTTATCACAAAAACAATTTATCAAAAAAGATCAGACTTCAAAAAATTAATCATCCATATTTTTATTTTTTGGAATTATCTTTTTCAGTGTATCATTTAGCTTATTTAACTCCTTGTGATCTTCATGAAACATCATGAGTAACACATCCTAATATATATTTTTCCCAAATTGGTTTTTTTATCATTTCTCTTTGAGACATAAATATTTTATCTTATGGCTTAATCAACTCTTCATTAGTTTTATGTTGTTTTTTCTATCTCTTCCCCGATTTAATTCTCCCATTTTTTATTGAGGGTAATGGAGTTCAGTAATAAATTATGATCATTGTCTTATTCATGGAAGAAATCTTACCCATCCTTTATTTTATCAGAGAAACATGTTGAGAGATTATTGAGTTTTTCGTAAAACATATCGAAGGCATACCCGGCTAAGAAAATGAAGTCATCAAAGATTATTTACATCATTGATGACAGATTTTGAATATTTGGTTGTATTTTTTCATGAATTTCCATGACCATCATATTTTTTAAGAATTTATTGAACCAAATATCTGGTTTTATGAATTTATCTATAAGAAAGTTTGTCGATTATATCTTCAGATAAAATATTTATTGATTTAGATGAAACCATGAGTTTATTAATAGAATGAATAAAATGTTGTTAAGAAGTGTCTTCAAGGACCGAACCAAAATAATATTCAAATATTGAAGAGGAATATTCTTAAAAATATAACATTTATTGATGTGGTATATTCAATTTTCTAATATTATTTCCTCCTGGATGTACCAGCAACATCATTCTTTGTTATAAAAACACCAAAATTCTATGGCGTATCAACAACAATTTTCAATTATTTCCCAGCATTAGATATTATCATTTCAACCCTCTGAATTTCTTTTTATCCATCAATATGTTTCTATACTCTATCATTATCATCATTAACTTATTTATCATTATCTTTTTCTTCTTCATAAAAATCTTCACCTTTAACATGTTGTATAATACCATCATTTTTAATTTCATAATCTAAGATAATTTTATTGAATTTCACCTGTGAAACATCATAATATTGAAGAGATATTACTTTTTAAATTTTATTGGTGGAGGATGTTGGGAGGTTCTCATTGACATCCTCTCTGAGTGGATTTTATTTATATCCTAACCAATAAATTATATCTCATCATCACTTTTCTATTAATCATATATTTCTCCTTCCTATAGATATTTTTCATGAACAATCAGTGTTTTAACTGAAACATATTTCATTCTTTTATCTGGAACCAAAATCTCAAATTCCACTCAAAAAATATTATCTATCAATACATGATTCATATAGCTCTATTTGAAGCATTATAGGGGTTTACTTATCATTTTCCATTATACTGGGTTGAAATAGGTAATACTTCACTAGTTTGGTCGAGCCTTCTCCAAGGAACAATACAGAAAGTTTTTTATTTAGAATGGGGATGGAGACATCTCAGAGTCATTATAAATCTTATGTGGATCATCTTCAAAGGCCATTTTCATTTGTTGTGATCGGTCATGTGTTCTTGGGGTTCGGTCAATGATGTACACATCGTCACATTAACAAGTGAGGAAAGTAGTCTCAACAATACATTGGACCTTTTGATATACTGGAATGGGTTAGAGAGGTGGAATTTCAGATGGAATTTCCAGCATAGTTCATCTTCGTGCATAATCTGGTCCACGTATCTAATTTGAAAGAGAATCAACCTGATCTATACCGTGTGTTAATATGGGATCACATCCACCAAGAGTAAGATTCTTCGTGGGTACATATCACAGTGAAAATTGTGGATAAACAAGAGAATGTCATACGGGTTAAAATCATCAGTCTAGTCTATGTTCTATGGTAGCATGAACAGATCGAGGAAGATATTTGAGGATGTGAGAATGAAATGAAAGAGAACTGTCCAGAACACATTCAAGGAAGTTATTGTTTTCTACTTTCGGAGGATGGAATGTCAGATGGTGGGGAGAATGTATTAACCTTGTATTCTAGTACGTATGATTTTCATTTTTATATGGATAAAAATATGGTGGAATGTTTGGAGAGTTTGGTGAACTTTCAACTAATTTTTGGGGATAAAAGAGAGGCACATTGGTTGTGCACAGTTTATCTAAAATGTTCAAAAATCCTAGTTTAAACCTTGTACAATAACTAGTTTAAGGAAGTGAGATTCGGCATGGTGTGAACAAATCTAAGAAGACCTTGTGAAGAGGTCATGTAGAGGACTATCTAGACAATATATAATTCACTGTTAGTGAATGGTTTGTTTAACTCTATCAAATAATTGGGTGCATGGTTAATGTGAGATCCAAATAAAGTGGATCTCACCCAATTTTTATCTAAAATACCTTTTTTCTCATAAATGGTCATAAATCAAGATTTATCTTCTTTAAAGGTATAAGAACCACATTGAAGTTATTTTATGTCAATCCAAAGGCTTCTCATGGAGATTGGAAGCCATATTCTTGAGAAATGTGATCTTTCTTCGAAGATCATGAGCGGTTTATTGGATTTACATAGATATACATATACTCTTTTCTTGGTTTCTAATATATTCACATGTTATGGGTTGATATAATTGTTTTTATTATAAATAAGTTGATATTTGGTCTTGATCTTCCGAGGAGAAGAGATCTACGGTCGTTCTATGAAGAATCAACCTGTTTTTCTTTAGTGTTATTTGTATGTGGTCACGTTTTGTCAAAACATTTTATGTAGGTTGCTTCACACTCATCTAAAATTACTACATTTGATTTTATAGGTTTAAAATTGAGTAAATTTGATAATATTTATTGTAAAATCATGGATTGATACATGGAATAAAAATCATTAGTGATTTTTTATTATGATTGGTAGATTTTTGAAATCATTATAAATTATTCTGAAAATCGTTTTTGTTTCTAGAATATAAAATGTTGATTTAAATGATGGATTTTCTAGAAAATATAAATGATTTTATTAGGAAGGGGGTTTCAATAAAATGATAAGAAATGAGTTTGCATTATAATTATTTTAATGAAAAACGATACTCAATAAAAATGTGATTTTTTTGAAAGGTAAGTTTTTTTAAGATCATTGGGCATAGGTTATGTGTGTGTGTTCATGTTTCACAACTGTTTGTCGGTTAAAATATGACCTTGTGTTACATGTAAAAGGGTTAATGGAATATGGTAGACAATTACCTTCGGATTACATGGTCGATATACAAGAAACAACTCATTATTATAGAACTATCATAACATAACATTAATTATTGGTTTTGTCGATGTATGGAATGGATTGGGTAATCTAAGGAAATATTAAAAAATTGTTTTAAGGTTTATTATGTTACATTTCGAGAAAAATAACATGTTGGAAAAATGGTTTCAATTTCACCTGTATGCTTTTTGTTATAAATTGTTTTAGAAACATATGTATATTTAATTATGAAATAATTTTTCAAAATATATTTATATAAACATATTTATATAATTGATTTTAAATATTTTATTCTAGTGAAATGGTTTGGGAAGAAAATATGGGAAACCTATTGAGGGTTATAATCAACTATTCTTTGGAACATTGGTTGGTTCTTAGAGGATATATTCTAGGACAAACAAAAATGTAATGTATCACACATTTTTGCACCACTTCACGATAAATGGGTTTTTTGATGATATGTGAGCTCAACGATAGTGGGGCATGGAGTATTGTGGTATTATTTGAGTCATTTTTTGATATTTCACTATTGAACACATTGGTGTGGTTCGCAGACATATTGAGTTTCGTAGTTTCCAATAATTTTTTCATGCATCTTTTTGTTATCCATTTGGTTAATGGTTTTATTATTAATTGGTAAATAATTCCCCAAATTTAATTTCAACCCTTCGGTATTTATTTCTATCATTTAGCATCTTTTGGATGTCACATAAGGCCATGTAATGACTTATTATACTCTCAATGCAATGATAATTTTCGAGTCATTACAATTAATTTAAAATTTCCAATTAAATCAATTTAATATTTGAATAATGTAATAAGTGAAAACAAAAAATTAATAATTATCGTGGTTATGGTAAAATGGAATTACTGGTGTATAAACTATGAAAACAAGGTTTATAAATGACCTTTAATCAATTACAGAAAAAATCGTATTGAAATATTTAAATCTTATCTATTAAAGGATCGATTTAAACCACTTTTAAATCTATTTATAATTATAAAAATATGGGTACGATTAATTAATTTCAGAAAAATATAACTGTTTATGTCACCCAACATATAAAATTTCACTCAAATCCTCTCTTATTCAAGCATTAAAAAAATATTTTTTCAGAAAAAATTTTTAAATTACATATAAACATACCTTTATTCATCCTAAAAGTTATATTTTCACTAGGAAACCAATCTAGGATATCATTTGGTTAAAAATTATAGAGGTTACCTGAAGAAATGGTAATTCTCTTCAATGAGTATAATATGGAAATGAGTTCATTTCTGAATCTATTAATTTCTATCTCATTAGATATAAACTATTACACAATGAATTGATAGGATATGTAGTTCTCAACCATGTCATATAGAAATCGTATATATGTGTACCAAACAATTATAAAACAATTGTATTAAAATACATGAAATGAAATTACTATCATAAACATGTAATCATATGACAAACTAAGGAAAAATTTCTATTTTTTATAATCAGTTCATCATAAGAATAACCTATGAAATAAATCATGTTACAAAAGTATATGAATTGTTAATAATAAATAGGTTTCAAAAAAGTTATTCCTTTATAACATAAACCATTCAAGATAGAACATGAATATAACAGTTAGATAATTTTCTAAAATTGCATGATTAATATCAATGAATTTCATATTGGATGGAAAATAAAATAGAATGATATTTTGAACACATTTCCTGATTAAAATAACATTTCTTCATTGAAACATTTTCCTTAAAACATAAAACCATTTAAACACCATTTTAATTGAAAATATTTTGAAAACATTGAAATAATGCATGTAATCATTTTGAAAATCATTTATATTGTAAAAATATAAATCTATATTCAAACTTTTTTGAAAACCATTTCATTTAAGATACATTGGAATTTTATAAATGAGGTTTAGAATTTTTTTTAAACATATTATACCTTGAAAACATATGAATGAATATTGTAAACATATTGAAAAAAATATTTCATAAAAATATGTAATATTTTATTGAAAATGTATTGAAAACATTACTCTGAATTTATTTTTCAAAAATATAAATGAGGATTGAAATAATTTTGAAAGTTATTTTCTCTGAAAACAATTGAAAATAGATTGAAAAAATTATTAAAACACTTTTCATTGAAAATATATAAAATATGATTTAAATGCATTTGAAAGCACATTAATTGAAAATATATTTTAAAAAAATATAAAAAATTATACATTAAACATTAAATTAAATGCCTCCATGGTTTTATGATGTATTAATCTTTACCTATCATAAAAGGTAAAAAGAACATTCCGTGTTCATGATAAGATAGTTCTCAAAATGCATCATTCATAAATGAACAAGTAGATTCCTTTCAAAAGATTTTAAAAATAATGAAGGGTAAAAATTTATATTAATGATAATGGGGTAATTGTATAATATTCCTAGAAAACCTTTTTAGACATTTATTTTCTAAATTAACAATGATTTCTGATCGAAGAGAGTGTAATGTAAGGCTTTAATAATACACATTATTAACTGAGTTATGTACCTAAGAGTATAAAAAGTGGTACCAATATATATATAAATCATTAATAACCATATTCAAAAAAAATTCATGAATTTTCTTGAGTGATGGATCATAATATATCATCAAATGAAGTATAAACATTAAAAATCTTGAAAACAGTTGAGATTGTTGCAATATAATCATATCACTTGGTAACATAGGATCATACTATTAATTTATAATTATAATAACATGAAAATGATTAGATTTAGGATATATACTTTAAAATTAATTTATACATTCCATAGAAAAAATTTATGTTCATAACAAAACTTGAGTCTCAATAAATGAAAAATATGAAAAACTATTTTTCTGATTTGATAAATTATGAAGCATAATACTCCCAAAATTAATTTCATAGAATGAAAATGTTAATAAACATAAAATATAATATAATAATAATTTATTCCTTCATTGGGTGTTTATACACACCACACAAATGGAGTGGGTGGTGATTAAATCATGTATGTCACAGAAATATAGAGTGAGACGAAATCCCCACACCTTGTATCTAGACTATCATCATACTCGTTCAAAAAACTATATAATAACTATTAATTTATTATAAAACCTATAAAGGGACATGTTATAATATATAAAATGATATATATTTTATCATGACATTATATTAACCTCTTATTGGCAATCATATGCTAAAGGTTCACTTCGGGTAATATTCTCTTTTTTCTTTACATGGGTCTTAAGCCGTGATATCATTGGTACATATACTTATATAATGATTCTAAAATATAAAACCTGATATAAATATAATTTATATTCATTATATGTTTATTTTAACCATATATATAATATATAAGTATGAAATTGAATACACAATTCATGGAGACGGTAAGTCATACGTATGCACAAACGCTATTTATGTTTTTAATGTCATATTAAAAGAAAGGCAGAAAATGACCAATAATTATATACTTATATAATATTATAAAATTATAATTATAATGGTTTATATATATCATATTGATTCAATAAAAATATCCATAAAACATTTCACGTACTTCATGAATGAATCACATAAATTTGAGGGGGTGGTAGTTCTCACATTCGCAAATTGAATTAGAATATTTAGTCCAAATGGAATTGTAACACCCCGAGCTTCCACGATACGCCTCTCTTTCAATAATTCAATAGCTTGCATTGTACGCAAGTTCGAGTTCTAACACCCCGCAACTAATCAAAGTAGCCGTTATGAATAGTAATAACCACCTTTTAAATTTTTAGAAATTTTATATTTCAAAATGGACTTCATTTTTGTATTCCTAATATAGAAATTAGCCTATGTTTAATTTTTTTGTAATTTTCCGAGAACTTCCAAATTTTTATGAATAGTGAAAAATACATAAAACAACTTTTTTAATCAAAATAATTTATAGTGATAAGTTATACTATTTAGTGGTTTTAAGGAATAATTAGAATATATTTTTACCATTTTATCCAATGGTGGTCTTTAGAATTAATTTAAAATTGAAATTGGACATAAACAATTGCCAATCTTTTGATATAAATTGTTTATTAAAAACACGCTATTTGTCGTAACAGAGGGAATTTATTATAAAATTAATTAATGCAACTTATATGTTTGGAATTTTGTAAAATAAAAATCATTTTTGAATTCGTAATATCAATTATAGCTTAGGGTGAAATTTTGGCCTTGTTCTGAAAAACTTCAATTTTTTATGAATAGTGAAACCACTAAGTGGTAGTTAAATAACTGATTTTTCGTTTAAATGAAATATTACCACTTCTGTGATTTGATTTTCAAAAATCCGACATACATGGTTGTCATTAAGAAGTAAAATGTGGTTCAATGAGATCAAAATATTTTTTTGGTGAATAGTAACTTTTAAGTTCTTAATCGCGATTAGAGGTAATTAGTGTAGTTTAAGGTACAAATAATGTTTTAATAATATGAGATGAGTATGAAACTTCTTCTACTCCTATTGGATGAGTCATGGCCTACCAAGACATCCCATGGGTCAACTTGGGGACCCCATGGAGCCACTTTAGTTGGAAAATGACAATAATATATATTTATTTAATGTTAAAATTAAATTGACACAAACATGTGTTATTTTACTAAAACAGTTTTTAAATGGGGTTACACAAGTCCAAATTTTGACTATAAGTATTCATTAGAAAGCTAAACAGATTTCCTACATCATAGTATTGTTTTTATAATTTTTAGACATTAAATAAATTAAATTATTTATGACATCATTATGATGCGGCGATGACCTCATTATTTAACTATTTAAATAAAATGAGAAGATAATGCAAAATCCAAGGCTTACACTTTTCCAAAGCCTATTGGATGAGGAGATTTCGAAACCTTATCACCTTATCCTCGAATTATATAATTGTGGGACCTTTAGAATCCGAAAAGCATTGTGAAATAATGTATCATTTCAATCTTTCCAAAAGTGCCCCTCCTCTCCACTTATAAAAGGCCCCCACCTCTCCCACCTTATTCACACCTTCAAGCCATTTGGCTCGGCCAAACTCTGCCCAAATACTCTCCCAACATCCCTATATTACTCATAGAAGCCTAACTTTGGGCAGAACTCTTCTCAAGGAAGCCTTTGGCTCAAATCAAGAAGAGTTACCCGATTTTGAGGTAATGTCTTCTCTAATGTTGTTTTGTTTTATTTTTCTTCTCCAACCCCCTAAACTCTTTTTATTCATTTCTTTTGTAACAACACCAGTATCCTCAATATACTAGGATGTTGTTATAATATGTATTCGAGCTACACTTACACACACCTACATCTAATGGTTAAAGAACATACGGTTTCTGTGGATGGAAAATTTCTGCCTCACGAAACGATGATTGTTCAACACTCATATAACACCTTCAAAGGTGGCCATTAAGATGTCACTATTTTTATATATGATATATAATATGTTTATGTTTTACTTATGCTTCTGTATTTCTCATTTATGGCATACTTTATGATTTCCATTATGGGTAAAACGTGATAATTTCATTTTAGGAAGTGCGGACTACAGCCCCCTTAAAGTGATTTGAATCGTTAATGCCATATGTGGGATGTATAAAGGATGGAGTAAATGGTATTATACAATATATTATACTGGAATTATATTATACATTTATATCATTATGATTTCGTTCCATTAAATATGAAATTGAAATGAAAGTAGTGTTCATGCGTACGTACGGCTTACCGTCTCCATGAACGGTGCATTTCATTTCTTTCCACTAAATGTTACGTAATATTATAAATGAATGTATATACTGGATATATAAGATATATATGACATCTAAATCATGAATATAATTCTGGAGATAATGGATATTCTACCACATTAACAACTTGTAATTATAAGAAGTTTATTGTTGACTCAAGAACCAAAGATCGACAAAACGACCGTTATTAACTTAAATAATTACATAATATCATTGTAATAAGTGATATAAAAAGGATAATGAAATTGAAAATGGTTCTTAATAAGGTATATATTAACACTAGTTCATTATTCAGGAGGTTAAAGAACGGTTGACTGAAGTCAGACACGAGGTAAGGGAATTTCGTAACCCAACATCCATTCTTTGGGTTAATCTCCTACTTTCAAATTATGTCATGATATTATTATGTCCTATCTTGTATTTGTTCATTATTTATGTGTAAATATAGTGAATACACATAATAGATATATTTTATTTAAAAAAAATGATCTTTGTAAGGGAATTTCTTAACCCAACTTCCATTCTTTGGGTTAATCTCCTACTTTCAAATTATGTCATGATATTATTATGTCCTATATTGTATTTGTACATTATTTATGTGTACTTATAGTGAATACACATTATAGATGTACTTTATTTAAAAAAATGATCTTTTTAAGGACTTTGTCTCAATCCCCTTTCATTGAGGCATATTTTGTTTTATACACAACTTTCTTTTATACGGTGTATAAACCCCTTTGACTTTTACGTTTATTCAAAAGGAATCTTTTTTATACGAAGCGTTTTACTAAACGACAAAAGAGAATGTTTTTCTTTATGTACTTATGTGGCGACAATGACTTCTCCGCCGCCGTGACCATTATTTGAGATTCGGCTTCCTCTACAAGCCATCATTTTTTTTAATGAAAAATAAATACAAAGTTTTATCATTCTTTTATTTTGGTATTGAAAATGGTTTTGAAAGCATTTTTATTATATCAATGTGTTGTATTTATATCTTGTGATTGAAATGTGTAAATGTTATGTTTCCTTTATGCATGTTTTATGTGATACGATTATGTTATGGTTTATGATATGTTTAAACCTATTCATATGAGGAATGCATTGGACTTAATAAGTGACGGGTGGAGCCCGCTATAGCTCCTCGATGCATCGGCAGGTCTCATGAGACAAACTAGTGTCTTGGCATGAGGCCTTGACAAAATTTAATTTGTGTTCTTCGCACGAGGCCTTGGCTACGTGGTTATGATAGTCTGGCATTATGCATTCCATCATTATGAAAGTGGTTATTGATATTGCATGTGATTATTCGACTAGTAGAATAACCATGTGAAGAAGTAAATGGCATTATCTCATTTTACTTTTGCCATATTATGTTGATGTTCAAGTTTAAAAGGATTTTGTTTTAGTTATACATTGCCTTAAATGTTTATGTTTATTTATGAAGGATTCTGCAATATTGTTATCCTTACTGAGCATCTGAGCTCACCCCTTTCAATGTTTTAATATTTTCCAGGATGTGAAGAAGTATTTTATGAATGACCTGCAAGGATAGTCAGAAGAGGATATGAGTGTGGACTATGAAGACTTTGTTATTAGTTTTTCACTTTATGATGTAATGTAAGACTTATGAATGTATCTAGTGTTTCCAAGGCTACTAAACTAATCGGTCTTTCGAGACTTGATCTTTTGTGATCATGCCAATGTTACGAAGTAATGCACCGACTCCGGGTCGCTGGGGTCGGGGCGTTACAGTTGGTATCAGAGGCAGTTTAGTACTAACCTTGGAAGCTAGATTTAGATAAACTCTGATTAGAGCACATAGCCCAAAGATAGACTTTGAGGATTAGTATAGAAGAACTTCCTAGAATTTTGGTATTTTAGAGATGTTATGAGTTTTCCGAGCAATACATCCCTGTCTGGATACGAGCAGGTAGAGGCGGCTCTGGCACAGATGTACCTAGGGGTAAAACCCGAAAACACCGCTTTGAGATAGACTCGAACGGGAACTGGTGCACGACAACGGGCCTTGCTGCACTCTTGGTTACGACACTCCTGGGGGATATGCTTAGGATAATTCTCATTTTATTTACAAACCACTATGAAGGGTTATTAGTACATTCTTTCTCAAAGAAAACATTTCTTTTTATGATTATGGATTATATCCATAAATAGTTCAATTTATGTAAAGTGTTTAACAAGTATGGAATTATGTATTTTGATTCTTAAACTAATCTAGTTTATGCCATTGTTTAGAAATGGCTCCTAGTGGAAGGATTGGAAACCGTATCAATGCACGAACTCCTTGTAGGGATTGCCCTCATGCTCAAGATAATTATTGTGGATCTGGAGATACAACTGGTGTTGATCAGCTTCTCACCGTACTGGGACAACTCACGCAGGTTATGAATAATAACCTTACTCGTATGGAGCACCCTGATCCGCAACGTGGAGGATCAATGCTAGACCGTTTCATGAGGCAAAAACCACCAACCTTCAATGGGAGTACAAATCCAACAGTAGCTGAGCAATGGATAAATTCCTTAGAGAAAATATTCCATGCCTTGGGGAGTAGTGAAAGGGAGAAGGATGTCATGGCAGTTTACCGCCTCACTGGAGATACCGATCAGTGGTGGTCGCTGATTCAAAACACAAAGGAAGATGATGACGTATCGAATATGGAATGGAGGGAGTTCAAAGAGCTTTTCTTAGAAAAATATTTTCCTTGTGACCATCGAGAAGATATGGAAAGGCAATTTCTGAGTTTGAGGCAGAAGGAGGATGAGAATGTCGCAAAGTATGAGGCTAACTTTACAAGGTTAGCGAGGCATGTTGCCGATTATATACGTAACCCAAGGAGTAAGATTGATCGTTTCTTTGATGGGTTAAAACCCTTTCTCCGTCGAGCTTTAGTATCACAATCCTTCTCATCATACGAAGATATTGTCTCGTGTGATATCAAGACAGAAAAGGAATTCTCTAAGTCTTATGACAACAAAGTAAAGCAAGAGAAGAAGAGAACGGTGGAACAAGAGACAGATAAGGGGAAAAAGGGAAAGAAGGATTTTCCATTATGTGATAATTGTGGGGAGAATCACCCCGGTACTTGCCTAAAAGGAATGGGAGTTTGTTATAAATGTGGAGAAAAGGGTCACCAGGCTCGTGATTGCAAGGGAAAGAAAGAGGCTGTCAAAGTTGAATGCTACAATTGTAGGGAAACAAGGCATTATGCAAATGAATGTCCTAAGCGTCAAGGAAACTTACCTCAGAAAAGGCCAAGGGATCAATGCCAATCTTATGCTGTGACTACAGGTGAAGCGGAATAATTAATGTATTGGTTCTTTTGGACTCAAGGATTATATTCTGGTTATAAGAATAATGTGATATATATATATGCATTGTACTGCAGTACTTGTTGATTTCAGTAAGGTTTTAATATGATTAAGGTAATCATATTTTTAGTATGTGACAATAAGAGAAACTTTTATTTGTTTGGGGAATCTGATGATACAATTGATTTTGGAATTTAGAGACCTTTTAGAGAAAGTCTGGACGGAGGTATTTTGGATAACTATTAAGGTTGGAATGGATTAAGTTGAACCATGGATAGTATTGTTTAAGGTTAAAGAATTTCTGAAGATTGTTTTTGGAATATTATAATACTATAGTTTTAGGAAAAAGGACAACCTGCAGGGTGGGGAATAACCCGTCGCGTCGGACAAAGCTGCAGGAATCAAACCCATAACCATAGTGCGACAAGACTTTATTTCCTACCACTAGCCTACATGAAGTCCCTTGTTATTACAAAATAGTTTTACTAATCTAAATGGTATGTGTTAACATTTTGAACCTTATAAAATTAGGATAAAGAGAATATTTTTGAGTTCCGTTACCATTTGGAGTAAAAGTTGGGTATGTGGTAAAACTTTATTAATGAATGAAAGTATACATAACAAGTATGTATATTCCCTTAAGTTCTTAGTAAATCTCCTAAATAAATTCCTCAACATTATAAAAGGTAACATAAAACAAAAATGTTGTCGGTTAACTTTTCCAACTGGGGATTCAATGACCGTTTAACCAATCACAAGTTTGTGATTTTCTTGTGGTTAAACTTTCTCCTAATCCTGTTTTCTGTAACTCTCCATCAGACCTTGATGGTTTGTTTCTCCTCCATATCCATATTTTCATAGAATCCTATAATTGGCTATATCAGGTGACCTTTGTACTTATCTTGCTTTCTTTTAATGTTATATATTTATTAACCTTATTTCCGATGTGGGTTTTCCTCAAAGGTATTTTATCTTTTCAACCTTTTATTTTCAAAGAAAAATTTCAAATTGCGAGGACGCAATTTATTGAAGGAGGGGAGAATGTAACACCCCGAGCTTCCACGATATGCCTCTCTTTCAATAATGCAATAGCTTGCATTGTACGCAAGTTCGAGTTCTAACACACCGCAACTAATCAAAGTAGCCGTTATGAATAGTAATAACCACCTTTTAAATTTATAGAAATTTTATATTTCAAAATGGACTTCATTTTTGTATTCTTAATATTGAAATTAGCCTATGTTGAATTTTTTTGTAATTTTCCGAGAACATCCAAATTTTTATGAATAGTGAGAAATACATAAAACAACTTTTTTAATCAAAATAATTTATAGTGATAAGTTATACTATTTAGTGGTTTTAAGGTATAATTAGAATATATTTTTACCATTTTATCCAATGGTGGTCATTAGAATTAATTTAACATTGAAATTGGACATAAACAATTGCCAATCTTTTGATATAAATTATTTCTTAAAAACACTCTATTTGTCGTAACAATGGGAATTAATTATAAAATTAATTAATGAAACTTATATGTTTGGAATTTTTTAAAATAGACATCATTTTTGAATTCGGAATATCAATTATAGCTTAGGGTGAAATTTTGTCCTTGTTCTGAAAAACTTCAATTTTTGATGAATAGTGAAACCACTAAGTGGTAGTTAAATAACTGATTTTTCGTTTAAATGAAATATTACCACTTCTGTGATTTGATTTTCAAAAATCCGACATACATGGTTGTCATTAATAAGTAAATTGTGGTTCAATGAGATCAAAATAATTTTTTGGTGAATAGTAACTTTTAAGTTCTTAATCGCGATTAGAGGTAATTAGTGTAGTTTAAAGTAATATGAGATGAGCATGACACTTGTCCTACTCCTATTGGATGAGTCATGGCCGACCAAGACAACCCATGGGTCAACTTGGGGACCCCATGGAGCCACTTTAGTTGGAAAATGACATTAATATATATTTATTTAATGTTAAAATTAAATTGACACAAACATGAGTTATTTTACTAAAACAGTTTTTAAGTGGGGTTACACAAGTCCAAATTTTGACTATAAATATTAATTAGAATGCTAAAACGATTTCCTACATCATAGTATTTTTTTTATAATTTTTAGACATTAAATAAATTAAATTATTTATGACATCATTATGATGCGGCAATGACCTCATTATTTAACGATTTAAATAAAATGAGAAGATAATGCAAAATCCAAGGCTTAAACTTGTCCAAAGCCTATTGGATGAGGATATTTCGAAATCTTATCACCTTATACTCCAATTATATAAGTGTGGGACCTTTAGAATCCTAAAAGCATTGTGAAATAATGTAACATTTCAATCTTTCCAAAAGTGCCCCTCCTCTCCACTTATAAAAGGCCCCCACCTCTCCCACCTTATTCACACCTTCAAGCCATTTGGCTCGGCCAACCTCTGCCCAAATACTCTCCCAAAATCCCTCTATTACTCCTAGAAGCCTATCTTTGGGCAGAACTCTTCTCAAGGAAGCCTTTGGCTCAAATCAAAAAGAGTTACCCGATTTTGAGGTAATGTCTTCTCTAATGTTGTTTTGTTTTATTTTTCTTCTCCAACCCCCTAAATTCTTTTTATTCATTTCTTTTGTAACAAAACTAGTATAATCAATATACTAGGATGTTGTTATAAGAAGTATTCGAGCTACACTTACACACACCTACATCTAATGGTTAAAGAACATACAGTTTTTGTGGATGGCAAATTTCTGCCTCACGAAACGATGATTGTTCAACACTCATATAACACCTTAAAAGGTGGCCATTAAGATGTCACTATTTTTATATATGATATATAATATGTTTATGTTTTACTTATGCTTCTGTATTTCTCATTTATGGCATACTTTATGATTTCCATTATGGGTAAAACGCCATAATTTCATTTTAGGAAGTGCGGCCTACCGCCCCCTCAAAGTGATTTGAATCGTTAATGCCATATGTGGGATGTATAAAGGATGGAGTAAATGGTATTATACAATATATTATACTGGAATTATATTATACATTTATATCATTATGATTTCGTTCCATTAAATATGAAATTGAAATGAAAGTAGCGTTCATGCGTACGTACGGCTTACCGTCTCCATGAACGGTGCATTTCATTTCTTACCTCTAAATGTTACGTAATATTATAAATGAATGTATATACTGGATATATAAGATATATATGACATCTAAATCATGAATATAATTCTGGAGATAATGGATATTCTACCACATGAACAACTTGTAATTATAAGAAGTTTATTGTTCACTCAAGTACCAAAGATCGACAAAACGACCGTAATTAACTTAAATAATTACATAATATCATTGTAAAAAGTGATATAAAAAGGATAATGAAATTGAAAATGGTTCTTAATAAGGTATATATTAACACTAGTTTATTATTCAGGAGGTTAAAGAACGGTTGAGTCAAGTCAGACACGAGGTAAGGGAATTTCTTAACCCAACTTCCATTCTTTGGGTTAATCTCCTACTTTCAAATTATGTCATGATATTATTATGTCCTATCTTGTATTTTTTCATTATTTATGTGTACATATAGTGAATACACATAATAGATATATTTTATTTAAAAAAAATGATCTTTGTAAGGGAATTTATTAACCCAACTTCCATTCTTTGGGTTAATCTCCTACTTTCAAATTATGTCATGATATTATTATGTCCTATATTGTATTTGTACATTATTTATGTGTACTTATAGTGAATACACATTATAGATGTACATTATTTAAAAAAATGATCTTTTTAAGGACTTTGTCTCAATCCCCTTTCATTGAGGCATATTTGGTTTTATACACAACTTTCTTTTATACGGTGTATAAACCCCTTTGACTTTTACGTTTATTCAAAAGGAATATTTTTTATACGAAGCGTTTTACTAAATGACAAAAGGGAATGTTTTTCTTTCCATACTTATGCAGAAACAACGACTTCTCTACCGCCGTGACCATTATTTGAGATTCGGCTTCCTCTACAAGCCATCATTTTTTTAATGAAAAATAAATACAAAGTTTTACCTTTCTTTTATTTTGGTATTTAAAATGGTTTTGAAAGAATTTTTATTATATCAATGTGTTGTATTTATATCTTGTGATTGAAATGTGGAAATGTTATGTTTCCTTTATGCATGTTTTATGTGATATGATTATGTTATGGTTTATGATATATTTAAACCTATTCATATGAGGAATGCATTGGACTTAATAAGTGACGGGTGGAGCCCGCTATAGCTCCTCGATGCATCGGTAGGTCTAATGAGACAAACTAGTGTCTTGGCACGAGGCCTTGACAAAATTTTATTTGTGGTCTTGGCACGAGGCCTTGGCTACGTGGTTATGATAGTCTGGCATTATGCATTCCATCATTATAAAAGTGGTTATTGATATTGCATGTGATTATTCGACCAGTAGAATAACCATGTGAAGAAGTAAATGGCATTATCTCATTTTACTTTTGCCATATTTTGTTGATGTTCAAGTTTAAAAGGCTTTTGTTTTAGTTATACATTGCCTTAAATGTTTATGTTTATTTATGAAGTATTCCGCAATATTGTTATCCTTACTGAGCATCTGAGCTCACCCCTTTCAATGTTTTAATATTTTCCAGGATGTGAAGAAGTATTTTATGAATGACCTGCAGGGATAGTCAGAAGAGGATATGAGTGTGGACTATGAAGACTTTGTTATTAGTTTTTCACTTTATGATGTAATTTAAGACTTATGAATGTATCTAGTGTTTCCAAGGCTACTAAACTAATCGGTCTTTCGAGACTTGATCTTTTGTGATCATGCCAATGTTACGAAGTAATGCACCGACTCTGGGTAGCTGGGGTCGGGGCTTTATAGGAATGTAATAAAAGATATAGGTTTTAAAATGTATGAATATTATTAAATTACTACTAAATATAAAATATAATTTAAATAAACCTATTTTTCATCATAATTTCAACCATGACATAAATTAAAGAAAAAATGAACAATCATCTTTTTGTGATACGGTTGTTCACAGAACACACAAACAATATGTTCATTACCCATTAGATAGAGGTGTGGGTAAGTGTATGTTTAAACCTTAGAATTTAATATTCATAGTATAATTATGATATTTTTTTTCTACATATATGTAATAAAGCGAGTGGAGGTGTTGGAGAAGGAAAATGAAATAAAGCATCTTGATAGAATGTTGTACCTCTTAATATAGTAACTCAATTTGGTTTATGCCGAAAGGATTCCATACAGACATTATTCAAAATAGAGGCCTCAAGAAGTAAGGTATTATTGTTGGTAAGTGTATTTGGAAGTGATTTTTAGAACCTATGTGTCTTGAGAGGTGTATATAATAGGGAGATGTTGTGGACTTTTATAGGTAATGAGGATTGTCACTTTTATTAATTTTTTAAAAACAATTTCCACCATGGTTTTTCATATAACAAGTGGATCCAATAATGAATCAAATCAGATTCAAGGAATGATATTGTCTAACTCTAGTAATAAATGTTTTTGGGATATGTGTATTGGTTTTTTGGGCCTCAAGTTTATTGTTCAGTCCCTTATTTACATTAATTTATCCTTAATAGATTTTTTTAATTTTTATCACAATAACTAATATATTTTTGAACAAAACTAATATGACCTTATTGTTGAATATAAATAATGATTATTTCAAATATGTAACTCATTTTTTTTCAAATTATAATGGAATATGAGTTAGAAATTAATTTAATATTAATATCGTAGTCGAGTCAACAATGTGGGTTATTAATGTAAAATCATTCCAATGTTGTTAATGTTTTTATATCTAAAGTCAATGTTAAATTGATCATAATGACCCAAATTTAATTAATTTATTAAAATAATCATATAATTAAAATTTTAATAAAATTTAAAATATAATTTTACCGTATAAAAAAATTAAATAAATATATAATTATGACTAAATTTATCTATTTTAATTATTTAATAAAAAATTAACAATATATAAATATACCAAAAAATTATCCATACCTAATTTTAATGTTTTTATTTCAAATATGAAGATAATTTTGCTATTTTAGGTCTATAAAATTTACTGAAATGAAATTTTAAATTGTATTAGCATTAAAATTTTGTAAAACATCATTTATAAAAATGTATTTTTCTACGCATAAAAATTGGTTTGTTTTAATATTATTTTACCAAAAAAATTGAATAAATGAAAAAAAAATTGATTTTAATTATAATATATATATTGAATTAATATCTCCCAATAATTGTGTTTAATTTAATGTATTAAGGGAAAACAACTTTTTGACAAAAAAATATAATAATAACACCTTTTATAATTAATGATCTTCCATATTGATTTATAGGTAATAGATAACCTATGAATTCCTATTATATATTTTAAAACATATATTTATATAAATTAGTTAATATTATTAATAACCTGTAATTTAACATCAAGTTTTTATATAATTATATTAAATAATCTTATATTAATATCATTTTTTTTCTTGGTAAACCTCAATCATGTATGTTATGTTAGACATTGAGGAAATCCATTGTTGTTAATAATTTCAGATAGCCTCATTATTATGTATAGTGAAATATGATATCTATGTTCCATCTTGTGCATGATTGATAATGAAATATACATTCTTAAGATAATTCTATAAACAAAATGTAATTATTTAGATTTATTTTATCAATTTATCATTAATCAATTACTTCTTGTAAGGGAGGTCCAGAAATTAACATTGATTCCCAGAGTACTAAAATAATCATTTAGAATATATTAAGGCACATAAAATATTTAATATTATAAAAATTTATCTATAAATATTCTCAAAATTAAATACATTTAATATATAAATCTATAAAAATAAAAAATTAAAATATTGTTACATCATAAAATGTAATTTAGTAAGAATAATTATACATTAACCAAGAAAACACATATGCCAGTGGTATACATGAAACCCTTATCATCCATCAATAATGGGTTCAAGACCTACATCCTTTCCAAACTTGATTTGTTGTAACATAACATTCATTATGTCCTTTTCTAAAACCATTCTAATATAATTTCTAAAATAAATATGATGGACATACTCCAAATAAAGTTAATCACTATGTATCCTTATATCCAATGTTCCCAATAAAAAATCATTTCATGACTACTTCATCTGAATTTTAACATCAACTTTTCATGAATTATTAACCTTATAACACTTATCAAAGATTAAAGTCAAAAACATTTGAAAGACATTCATGAAATCATCATAACATTGGTTCCCTCGTGTATCACAAATATGATCTTGGTCGTCATATTACAATCATAAGAAAACCCCCATCGTATATTCTCACAAAACATTTTAATAACCTGAATTACATAATTAACTCTATAAAACATTAATTCATTCTTATTTCAAAGATTACTGAATATAGTCAATGAATCCCAAAATATGTAAACTCCATCCATGCTAGCATAAACTACATGTCAACAAATAATTAATTACTTCCACGGTAATCAAGAACCTTCATGCCTACATTTTCATATCTGAAATATCTTAATCCAAACAACATTATCATAACATATGTAACATTTTAATTTTTATCTCTCCCTTAATCATTTATTTTCCATGGACATCGTCTTTACCTTATATAGTTTTTTATTCTCTCAGAACAATTAAATTTGGTCTTATAAATACATAGTTAAAAACATTAATTGAACAATCAGTATATATTTCACCTTTCCCATATAATAATTCTTGAATCCAAAGACAAAAAATATTTTATTATTCCACTTAATCCTCATTATATTATCATGGGTACCTCAACCTACAATACCATACCTCTTTCCATTCACAATTCGTCTGTAGAAACTTCATCATCAGCATTGTAACCATTTCATGTACCACCGTTATTATCCTCTTTAGGATATTTATTATTTAGACTATGGGTTTCCTAATGACAATTTATTCCACACTTAAAACAACTAACATTCAATTTTTCCTTAGTATGGATAATATTATAATCCATTCCGTTAACTAAACTCTTAATTTCTCCCCTAAAGTCACATGTTGTGTGTCCTTATTTACCATATTAAAAACATATTCTAGTTCCTATATTAAATTAACATTTCTGATTTTGTTAACATTTATGACCCAATGGAATCTTGATTTTCTTCCCTCTTGGTTATCCATTACCCAGACTCTCAGTTAGCTCATTCTTTCTCTTCCATGATGAGACTGATAATTGGTAATGTCACACAATGTAAATCATGTTTCATGAAAAAAAATTTTGAATGATCGCAACATCATTCAATTAAGTGAGCAACCCACTTTACTTCACATTCGAAAATCATCCATCTCATTCAATGTTAATATATTTTATTCAAGTTCCACCGACTGAGTAAAACTCAAATCATAGTGTGATCATTACTTATCATAGTATAAAACCACATTTTCATAAATGTAATTACATATATGTTGTCTTAATCATGAAACTTTTCTTAATCAATGAAACCCTTGGTTAAAAATTATTTTATTCATATCCAAGTTATATTTAAATCCCTCATGATGGATTATAAAGAGTTTTTTAATCTGGGGGAGGAATCGTAAAAAAGGGGTGAGCTCTGATGCTCAGTATAGATGAACAAGGGAGTCACCTAAGAATAATCATGAGAATAAGGCTATGAAAACATGTTCAGAGAAATAAAATTTTATACCCAACATATCAAATATCTTAAACTTGAATCATGATAAAAATCATTGTATTTTTTTATACAAGAATTAGATGGAAATAAATAACATAATTCATGAATTCATAACGTAGGAATAAAACATGGAATTATTGAAGAAACATAATAATTTATAATGATTTCCATATTAGGAATGGAATTTATGTCGAGACCACCATAGTGGAAAAATTCCATTACTAAACTGGGGTCACATCCCATTCCTTCCCAATATTAATAAACTGATGTATTTTCTATTTACATCATTATAATACAAATCAATTTTCATTTCTCATTCCTAACATTTAATACTGAAATATGTTCAGTTCTCATTCTATCCATGTATTTATCATGACATATATATAATTACCCAGAACATTGGAGGGAGATATACATCCCCCCATGTCATAGTAAAATCATACATACATAAGTCAAAAACTCATAAACAGTCATATCATAACCATGAAAATGAAATGGGAATCATAAACATGTAATAATATCATAACCAATGGAAAATATACATGTTTCATAATCACTTCATTGTAATGATTTCTTTGTTAAAAGATTCAGGTTAGAAATTCATATATCCAATGTACTAGAAACATGTTTTCTAAAAACCATTCCATCCAAACCTAACCCATTCTTAAAATAATGTGAATTAAATCACTGAATTATTTCCTAGAAGGTCATGAGTAATATCAATGGACATCATCATTGAAGGAAAACAACTTGTAAGGATATTGTAAACATATTCATTGAGAAAAATATCCTATCTTCTTTGATAATTTTTCATTAAAACATTAAAGGTTTTCAATCCCATTTCCTTCTAATAAATTTTGAAAATATAAAAAAATACATTAAAACAATTTGAAAAATGTTTTCTATATCTACATATAAAATAATATTGAATATTTTTTTAGAGTTATTTTCCCTGAAATCAAATAAATGGATCATGAAAATGTTTTGAAACCCATTTCCTTAAAAATACCCTACAAACCTATAAAATATTCATAATGTCATTTTGAATTTTTTTTTTCCTTCAAAACATATGAAATAATATTTAAATTTTTTTAAAATAAATATTCCTTGAAAAATGATAAAATAAGCATGAAATTTTTTGGAAATAATTTCATTGAAAATACTTTTCAAACATATACATTGGTATTAAAATCATTTTGAAAACCATTTTATTTGAAAAAATATGAATAATGGTTGAAAATATTTTGTAACCAATTTTTTATAAAAACATATAAAATACTCTGGAAACATTTAGGAAAACCATTTCATTGAAATTAAATTTAAAATAAATTCTTAAAATTAAACATTTAATCATGAAATGAAATCTTCATAGGATTTCTAATAGATAACTATGTAAATGTAAAATGAGGTAAAAGGACATTCAATTTTCACAAATAAAATTGGTTAGAAAAACTACTCATTCAGAAAGAGATAATAATAATCCTTTCAAAAAATTGGAAAATAAAAAAAATATTAAAAATTTCATTTAATTATATTTTGATAACAGTATAATATTCCTGGAAACACTAGTTAAGAATCATGGTTTTAATGGAATATAGATTTATTGACTGAAGAGAGAAAAAATTCAGCCTTTCTAAAAACACATTTTAAATTATATTATTTCCCAAAGAGTGGAATAAATTGTAAAAACATAAGAATAAATCATCAATAATTATTATTTAATAAATATCATGAATTTTATTCATAGATTTATCATAATATTTCATCAAAGAAAGCATAAACAAAAACTATCATGAAAGAAGATGTTATTATGTTAATAAAGTGTTATCACATGGTAACATTGGATAATACTCTATATTTATGATTATAATATCATTAAAAATTTATGTTCATTATATATCATGTAAAATTTCTGTACACATTCATAAAAATTATATTAGGTTCATATAAAAACATGAGTGTCAAAGAAGGAAAATTGAAAAAAAAAATTATTTTTCGTGTTTTACAACATTTTAAACCTAAACCCCATGAAATAATATTAATTCATTGGATATTTACATAAAAATATATTTAAAAATAATAAAAATTTATTACATCAATGGGATGTTATACGCACTACAAAAAATGACCGGGTGGTCAATAAATTATGTATCTCACAAAAAAAGAGTGAGATTAAATCCCCTTACCTTCTATCATAAATCTCATCATACGCATTTAAACCACATGCTTAATAAATATAAATTTATTATACATATTAATATAATAATATTATCATATCTAATATGATATATGTTTTTATAATTTTTTTATATAACACTCATGTTAACAATCATGTGTTAAGGATTCACATAGGGTAGTATTCTCTTTGTTCTTCACATTTGTTTTAATTTGTTAAATATTTGGTCCTTATACATGTATCATGATTCCAGAATGTATTAAATGATATGAATATAGTTTATATATATTATATTTTTTTATAATAATCTATATAAAATATAATTTTGAAATGAAATACACTATAAATGGATATGGTAAGTCGTACGTAGACATGAACATTGTTTCCTTTTATACTGTCATTTTGAAAGAAAGAATGAATTTGACCTTTATGTATATTTGTATATAACATAATTAAAATATCATTATAATTTTATATATATTATATAATTTCACTATTACTATCATTAATAAATATCATGTAGTGTGTGAATGAATCACATCTCTTTTTGGGGGCAATAGTCCACACAACCATAAACAAAATTTTCATATTTACAACTAATTGAATGTAAAATAAATATTTTTTAAACAATATATTAAATAAGCTTAAAGGCATATTAAATATAATATATCACATATATAAACATATTTTTCATCATAATTTCCATCAATAGAGGTGATTACAGGAAAATTAACAATTATCCTTTAGTGAGGCAGATGTTCATCATTCATGTATACAATATATTTGTTACACAATATATAGAGGTGTGTATATGTGTAGGTTGAACCATTATAATGAAAACGATCTAATATATTTATTATATTCCTTTTTTTATAAAATATGGTAATAAATATATTGTATGGGGTGGAGAAGGAAACAAAGTAACAGGCCTTCAGATAAGTTGTTACCTCTTAACTGGATAACTCATTTTGGATTATGCAAAAAGGCTTCAATGGAAGACATTCTGACCAAAGGGATGCTTCAAGGAGGAAGGACGTATTTTTAGAAGATTATTGGTCATATATATTCTAAACATTATTGTTTAAATATTTTTGAGGGAGATTGAATGGTGGTGGCCTTTTATAGGGAGGGAGGAGTGGCTCTCTTGTAAATATTTTAAGAAATAATTCCTCCCACGTTTTTCATGTTGAAAGTGGATCCAATAAAAAAAAATCCGATATAAGGAACTATAGGGTATAAATATGGATATATAATGTATTTTGGTCAATTTTATATGTAATTTCGGACCTCAAGGTTGTGGTTTAGTTATTTATTATGCTTAATTTAATGTTAATCGATGTAATTAATTTTAATAACTTTCACTCATTTTTTTTTAAAATCTATGTTGATCATGATAAATATTATACATTATTCTTGTTTGAAACATTGAATCAAATTTTCCAAATTATAATCCATTATATTTTTGAAATTTTCATTAATATTAATCCCATTGTCATGATGGCTATGTGGGTATGTAATGTTAATACAATCAAAAGTTTTCTATGTTTTTATATAAAATATTGTGTGAAATTTATAGAAATGAAAAAAATATTAACTCATAAATATATTATATAATTAAACTTTTAAAACAATTTAAAATATAATTTATCTTTATAAATAAATTGGATGAAAAATAATTTTTGAACTAAAATTCTCTATTATTATATATCCATCAAAAAGGAAACCTTATAGAAAAATACCAATAAATTTGTACCTACATTGTTTTCATGTTTATATTTCATATATGATGTTTATATAGACCTATTATGTCTATAAAAGATCCAAAATAGGGATTTAAAATGATCCCTTCATTAAAAAGCTATAAAACTACATTTATAAAAATATATTTTCTTACGCATAAAATATGTTTTGTTCTCATCAATTGTCTATAAAAAATATTTATTTAATATAAAAAAATATTTTATTTAATATATAAAATATATAATACATATTTATCACGCACTAATTGAATTGAATTTAATTTATTAAGGTAATACAACATTAAATCCATGAAAATAATAATATCAACTTTTATATTAAATCAGTTTCCATATTCGTTTATAAATAATTGGAAACCTATGAATTAATATTATATTGTGTAAAACATATATTTACGAAAAAAAATTAATAATATACATAAAATTTAATTTAATATATAGGTTATATCATATTATTTTATATAATAGTATTTAAATAATATAGAATGGTTTTGTAGACATCAGTCATGATTGTAATACAAGACATTGAGGAAAGTCATTGTTGAATATAATGAATGTTAACCCCAAAATTCCCTGTAGAGAAAGAAATATTTTTCCCCTATAGTGCATGATTACCATTCTATTTTTTATTACAAAATCCAATCATAGTGCTTAAATATAATATAATCAATAATTTGTGTAAAATGAAAAATATGAAAACGGTTATATTAATTTTAAAAAAAATTATTCAAAAATCATAGGTTGTAACAATTTGAGTATAGACCATATCATTCATTATGAATTTTGAATGTGAAAACTAAAAAATTAAAACCTGAAACAATGAAAATAATTGATTATTTTTAACAAAATGGTTTTATTTTATTAAAAAATGACCATATATTATATTGTAAATAATAATATGATTATATAACAAATTAATATCATTTTTGAAAACACTATACACGATGTTAAACGATATTACAACAAAATGATTCATGAGGTAATGGAATTTATCTCAATTTCAGTTCATTAAAGAAAATTTAAATGATATGAACAAAATACATTTTATATTGAGTATATAATTAAATATTAACATTTAATATCATGAACACTTAATTATTTATGGAATTTGTGGTAAAATTTATTTTTTTCATATAAGGGTAATTTAAATAAATGTTACATAGTGTTAATGAGTATCATTACACAATTTCTTTTCACAAGGTTATATTACCCCTTAATTATCCTTAATATTATAATATTATGTTATTAATGAATTTTGAATATATATTTTTTTTCGACCTTTTTAATTTGGATAAAAATTTTATAGTAATAATCGATTCGTTGATTAATCATTGTTTCAAAATTATGACCATTGTAAGGGTTTATTTCTTAATCTCAATTTATTATTTATTATTTATAAATGAATTTACATTAAAAATTAGTTTTTATAATTTTAGTATAACTCATTTCATTTCATTCTTCAATTGATATTCATGAAATTTATCATGAAATGTTAAAATTTTCTAATTCATTTCATCTTAATGTAATTGATAATATGTTGTAATAAAATACGGTATCATTTTTTTCTTTAGCATGAACTATTTTTTGATACCAATCAATGTTTTCTAAAGGTTTTTTCTTTTTTTGACAATAACCATAATATTTATTAAATAAATCTTTTCTCTTATTTACATTTTTAAATATAAATATAAATGAATGAATATGTATTAATAAAAAATAATCCAATTTGAAGTTTACAAAAATAGAGAATGAATTTATTTTAATGTGTATAATATGACCAGAATTTATGACCATCATGACCAATAAATTTTCTAAATCTTACAATAAAATTATCCAATATAACTTTCAATGAAAATTATATTTTGAACTCTTTTTTTAAAAAATAATCTTTAAAATAAAACTGAAATTTTCCATACGAAGGATTCAAAATATATGTTTTTGGTTTTTAAATTCATCAAATATAAAAAGTATTTATTCATACAAATATTTGTATATTTTGTAATGATACTATCCTTAGTATTTATATGGATGTTTTATGATCATTTTGACCATAGAGAGTATTCAAATTTACATTCCTTATTCGATACATTATTCATTAAAATAAACATGTAATATTATCTTTCTAGTGACAATTTGAAACAAAATATCCCCTGAATATCTATATATTCAGTTATTATTTGTTTTTCTATTTTCACATTGGTTAATTTCTATTCTTATTTCATATTTCCATGAGGGAATTCAGCTTTCCTGTTGAGTATATATTCATGGTAACCACACATAAACAAACTATTGTCAGGTTTCTAGGAGGATTATGTGTACCGTTATTAATAATACTAATATAGAACATTGGTAACCATATCATTTAATTTGGGTATTTATTTTGGATCTTTTATCTACATGAATTATATTTACAAATTAATTTTTGGGTGGTTTTAGTTTTTTTATATTATATATTTTTGTTACATTGGGATGATTTA
This sequence comes from Viscum album, assembly GCA_963277665.1. Taxonomy (NCBI): domain Eukaryota; kingdom Viridiplantae; phylum Streptophyta; class Magnoliopsida; order Santalales; family Viscaceae; genus Viscum; species Viscum album. The sequence goes on from OY728152.1 coordinate 917,373,908, forward strand.
TCTAATACCCATACTATATATTATTAAGGGGTAATGCCGCACATTTCATGATAATTTTAATAAATTTATTATTGTCTCTAGACATATTCCTACTAGAGACGGAACCTAAGAGTCGTTGTCTCTCTTCCATCATTGTGCTAGCGTTTGAGGGAAGGGGTCATGACAGATTCGTATCAATGGTGATGTTTGAAATATATGAATGAATGTAGTGTTAGGAATATTGTGTAATGTATTTTTTTGATATGCAAATAGTGCTAGTTGACCAAGGTTATTAACATAAGATAGATTATTTAGGTAGTACACATGATATTAAGTCCCTGTGTGAACCCGTTTGGAGACTCTCATCTTATTGAATGCCCATGTGTGATGCTCTATTTGTTTGTGTATGAAAAATTATAGGTACATTCATAATGATTACTTTTATTATTGTTTTAATTATTGTAATTTTTATATCATTAAAATGAATGGAGTTGATCAACATTAATATTAATAATATTCTATGCAACCTGGCATATTATTTTCTAGTTTTCTTTTCTACAATGTCTTATATTCATCAATTTCATGTGGCTTATTAAATTGTTGTTTAGAAGGATGATCTTGTTCGTCATTATAGAGTTGATCCATAATATGATGATGAAGATATTTAGAATGAATTTTTTTCTTTTTAGAGGTTTTTTTGGAGAAATATTAGGGTAGTGTTTTAGTTATGGAGATATATATAGATATGGATGGTTGATAATGAGATCTATTTTTGTTTAAACTAATCGCTAATAAAGAAATAGCTCCATTTGGCATTTATCCAGATTTGTGGAGTTAGGCATCAATGGATAATTTTGTATCTAGGATACTGGATGGAATGAGTTATTTTTTAGGTTTACATATATAAAGAGATATACGTAATGTTCCATTAATTTATTTTTATGGCAACTAAGAAGAAAGAACAACATTCCCTTTTACTATGTAGTTTTCTAGTGAAAGAATTCAGAGTCATGTCCCTGGACCTTAAAATATTTCCCCACATCGTTTTCTAGATATGGAGTCTCATGTGATATTTATTGAGAAGGACCTAAATTTCTCTATCATGTATTTATTTAGTCCATTTACATTTCCAATTTATTAGGAGGATCAAAGGTAGGTTGAGGTGATAATGTACACGCAGACATGAGGAGGTATAACGTGATAGGAGAACTTGTTGGGTCACTCATGAAAAGAGTTTTTAGTTATAGTTATTTAGTACAATGACCATCTTGGGACCCACTAATGGGGATCTGACCATAGCTTTGTCCCTTTTGGAATTATGGGGATAGTGTATTCCATGATCTTCATAGGGTTTTTTTGCATTGTGTATTGTTTGTGTGTCCCATCGACATTGCCAGAACCAAATTTTTGTTGTCGTCCAATATCTATTTTTTAGAGGTGGACTGGTTCAGTGGAAGCCACAAAAGTAGATCCTAGTGAAAAAATATCATGTATGGTGGAATTATAATTATTCTATACTAATGGGTGATAGATAAGTTTGAGGTTGAATTCAAGATGTTCCTTGTATTCAGTTATCTCAACATCAAAATAGTTATGGAGGTGGATATCAAAAGATAGGCAGAGGATCTTAGGGTTGGTCAGTTTTATATATTGATGATTTCAATTTTATAAGAGATAATAATCATCAATGGTATAATCAGTTTATTTAGTACCCATATTTGTGAATTTTTTTTATTCTGCATATTCACACCAATTTGTTTTCAACCACTCCATTATGTGATCTGATAAAATATGTAATGAGTATTTTTGGTCTCCAATTATTGACTATCACAATTAGTGACCATACTATATTATTTGATATTGTTTGGGGATATAGACTAATTATGTGTCTAGATTAGTCATATGGGGATATTTACACGAAACATTTTCATTAGAATGATTTTATCCTAAGCATCGACCTCTTCAAATATATAAAATATTTTTTAATTCTTTTATATGTGAGTGATTTTTTATGTGGACGGACAGTGTGTGGTTTTCATTGGTATGTAGGGTTATTATGTTTGTGTTTGGTGTTTGGATCCCCTTTATTCATTAATGTATACGTTTTTAGTGGAATCCATGGGTGTAGGGATGGTATATTTTCTCATTTTCATTGTGGATTTCATGGATATTTTCAAATTGGAGGTTGTGATGTTACACCATTTATATATTATTGAGTTCAAGATAGACTTATAGCATGGTTATTTTCCTATTTAATTTTCTCCTTATCATATGTTACCTTATGTTTTCTAGGATTAGAGGATTTATATTATTTATTTATTATAGGATGGTTTTATCTGGCCCACTAATTCTTCAATGGTGGATCAAATGTTGTTTTCCAAAAAGGAATATAGTATTCTGAGTTTGTATATAGACTAACATATGTCATATCAAGTTATGGTCATTAACCATTATCCTTATCCTAGAATTGAATATTCTTTCTAGAAACTGATATGAGACAGTTGGTTGTTAAATATTGACCTTTGTTCATGACATTACCAATTAAGAATAATGTAGAGCAGTATCCTGATGATTGTCTTAAGGTTCATGTAATGGAACTTATTGTTTTTATTCCCCCCATTGGGTGTTATGAACACAAAATTTGTGATCATTGGGATTATGAAGTCATTATTTCATGAGTTTTTTAACAAGTTTTTTCGTATTGTTCGATGATATATTGATCTAATCAAATTTAGTTGAGGATCATGGTGAGAATCATATAGTTTTTATGAAGTTCCTTCCACACCTACAGCATTATAAAATGTTTTCCAACTATAAATTATGAACATGAGAGGTGAATTTACTATATAATTTGGGGTCACATTAGGGTTTTCAGGTAGACCCATTGACATATGTGATAAATATTTCATGGTAAGAACCCAATTACATAGAATAAATTCACAATTTACTTGTTTGTGGAGTTTATTATCAATGAAATGAACCCAATTTCTCTCTTGTTAGAGCCCTATTAACATAATTTAATTGTAAATACATGCCCTTTCTAGTGAATAATTTGTTGTAGGAAGCATTTTTTTACATAATGGGGATGTTGATTAGTACTATCGTGGTTTCGTTCCATAATGAGGGTCAGATTTTTGAGGTGTTTAATGACGTCTAAAATCAATTATTGTGAATTTTGTTGATTTAGTAGAGAATAGTGATTAATTAAGTATTTATGTATTTATGTACTGATAAGAATAATTGTCTTCCAAGTCTTGAAGATATCGGTGTTGGTGTATATGAGTATGTTCTTGTGGCATGAATTCATTGGTAAGCACATTTTTGTCTTCATGGATCAGAATAATTTGATGTATATCATTTCTCAGATTGATAAGAACATATTTCATCTATGGTGGATTGAATATTATTTAGATGATAATTTCATGATCTCGTAATCCTCAAGAAATGGAAATCTCATGAATGAAACATTGAGCATGAAGTTAGGTATGTATATTGTTACAGAATATGGGGACTCTGAGAGATAAATATAAGAGATGATATCCTATCATGTTGCTGCAATGTTGGCTATTGGTATAGGAATTTTTTAAGATGATGGTGAGGTCTCCCCTAACGTACTTGGTAGAGGAGTTTCAGTAGATAGACTTGGAGTCATATGTGATGTGAGATCATGTTATTCATGTTGATGATTCAGAGGGAGGGTCAGACGATGTTTAAAAACATATGTTATTACCTGGAATGTTTTTTTTTGTAGTGACATGGATGGGAGACCTTTTTGAGTTTCATATGACCCCTTTGGTTGTTTTCCAAATAGTTTCCCATATTTATTGTGGCATCAGTAAGTAGATTTTGTTTCTAGGTATGAAAGTGAAATTTATAGATTTTCTGGTGATGTGCAGGGTTTCCCATTACATAAGAAATGGGATTCATGTTTATGGTGGTTTTTTGTATCCCTTTGATGTTCCCTAGTGTAAATATGATTATATCTAAATGGATTTCTTCATTGGTTTACCCAATGCTCAGGGATATTGCGATTCTCTTGGGATGATTCTTGATTGGTTAATGATATCTCCCAATTTTATAGTTACTAATGGGTCTTGATATATGGATGTTTTTATAAGATGAATGTGGATGAGGTGATGCATATTTTTTTATTTATGATTTCCATTTTAGATATCAGGACACATGTTTCACATCATGATTATAGTGTTGACTATATTATGATTTTTGTAGTTATATATGCATTAGATCTACATTCTACAATCACACATATGGAAATACATAGGAGTCTATCCAGACCTCATAGGATATGTTGTGGGAATATTTCGTGGAATTTTGTGGATCATGGGTATAACACCTAAATTTGTTTGAGTTTTTTCTAATAACATCTATCAATAATATATCAATATTTATCTGTATGAGGTGTTTTACAGAAGACCATGATGTTTTATATTTTTATGATGTAGGTGGGAGAGTCAGTTGTTCATTATTTTAGTATGGTCTGGAGCATGACAAAGATAGTTCATCTACTTTGTGAGATGATGAATATAGTGCGGGACTAGGAGAAGTAAATTCTATATTTCCAGATGAGGAAAATTGATTTTAATATTAGGGGAAACGAGTATTTTAATGGATTCCATCAATGTGCTAAACAGTTGTATAGAAGAGGGAGTAAGATTTATCTTCTATTTTATGGGACCATTGAGGTGTTGGGGTGACATGGTATGGTGGTGTATTAGTTTTCATTCCCACATTGAATAGAGAGGGTGCATGATGTCCTCCACAACTCTCATATTCATTAATATCCTCATGATTACTCTCTTGATATTAAATGGGGATATTTGGTTATTTTATATGACACTACATTCATTAAGAAACTTTTATAGATACTATATCAAATGGGAAACATGTAGTCAGTGGGAACCATTATCTTAGGTTTTGTGTTATGGAGGGATTATTTCCAAAAGTATAGTAATTGGGAATGTGATGTGTATATGTGATCCTCGTATTTAAAGATTATTTAGTTTTTATTTTATATATTATATCATTGATATGATGTCTGAATCCATATATTTTATAATTGATTTTTTTTACATAATTTTGATTGTGTTATTAGTGATAAATTTATGACATATGAATAGGGCAGGACATGATTCCTATTCTAGCTGAATTAAATAAGATGTTATTAAACTAGTTCTTGAGAGTGAGTGCTTCCATGATAAGATTATATCATGTCATTGATGATGACATTTTTTGTTTTTTTATTGGGATGGTGTTTTTCATTGGTAGAATGGTTGTTAGTTTGGTCATTTGGGATGTTGACGTGGTTGTGTGTCGGGGTGGTTGTTTTATAGTGGATGATGTTTTTGGCTATGTGGAAATTAGGTTTTGTGATATGTTCATGAATATTTGGTTTGGAATGTTTTTTCATGCGGTAGTGTTTGATGTATGGTGGAATCCTTAAGAGGTATATCAGGTGTTTTTTCACAACCATTTAATTATTGTCTTTGGTTTGGATTCTCAGGGGAGAGATTCCATTGAGTGGTATCTGATGTAATGGTCAATTCTATCCGTTTCTATTAATTTACAAATTTTAGATCATTTAGGTGATTACATTAGGTTCTAGGTGTTTTATGGTGAGGTTTAGTAGAGCTAATTCAATAAATATATGTTGTGTAAATGTATTATAGGATTTGTAATGGTGTTTGAAGACTGTTGTACCATTGTGGTTCATGGAATGTATATATCAAATGGGTAGACCACGAAAAGGGTATACATCGTTTTATATTTATTAACAATGTGAAATAAATTCAGGTTTTAACACTTACTTCATAGAAGGATGAAATTTTATAAAACCAATTAATAAAACGATTTATTATTATTACATGACATTTAAACTAAAAAAACATTTATTTTATGTTATATTCGACATATTTTTTTATTCATTTGACCACCTCCAATCTATCTCATTTTGATGATCCTTACACACTCTGAGGAGTTATTCATTATCTATTCCTTCTTCTCATAACCACTATTTCTAGTGGTTCATCATTAGAAATATGTGGTAGATCTGTGATTTTTCATTGTAAAATTGTAATTTTGGGGCATTTGTTTCTTCTCCTCGCATTATACAATGAGTTCAAAATATTCATTAAGGTTGGAAATATGTCATTTCAAAATATTTTCTATAATTATATGGGGTTTTTTTGCATGTTTTATGATTGTGGTGTATTAATTAAAGATATGTAATTGTTTAATATAAGTTTAAAATAATTGGGGGTTAATTCACACAATTTTAAGGATTTTATGTGTTTCTTATAATGAGGACTGTAAAAGCTTGATTCCCCTATAAATATTGTGAATGTCGGGGCTTCATTTTTGTAGGATGAATTTTTTTTGACTCTTATATATTTTTGATGGACTTATATCAACCTAAAATAGATATCCCTTAACCTATTATATCATGCTAATGAAATGATTTTATAGGGATTTAAGTATTGTGTGTCAAAACCCCTAGAATAAATTTATGTGTGATGAAATATCTGTTCTAAATATATAAAATGATAATTTATGTTTTGTGATTGGTTTAAATGATTATTGGATGGAAATGTTTTGTTTCATAGGGGTATGAAGTGATGTGAGGTTTTTTGGTAGATCTTTTGGGTCGGAGAGGAGGTTTTTTAGGAAGATTTTGGGATAATGATGTGGGTATTTAGAAATTTTTTGGTGTATTGAGCCAGTTTTTTATCACTTTATAGGGTTGGTGATGTGAATTTTTGTTCATTATATTTTTGAATTGTGGTCATGGTATATTTGTACTAGATTCTGGGATATTGATGAAATAAATAATTGATAAATAATGACTTAAATGACATGGGTTTATTTATTTAATGTGATGAAAATGGTTATTTAAAAATTAATACTTGGGTTTTGAGATTTAATGTGTTTGATGATAAATAATTATAATAATGGGATAATAAAATGATTTTTTTTGAAATGTTCAATGGGTGTTATAGCTTAATGTGGGGTTTTATATAATAAGATGTTGTAGAAAAATTGGTGATGTTTTGTATTGATTAGTGTTTGGATGTGAATCCATATTTTGATTTTGCATGTGGATATATTTATATACATGATTATTCATTGTGATTTATATACTCACCAAAACCATATCAAGAACTATTTTCTCACACTCACATAGTCATGCGACATATGCTTTTCCAAAAAATCAGTGGGGAGAACATTGTACTTTGTACCCACTCATTACCACTCTCTCTTTTAGGAGATGTAGGTATTGAATAGGTTATGATGTTCAAAATACTATTACTACATTAGAAAGAGTTTCTTCTATCCCAGGTGTTTGGGGAGAAATATTATTTCCCATGTGTTTTTTATGGAGATGTCCTAGCTCAAGTGCTTTCATGTGAGATCTGGCCATTCATGTGGGGTGACAGCTGAGGAGAATTTTTGGAGTTTTAATTTGACCATGCTTGTAGGAAATATAATGGTGGGGTTCTTTCATTTTAGGAGTATGGAATAAAGAAAACATCAAATATGTTAATGATACCCTACCACTCAAGTGATATTAGTGGCTGTGATGTGATGGTCTCTGTGTCTTTATGTCAGATGTGATGTGGTGGTTACTATGGGGTGGTGAGGCTAGGTGTCTTCGGGTGTGGTGTGTTGTGACCATTCATGTTGGTGGTGTGGTATACAAATGATATGGGAGAACTAGGTCATATTATGTTGGGGTGTGAGAGAGGCATAGAACCAGGAATGTGATGCATTGTACCCTTATAGATGTTATTCTTGTTATATTATATTACATGGATTGTGTTATTTTTTAGGAATTCCTTGGTGAGGATGGGATGGATAGTCAACCAATTTAGTTGTTGGTTACGATTTTTTCTTTATCGGTACATTATTATGCTTCTTTCATAAATTTGTGAGAGAACTTGTTTTTCCTACTATGTATACATGTATGCTAACCCTATATATATATATACTATATTTTGGTTTCAAGTTAGATTACCTAGACCATGCTGGATATTAGTATTTTGGACCAAGGACAGGTATTACCTAACAACCTTATAATTACATTGGGAAATTTACATTGGTGAATTTTACCTATATCAGTTCAATTTATAAATGCATTATGGGATTGTTTTTGTTTCTTTTTATTTTATGTCTTAGAGTATTTTGGATATTTATCTTGTATTATTATCCTAAATTATTAACATGGAAATTCCTCACATTTCCTGATATTTTTGTTCCCTTGGTACTAGTCACAAAATTGGGACCCCCTAGAGGTGGGTCATGAGGGTCAACATATCTCTCCCCTCAATGTGGAATCGTTAGAGGTATTTTGTCATTACACAATTGGATTATAGTAAATGGTGAATTTCATATAACCTAATAATACAATACTAAAAAAGGAATAAATATCTAATCAAAAAAATAATTAACACAAAATGAAACTCAAATTACATAATAAAAAATGAAGAAAACATGTATTCTATGAATAAAACGGTTCTAATTAATAATTTAAAAAATACCAATGATATTAAAAAAAATTACATATATCGAGAATGAATCGAATGACATAACCCAAAATAAACCAAATAAAATAACTCAAATATAACATAACCCAAAGATAAACTAAATGAAGATACCCAAATTTATCAAATTTACATTACTCTAAATATAGGAAATACAATTAAAATTTATGAACTAAATAACCTAACCCAAATATGAATAAATTACCTAACACAGAGTGAACATATTAACATAACCAACTTATTGAAAAATTGTTCAAATTACCTAATAAAAACCATGTTAATAATGAAATTACCAAAAATTTCCAAATGGTATAACCTAATGAAGACTTAACCCCAAAATAAATGGATGAATGAACCCAAAATATATTAAATAACCTAATATAAAAAATAGATATCCGAAAAAATAAAAAATATACTTAACCTTATGATGGACCGACCTATCATTAACAAAATTTCATAATCCAAAAAAACCAAAAAACATATTCCTAGGTAATCAAATTTTTTTAACCAAAAAATGAAAAAATAATCAAATATAATTACAAAGAATTACCTTAACCCAAAAATAAACCAAATGAAATAACCCAAAATAATCCAAATATCTTAAATAAAATATGGCATAACCAAAATATCAATCGAATGACTAATCCCAAAATGTCTTCAACTAATCCAAACAATATACACATTCTAGATTAAATGAAATTATATAAACCAAAAATTACATAAACCAATAATAGAGAAAATAGATTTAAATAATTAAATCTACATGACCAAACGTGAAATGAATAAAAATATCTATAAAAAAGAAAAATTGGAAAAAATATTACAAAATATCTTTCCAATAAATGAGAAATGTGAAATAACACATTAATAATAAAAACACACTCACTTAAAATGAATCATGTGACCAAAAGAATATGAAAGATAATATAATTGGTTGACCAAATTTCCAAATGAACCAATTATAAGAAACCTTTCAAAAAGAAAAACCAAAAAAAGGTTAAAATTTACTAATAGACAGAATAACCAAATAACATAACTAAAATTTATTTGGAATAACATGAACATATTAAAAATAACCATATCACACCCAATAATATACTAAAATTTAGATTTTATTATTTATGTCCCGACAATATAGTTAATTTTCTTAATAAATATATATTTAGATGCTTCTTATTTTTATAGATTTTTTAAACAACTAAAATTTTAATTTATTCATGTTTTATCAATTTCATATTACTAATGAATGAATTGTAATATTTATCAATGTCATTTTATTACTGTAATTTGGAATTTAATGTTATGTTGTTTGATATTTTTTTTTTCTTGAGTAGAAGGATAATAAAAGGAGGTGATGTGAATGAATAATCCCAAAAATGATTTTAGAAAATTTTTTGATATTTCAAATTTTGATACATAATTCATAATTAAATATATTATTTTTATTTTCAATAGTTTCTCCTAGAATCCATTGATGAAAAATAGATTAAAATGTCGAAGAAGGGATAAAATATTCCAAATTAGTAATTGGAACTCATTGTGATCCTCTCATAAATCATACAAAATAAATCTACAAGTCACTCATGCAGAAGAATGAAAGGCCAAAAAATAGGTATATAGGATCATTAATGTTGTACATTAGTCCCCAAATAGTTCTTGAAATCTATTTCTATTGTATTTCTATTATGTACATCATAGGATTATAATGTTATTTTTTCATGTTTGGAATTAATTATATATATATATATATATATATATTATTCACTTAGTGATCTCAATTGGGGTCATAGTGGCAGTTGAGGTGATGATACCGGTGGAAGTGGTGGTGAAGAAGATAATGATGATGAGGATGATAGTAGTAATTTTTCTATAGAATATGATGTCAGTTATAGTGGTTATGATGATATTGGGGATGTTGATGGTGAATAGTATGTGGGTGATGGGGGAGATATTTACCACCTTAATTTTATAGTTACACATAAAGAGATGTGTCGAAGTTGTCTAATGACTTGAATTTATCAATTAAGTTGATGTATATGTATATAATATTATTATAAATTATTTTAAAACTACTACAAATAAATTTTTTGATTACTAAATAAAACTATATGTATTTCAATGAATGTGTACCTTGATTTTTATTTTGAAGGCATGTTTTTTCGGTGTAAGTGTAATGGGGCTCAATGGGATATAGATGACAGTTGGGGATTGGTAGCTATACCAATAGTTTAATGAAAAATATGAATATCATGATTGGGGATAATAAATACCCACATTTTTCAGTATAATGTCCGTATTAAGAATATATTATTTTATATAGATATGTTTTTCATAAAAACCATGGGTATATCCCTGTACAATTGGCTTAATCAACCACAGATCTATGAACTTTGTGTATATACAATACACATAGTACCATTGAATATAACCATGGTGATAAACTATGGGTTTTGTGTAATATTGTAGTAGTTTTTCACTCTATTATGTATCTTATGATCCATTAATACTAAATATTAGTACTTCAGACATCAAAATTTCATTTTTTATATTTATTTCCTAGATTAAGGGATGAATTGTTAATTAATCAAAGCCTATACGAAGGATAAAATTAATCATATAAAATAGAAATATATAATTTATTCATATTTCTATATATTCTAAGATAGTTTTATAAAACATAATATCTAAAAAAATGATCTTGATACAGAATGATTAACCTATTACATTCAAATCTGATAAATCAGATATCATTTTATATCATCACATAATTTCGGTTTTGAAGAAATTATCATTCCAATGATCATTCAATTTATTATGATCAATGGCCTCAATAAATATTTATAAATATTTATGATTTTCATCATTTCGATATCTTTAGTATCAACCAGTGTTCTTATAATTTTAAACCTAGTTATTGTTTTTCCACATTTCTATGGTATAAACCTTTCACGAATATTATCTATAGGTTTTTTGTGTGGGTTTTCAAAAATATTTTTTAAAAAATATCAAATAATTCATTACCAATATCAATTTAAAATTTTGATTACATTATTTATTTAAGGTCATAATAATTTTACACCGCAAAATTCAAAAATAATAACATTGTAATCGATAGATTCTATGACCCCGAACTCCTAACATCGATGTAAATATTAAACCTGGAGAAGTTACAATATATATATCTATATAATTCAATCACTTCTAATTAATCATTAACATGAAAAAATTAATTTATTATACATTACTTCTAACAATGAGCTTCATTCATTTCAGGCATTACAAAAAAAAGATGTTTTTATAGAAAAAAATTATAATATTGACATTGATTTTTAATATATAGAATATACATTGGAATTTTTTGTATGAAAAAAGACTTCATAAAATATTGAAATTTATATTTTTTACATGTTTAATAGTTATCTACATATTAGTACAAAATAAAATTATTTAATTTTAAAAGAAATATTTTATGAAAAAATATTTCTTCAAAAATTAGGATAAGTTGATCTTTTTTCCATTATATATAATTAATTTCATCCAATTTTAGAAATAATACATTACAAAAAAAAATTTGTTTTTGAAATAAAAATAGAAAATATTTTTGGGTGACTAATTTTGTAATTTTCTAAAATATATAATTTTTTGATGCATAGTGAAAAAAATTACTTTTAATTTAAAAAATATTTTTCAATTGAATTATTTATATTGTATAAATATATTAGAAATTGGTTTTAAACTAAATTTTTCTCAATTTTATATCTATTAATATAATTTAGGTCATTAAAATCATTTTTGTATTTAATTTTCATTTTAACCTTTGTAAAATTTTGTATAATTTCTCTTTGAAAATCTTATTTCTCATCACATATTCCAAATTAATTGTAATTTATATTTTTCCACTTGTATAAATTTAATTTGTAAAACATTATTCCAAATCCTAAATTTGAAAAATTTAGTACCCCTTTTTTTGGTACATAACCCTTACCATATTATTTATGGATACAAAGTAAGGGGGAAATTTGGGAATGTTTGGTGAACATTCAATAAGTTTTGGGGGCTAAATGAGAGTTGCACGGGCGATTCATGGTTTATCCATACAGTGAAGAATTCCACTTAGAAACCCTGCGCTATAAGAAGGAATGAGGTAGAGAGATTCAACATGTTTTTCTCATAGATAAGAAGACCATGTGAGGAGATAGTGTAAGGGTCTATCAAGATAGTAGCCAACACACAGCTAGCTTACAGTTTGTTTAATCATGGGAACTGATAGTGTGCATTGATAAATTGAGACCCTAAAAAATGTATCTCTTATTTTTTGGCCTCTAAACTACATGTTTTTTCTCATAAGTGGACCTTACACGGGACTTCTCTTACATTAAAGTATAATTTCCTCTCCCAAGTGATTTTAAGTGATTTTGAAGGCTTACCATGGTGATTCAAATCCATATTCATGACGTATGTGATCGTTATTTATCATTTTTGATCGGTTTGTTAGATATACTTTGATCTACTTCTCATATCAAACATGTTTTTCATCTCTACACCATTCATGGGTAGATCTATTTTTTTTGAGTTCCACATAATTAGAGATTTGTTTGTGATCATTCTTGGAGAAGAGATCTAAACCAGTTCAATGAATAATCAAACCGGTTTTCCAGAACGTTCTTGGTCAATAATCATGTTTCATCAAAAAAAATTATGTAGGTGGCTTCACACTAATATCCCATTTCTATAATTAATTTTTATAGTTTCATGTTGAGTAAATATGATAAGATTGATTGTAAAATCATAGTTTGATACATTGAATAAATATATTTAGTAATGATTTTTCATTTTTGGTAGATTTTGGAAACCGTCATAAATTGTTTTCAAATTTTTTTTTCTATAATAAAAAATGGTGACTTAAATGGTGGATTGTTTGGAACATATAAATGGTTTTATTTAGTAGGTTATTAAATAAAAATAAGTTTTATTTAAATTAGTTGGCATTGTAATGTTTTTAATAGAAAATGGTTTTCAATAATAGGTGGCGTTATTGAAATGATTTTTTTGGAATGATCATTGGGTATAGGTGGTGAGTGTGTTCATCTTTCATATACAAGGCTTAATTGAGACATGATCATGTGCATGGTGCTAATGGGTTAATGAAACATGGGATATAATTACCTTGTGGAGACTTGGTAAATCAACGAGAAACTGCTCATGAGAATGGAAGTCCCATCATGTAGCATGAAAGAATGTTTTTGTGGATGTATGCAATGGACTTATATGCCAAAGGAATATCAAGAAATATTTTTAAGATTTTATTTAGTTATTTAACTTAAAAATAAATTGTAGGAAATAGGGTTTTAATAGAATTTGTATTCTTTTGGTGGTAAATGTTTTTGGAAACATGAGTATATTTAGTTATAAACAGATCTTGCAAAAAAGTTTATATAATATATTTCATATCATTGTTACTAACTATTTTATCCTATTGGTGTGAGTAGAGAAGTCATTGAGGGAAACCTACTGAGTTTTATAATTACCCCTTCTAAGGAACATTGGTTCTTTTTTAGATACTTCCATCTAGGACTAGGGAAAATGTAACATATCACACGTTTTTAGCACCACTTCATGATACATGGTCTATTTGGTGCTATGGGATCTTGGAGATTGTATAGCATGCAGTCTTCTGGTATTTTCAGAAACTTTAGTTGTTCTTTATTTTTATCACACTTTGATGTGGATTCATGATATATTGAGTTGTTGGGATTCATTTTATTTTCCCATTCATATTTTAGTGAGGTATATGTTTATTGGTTTTATTCTTAAAGAGTAAATAACCCTCCATTTGTAACTAAAACCCATAATAAATTATTTCTAGTTATTGGAATCATTTTTATGGATCCTGTGATTTTGAAGGACATTAAAAATGGTATCATCTTGTATGGTCCATTACAAACATGTAAATTGCACATTCTTTGTCTTGGATATGATTCATCCATGTCAATTATTTGGGTTATGATCATAGAAATTAGTAGGATTTCCAGATATTAAATTCCAGGTATAAAAAGATGTTCATAATCTGTTTATATTGATCACCATGTTACAAGGGAGTTGGGGTCAAAAGTGTTTTAAAGACACATAGAGGATACTATAATCTCTTTGTCTGGAATGTATCCATTGAGGAAATAATGTCATGCATTAGACCATTTAGTTACCTATGGAATTGCATAATTCATTTGTTTTAATGACATATTATATTTTAAAAAGGATTAACATTGGAGATATGATGGATATTTATTAAAATGATTGATTTTGGAAAGAAGATACGTTGTGTATTTTGAAATTGGTCTAATTTTCAAAAGAATAAATGATTTATTTTAATAAAATGGATGAACATGAAAATGATGTTTTTTGGAAACCAATGTTTTCATAGATGATGTGATAGAATTTGAAATACTGATCCATTAGTTACTAGAGAGTGATAATTACAATGTTTGTTGATTGTTTAGAATATTTCACCTATTAGGTGTTGTATAAAACATATAGAAGAGGATACAAATAACATTATTGCACCAGAGCCATAGGTAAACCAAGGGCTATTTCAATGCATTGTCCTGGTATTTCAGGTTATGGAAATAGGGAACCAGTGGGATGAGACAAGGATATAGACCATTTTATTCAGTTTATAATGTTGAATCTACCCATATTTTGGGAAGATTCTAGACCCAAGAATGTTGAGGTGTGTATCAGTATGATGAATCATATCATCATGTCCATCGGCACAACAGTTGAGCTATAGGTCAAGCTCGAAGTGTATATGCTTGCAGATCTTTCATGCCAGTGGTGGGATCTAGTTTATCATGATAAAAAATATCAAGGCATTACTTGGGAGGATTTTGAGGTTGTTTTTAATAAAAAATTATTTCTTCACCCCTTCAGGATCTAGAGGATGAATGACTTATTTAGTCGGAAGAAGGAGAATCTATTTTTCATAAAGTATGTTGTTAAATTTACAAATTTAGTTTTCTTTTCAAAAGAATTTCTAGAAAGTGCATCCTAGAAGGTGTGTATCGTTGAATTAGGGATAATGTAAGAAATTCGATCGATGATTAAGGTTCCCTATATTAATGAATATAAATATTGTGTGAATTGATTGGCGGAGGAAGAGGAAGAAATCTTATGATATATGGGAGGAGGAAATATAATGATACCTATGATAAATTGTGCAAACACCAATGATGGGAGCAAGTGAAAGAGTGATATATATTTTCGAGGTGGGAGCAGGAATCAAAAAACTAAACCAAGGATCAATAAATATTTCTCCATGACCAAAGTGCCAAGTTGGAATCTACCAATTTGTTTCCTTTGAATATATAACGTGGGAGTGTATAACACCTCCAATAGAATTAAATTATTGAAACAATATGGGAAACCTTAATCGCTTTTGCATTAGTGATTCTTGGTCTGGTGCTCGATACACTTATCAGGTGTCTCCAGCGTCGCTTGCATCAATAGGACGAGGCCAACAGAATCTATCTCATCAGCATATAAAATCTATCAATGGTGATTCTTGGAATATAATGACTCATTAGAAAAGAAAAATCTCTGCATGGAAATAAAAATAAGATTGTAGATATGAAGAAACTATATAGAGATGAGCATATGATTGTGGATGATCATGCATGGCCACCTACAGTGGGAGGTACAATTATATTGAATTCTAACTTTATGAATGTATTATTTGGTAAAAGTGAATTTCATTCCATTATTTATTCTCATGTTTTCAACCTTCAATATTTAAAACATGAAATTATTCCCTCTTTGATAAAACTGCAAACTCCTCTCATTGATAGAGAATGACAAGCCGTATTTTGTAGAACTTGTGTTAAAAATACTAATATAGATGAGAATAAATGGGATTTCTCGATTTTGGAGATGGAGTTATATTATGTAATATTAGGAATGGATTGTGTGATAATGTTCTAGGCTCACATCAACTATTATAATATTAAAGATCGTTCCATGACTAAGGACGTCGTCGAGCATGTCTTCAATGGAGATAAGGTTATGAAGAAGGGTGAAACTAGTTGGTTGGAACCAATGGTGGGAATGATCAATTATTATTTATCGTTGTTGACTTTGGAATTTATAGAAGAGATAAAATATATCAGTTTTCAATCATTTTTGGATCAATATCTAGTATTATATCCTGAGAACTTCTCTATGGTACCACCAATAAAGGATATTGAGAATATGAATGATCTCCATTTAGGTAATACTCATATTTCCTTTCAGACTAATAGGATGGGACCAATAGAGTTAAGGGATTTGAATGTATAGTTGAAGGATCTGGAATGAAAGGTTTTCATTCGACAATGTTCAACTTTGTGGGTAGCCCAACTCATGTTCATGATGAAATCTAATGGAACACTTCTTCTGTGAGTTTATTATCATATTCATAACCATGTTATGATAATGAATTTGTATCCACATCCATGCATTGATGGTTTCTTCGATCAATTGAGGGGATCTCATTGGTTCTCTAAAATTGATTTGGGATTAGTATATCATAAAT
The DNA here is from genome assembly GCA_963277665.1 of Viscum album. Lineage (NCBI taxonomy): Eukaryota > Viridiplantae > Streptophyta > Magnoliopsida > Santalales > Viscaceae > Viscum > Viscum album. The sequence goes on from OY728152.1 coordinate 917,391,005, forward strand.
TGATCATTCATAAGGATTATATTCTGAAAATATCATTCAAATTCATATATGGAAATTATGAATATGTAGTCTTGCCTTTTGTTCTAACGAATTCTCCTCCAATATTAAGTGATTTGATGTACTAGATATTTATGAAATATCTAGACTCTTTTATTGAAGTGTTTTTAGATGAAATCATGGAGTATTAAAAGATAAGTTATAAGCATGAGAAACACCAGGAGGAAATTTTAAAGTTTATGACAGATAATTATTGGAATAATGTACTATAAATTTTAATTTGTTTATATAGGAGCTATGATTTTACGGAAATGTAATTTACAGAAAATGTTTTCTAGTTGATCGTGAATGCATATATGTTGTGAACTATTGGAACCATCGAAAAATGTCATTGATATTAGATGTATTCTTTGTTAATATGGTTATTACCAACCCATTTTTTGTCACTACTCATAGCTACCCTCATCAATGAAATAATTGAAAAAGAAGAATACTCCATTAAAGTGGAATGAGGGATGGAATAAGTAATTCTAGGAGATGAATTTTCATCTTACATCAGCACTTATCAATATTTCTTTAGAATCTAGGTGGGGCTGTGTAGTGTATTCTGATTCATCCGGGTCTAGGTTTGTATGTCATCCTACCATGTTGTGGAATGTGGTTCAAGGAAGTTGAGAGTGCATGAGAAGAACTACCCAACACATGAAATGGAATTAATAACATCCATTCCGCACATGATGACATGTCTTCATTATATCTGTTGTGAGAAATTTACTATATATGTTTCCCACAAAATATTGAAACAATTTTTCTCACAGTAATATTTGAATCTATAGAAATAGATATTGATGGGGAATCTCCAAATTTATTACATTGAAATTATGTATACAATAGGGAAAGAGATTTTTTTGTAGAGGATCGTATGTTCAGTTAGCAATCGAAGCATCATAAGAATGGAAGTTACTATTGGTCCTAGAAAAAATTCATATAAAATATGAAGACTAAGGTGATGTTGTTGTTTTCATTAAATCTATTCTAGTTCTATATTTTTTTACAGATAGCCAAATAAGCAAAAGGATATGATGTTGAATGCTTGGTTATGAGTTCAAAATTCATTGGTGGGGAGACCATTGATTATTGAAAACATAAAGGGTTATCAATTTATTGTTTTAGATATTAAATTGTTGTACATTTTGATTTTAATAAACATCTCATTAATTCTTAACACCATTTGATATGGGCCCTACATCTAGTTAGTTGTAGATGTATAAGTAATTGAAAAATCATTTTTTTGAGATGCATGAAAATGAAGGGGGTATAGTTTGTGTCATGGTACTTAAAATGTGACCATGTTAAAGAAGAGAATCAGAGACCAACATATATGTTACAATCATTATAGATTCCAGTCTCCAAATTGGATAATATAGTTATGGATTTTGATAAATTTCACCCAAGAATGGTCCATAATCATGATATCATATGGGTGATAGTGGATCATCTTACCATATCATCCCAATTCATTCCAATTTTTAAAACTCATACGGTGAAAGATCAGCCTAATATATGTATATATATATATATATAAAGTGGTAAAGAGGCATGGAATACCAGTGTAAATATTCTTATATATAGATCTAAGGTTCATGCTTTGTTTCTGGAAATTCATATTGAAATCTCATGGCACTCTATTGAATTTGAACAAGGTTTATCATCCTTATACAGGTGGGAAATCTGAACAGAAAATACAGAAATTGGAAGACATTTTCTAGGCTTGTTTAATGGATCTTACTGGCTCATGGAAGTAGATCATACCCATAGTGGAGTTCTCAAAAAATATTATCTATCAATACATGATTCATATGGCTCTATTTGAAGCATTATAGGGGTTTACTTATCATTCTCCATTATACTGGGTTGAAATAGTTAATACTTCACTAGTTTGGTCGAGCCTTCTCCAAGGAACAATACAAAAAAAATTATTCAGAATGGGGATGGAGACGGCTCAGAGTCATTATAAATCTTATGTGGATCATCTTCAAAGGCCATTTTCATTTGTTGTGATCGGTCATGTGTTCTTGGGGTTCAGTCAATGATGTGCACATCGTCACTTTAAGAAGTGAGGAAAGTAATCTCTTTAATACATTGGACCTTTTGATATACTGGAATGGGTTAGAGAGGTGGAATTTCAGTTGGTTTTTCTAGCATAGTTCATCTTGGTGCATAATGTGGTCCACGTATCTATGTTGAAAGAGAATCAACCTGATTTGTACCGTGTGTTAATATGGGATCACATCCACCAAGAGTAGGATGCTTCGTGGGTACATATCACAGTGAAAATTGTGGATAAACAAGAGAATGTCATACGGGGTAAAATCATCAGTCTAGTCTATGTTCTATGGTAGCATGAACAGATCGAGGAAGATATTTGAGGATGTGAGAATGAAATGAAAGAGCACTGTCCATAACACATTCATGGAAGTTATTGTTTTCTACTTTCGGAGGATGGAATGTCAGATAGTGGGGAGAATGTATTAACCTTGGATTCTAGTATGTAATATTTTCATTTTCATATGGATAAAAATTTGGTGGAATGTTTGGAGAGTTTGGTGAACTTCAACTAATTTTTGGGTATAAAAGAGAAGCGCATTGGTTGTGCACAGTTTATCTAAAATGTAAACAAATCCTAGTTTAAACCTTGTACAATAACTAGTTTAAGTCAGTGAGCTTCGACATGGTGTGAAAAAATCTATGAATACCTTGTGAAGAGGTCATGTAGAGGACTATCTAGACAATAACTAATTCACAGTTAGTGAACGGTTTGTTTAACTGTGTCAACTAATCAGGTGCATGGTTAATGTGAGATCCAAATAAAGTGGATCTCACCCAATTTTTATCTAAAATACATTTTTTCACATAAATGGTCATAAATCATGATTTATCTTCTTTAAAGGTATAAGAACCACTTTGAAGTTACTTTATGTCAATCCAAAGGCTTCTCATGGAGATTGGAAGCCATATTCTTGAGAAATGTGATCTTTCTTCGAAGATCATGAGCGGTTTATTGGATTTACATAGATATACATATACTCTTTTCTTGGTTTTTAATATATTCACATGTTATGAGTTGATATAATTATTTTTATTATAAATAAGTTGATATTTAGTCTTGATCTTCCGAGTAGAAGAGATCTACAGTCGTTCTGTGAAGAATCGACCTGTTTTTCTTTAGTGTTATTTGTATGTGGTCACGTTTTGTCAAAACATTTTAGGTAGTTTTCCTCACAATCATCTAAAATTGCTACATTTTATTTTATAGGTTTAAAATTGATTAAATTTGATAATATTTATTTTAAAATCGTGGATTGATACCTGGAATAAAAATCATTATTGATTTTTTATTATGATTGGTAGATTTGTGAAATCGTGATAAATTTTTCTGAAAATCATTTTTGTTTCTAGAATATAAAATGTTGATTTAAATGATGGATTTTCTAGAAAATATAAATGGTTTGATTAGGAATGGGGTTTCAATAAAATGATAAGAAATGAGTTGGCATTATAATTATTTTAATGAAAAACGATACTCAATAAAAATGTGATTTTATTGAAAGGTATGTTTTTTGAAGATCATTGGGCATAGGTTATGTGTGTGTGTTCATGTTTCACAACTGTGTGTCGGTTAAAATATGACCTTGTGTTACATGTAAAAGGGTTAATGGAATATGGTAGACAATTACCTTCGGATGACATGGTCGATATACGAGAAACATCTCATTAATATGGAACTATCATAACATAACATTAATTATTGGTTTTGTCGATGTATGGAATGGATTGGGTAATCTAAGGAAATATTAGAAAATTGTATTAAGGTTTATTATGTTACTTTTCGAGAAAAATAACATGTTGGAAAAATGGTTTCAATTTCACCTGTATGCTTTTTGTTATAAATTGTTTTAGAAACATATGTATATTTAATTATGAAATAATTTTGAAAAATATATTTATATAAACATATTTATATAATTGATTTTAAATATTTTATTCTAGTGAAATGGTTTGGGAAGAAAATATGGGAATCCTACTGAGGGTTATAATCAACTGTTCTTTGGAACATTGGTTTGTTCTTAGAGGATATATTCTGGGACAAACAAAAATGTTATGTATCACACATTTTTGCACTACATCACGATAAATGGGTTGTTTGATGATATGTGAGCTCAACGATAGTGGAGCATTGAGTCTTGTGGTATTATTTGAGTCATTTTTTGATATTGCACTATTGAACACATTGGTGTGGTTTGCAGATATATTGAGTTTCAGAGTTTCCGTTAATTTTTTCATGCATATTTTTGTTATCCATTTGGTTAATGGTTTTATAATTAATTGGTAAATAATCCCCCACATTTAATTTAATCCCTTTGGCATTTATTTCTATCATTTCACATCTTTTGGATGTCACTTAAGGCCATGTAATGACTTATTATACTCTCAATGCAATGATAATTTTCGAGTCAATACAATTAATTTCTAATTTCCCATTAAATCAATTTAATTTTTGAATGATGTAATAAGTGAAAACAAAAAATAATAATTATCGTGGTTATGGTAAAATGGAATTACTGGTGGATAAACTAAGAAAACAAGGTTTATAAATGACCTTTAATCAATTATAGAATAAATCGTAATGAAATAACTAAATAGTATCTATTATAGGATCGATTTAAACCTCTTTTGAATCTTTTTATAATTATAAAAATATGGGTACGATTAATTCATTTCAGAAAAATATAACTGCGTCTGTCACCCAACATATAAAATTTCACTCAAATCCTCCCTTATTCAAGCATTAAAAAAATATTGTTTCAGAAAAAAAATTTAAATTACATATAAACATACCTTTATTCATCCTAAAAGATATATTTTCATTAGGAAACCAATCTAGGATATCATTTGGTTAAAAATTATAGAGGTTACCTGATGAAATGGTAATTCTCTTCAATGAGTATAATATGGAAATGAGTTCATTTCTGAATCCATTAATTTCTATCTCATTAGATATAAACTATTACACAATGAATTGATAGGATATTTATTTCTCACCCATGTCATATAGAAATAATATATATGTGTACCAAACAATTATAAAACAATTGTATTAAAAGCCATGAAATGAAATTGGTATCATAAACATGTAATCATATGACAAACTAAGGAAAAATTTCTATTTTTTACAATCAGTTCATCATAAGAATAACCTATGAAATAAATCATGTTACAAAAGTATATGAATTGCTAATAATAAATGTGTTTCAAAAACGTTATTCCATCATAACATAACCCATTCAAGATAGAACATGAATAGAACGGTTAGATAATTTTCTAAAATTTCCATGAGTAAAATCAATGAATTTCATATTAGATGGAAAATAAAATAGAATGATATTTTGAACACATTTCCTGATTAAAATGTCATTTCTTCATTGAAAAATTTTCCTTAAAACATAAAACCATTTAAACACCATTTTCATTGAAAATATTATTAAAACATTGAAATAATGCATGGAATAATTTTGAAAATAATTTATATTGTAAAAATATAAATCTATATTGAAAATGTTTTTAAAACCATTTCATTTAAGATACATTGGAATTTTATAAATGAGGTTTAGAATTTTTTTTTTAACATATTATACCTTGAAAACATATGAATGAATATTGTAAACATATTGAAAAAAATATTTCATAAAAACATTTAATATTTGATTGAATATTTATTGAAAACATTACTCTGAATTTGTTTTTCAAAAATATAAATGAGGATTGAAATAATTTTGAAAGTTATTTTCCTTGAAAACATTTGAAAATAGATTGAAAACATTATTAAAACACTTTTCATAGAAAGTATATAAAATATGATTGAAAAACATTTGAAAGTACATTAATTGAAAATCTATTTTAAAAAAATCTAAAAAATTATACATTAAACATTAAATTAAATTCCTCAATGGTTTTATGATGTATTAATCTTTACCTATCATAAAAGGTTGAAAGAACATTCCCTTTTCATAATAAGAAAGTTCTCAAAATGCATCATTCATAAATGAACAAGTAGATTCCTTTCAAAACATTTTAAAAATAATAAAGGGTAAAAATTTACATTAATGATCATGGGGTAATTGTATAATATTCCTAGAAAACCTTTTTAGACATATTATTTTCTAAATTAACAATGATTTCTGATCGAAGAGAGTGTAATGTAAGGCTTTAATAATACACATTATTCACTAAGTTATGTACCTAAGAGTATAAAAAATGGTACCAATATATATATAAATCATTAATAACCATATTCAAACAAAATTCATGAATTTTCTTGAGCGATGGATCATAATATATCATCAAATGAAGTATAAACATTAAAAATCTTGAAAACAGTTGAGATTGTTGCAATATAATCATATCACTTGGTAACATGGGATCACACTATTAATTTATAATAATAATATCATGAAAATGATTAGATTCAGGATATATAATATAAAATTAATTTATACATTCCACAAAAAAATTTATGTTCATAACAAAACTTGAGTCTCAATAAATGAAAAATATGAAAAACTATTTTTCTGATTTGATAAATTATGAAGCATAAAACTCCCAAAATTAATTTCATAGAATGAAAATGTTAATAAACATAAAATAAAATATAATAATAATTTATTACATCATTGGGTGTTTATAAAAACCACACAAATGGAGTGGGTGGTGATTAAATCATGTATGTCACAGAAATAAAGAGTGAGACGAAATCCCCACACCTTGTATCTAGACTCTCATCATACTCATTAAAATAACTATATAATAAATATAAATTTATTAAAAAACCTATAAATGGTACATATTATAATATATATAATGATATATATTTTATCATGACATTATATTACCCTCTTATTGGCAATCATATGCTAAAGGTTCACTTCGGGTAATATTCTCTTTTTTCATTACATGGGTCTTAAGTCATGATATCATTGGTACATATACATATATAATTATTCTAAAATATAAAACCTGATATAAATATAATTTATATTCATTATATGTTCATTTTAACCATATATATAATATATAAGTATGAAATTGAATACACAATTCATGGAGACGGTAAGTCATACGTATGCAAAAACGCTATTTATGTTTTTGATGTCATATTGAAAGAAAGACAGAAAATGACCAATAATTATATACTTATATAATATTATAAGATTATAATTATAATGGTTTATATATATCATATTGATTCAATAAAAATATCCATAATACATTGCACGTACTTCATGAATGAATCACATCAATTTGAGGGGGTGGTAGTTCTCACATTCGCAAATTAAATTAGCATATTTAGTCCAAATGGAATGTAATAAAAGATATAGGTTTTAAAATGTATAAATATTATTAAATTAGTACTAAATATAAAAAATAATTTAAATAAACCTATTTTTCATCATAATTTCAACCATGAAATAAATTAAAGAAAAAATGAACAATCATCTTTTTGTGATACGGTTGTTCACAAAACACACAAACAATATGTTCATTACCCATTAGATAGAGGTGTGGGTAAGTATATGTTTAAACCTTAGCATTTAATATTCATAGTATAATTATGATATTTTTTTTCTACATATATGGAATAAAGCGAGTGGAGGTGTTGGAGAAGGAAAATGAAATAAATCATCTTGATAGAATGTTGTACCTCTTAATATAGTAACTCAATTTGGTTTATGCAGAAAGGATTCCATAAAGACATTATTCAAAATAGAGGCCTCAAGCAGTAAGGTATTATTGTTGGTAAGTGTATTTGGAAGTGATTTTTAGAACCTATGTGGCTTGAGAGGTGTATATAATAGGGAGATGTTGTGGCCTATTATAGGGAATGAAGATTGTCACTTTTGTTAAATTTTTTTAAAAAAAATCCATCATGGTTTTTCATATAACAATTGGATCCAATAATGATTCAAATCAGATTCAAGGAATGATAGTGTCTAACTATGGTAATAAATGTTTTTGGGATATGTGTATTGGTTTTTTTGGGCCTCAAGGTTATAGTTCAGTCCCTTATTTACATTAATTTAACCTTAATAGATTTATTTAATTTTTATCACAATAACTAATATATTTTTGAACAAAACTAATATAACCTTATTGTTGAGTATAAATAATGATTATTTCAAATTTGTAACTCATTTTTTTTTCAAATTATAATGGAATATGAGTTAGAAATTTATTTAATATTAATATCATAGTCGAGTCAACAATGTGGGTTATTAATGTAAAATCATTCCAATGTTTGTAATGTTTTTATATCTGAATTCAATGTGAAATTGATCATAATGACCCAAATTTTATTAATTTTTAAAAATAATCATATAAATAAAATTTTAATAAAATTTAAAATATAATTTTACCGTATAAAAAAATTAAATGAATATATAATTTTGACTAAATTTATCTATTTTAATTAATAAATAAAAAATTAACAATATATAAATATACCAAAAAATTATCCATACCCAATTTTAGTGTTTTTATTTCAAATATGAAGATAATTTTTCTATTTTAGGTCTATAAAATATAATGAAATGATATTTTAAATTGTATTAGCATTAAAATTTTGTAAAAAATCATTTATAAAAATGTATTTTTCTACGCATAAAAATTGTTTTTTTAATCTTATTTTACAAAATAAATTGAATAAATGAAAAAAAATTGATTTTAATTATAGTATATATATTGAATTAATATGTCCCAATAATTGTTTTTAATTTAATTTATTAAGGGAAAACAACTTTTTGACAAAAAAAAATATAATAATAACACCTTTTATAGTTAATGAGCTTCCATATTGATTTATAGGTAATAGATAACCTATGAATTCCTATTATATATTTTAAAACATATATTTATATAAATTAGTTAATATTATTAATAACCTCTAATTTACAATCTAGTTTTTATATAATTATATTAAATAATCTTATATTAATAACATTTTTTTTCTTGGCAAACCTCAATCATGTATGTTATGCTAGACATTAAGGAAATCCATTGTTTTTAATAATTTCAGATACCCTCATTATTATGTATAGGGAAATATGATATCTATGTTCCATCTTGTGCGTGATTGATAATGAAATATACATTCTTCAGATAATTCTATAAACAATATGTAATTATTTAGATTTATTTTATCAATTTATCATTAATCAATTACTTCTTGTAAGGGAGGTCCAGAAATTAACATTGATGCCCAGAGTACTAAAATAATCATTTAGAATATATTAAGGCACATAAAATATTTAATATTATAACAATTTATCTATAAATATTCTCAAAATTAAATACATTTAATATATAAATCTATAAAAATAAAAATTTAAAAAATTGTTACATCATAAAATTTAATTTATTAAGAATAATTATACATTAACCAAGACATCACATATGCCAGTGGTATACATGAAACCCTTATCATCCATCAATAATGGGTTCAATACCTACATCCTTTCCAAACTTGATTGGTTGTAACATAACATTCATTATGTCCTTTTCTAAAACCATTCTAATATAATTTCTAAAATAAATATGATGGACATACTCCAAATAAGGTTAATCACTATGTATCCTTATATCCAATGTTCCCAATACAAAATCATTTCATGACTACTTCATCTAAATTTGAACATCAAATTTTCAGGAATTATTAACCTTATAACCCTTATCAATGATGAAAGTCAAAAACATTTGAAAGACATTCATTAAATCATCATAACATTGGTTCCCTCATAAATCACAAATATGATCTTGGTCATCATATTACAAACATAAGAAAACCACCCATCATATATTCTCACAAAACATTTCAATAACCTGAATTACATAATTAACTCTATAAAACATTAATTCATTCTTATTTAAAATATTACAGAATATAGTCAATGAATCCCAAAATATGTAAACTTCATCCATGCTAGCATAAACTACATGTCAACAAATAATTAATTACTTCCACGGTAATCAAGAACCTTCATGCCTACATTTCCATATCTAAAATATCTTAATCCAAAAAACATTATCATAACATATGTAACATATTAATTTTTATCTCTCCCTTAATCATTTATTTTCCATGTACATCGTCTTTCCCTAATTTGGTCTTATAAATACATAGTTAAAAAAATTAACTGAACAATCATTATATATTTCACCTTTCGCATATTATAATTCTTGAATCCAAAGACAAAAAATATTTTATTATTCCACTTAATCCTCATTATATTATCATGGGTACATCAACCTACTAAACCATACCTCTTTCCATTCACAATTCATCTGTAGCCACTTCATCATCAGCATTGTAACCATTTCATGTACCACCATTCTTATCCTCTTTAGGATATTTATTATTTAGACTATGTGTTTCCTAAGGACAATTTATTCCACACTTAAAACAACTAACATTCCATTTTTCCTTAGTATGGATAATATTATAATCCATTCCGTTATCTAAACTCTTAATTTCTCCCCTAAAGTCACATGTTGTGTGTCCTTATTTACCATATTAAAAACATATTCTAGTTCCTATATTAAATTAACATTGCTGATTTTGTTACAATTTATGACCCAAATGAATCTTGATTTTCTTCCCTCTTGGGTATCCATTACCCAGACTCTCAGTTAGCTCATTCTTTCTCTTCCATGATGAGACTGATAATTGGTAATGTTACACATTTTTAATCATGTTTCTTGAAAACATATTTGTAATGATCATAACATCATTCAATTAAGTGAGCAACCCACTTGACTTCACATTCGAAAATCATCCATATCATTCAATGTTAATATATTTTATTCAAGTTCCACCGACTGAGTAAAACTCAAATCATAGTGTGATCATTACTTATCATAGTATAAAACCACATTTTCATAAATGTTATTACATATATGTTGTCTTAATAATGACACTTTTCTTAATCAATGAAACCCATGGTTAAAAAATATTTTATTCATATCCAAGTTATATTTAAATCCCACATGATGTATTATAAAGAGTTTTTTAATCTGGGGGATGAATTGTAAAAAAGGGGTGAGATCTGATGCTCAGTATAGATGAACAAGGGAGTCAGGTAGAAATAATCATGAGAATAATGGTATGAAAACATGTTCATGGAAATAAAATTTTATTCCCAACATATCAAATATCTTAAACATGAATCATGACAAAAATCATTTTATTTTTTTATACAATAATTAAAAGGAAATAAATAACATAATTCATTAATTCATAACGTAGGAATGAAACATGGAATTATTGAAGAAACATAATAATATATAATGATTTCCATAGTAGGAATGGAATTTATGTCGAGACCACCATTGTGGAAAAATTCCATTACTAAACTGGGTTCACATCCCATTCAATCCCTATATTACTAAACAGATGTAGTTTCTATTTACATCACTATAATACAAATCCATGTTCATTTCTCATTCCTAACATTTAATACTGAAATATGTTTAGTTATCATTCTATACATGTATTTAACATGACATATATATAATTACCTAGAACATTGGAGGGAGATATACATCCCCCCATGTCATAGAAAAATCACACATACTTAAGTCAAAAACTCATAAACAGTCATATCATAACCATGAAAATGAAATGGGAATCATAAACAAGTAATAATATCATAACCAATGGAAAATATACATGTTTCATAATCACTTCATTGTAATCATTTCTTTGTTAAAAGATTCAGGTTAGAAATTCATATATCCTATGTACTAGAAATAAGTTTTCTAAAAACCATTCCATCCAAACCTAAGCCATTCATAAAATAATATGAATTAAATCATTGAGTTATTTCCTAGAAGGTCATGAGTAATATCAATGGACATCATCATTGATGGAAAACAACTTGTAAGGATATTGTAAACATATTCATTGAGAAAAATATCCTATCTTCTTTGATAATTTTTCATTAAAACATTAAAGGTTTTCAATCCCATTTCCTTTTAATAAATTTTGAAAATATAAAAAAATACATTAAAACAATTTGAAAAATGTTTTTTATATTTACATATAAAATAATATTGAATATTTTTTCAGAGTTATTTTCCCTGAAATCAAATAAACGGATCATGAAATTTTTTTGAAACCTATTACCTTAAAAATACCCTACAAACCTATAAATTATTCTTAATTTCATTTGGAAATTTTTTCCTTCAAAACATATGTAATAATATTTAAATTTTTTTAAAATAAATATTCTTTGAAAAAAGATAAAATGATCATGAATTTTTTTGGAAATAATTTCATTAAAAATACTTTTCAAACATATACATTGGTATTAAAATCATTTTGAAACCCATTTTATTTGAAAAAAATTGAATAATGGTTGAAAATAATTTTTAACCAATTTTTTATAAAAACATATAAAATACTCTGGAAATATTTTGTAAAACCATTTCATTGAAATTCAATTTAAAATAAATTCTTAAAATTTAACATTTAATCATGAAATGAAATCTTCATAGGATTTCTAATAGATAACAATGTAAATGTAAAACAAGTTAAAAAGGACATTCAATTTTCACAAATAAAATTGGTTAGAAAAACTACTCATTCAGAAAGAGATAATAATAATCCATTCAAAAATTGGAAAATAAAAAAATATTAAAATATTCTTTTAATTATATTTTTATAATATTAGAATATTCATTGAAACACTTGTTAAGAAACATGGTTTTAAAGGAATGTTGATTTTTGACTAAAGAGAGAAAAAATTCAGCCTTTCTAAAAACACATTTTAAATTATATTATGTCCCAAAGAGTGGAATAAATTGTAAAAACATAAGAATAAATCATCAATAATTATTATTTAATAAATATAATGAATTTTATTCATATATTTATCATAATATTTCATCAAATAAAACATAAACATAAACAATCAGGAAAGGAGGTGATATTGGGTTAATAAAGTGTTATCACATGGTAACATTGGATAATACTCTCTATTTATGATTATAATATCATTAAAAATGTATGTTCATTATATATCATGTAAAATTTATGTACACATTCGTAAAAATTATTTTAGGTGCATATAAAAACATGAGTGTCAAAGAAAGAAAATTGCAAAAAAAAATTTCGTGTTTTGCAAAATTTTAAACCTAAACCCCATGAAATAATATTAATTCAATGGATATTTACATAACAATATATTGAAAAATAATAAAAATTTATTACATCAATGGGATGTTATACGCACTACAAAAAATGACCGGGTGGTCAATAAATTATGTATCTCACAAAAAAATAGTGAGATTAAATCCCCTTACCTTCTATCTTAAATCTCATCATACTCATTTAAACCACATGATTAATAAATATAAATTTATTATAAATATTAATATACTAATATTATTATATATAATACGATATATGTTTTTATAATGTTTTTATATAACACTCATGTTAACAATCATGTGTTAAGGATTCACATAGGGTAGTATTCTCTTTGTTCTTCACATTTGTTTTAATTTGTTAAATATTTGGTTCTTATACATGTATCATGATTCCAGAATGTATTAAATGATATAAATATAGTTTATATATATTATATTTTTTCTAATAATCTATATAAAATAAAATTTTGAAATGAAATAACAATAAATGGATATGGTAAGTCATACATAGACATGAACATTGTTTCCTTTTATACTGTGATATTGAAAGAAAGAACGAATTTGACCTTTATGTATATTTGTATATAACATAATTAAAATATCATTATAATTTTATATATATTATATAATTTCACTATTACTATCCTTAATAAATATCATGTTGTGTGTGAATAAATCACATCTCTTTTTGGGGGCAATAGTCCACACTACCTTAAACGAAATTTTCATATTTACAACAAATTGAAAGTAAAATAAATATTTTTTAAAAAATATATTAAATAAGATTAAAGGCATATTAAATATAATATATCACATATATAAACATATTTTTCATCATAATTTCCATCAATAGAGGTGATTACAAGAAAATTAAGAATTATCCTTTAGTGAGGCAGATGTTCATCATTCATGTATATAATATGTTCGTTATACTATATATGGAGGTGTGTATATGTGTAGGTTGAACCATTATAATGTGAATGATCAAATATATTTATTATATTCCATTTTTTATTAAATATGGTAATAAATATATTGTATGGGGTGGAGAAGGAAAAAAAGTAACAGGCCTTCAGATAAGTTTTTACCTCTTAACTGGATAACTCATTTTGGATTATTCCAAAAGGCTTCAATGGAAGCCATTCTGACCAAAGGGATGCTTCAAGGAGGAAGGAGGTATTTTTATAAGATTATTGGTCATATATATTCTAAACCTTACTGTTTAAATATTTTGAGGGAGATTGAATGGTGGTGGCCTTTTATAGGGAGGGAGGAGTGGCTCTCATGTAAGTATTTTAAGAGATAATTCCTCCCACGTTTTTCATGTTGAAAGTGGATCCAATAATGAATAAAATCAGATATAAGGAACTATAGGGTATAAATATGGATATATAATGTCTTTTGGTCAATTTTATATGTCATTTCGGACCTCAAGGTTGTGGTTTAGTTATTTATTATGTTTAATTTAATGTTAATCGATGTAATTAATTTTAATAACTTTCACTCATTTTTTTAAAAAAAATATGTTGACCAAGATAAATATTATACATTATTCTTGTTTTAAACATGGAATAAAATTTTCCAAATTATAATCAATTAATTTTTTGAAATTTTCTTTAATATTAATCCCATAGTCATGATGGCTATGTAGGTATGTAATGTAAAGACAATCAAAAGTTTGATATGTTTTTATATAAAATATTGTGTGAAATTTATAGAAATGAAAAAAATATTAACTCATAAATATATTATATAATTAAACATTTATAACAATTTAAAATATAATTTATATTTATAAATAAATTGGATGAAAAATTATTTTTGAACTGAAATTCTCTATTATTATATATTCATCAAAAGAAACCTTATAGAAAAATACCAATAAATTTGTACCTACATTGTTTTCATGTTTATATTTCATATATGTTGTTTATATAGACCGATTATGTCTATAAAAGATCCAAAATAGGGATTTAAAATGATCCCTTCATTAAAAAAGCTATAAAACTACATTTATAAAAATATATTTTCTTACGTATAAAATATGTTTTTTTCTCAACAATTTTCTATAAAAAATATTTAATTAATATAAAAAATATTATATTTAATATATAACATATATAATACATATTTATCATGCACTAATTGAATTTAATTTAATTTATTAAGGTAATACAACATTAAATCAATGAAAATAATAATATCAACTTTTATATTAAATCAGTTTCCATATTCGTTTATTATTAATTGGAAACCTATGAATTAATATTATATTGTGTAAAACATATATTTACCAAAAAAAAATATTCATAAAATTTAATTTAATATATAGGTTATATCATATTATTTTATATAATAGTATTTAAATAATATAGAATGGTTTGGTAGACATCAATCGTGATTGTAATACAAGACATTGAGGAAAGTCATTGTTGAATATAATGAATGTTAACCCCAAAATTCCCTATAGATAATGAAATATTTTTCCCCTATAGCGCATGATTACCATTCTATTTTTTATTACAGAAGCCAATCATAGTGCTTAAATATAATATAATCAATCATTCGTGTAAAATGAAAAATATG
Source organism: Viscum album (assembly GCA_963277665.1). NCBI lineage: Eukaryota > Viridiplantae > Streptophyta > Magnoliopsida > Santalales > Viscaceae > Viscum > Viscum album. The sequence goes on from OY728152.1 coordinate 917,406,848, forward strand.
AAAACGGTTATATTAATTTGAAAAAAAATATTCAAAAATCATAGATTGTAACAATATGAGTATAGAGCATATCATTCATTATGAATTTTGAATGTGAAAACTAATAAATTAAAACCCGAAACAATGAAAATAATTGATTATTTTTAACAAAACGGTGTTATTTTATTAAAAATGACCATATATTATATTGTAAATAATAATATGATTATATAACAAATTAATATCATTTTTGAAAACACTATACACGATGTTAAATGATATTAAAACAAAATGATTCATGAGGTAATGGAATTTATCTCAATTTCAGTTCATTAAAGAAAATTGAAATGATATGAACAAAATACATTTTATATTGAGTATATAATTAAATATTAACATTTAATATCATGAACACTTAATTATTTATGGAATTTGTGGTAAAATTTATTTTTTTCATCTAAGGGTAATTTAAATAAATGTTACATAGTGTTAATTAGTATCATTACACAATTTCTTTTCACAAGGTTATATTACCCCTTAATTATCCTTAATATTATAATATTATGTTATTAATTAATTTTGAATATATATTTTTATTTTTCGACCTTTTTAATTTGGATAAAAATTTGATAGTAATAATCTATTCGTTGATTAATCATTGTTTCAAAATAATGACCATTTTAAGGGTTAATTTCCTAATCTCAATTTACTATTTATTAGTTATACATGAATTTACATTAAAAAATTATTTTTTATAATTTTTGTATAACTCATTTCATTTCATTCTTCAATTGATATTCATGAAATATATCATGAAATATTAAAATTTTCGAATTCGTTTCATCTTAATGTAATTGATAATATGTTGTAATAAAATATGGTATCATTTTTTTCTTTAGCATAAACTATTTTTTGATACCAATCAACGTTTTCTAAAGATGTTTTCTTTTTTTGAAAATATCCAAAATATTTATTAAATAAATATTTTCTCTTATTTACATTTTGAAATATAAATATAAATGAATGAATATGTATTTATCATAAATAATCCAATTTGAAGTTTACAAAAATATCGAATGAATTTATTTTAATGTGTATAATATGACCAGAATTTATGACCATCATGACCAATAAATTTTCTAAATCTTACAATAAAATTATCCAATATAACTTTCAATGAAATTTTTTTTTGAACTATATTTTTTTTAAATAATATTAAAAATAAAACTGACATTTTCCATAGGAAGGATTCTAAATATATGTTTATGGTTTTTAAATTCATCAAATATAAAAAGTATTTATTCATACAAAAATTTGTATATATATTGTAATGATACTATCCTTAGTATTTATATGGATGTTTTATGATCATTTTGACCATAGAGAGTATTAAAATTTACATTCCTTATTTGATACATTATTCATTAAAATAAACCTGTAATATTATATTTCAAGTGACAATTTGAAACAAAATTTCCCCTGAATATCAATATTATTTATAATGGAAATGTTAATTTCTTAAACTATATTACACTATTATATGTGGTATTCTAAATTGAATTTTATTTTTTATGTGGTAAATTATTTATAAATCTTCATTGTTTAATAAATATGAATATTTGATGATAAACAAATTTTAACTGAATTAAATTAATTATTCAATAAGTGACTCTTAATTTAGACCTATAGTGATGGGTTGGGCCTGATGTTACAGATCCCCTTGATGCATTAGAAAGTCTAAGGGAAAAATAAATAAGCTAGAACTAAATGGGGATTAGAAAAACATTTAAACCATATTTTGAATGTTCTTGATGGAAGCGTTATCTTGATATCTACTATATTGGTGTTCATGAATTTATAATTTTCATCATTATAAATTGATTTATTATGGAAGATGTGATTTTTTAAATGATATAATATTTAGATTCATTTCATAATCAATTTTAAATCATAAGGAATATTTTTTAGCTATTTTCCAATTTATGTTGATCAATCTATATGTTGTTATAACAACAACATTATTAATTAAATAGTGATTTGTTGTAATTTATAATGAGAAATCAATATAAATCCACGATATTTTTATATTGATATTATATTTTTATTCACTTCATACTCTAATTATTTTTTACATAGAATGTGAGTTCAATTATTTGTATTTTCATTTTGATAATTATTATTTATTAATTACAGGATGTGAATGTAATCCATTAAAATACTTTACGATCACCACTATATTGATTCCTTTCCTAGTATTCCATGAATTGAAACCTGATTAATATGAAAGAATATACTTCTGGTAATAATTGTATTCTCAAAAAAAATTATATTTTTATAAAAATTTAATATGGGAATCATGAATGTTTTTAATTTTCCAGGACTACTAAATTATTTGATCTATTGAGATTTTATTATTTGTAAATTATGCCAATGTAATAAGGAATGCACTAACTCTAGGATAATGGGGTTGGGGTTGGTAGAATGTTTATTCTACAATATTTTGAAATGTGGTTTATAGATGGTGTAGAAGTGGATTGGTTTCTTGAGGTCATTGTGAATTCATAGTAGATACATTATATAAATTCTTTTCTAAATATTCGAATCCCTATAATGATCCATGTATCTATTGATATGCCAAAGGAGCCTTTGGATCCCTTGAATTAGGGATTTTTATCATCATATATTTGTGTGATTCTTATGCCAAGATGTGATGTGGGATGATTCCAATAAGGGTGTAGGTGGTGTGGAATTAGTTATTTCCATTGTATTATATATTTTATATGGGACATTATATTTTATTATCTTTTACATTTAAATTTTCATTGGAGTCATAGGATGATAGAAATTGACCGTCATAAGATAGAAAACATTTTATCAATATTAGGATTCATATGCAATGTTTCCTAGAAATATCCTTTCAGTTACACTTGGATGATGATGGGTTTTTTGAGTTAGAAATTAGTTTTTTTTTACCTATGTTACTGAAGGGTCTATGGGGACATTTATTTAAAGATAGTAAAATGGGACCAATTACTGGGTGGAAATTTAATTTTTGATGATCATGGATTATTGTTTTTTGTTTAGTACCATATTACTGGAGGCATGATATGATTCATTTGACATTATATCCTTCATATGAAGTTTTAAGGGATTTTGATTCATTACATGGTAACATCACCTTAGTTCTTTTAATATTGGAATCATTGTAATGTCATGAAAATGGATTTAATTTACTCGATGATTGGGTGACATTTAGATATTTATATATATCTTTAGTGTGTTATGGTTTATATAAATACATGGGTGCTTTAAATTATTTATGGTATAATTTATTGGAAATATATTTGTTTATTTATGAAATTAGTTTTATAAATTTTGTTTTCCAAGTATTAATCTATGAAAATATTTATTTTAGGAATGATTTCGTGAAAAAATATGAAATTTTATTTGGGTCATTTTTCATTATTTAAATCACCTATTTCAATAATGTAAAATGTTTTTTAATTTTATAACTGTATTTTTTTATAAAATTTTGGTTGTTTTTAAATACACAAATGGAATTTTTTTTGGAAATTTTGTTTTTTGATTTATAAATCCCAGTTAATATAATGTTCATAAATTTATTACATGAACTATATTCATATGTTGATTTCTATAGTGTCTGTATGTGGAGACCTATTGGTATATTTAGATCATGATTATATAGATCTTTTCATGGTTCTAGAAACAAAACTCATTTTATGTTATTTTGTCTAGTGTTATCCATGGATTGATTAAGGGAACATTTTGAATGGCCACAGTTCACTACTGGATATTTATAATATATTATGGTTATATTAACTTTTTATATTATTTTATTTTTTGATATTTTCCCCTAAAATAATTCTCTATATTCATCCTAGTTATTTTAAATTTTAGAATTTTTGTTTATCATTAGAAGATGATAAATTATGATATGATTGTTGAATATTTTATATTTTAACATTAAATTTCATTTAATATTAATCTTTTAGGGTGAAATAATTCCCAAACAGAATTATTGGGAATTTAGAACTTCTTTAGAGCTTAAAGTGATCAAGAACACCCTTTTTCCTCATTCCATGTTTGGTCTCGTTCTAATTCGGATGGTCTACCAAGATTATTCATTACAAATGTTATTAAAGAATGTATTCTTAGTCGTGGCCTAATTCGGGAGTCACTCTCCCATTATATGGGGGAATTATATTAATATTGAGCAAAAATTTATTTTAAGACATAGTGCTTTGTTCATGAGTGGGTGCATGAACACAATCTATTTTGATGATTATCATGTTAGGATGGAATGTTTTTTTTTAATTCAAAAAATAATTATCATTAAAAATGAATATGTGTTTTTCCTAACTGTCATTTTGAGAGTTTTCAAGTGTTGCATATTGGTTTTTGAGATGGAAACAAGATGTTGATTTTGGTATTTAGGTGAAACAACATTTTTTGAAAATCAAACAATGAACTAATACATGATATTAAAACAATTAGAAGAATTATTTTATGATTGTACCATTTAGCAAGAACCTGTTACCCAATTAATTCATGATTACAGATGTAATTTTTATTTTGGTTTATACATCTCATTTGATATACTTTATTTTGGTGGGTAATTTAAGGTGAGTCTTGTGATATGTTTAGTATTTTACAAAAAATTTCATTTAATTACTATGGGATTTATTCATGGTGTGTTGGTTGTATAAAATTAGTTGTTTTAATAAAACTGATTCCAATTTTCAATAGGGAATTTGGGATTTTATATAAATATATCACATTCTTAATTTTTTGGTTATGATACATTTTTTATTTTTTTGAAATGGAATTGGTTTTCGTGAAAATCATTGAGAGTTTATTTTTTAAAATTTGAATATTTGTCTATAGAATAATGAATATGTTTTTTTAAAAAAAAATAATTGTTCATTAAATTTTATTTGAACATGGTTCCCTATAGAGTGATTTTGAAAAATGTGAGCAATTTTATTTGATTAAAATGATGTTGTGATCAATTTGAAGACATTTTAATTATTATTATTTTAGAATCTCAAGTGGATATCGTGATTTATAATGAATTTCATAGTTTTAAAAATGATGATAATTTTCATTTGAATTCCCATAGATAATTGGCCTTTAAAATAAATATTATTTTCCCATGATCATTGAATATTTTTAATGTTATTTTGTTTCTTTAAAATGGATTTTATTAAATTTTGAGTGTATACTTTTTTATAAAAATTGCATTTTTGTCATTTTAGGATCATTATTTTTGGTGTTTTTGAACCATTTCCATTTGGATGGGATTTGACTACCTGACATGATCAAGGAATCAAGCCATGTAAGTTCCCTATTTGATTTTATATAAATTATGCATCCTAAAATGGTTTATCTAAAATATGAGGGTTTAATTTATAGAATATCACTCCCTTTTAATTTGGATTTTAATTGACTGATGACAATCAGTAATCCATTTTATAGTATTGTGGATTATTTTTCATAGGTTTTATTTGCAGGACTATTCTTGTGATTTAGGGGCAGTGATTTTTTCTCATTGTGATGACTTATCTCTGAGGTTTTTTGTGGTTATTTATAATTTTGAGATATTAGGATCTATTTGATTATATATTCATATCCATGAACTTTATTATATGGGTATGATCTATTAGGGGATCTTTTGGGTTATCTTATAAAATCATTAGTTCTTTACATTTTTCTCATACATTTTTGTTTATTATGACCTATATATTCTATTTTTCTAATTTTTTATTGGAGATCCATGCATGGGGTTCGGATTTCTGATTAAACATTGGATGACCATAGGGTGTGGGATTTAAGTGAATTGTATAGATAAATCACAAGTGGTGATTATTCACTAGTGATTTTCTATTAAAATCTAGTTGTGTTTTCCAAGGTATGTCAACCAAGGTGTGCATTCATAGTCAAGGTTATTTTGTGGTATGTGATGATAGGATAGGGATAACCTATTTAGTTTCATAATAATGTTATTAACAATGATTTAATTTGAGATTTTGAGAGGAAATGTTTTCTTCAACATTGTCTTTATCATTTTGTTGTTTTGGATGTGACATATATAGATTATTTAAAGACACTCTAGGGTGATTTTGGATGTTCTTCTCCTTTGGGTCCTTTAGGTGTTTTATAATTGATGATTCCTCTTTGGAGAGGATCTTGTTTAAGGATGTCCAAAATAAGTTGAATATAGTAGTTTCTATTATAGTTTCAAATATGATTATAATTTACTTACCAACACTCACATTATAAGAGCATAATTATGGGATTCAATTTTTAAGACAATTATAAATCATTAGGATTCCGATTTATTCCCTGTCCCATTTAGAGTAATATTTTATTGCTTGGTTATTTTTAAATTGGGGTTTCCCATGTAGTTTGAGGTTATAAAAGGGACATTTATCCATTTTATATTTTATTATGATTTCAATATTGTAGGATAATTTTGAGTTATCCCAAAAAAAATTAATTTTATATAAGGAGTGGTCGATTATAGACTTAATTCATAGAATCTGTTTGACTAGAAAATTTTCCACCTTTTAAATTTGGACGGTGAGGAGTATTTTGACTTCTACTTGTTGATGATACCTTTATTATTAATTTTTTATAACATTTTGGTAATTTATGATTTCTTTATGTTCATCAAAAAAATGGGAAACAATATTTTTTCAATAAGTGTACGCTTTTCAAACTAAATATAGGTTAAACTACATGGCTATCTTGGTATATGTATTTTTAAATTTTTTTAATTTTACACATTATTTCTCTACAAGTCCAATGCATATATCATTGAAATATTTGTGAGGAATGGGAGGATTATTAATGCATCCTTTGTAATATGTTACTAAAATAGGATTATAGAATGATTAGTGGAAATCGTTTGGATTTCATGTGAGAAATGTTCTAGTTTCGATTGTGGGGATTTCATGGTGGTACACAATTGTAAAACAATCCCGTCAAACTAGTATATCCTAGATTTTTCTAGGTAATTTCCACCACATGGTTGGTTCATTGTATAGATGACCATATGACCAAACCATATGGCCTACCAAGTTCAATTATAGAGTGTTTTTTCCATTTTAACCCTATTGAACAATATGGATGGCCACCCATCCTCTCACCTCTCATTCATAGAAGAAAGTGGAACACATGGTGGAGCTCCATGTATTCCTTCATTACTAATTCCATTCTTTCTCCCACACATTTCAATTGAAATACAATTGGTAATCCCCATTATCACTTCTAATTCTCTTCTATTCTCTTCTTAATTTAGTTCCACTTTATTTCCCTCTGTTCGATGAAACATAACCATTGTTTGATCATATAGTAGTGTTCTATAGTGAACTATTATAGTTTTATTGAGTTTTATAGTGTTTAAAATGTTATTGAATATATTTTTTAGATGTTCATCATTTATAAAAATGATTTTGAGATAGTTATGCTTAAAATAAAGATGGTGCTTCAATGGAATTACATTATAATTATTGATATAAATTTCTTTTATATTTTTTAAATTCACTTCAATGACTTTAGAATAATTTTATTATACTATAATGGGATATGAATGATTTCTGGACGGATTTTATGGCCTTCATAGAAGAGTTTGATGCCATGGTCTTGTGAAAATGTTTGAGTGACCATATTCAGAATGGTTCTTCGAGGGTTTTTTTAAATTCTTAAAAAAGTAGAAATTTTAATGGGTTATAAAAAATTTTTATTAATTTTTATAGAGTTTGGACACTTGAAAATGTTGTTAAAATACCATTGTTTCATTTCTAAAGGTAATTAAATGTTTAAACTGGTTTTTTACGATGGTTTTCTCCATAATACATCATTATGATGTTTTATAGACTTTTTTTAGATTTTATGGAGTTATCATTAATAATTAAAATTGGTTTTAGGACTATGGCACTTGTTTTGGCCTGAAATTTCCAAAAATGTGTATTTTTTTGCTATAATTTTTAGTACCATTTATCTTTTTAAATATGATTCTATTCCCACTAATATTTATTTAATGTAGATAGTTGGGTTCCAAAATTTATTTTAAATGTAAGGTTTGATCAATGGTTTTAAAAGAACATTTATATGGTGTTTTTTCAATGGATTGAAAATTACATGTTTCCATGATATTATTGTTAAATCCTGATTAAATCATTATAAAATGTGTTTTCATAAATGTGTCTGACCCTACTGGGATATGTGTGACATTTTTTATGACCATAGAAGAATTACATCCCATTATGATACGACATTAATTGATGTATCTATGTTTGGTTCTATTTATTGGATTTGATTGCAGTTATTTCTTATGATGGTGTAAAATATTACGAATGGGAAATTTATATTTCTTTATAACTATCAGATGTGAAAGTTTATTTTTTATCACCACTATATGAATTATCATATGATTCCTAGGTGGATATTAGGTGTCCTACAAAAGTTATATCCATATTTTTAAGTAGTGGGATGCCTTTGCATTGTTCCCCCCAGTACCCCCTTAGTTAAGCTAAGGGGATTCATGTTATTAGATATTGAAATTTAAATGATTACCATGGAATAAAATCATATATATATAAATTTATATTTATCATGTCCTATTGGACTATTTGTAATGTTTTTATTTTCATTAGTGGTGGAATGGATCCATGTGGCTAATTATGGTCCTTGTTACTAAAACATGGAAAATACTTTTGATGTTTCTTCTATATATAGAAATTCTAGGGGATTATGTTTCATGATTCAATTGAATTCCCTTATATCAATGAATTTGGGAACCGTTTATTTTATTATTCTTTGATTTTGTTTACTTGATCCTTGGGTACTTATTTTTGTATTAAATATCTCATTGAGTTTTTGTCATTTAGCATTCAAATGGGATGTTTTTAGTTTTTTTAAAAGAAATGGTTTTTTTGTTTCTTTTATAAATTTAAAAAAATGTGTTTTACTTGATTTATTTATGAAAATATGTATTTTATAAATGGGTTTAGAATAAAGGGATAAAATGTATTTCAAATCGTTATTGTGTAGTTTAAATTCCTTCGTTCATTGATATTGAAATTTTTTATATATATTAAAAATCAATTTTTTTAAAAGGAATATTTTGGGAAAAAATGTGTGTCATATTTTTACTAGATACATTCTATAAAACATATAGAATACAAATTTTAATCAAATTCTAAAACATTCATTTTATGAACTGAATAAATTGGTTGTTTTCATATTCTCAGTAGATGGGGACCATCTTGGTAATTTACCTCATAGTTATAGTAAACATTTACATGTTCCTATTACCTATCTTAATTTTTGTTGAGCATTTTAGGTTCATCCATTGAAAGAGAGGTGGGAATTGGTGACTGAAATTCATCACTACTGGATATTTTTGGGTCTATTAATGTATCATATGACTTTAAATTTATTTTTTAGTTATGTATCACCCTATTTTCCAGAGGTTTTTATATACCATCCTCCACGTTCTATATTTTATAAAAACAATTATTCTTTTTGGATATTTCATGAATCCATAATGATTGGATATTTAATTTTTCCCCTTGATTGTTATATGTATATATATATATGAGGGTGAATTAAATTCCATATTTGATTCATAATACCTATACATGTGTATCATGAGAATGGGGATTAGGAATTTTCTTTTGTCTTGTGGATATTCATGTAAGGTTATATTTAGATTCCATCCAGGACAGATTTATTATAGGTATTTGAAAATTATTTTCTCACACACATTAATTCATCAGTGAGAATATGTAATTTTATAAATATAATGTTGATTTATATTATTATAGTAACATACATTGATAATTAAATTAAGATCATATTCTAAAATAATGTGACTAATTTGGGTGATTACAGAGTTAAAAATAAAACAATACCTTCAAGAGTAGAGTAGAATATATAAATTTCTAACTGTATCCTCTAGTATCCCAACATATTATTTCATCATGTGAACATATGTCATGAGTTATTGAGGTTCATTACTTGTTTATTGTGGATAATTGTTAAATCTACTTTCCTAGATATAATAGAGTAGTAATAACCTCACTCCCACATTAACTGATATGTGAGAGTATAAAATTCATTTCTAATGAATCATTGATGATTTTTTGGATTGAATAAATAAATAAACTATTATAATTTATCCCTCATAAATCAATCAAAAATTTCATATAATAATTTTTTTATATAAATTAACCATCTTCATAACATTAATGGTAATATGTTAACTAAAGAGTTACAATCATGAAAATATAGATAAACCTCACAACATTGGTAGAAAATATTTTTAATGTGTGACACAAGTGTATAAATTTTCACACTATATTTTTTTATGTAAATATATATATTCTCTACGTTATGATTTGATTAAATAATAGAGAGAAAATAATAATTTGATGATTTTATTTATGAATAATGGAACTCACATTTGGTACAGACTCAAGAAGATAGATCATGATGAAATTAAGGGTATGGACATAGAGGCCTTGTGGGAGTAATCACATGTTAATTATGTATCATTATATAGGATATTATGATACATATATATATTTTGGAAAATATTTTGAATAAATAACCTTTTCCCTAGATATACATTAAAGGGGGTGTTGCGTAGACATCATGATCTGTTCTGGATAAAGCATTAAATAATTTGGGTAGAAGCCTTAGAGAAGTATTAGTAAAGTATCCAAATCCTTCTTTATAATAGAAATAGGAGATGAAAATAATATTATTTTTAGGAACACCCATGAACCAAGTTAAAAATACAAGTTTTATGCATCATGAATGACCTGTCACTCTATTTTAGTAAATGACTTATCATTCATTGAGGGGATACCTTCCTTGTAATTATCTACATAAGCTAAATTCAATATAGTATCTATATTAAAATGTTGAGTTGATATTGTGGAGGGCTATTAATAAAAATTATGTATATGTAGAATCTGAAAAATATTTACACAAAAAATGGGATTTCATTAATATAATCCTATGGTTATATTTACCTATCCAATTATATCAAATAGGTGAAACACTAGAAAAGTGGAATCCTTGGGTAATATTTTTTGGTTATTAGTAATATGATAGAAATTATTGTCATGATATGATAAAGATTAAAAAACCTATAATAAAATGGCCTACGTCCATCTATCGTTAATTAACACATGTCCATGGAGATAGATCTATCTGTATTAGCTAAAATATTTTTTTATGATGTTATTTTCCTATAAGAATATAGAGCCTCCCTCCTAGAAGAAAATGGACTCATGGAAATAGTTTTTGATATCTATCACCACACAAATAATCACTTTGATAATGTATATCATTTTGAAGGTTTATAATTAAATATAGAGTAAATTATGAAAGGATGTATTAGTGTCATTAAGGATCAATTGATTGAAGGATAAGAGAGATACCTTGATAAAAGAACCCAGAACACCAACGATCTGGGATTGTTCCCTTTTTATAAATCCATTAACTGATGGAATTATATGAATCAACAACCTTCTATTATAGTGGATATAATCAAATATGACCTAATAAATTTTTAATAAAAATTTTCATAGATATTAATTAATTGTTAATTGAAAATATAATTTACTATTATGGATGCGAGATACATTTAGATTGACTCGAATCTGAGAAAAGTGGATGGTAGTGGAAACTATATAAAATTTATATTGACGACCATAGTGGAATGATACAATTATGAAAATAAAAAATCATTTCACTATAGATACAAATATGGGCACCCATCCAATCATACCATCTATATAAATGACATGATTATGCCTAGAATTTTATTGAGACCCATCGTAAAATAATAAAAATATCATTTTAAAGGGCCACCACATAGAAGTGTTACAATATAGAGAAAAATATAATAAAAAAGATCCATTATTGACTATAGGATGATGTTTCACCATCATCATTCCATGATACAATGATCTAGGATCTACCCAATACCTTAGAAATATTAAAAATTGATGGTTACCATATGATTCATATTCAATTTTTATTCTTTTTAATAATAATTTTTACTGCATAATTTGTTTGAATTACATATTTTTATTATAATATAATAATATCCATTGAAATGGTTTTTTGAAATATTTTATTTTCACACATACATATATATATATATATACAATTATGAAGGTATAGTGTTATGTCACCAAAATTAAAATAGTTTTCAGTAAAACATGATACAATATTCAGTTGTGAATGTGGTGTCATAAAAAATTATTAAATCATAAAATTTATCTCCTCATTGTTTATGTTGTCCCCAATTAGACGATTAAATTATTTAAATAATTCAATATTAATATTAATATTTGTGGTTATGCAAAGATTCTTGTAGGATTTTAGTGGTTTCCAAAAATTATATTTGATGTCATGCCAAAAAAAACTCTCCATGTATTTTTAATTATTACTAATATGTTCATAATGATCTAATACTATTACTAAGGTATTTCGTGGGAAACATTATATAAAAATTTTGAGGTTGGATTTGGGATGCCCATGATGAATGATTGAAGATAAGGCTAGAAATAAATAATGTCTTTCATTATGAAATTTTTTATGAAAGTGAATGCAATGTTACTCTATGTCGATGAATATATTAAATATTATTATAAATTTTAGTAAAAATAATATAGATTCTAGGAATCCAAGGGATTGATCAACCACATATGTGGGAGATATGGAAAACGATTTGGTAACCAACATTATTATCATAAATGATGTTATTGTGAGTATATTGAACACTGAGGGAAGTAATAACACCACACATGGGTGTGGTGTGATAGTGTTGAGGCGAATTTATAAACCATAAAAAAATAAGTCTAAAGTGGACAAATTTACTGGAATATGCTGAGTTTATGTGGTTTTGTAATATATTGTAAAAACTTAAGATGGGGATTCTATAAATTTGGAATAATAGGGTTTTTCAATCATAGAGGTTCTTTCAAAACATAGAGAATTTTCCAATGAATAAATTAATCTTTTACATTCAATTAATATATAAATTATTTTCATCATTCTTATGTTTTTCTACACATATTATGTTTGAATAGACATATATATTATTTTAGATTGAACAAACCATGTTATATTGATTTTAGGACTATGATCAATCAATTTAATAAATATTTGTTATCAACAGTCATTTTAAGTGTCCAAAAGAAATGATAAATTGAAGTGACTAAAACTGATTCTTTAGTTCCACATTCATGTATATTTAACATTTTATAACAATAAAATCTAAATTAATTCATCCAAAATTATATTTGATATGTTCTTTCTTCCTTGAAATCAATTTTGTTTATGAAGGATAAATTTAAAGATCATATAAAATATTTAAATAGATTTTCATAATAATTTTTCATGTGATTGGAGTGATAACCAATAAATAATAAAAATGTTTTGTGTTTATAAGAGGTTAAATTCGATAAAATTATTAAAACTCGCATTAATAAAATTATGGTAGAACAGCGAATCTATTAAGGTATTTACGGTACTTATATATGAGTAAATATGTTATTAATAATGGGATTTTATCCAAAAGAAAATAATAACATGTTGTTTTACATATTTATGATGAAGAAATAAAGGGCCACATGATCCAAATCGTTTTTGTCACGACCCCCTCCCCACAAAGTGTACCCCTCCAGGTCCGGCAATGTGAGAAGGGAGATAATGACCCCCGAGTCCCGCCTCCAGTAGGCCCCGGGTTGGCGACTAGCACCGAGGGTATAATACACACACTAATGGGAGGCATTACCCTCTAAGAGAACACATGCAAAAGAGAGAGATAGAATAGACTCCAACCAACTCCAACTCATAACTGAAAATATAAAAGAAACACAAGTACATATATGAAATGTCATGAAGAAGTACTACAACTGAAAGGGAAAACTAAAAGTACCCAAAAGAAAGAAAAACGGCAGTGACCACAAGCCCGAACAGCTCCTCCTCCAACCGCAAGCTAGTAGTAACCAGATTGATCTCCAACCTGCTCCAAGTGACCTGAAAAACAGTTTATATGTACATAGGGTGAGTATAACAGTATACTCAGTAGGATCCTCCACAAGACTCTAGTGAAAAAGTAAAGAAAGCATGCTAATGCCCAGTGAACAACAAGTGAAACTAACTCGTTATCTAAACAGGTATACTATGTTCCCAACCTCACCATGGCTACTCTCACCAAGTAACGCATACAAGAATATAGAATATAGTAAATAATATCAAGGGTACCCCACTACTACTTCCCCACTGGTTTGCCGCTTTTCCCCAAGGACATACGTCCTGTGCATCTCTCTCCAAAGGCTTGCCCGCAGACACCTGGGCTAAGCTCCACAATCTGCACCTCGTGCAACACAAAGGATTGCCCGCAGACACCTGGGCGAAGCACCAAACCATCCTCACAACCAACGTAACCAGGTAGTTTCCGGGAGCCACCATAGCTCGTATAATGTGTATCATACGTCGAGTATTATTCCTCAAGCCATCACAGCCCATACGCCGAGTAAGGATCCTCAAGCCATCACAGCCTATACACGTTACACCTATAATATTCCATAGGATACTATATCCAGAGTATATGTGTGTGAAATAACCACAATCCATTACAGCCCTCTACACACATATATGGGTAAAACTAACCACTGTGCCTACCAGCACAAGGATCTACCATGAGAAGAGAGCGGGGCCAAAGGGGGTAGTCATCCATTCAACCTCCCATCAGAATGTTGGGGAAAACACCCCCCTAGGGCTCAGAATCCCCGGGGTGTCAGTTGCCCTTACCGACAGGGTGGAGTAGCGTATAGAAACACAAAAAGTACAGAATATATAAGTAACTCACATCCACACTATGGGCATTACCTAGTCTTAGATACAATTGCAGCTAACGTCTCTCAGACTCCAGGCTGCTACTTCTAAGACTAGGTATCCTATAAGCACACAAACAATGAAGATCTTTATTAGATTACTCCATTCTCATTTATCAGTTCCACTGCACATTAATTAATTCTTTAAACATTAATTAATAATGAAGAATTCCACATTAAACTGGAATGGAATCACTTTCAAAAACAACTGCTCCTTTTTAAGATTCACATCACCTTTAAATTCTAGCATCTCCATCCCCGTGGATTTTCACCATTTAATCAATCATTCATTACAGAATTACTTTTCCACATTCCCAGGCATTCTAGAAAAACATCGTATGCTTCTAAACACAAAGGAGGCTCAACACGGTGAGTAGATATACTACCCATCGAGTCGTTTCCGCCTATAGAAAGAGCATAGACCCATCCTCCATCGAGAGGCTAAACACAGAAAGCACGTGGCATACCTCGCGTGTCTTCGCCTCCTTCGGAAAGAGGGTAAGCAAGACCAGCTTCCTTGAGCAGTGGGGAAAAGTAAAGCAGATAAGCAACCAAACCAAACCACCAACATCAAACCATCACATTCATCTCATATCATCACCCTTGGTGTCCTCCCCGACACCCATATGCATAAACCGATGCATCTCGCCACACTAGGCGTCATCCGCTGCCACAACCACAAGTCTCCATGCCTCCACATATCATAACAGCCATCCAGTCTCACATCAAAACACAAGCAGCAGGAAATCAAAGATTACAACATGGGATCTCGGCCCTTTAACAAGGCATTCAGCCTTCATACAAGATGAGCACTCAGAGCTCCAAACCACAAGGCATTCAGCCTTACAAGCAAGTGGGTAACTCAGAACCCTTTTGAAATTATAGAACTAATAGTTCTTTAATCCATCATGAATTAACATGTTCATTAACATGCCTCTTTATATTTAGCCAATTATTTAACAAATAATTCTGGCTTTACGTTCTTTATCAATTTCCATCATGAATGAGCAACAAATGAAAGAAAATCATAGATATCACTCTATCTAGGAAAACATGAGGAAAACCGTTCTCACGGTACAAAGTAACAACATGCGGTCAACCAATTCCTTTAATCTGGTTCAAGTATTTAATTTGGTCAATTTCATTGTGATCCAAAGGACTAAATCATGCTAATTCTACGATTGCACATACACAATTAGAGAAGCCATGAATCCCCTACCTCGAAGAGTTCTTGACGTCCTTTATCCCACAGTCCTCTTCTCCTCACGACAGCTGCATCCACCGGAGGATGCCACGGTACGATAGTACCAACCAACCCCAAGAAAACCCATTAGAACCATGGAGATTACATGCAAATATGGAAGGAAGAACAAGAGAAGGTGATCCCCGAAGGAACGATGATAAAACATACCTTATATCGAAGAACGATCGACACAACTTGGTTGCATCAACAGAGCGGAACTGATCTGAGTAACGTTTGATTGTGAAACTCCTACGAGAATGATTGCAAGGTTCTAGCATCTCATAGATGAGAACCAGGAGGAAGAACAACGAAGAATGATATCAAGTTCCTTTTAAAAAAATTAGAGAGGCGACAGTTTAATATCCGGTTTATTCACCATTAAAAACGGATCGCATTAACCCACACGGTTTGACCATGTAAAAACATCCTGACCTTAGGAATAATTAATATAGGATTTATGGCCTTTGAATCGGCCTTAAAGTCCTTAAAATAAGGTTTTAAAAGTATTTTACGTCAAAGAAAACGTCAAATTTGTGAAGCTGGAAACACTGCTCACATACTCAAAATTTGGCAAAGTATGGAATCAGTAGCTCTTATGGAGTCTGGAAACACTGTTCATTCGTGAAATTTGGCAAAGTGTTAACCAAGCTACTGCTGGACTGCGACTACAAGTATACCGAGCTATCAGTATGTCATGGCTACCGGTAAACCCAGCTACCGGTAGGATTTGGCTACCGGTAGACCGAGCTACCGGTAATCAGCAGCTACCGGTAGACCGAGCTACCGGTAGGCAGCAGCTACCGGTAGACCGAGCTACCGGTAATCTGCAGCTACCGGTAGACCGAGCTACCGGTAGGCAGCTGCTTCCGGTAGACCGAGCTACCGGTAATCAGCAGCTACCGGTAGACCGAGCTACCAGTAATCAGCACCTACCGGTAGACTGAGCTACCGGTATGCAGCAGCTACCGGTAGACCGAGCTACCGGTAATCTGCAGCTACCGGTAGACCGAGCTACCGGTAGGCAGCAGCTAACGGTAGACCGAGCTACCGGTAATCAGCAGCTACCGGTAGACCGAGCTACCGGTAGACCGAGCTACCGGTAAGCAGCAGCTACCGGTAGACCGAGCTACTGGTAAGCAGCAGCTATGGGATAAGTCACCTTGTCTTCCCGGAACACCTCCAACACCACATTTTCACAAAGTAATGGACCAGGGAGTTCCGGGCCATTACATTAGATACCTCTCAAAAAATTCTCATCCTCGAGAATTAAAAACCAACCCAGAAGAAAAGAGGGGTCCGAACAACCACCCTATAAGATACCTCTCAGGGGAAAACCACCATGAGTTGTTCGAAAGCTGGAACAAAACTCTGACATCCGGGAACAAACAATCCATACCCAAAAAATTCATTCACAACATCACATCAAAAATAAAACATGAAAGGTCTAACCAAAAAACATCATTACATGGAAAGAGTTAAACATTAAACAACTCTAGGTACTGAGCACGTATCTGTGACTCACGCTCCCATGTACTCTCCTCCATGCCACCGTGTCGCCACAGGACACTAACTAAGGGGATAGAACGCCCATGCAACACCTTCTCCTTGTGGTCTTGGATCTCCACAGGTCGCTCCTCGAAGGTCGCATCATCGTCAATATCGATCTCTCCCCAATCGATAACATGAGATTCATCATGAAGATAACGACGAAGCTGTGATACATGGAAAACATCATGTATCTGACTCATCTGAGGGGGAATTGCTACTCGATACGCCACAGATCCAACACGAGCTAACACCTCGAAAGGCCCAACAAACTGGGGAGAAAGCTTACTTCCACGACCAAACCTTCGCTGCCCACGACGGGGAGTCACCTTTAGAAACACATGATCCCCAACATTAAACTCTAACAGTCTCCTTCTTTGATCAGCATATGATTTCTGACGATCCTGTGCTATCTTCATCCTCTCATGAATCACCTGAACCATCTCTGTTGTATTCTGCACTAGTTCTGGTCCGAGGATTGCTGACTCTCCGACCCCAGTCCAGCACAACGGAGAACGGCATGGCCGGCCATACAAGGCTTCAAACGGCGCCATACCGATGGTAGAGTGAAAACTATTATTTTAAGCGAATTCTACCAAGGGTAAGTGCTTCACCCATGAACCTCCAAAATCAATAACACAAGAGCGCAACATGTCTTCAAGAGTCGGGATGGTTCGCTCTGTCTGACCATCCGTTTGAGGATGAAAAGCAGTGCTAAGGCATAGTTGATATCCAAAAGCATGTTGGAGACCTCTCCATACCCTAGAGGTAAAACGAGGATCTCGATCAGAAATGATCGTCCTAGGTACTCCGTGAATCCTCACCACCTCCTCCAGAGACTGCCTCGACAAAACCTCCATGGAGATCGACTCCTTGATTGCTATGAAGTGGGCCGATTTAGTTAAACGATCCACTACCACCCATATAGCATCATGTCCTCCTGGAGATCGAGGTAAACCTGTAACAAGGTCCATTGAGATGTCCTCCCACATCCACTGAGGAATCTCTTTGTGTTGGAGAAGACCACCAGGAACACGATGTTCGACCTTCACCTTCTGGCAGACTAAACATCGAGACACACACTCTGCAACCATACGTTTCAGCCCAGGACACCAGAACTGACTCCTTAAGGATCGGTACATCTTCGTCACACCAGGATGTACTGCCAAGGGTGAACTATGGAACTCTCGGAGAACCGTCTCGCGCATCGCCAATGAGGTAATGTCTCCACAACTTTAGAGCAAACACCACAGCTGCCAACTCAAGATCATGGGTGGCATAGTTTTATTCATGGGGACGCAACTGCTGACACCCATAAGATACAACGGACCTCTGCTGTATGAGAACACAGCCTAGCCCCAGATGTGAAGCATCACAGAAAACATCAAACTGGACTCCCTCCGCTGGAAGACAAAGTACTGGATCACATACCAACTTCTCCTTTAGATACTCGAAAGCTGTCTGACACTGATCAGTCCATACGAACGCTTGATCCTTCCTGGTCAAAGATGTCAGAGGAGTCGCAACTCGGGAGAAATTAGCCACAAACCTCCTGTAATAGCCTGCGAGACCAAGGAAACTTCGCACCTCTGACATGGTCTTGGGGGCTGGCCAAGACACCACTGCTTCTATCTTCGAAGGATCCATAGCTACTCCCTATTGGGACACAACATGTCCCAATAAACAAACTTCTTGAGCCCAGAACTCACACTTGGACAACTTTCCAAACAACCGATGTTGGCGAAGAACTCCAAAAATGGCTCGTAGATGCTCTGCATGCTCCTCTTCAGATGTGGAGTACACAAGGATGTCGTCGATGAAAACCACAACAAACTTGTCGAGGAATTCACGGAACACAGCATTCATCAACCCCATGAAAACAGCTGGATCATTCGTCACGCCGAATGGCATTACAACAAACTCATAATGCCCATGACGACAACGGAAAGCAGTCTTCGGGATATCCTCATCCTTTACACGCATCTGGTGATATCCTGACCGCAAGTCTATCTTTGAAAACCAACTTGCACCCTTCAGTTGATCGAATAGGTCATCAATCCGCGGGAGAGGATAACGGTTCTTTATTGTCACTTTGTTTAAGCGACGATAATCGACGCACAACCGCAAACTGCCATCAGCCTTTTTCACAAACAAAACTGGTGCACCCCACGGTGACACACTTGGACGAACAAAACCACACTACAATAGACCGTCGAGCTGAATACGTAGCTCTCGTAACTCAGAAGGGGCCATCCTGTACGGATACATAGAGATAGGAGACACTCCTGGCTGTAGCTCGATCCCAAACTCAATCTCTCGTCGAGGGGGTAAGGATACAACCTCTTCTGGAAAGACATCAGGGTACTCCTCTACGACCCTAGGAAACGCCAACTGTTGAACCTCTGAAGAACTCAGCATCATCCCAGCCATCATGGATGATAAGGATGAAACTCGTCTATGACTCATCCGAGGATCTCTCTCACCAACAAACACTACATCCTCTCCGTCTTCATCAAAGAAAATGACCTTCTTCCTGTAGAAATCCACAATAGCCTGCACCGAATACAACCAATCCATGCCGAGGATGACATCTTATGGTTGTATTCGTAAACATAGGAAATCTCCCCAAGAGCGGTGCTGCCCCAACACTAGCTCACAGTCTCTACATACTTCAAACAAGCTAGCTCGACCTCCAACTGGCGTAGTCAACGCCAAGGGCACTGGAAGCCTCTCTACCTCAAGTCCCAAAGAGTGGAAAAGGGTAGGGGATATAAAGGAGTGTGTCTCTCCTGAATCAAACAAGGCATACACCAAGGTAGAAAACAAGCAAAGGGTACCTCGGACGACGTCTGGCTCGCCTGGAGCTGGCAACGCTAGAGCATGAAGCTGACCACGACCACCTCCATGACCTCTCTAACCCTGATGATGACCACCACCACGGTCGTGCTCTGCTCTCTGAGGACGGGGAGCATCATGGGGCTGTCCTCTGCCTGCTCCATCTACCCTCTGGTGATCTAAAGCTGGTGCAACCTACTGCTGCTGCCTCGGCTGGAACTGCCTCAACGGAGGAACCTGGAGTGGAGCGTCTGGTGCACGATGACTGCTCTGAAAAGTTGGGCACTCCCGCTGCTGATGACCATGACCACCACAAGAAAAACAAGCGCTGGATCCCTTAGCATAGGCCTGAGAGTTGCTGCCTCCAGATAAACGAGATGGGATGGGCTAGGACCTACCCCCAGGTGAACGAAAACTCTTCTGCCCTGAAAATCGGGAACCCCGGACCACAGCTCTGCTTCGTGAGGGATCATGACGATTCCCCTCTCGTGACGATCCGGTCCTGGTCCAAGTCCTATCAACATCCTCTGCCCTCGCCAGCACCTCAAGATATGTCTTCAGCATAAATGGGGTGACCTGGCGCTGGATCTCTGGACGCAAAGCCTCCTCGAAATGCCTCGCCCTGGCCTCCTCATCTGGTAACAGGTCTGAAGCATATCGTATAAGGTTCCTGAAACGGATTCCAAACTCTCGAACACTGGAGCTCCCCTGTCGAAGGGTAAGAAGCTCCTGGAGAATGGACGCCTTCGCAGTCGATGAAAGAAACTCGACACTAAACCTGTCTCGAAACTCCTCCAATGAGATCGCTGACTCCTCACGATCCCCGAGGAACAAGAATCACCACTGTCTCGCTGCTCCACGCAACATCGTCACAACCAAGGACACCCAGTGTTCCTTCCGAGCACGAATCGAACTGAAGCCTATCTCGACCTCCTCCAACCAGTCTTCTGTGACTGCATCTGAAACGGAGCCCTCGTACTTCTGTAGACTCTGGCGCTGAAACTCTCGGAGTGTCTTCCTCCAAGTGTCATCGTCGTCAACATCTACCCGGCGGCGATCTGCTGGAATAGCCTGCTGGGCACCTTCTGTGCAAACCTGACGAGGACGTCAACCTGGAGCCATACTTGTAAAATAACAACTGTTAGAGCTCCTAAGCCTGGAATATGGAAGACTCAACATTAATTAATTAATTATTTTGTTTTATTAATTTTAGGTTACATATCCCAAGGTCTACCCATTCAAACACAGGCGCAACGAATAATGATGCATGATCCTTTCCTAGGTCTCTACCCTGCAACCAGTATCACTTTGTTTAGTAGCCATCGTAATCTTAAAGGTCTGTGCAACAGATCATAGGGGGCCCTGAACGCCTATGTCTCTGCCAGTCTCCAGTGTTTACCCCACTTTCTAAACATGAATGACACCGTTGCCCTACAATCCCATGCATCCTCACCTATGCCTAACTCCAAACTCCATCCTATCCCTCAACCAGACCTATGATACCACTCTATCACGACCCCCTCCCCACAAAGTGTACCCCTCCAGGGCCGGCAATGTGAGAAGATAGATAATGACCCCCGAGTCCCGCCTCCAGTAGGCCCCGGGTTGGCGACTAGCACCGAGGGTATAATACACACACTAATGGGAGGCATTACCCTCTAAGAGAACACATGCAAAAGAGAGAGATAGAATAGACTCCAACCAACTCCAACTCATAACTGAAAATATAAAAGAAACCCAAGTACATATATGAAATGTCATGCAAAAGTACTACAACTGAAAGGGAAAACTAAAAGTACCCAAAAGAAAGAAAAATGGCAGTGACCACAAGCCCGAACAGCTCCTCCTCCAACCGCAAGCTAGTAGTAACCAGCTTGATCTCCAACCTACTCCAAGTTACCTAAAAAACAGTTTATATGTACATAGGGTGAGTATAACAGTATACTCAGTAGGATCCTCCCCAAGACTCTCGTGCAAAAGTAAAGAAAGCATGCTAAAGCCCAGTGAACAACAAGTGAAACTAACTCGTTATCTAAACAGGAATACTATGTTCCCAACCTCACCATGGCTACTCTCACCAAGTAACGCATACAAGAATATAGCATATAGTAAATAATATCAAGGGTACCCCACTACTGCTTCCCCACTGGTTTGCCGCTTTGCCCCAACGACATACGTCCTGTGCATCTCTCTCCAAAGGCTTTCCTGTAGACACCTGGGCTAAGCTCCACAATCTGCACCTCGTGCACCACAAAGGATTGCCCGCAGACACCTGGGCGAAGCACCACACCGTCCTCACAACCAAAGTAACCAGTTAGTTTTCGGGAGCCACCATAGCTCGTATAACGTGTATCATACGTCGAGTATTATTCCTCAAGCCATCACAGCCCATACGCCAAGTAAGGATCCTCAAGCCATCACAGCCTATACACGTTACACCTATAATATTCCATAGGATACTATATCCAGAGTATATGTGTGTGAAATAACCACAAGACATTACAGCGCTCTACACACATATATGGGTAAAACTAACCATTG
The DNA here is from genome assembly GCA_963277665.1 of Viscum album. Classification (NCBI taxonomy): domain Eukaryota; kingdom Viridiplantae; phylum Streptophyta; class Magnoliopsida; order Santalales; family Viscaceae; genus Viscum; species Viscum album. The sequence continues at coordinate 917,429,936 of OY728152.1, forward strand.
TGCCTACCAGCACAAGGATCTACCAAGAGAATAGAGCGGGGCCAAAGGGGGTAGTCAGCCATTCAACCTCCCATCAGAATGTTGGGGAAAACACCCCCTCAGGGCTCAGAATCCCCGGGGTGTCAGTTGCCCTTACCGACAGGGTGGAGTAGCGTATAGAAACACAAAAAGTACAGAATATATAAGTAACTCACATCCACACTATGGGCATTACCTAGTCTTAGATACAACTGCAGCTAACGTCTCTCAGACTCCAGGCTGCTACTTCTAAGACTATGTATCTTATAAGCACACAAACAATGAAGAGCTTTATTAGATTACTCCATTCTCATTTATCAGTTCCACTGTACATTAATTAATTATTTAAACATTAATTAAGAATGAAGAATTCCACATTAAACTGAAATGGAATCACTTTCAAAAACAACTGCTCCTTTTTAAGATTCACATCACCTTTAAATTCTAGCATCTCCATCCCCGTGGATTTTCACCATTTAATCAAACATTCATTACAGAATTACTTTTCCACATTCCCAGGAATTCTAGAAAAACATCATATGCTTATAAACACAAAGGAGGCTCAACACGGTGAGTAGATATACTACCCGTCGAGTCTTTTCCGCCTATAGAAAGAGCATAGACCCATCCTCCATCGAGAGGCTAAACACGGAAATCACGTGGCATACCCCGCGTGTCTTCGCCTCCTTCGGAAAGAGGGTAAGCAAGACCAGCTGCCTTGAGCAGTGGGGAAAAGTAAAGCAGATAAGCAACCAAACCAAACCACCAACATCAAACCATCACATTCATCTCATACCATCACCCTTGGTGTCCTCCCCGACACCCATATTCATAAACCGATGCATCTCGCCACACTAGGCATCATCCGCTGCCACAACCACAAGTCTCCATGCCTCCACATATCACAACAGCCATCTAGGCTCACATCAAAACACAAGCAGCAGGAAATAAAAGATTACAACATGGGCTCTCGGCCCTTTAACAAGTCATTCAGCCTTCATACAAGATGATCACTCAGAGCTCCAAACCACAAGGCATTCAGCCTTAAAAGCAAGTGGGTAACTCAGAACCCTTTTGAAATTATCGAACTAATAGTTCTTTAATCCATCTTGAATTAACAGATTCATTAACATGCCTCTTTATCTTTAGCCAATTATTTAACAAATAATTCAGGCTTTACGTTCTTTATCAATTTCCATCATGAACGAGCAACAAATTAAAGAAAATCATAGATATCACTCTATCTAGGAAAACATGAGGCAAACCGTTCTCACGGTACAAAGTAACAACATGCGATCAACCAATTCCTTTAATCCGGTTCAAGTATTTAATTAGGTCAATTTCATTATGATCCAAAGGACTAAATCATGCTAATTCTACGATTGCACATACACAATTAGAGAAGCCATGAATCCCTTACCTCGAAGAGTTCTTGACGTCCTTTATCCCACAGTCCTCTTCTCCTCACGACAGCTGCATCCACCGGAGGATGCCACGGTACGACAGTACCAACCAACCCCATGAAAACCCATTAGAACCATGGAGATTACATGCTAATATGGAAGGAAGAACAAGAGAAGGTGATCCCCGAAGAACGATGATAAAACATAATTTATATCGAAGAACGATCGACACAACTTGGTTGCATCAACAAAGCGGAACTGATCTGAGTAACGTTTGATTGTGAAACTCCTACGAGAATGATTTCAAGGTTCTAGCGTCTCGTATATGAGAACCAGGAGGAAGAACAATGAAGAATGATATCTCGTTCCATTTTTAAAAAAAATTAGAGAGGCGACAGTTTAAGATCTGGTTTTTTCTCCATTAAAAACGGATCGCATTAACCCACGCGGTTTGACCAAGTAAAAACATCCCGACCTTAGGAATAATTAATATAGGATTTATGGACTTTGAATAGGCCTTAAAGTCCTTAAAATAAGGTTTTAAAAGTATTTTACGTCAATGAAAACGTCAAATTTGCGAAGCTGGAAACACTGTTCACATACTCAAAATTTGGCAAAGTATGGAATCGGTAGCTCTTATGGAGTCTGGAAACACTGTTCATTCGTGAAATTTGGCAAAGTGTTAGCCGAGCTACTGCTGGACTGCGGCTACAAGTATACCGAGCTATCAGTATGTCGTGGCTACCGGTAAACCCAGCTACCGGTAGGATGCGGCTACCGATAGACCGAGCTATCGGTAATCAGCAGCTACCGGTAGACCGAGCTACCTGTAGGCAGCAGCTACCGGTAGACCGAGCTACCGGTAATCTCCAGCTACCGGTAGACCGAGCTACCGGTAGGCAGCAGCTACCGGTAGACCGAGCTACCGGTAATCAGCAGCTACCGGTAGACCGAGCTACCGGTAATCAGCAGCTACCGGTAGACCGAGCTACCGATAGGCAGCAGCTACCGTTAGACCGGGCTACCGGTAATCTGCAGCTACCGGTAGACCGAGCTATCGGTAGGCAGCAGCTACCGGTAGACCGAGCTACCGGTAATCAGCAGATACCGGTAGACCGAGCTACCGGTAATCAGCAGCTACCGGTAGACCGAGCTACCGGTATGCAGCAGCTAGGGGATAAGTCACCTTGTCCTCCCGGAACACCTCCAACACCACATTTTCACAAAGTAATGGACCAGGGAGGTCCGGGCCATTACAGTTTTTTATTTTTTAAAATTATTTCTAAATATTTAACTATGTTTTTCAATAATTGAATAAAGACATATGGAGGAAAAATATACAATCATTAATGATATGAATTTGGAATTGTTAAAGAATTTATAATATATTAATGTAAATATGATAGGCTAAAAAATATGAATCGTTGGTATAAAGAATAAATATAAGAATCATGACCAAGCATGATCTAGTGAATAGACTCAAAAATTGAATTTTTTAGTCTATTTTGGATGTATATTTCTATACCTACTAATTTGTCTACTCATGGAAGGGGTTCTTAGTTCTTGTAGGTTTTAATGAACAAAATAGAGTATGATGATAGTTTTATGTAAAATCATCATTTTATAAGATAATTTTATATTCTAGTTGTCATTCAAAGTGTATTAACATAGTGGGCCACTCGGTTGATTAGAATGTCATTGTCTATGGTTCTGAGAAATTTTTTGATAGTGGATACTCTTTTTTGGTTCGTCAATCCAACTTATTATGGAGTAGTATATTTTAGAAAACCCTTTTAAATAGTATGCGTCGAGTTTTATTTTTTTATTTTTCATATGATGTTATTCTAAGTGTTAATACTAAATGTATAATCAACATTTTCATGTTGAATAAGATGAATTGAAAAAGGAGGAATTCATAATTTAAGGTCCATTGATTCACCCACTCACTTCGTGGTCCATCTGTCTAAGGGAACTATATTTTCGTATCACATTTTTGTTACCTATAAAGTTCATAGAAATATTTTTTTTGTACAATTAGAATCTTAATTTAGTGAAAAAATGTGGCCTTCTTATATTTTATGAGATGACTTATTACAACTGGAAGAATATGGGGAAACCCTATTTCTTATCACCTAGCAAGGAAGTGAAGGATAACACGAAAATAGGTTTCTCACTAACTTATCAAAATGTTTCAATGACTCATGTAGATAATGGGAATATTGAGTTATACAGTAAATATCAAAATGTTATATTAATGAATTTGTTAGAAAAGGTGTTTACCATGGTCCTTGATAGTCAAAATATACATAAAAACTAAGAAAAATTAAATATATATGTAAATGTAATGGAAAAGTACAATAATCTAAGAGACATTTCTGGAAGATTCAACATTAAGATTAAATATATCCAATGGTGATATTATAAATTTCCAATTTACACGTTTTGATGATATTTTATGTAAAATGTGGGCTTCTGTGTTGAGATTTTGAAATATAGATTTTTTAAAAATTTGATGAAATTATTTTCAGATTTTATTGATACAAAACATTACTCCCTAAAAAAATAGGATTTTCCTCATGGTGAATTAAAATATAGAATCATCCCTTATGATATGTGAAAAAATATAGCTTTTAGGAATAAATAATAATTTGGGAGTTCCTTTGAAGAAATGATAAAAGTAAAATATAAATAATAATTTATTTCTAAAAAAGTTGTTAATATAATTATGGGTGTGATCAATACATAAATGATATTTTTATCACATATAAAAAGGTTTAAAATGGAAATTTGAAGTGAATAGTACGTAATAAAAAATGTGAAAATTACAACGAACATCATCAATTTTATAAAACAAATACCATATAAAATGATTAAGAATAAGAATCAGATAATGATAGTAGTCAAAAAAATAAATGGGTTATGAAGAAGAATAATTACTGAAATAATTGGATGTATAATTTAATAATAATAATGAATTAATATTCAACATTATATAGTTATTTGAGTAAGGATGCTTATTTATTAATCATTTATAAAAATCATTTGAAACATCATGGAGTAGTGATGACGGTTAGGAAAGGGAAAACATGAATGGGAGTTGAAATTCAAATTAGAATTTTATATGGGAAAGATAAAATAATTTTTTTAATAAAATTAGAAGCTAGTGAAATAAAAAAATAGTTTTATGAACAGGAATAATGATGTTAAATATTATTATCTATAATTAATTAAATCAAGCCGTATAATTTAATATTTAATAATAATTAAAATATGTGATCAATATTTCAGGAAATATATTTAAATGACATGTATATTTGATTGAAGCATAAGTCAATTGTTTCATAGATCTAAAATAGTTAATAATGTTAGATAAGAATTCAAAAAATCCGTGGAGTTTAATAGAGAATCTTATCTATCGAGTAATATGAGTTGATTTAACTATCTGTAGAAATCATTAAATATTAATTTTGTGTACTGACCTATTTTTTTTTTGAAAACTAAGGTCACATAAAATTATTTATAGTGTTTTAATAATAATATTATTAATAGACACACTTCCACAACAATGTAAGAGAATTAACTAAGAATATCATGTCTCATTAAAAATTGAAGGAAATTATTTTAGATCAAAAACATCGATATGAATTTCAATATAAATAGAATAAACCTATTAGATAACATTTGATGTGTTTGTATTTGGTTTGTTGATGTAAGGATAATTTTTTTTTATTTTTTTATTAACATAACATTTCTAACAATATGTAATGAATCAAGGGGGATATTTGGTGAGAATCAAAAGATAATATCTAGTGAAATGAAATTATTTATCATATCAATTGATGTTTTTTCACACAAAATAGAATTACATTCCACAAAGTGAAATATGGAAGATGTGTATAGGTGGGCCACTAAACTGAAGTATACCTGAAAACAATTAAAGGAGAGACATCATGTAGCCCAAGAGGGGAGAATTATAAAAACATGTAGTAATTAATTGGGATATTATAAAATATTGAATATGTTAAGAAGAAAAAGGAAAATCATAATAAAAAATTCAATAATGAGTTCTTTATAATCAATTAAAAATAATTTTGAAATATCCAAGAAGATATTAATTTTAAGGCTATAGGATATAAACATTTTTAAGAAGATGTGGTGGATTTTCCTGATGATTTATCCAAAAAATATTTACAAAAAATATTTAGAAGATTATTTTATAATGTGTGTAATTTGATAATGATTCACAAGACTAGATGAAATTCCTACTTACCCAAGAAGAGTGTATAAGGATAATTAAGTAGTAAATAGAAAATATGGTTACCTTAACATCTGAAATTTGGGAATATGATTCACATAGTAATTTTGTACATGAAAACTATAGAAATACGATGAGAATAGATGGTCAATGAAGGTTTGTATGAGATGAAATTATTTTTATTATTTATTATTTTTAAATTACAAGATGTTCTCACTTATTTATTATTATTTTATGTATTTGTAAATAACGTAAATGGATTTGAAAGGGAATTTCAAGGATATCACTCTGGGACCTCATTAATATATAAACCTTCTAGGAGCAAACTAAATTCATTGAAATTTAAAAATATGGTGTATCCCTTGTGTTAGGGAAATTTTTACTATAATAAATCTTCCTTTCAAATCCCAAATGTCTATATTTTCTTGATATATTTTCAATTCAAATAGTGTGTTTTTTAATCAAACACAAAATCCTTACTCTTAACTATTTTAACTATATTTTGTAAAAATTACTATTGGTTCTATAAAACATTATGTAAAATGGGGAGATAAATAACTATTTCCGGAATATTCTCATGTGTTATTAACGTTTTTATGATTATATGGTTCTTGATAAATCAATAAATCCTTTTATTGGGAAATAAAAAATATCATGGAATAGTATCTCTTATATATATATTTTTAAAAAACAGAGAAAACCATTATCATTGATATATTTTATTCTACACTAGGTTAGAACATATATTCCTATATAATAATAATTAAATAAAATTTTATAAGAAAACATGTTTTGTCATCCCTCAATTTATAATGAATAAATTAATGATTTTTAAAGAGTGGAGTTTGAGAGATTTAATAGAATAATGAATTGAGATAATTTCTATATTTATATTTTCTATTGAATTAAAATTAATAGTTGATATATTTTAGGACAATTTTTTTACTTTAATGACGTGACTATATATTGAAAATGATATAAAAAGGGTGATATTTGTTTCTACCCAAGTAAGTGTTTCATTTTATTATTCTTTCTAAAAAAATTATGTGGAGAGGATATGATGTGGAGAGGCATAGGGGAATGTTTTGGATTCAAATAAGATCATTGGAATTCTTTCTTAGTTAATTCATCTTGGTATCATTTGGATTGAAAACCATTCTACCATGATCAAGTACATTGAAAACGGTTTTGAGGAGTGATGATTTTATACATGATTTTCATGAGGTCATTGATATGTTCATGAAGTTATTACATGGTTAATATTTTATGATAATTCCATGAAAAAAATATATTTATTTATGATGTATGTTATAATGAATGGAATTATACTCTATGTTAATGTATTTAAAATCACATTATACATGGATTTAGTAAAAATTAACCGTCCCATGGAATTCCATGGGGTGATTTAAACTATAATAGTTGGAGTTAGGATTATCCATTGGGGAGCCTGACCACTTTTCAAGATCTATGAAGTAGTGATAATATTGAAAACCTATCATGAACAAGGGGTGGAAGTGTCAATGTGCATGTGTGTGGAGGGGAGACCTAGATGTTATGTGGGATGTGTGAATAAGGAATCCTAGAGTGGACCTATTTACTATTATATTTCTAATTGATGTGGAATTGAGACTTATATGGAACCATGCGGATGAGGAATGAATCGATTTGGGATAGTTGAGTTGCTGCACTTTAGAGGTATTTTTAAAACATTAATATAACAATAGTTTTTCGATAAATTATTCTCCATCATTTGATCATGGTGAGGGGTGTCTTCTACATCATTTCACCATTTCCACATAAAATTCTTTAAATAGGCCACCAATATTATCTTGGAATGACTATTCCTAGTGAGGTTGACCACATGACTATTTTGATTAACTAACTTACTATCTCAGATTTACTATGAACTTATTTGTCTCTATGAAAAGTTAAATTGAAACAAGTTCATTTGTTTCTATATTGACCATAGAGGATATGATCTTCAATGAAAATTTTAATCAAACCAAGATAGTACACTGAACATGTAATTCAAATCCTGATGATCGATCCACATACAATGATCAACATATTCTGAAACATGAGGTCAAATATTATTATATTTTACATATTCAATAATGTGAGGATCAAGAATTCATACTCCCATTCTTGTTTATAGGATCTCAAGAGTCTCTATTGATGAAAAAATAAAATTATATAATGAATATATAAATGTATGTGGGATATCTAAATATAGAAATATAAATTAAATTACATGTTCATGTATATAAAATACGTAGAGAAGATGAATCATAGATTTCATACATCCATATTTTATCCAAAGTTGTTTTCTTTTATATGAAATCCATGTGGATGATATCGGTTCGATCCATGCATTAATATTGAGGGTAAATTTAATTCATGGATTTTTATATAAGAAAAAATAAAATAAATATTATTGAATAAAATAAGGCTGCTAATATTGAAAAACATATAAACAATTTAGAAAAAGAGAACGTTTGATCCATTTAGTTATATATGATGTGATTAAATATGGAAGTCGTTATGTATTCAATATCATTATTTCAATGAGAAATAAATACCGAAATTTATATATCGTTATAATCAAAATATCATGGAATACATGATTATATTCTTTAATGATTTAATTTAAATCATTATAATTGTGTTTTTATAGTTTTTTTCCAATTTTAATATCTACATATACTAGTGATCTACATATTCAATAGGTTTATAAATAAGATGTTTTTAATGTCATGGAAATACTTTTACATGGTCAAGATAGGTGATATAATAATTTTATCAAGGATATTGAGAGAGAATAAAAAAATAACAATGGTCGTTTATGATAGGGTAAAGATAGTCAAGGCCCTCATTGGTAATGATCATGAGGGAGTACACATGGAATCATACTGACCCATATTCCCTTGGAGAAGGATCATTCTTAGAAGAGGTAAATAATAATCCATTTATTATAATATTATATTTCAATGTTATATATTTATTTCATATAGTAATTGTATATTTCTTGTGAATTTAATATTTTAAGAACATTGTGGGACTCTATGCCTATTAGACATGAATTTTTTAATGTTGTAAGAACATTTCTTTATTTTCAAATCATTGTTCGGTGGTGGGGTATAACCAATATACTAAACATTATTCTATTATATACAAACCATGAAAATATAGTGTGATGATATATCTACATTACAACAACATAATAATATATTCTTGGATTTTTTATCAAGTTGATAATAAATCATAATTGGTTTAAAGGTTTAATTTTAAATGCAGTAATTGTTAAATGAAATAAAACTCATTCACCCCAACACAATGATCGATATGTAATGGGGTACTAAAATTTCTTGTGGTAATTTGTTTGAGTATTTCAGATGTTTTTGAAATCAATATGGATATAATTTGGATTACATCTATATAAATTGCTTTTCACCGAATTTATACCCACGCCTATTTATGAATGTAACTCATAGTTGTATAAGAACATTGAGAAACTATATTCGGGAATTGGTTGTTCATATGGGATATATAATTGTCCTTATATTAAGGGAATTAATTAACTACATAATTAATAATTATGAAAATTTTAATATACCTCTCTAAGAATATATTATCATTTGGATAATTTTTGGGACCATATATTTTTTATATGTTTATGAGAGTATGGATATTTTTTCACCTGGTGTTTTAGATAATATTCTTATTTGAAATTGAAAATGAGTGTCACATTTTATATTATACAGTATTAACAAGATGTTAAATGATAGGTACATTGAAAATGAGTAACAATTTATAATCTATATATAATATTATTATAGTTTAGGTGTTATAAAATATTATTTTTTGTAGTCATGGCTGAGGATCAATTGATAAGAGAATAATCATGTAGTGATTTTTTTCTCTATAAACTGGGTTTGCCATCAAAATTTCATATAATGGGATTAAAATATGTTAATTTTTATATGAACTTGGTAAAGGAGTTCTTATCCCTTCATATCGTATATGGTTTATGTTGTATTGATGTATTATGATGGAAAATCAAAAACATGTATACCCATCATTTCTGGAATAAAACATACATGGATATAGAGTACTAAGATGATAAATGAACCTCATAAAAATTGGTTATTTTTTACTAGTAAAAATAGATATTTTATCAAGATCCTATGGGTTACTATATATTTTCATATTGTGAATGAAATTAATTGGATGTGTGGCATCTTAAAGGATTATATAGAGAGAAAAATTGATCAAATGGTAGGATTTAGGGTCATGTGGGGGGTTTATTTAGTTATGTATATATTTTGGTTTTCTAGGTTGTATATATATCTATACATGAGGACATTTAAGATATATTCTAAAAATAATATATATTATATTTTCATTTAGTATCTGTAGGTGTAATTTATTCTTGATCAATATAACATTATTTTTAGATGAAGTTGTTTCTTTATAGTGGTATAGTTTAATGACCAAGTTATTGATATAAAATTAATGTTAGTAAAATCATTTTCATTTTTATTAAGAGTTTATAGTTTGGAATTAAATCAGGATTCGGTGTCCTAGAAGTTCGATATTATAGATAAAAGCTATACAATGTCGTATTTAATTAAATTTCTCATATTTTTCTACATTCATTATATAAGAATATATTTTTTTTAGATATTCGTTAGAAATATTTTATTCTTCTTATGGGTGATAAATTTCTCTTTAATGGTATTTATTTATTATTATAACAATGGAATGATTTCTATTATATTATTTGTTATGGTGTATAGTAGACATATGTTTGAAGGATAATATTTTTTACATATTAGTTCATCAAGATATTCTCTAATGATGTAGTTAATATACCTAATATATATAAGGGATAGTTGACTATTAAATTGTATTTTTTTTAAATTTCTATATATATGTACTCATAATAGATACTACATATTGAGATTTTCAAAAAAAAGGATCACTTATATTACATCATTTAGAATAGTTCAATTCAACCTTGTCACTATGGTTTGAAAAAATATTATAATGTTTTATAATTAATATTGGTGGTTGTGCACTAAATTTTATAAATTGATTAATTTTTTTATTAATAAATATAATTTAAAATAATTTACTAATATGTATTTCAATTAGTTAATCATTTAAATATCATTGATGGATTATTTGGGGTTATAAAAAAAATTTGATTCAGGGAGGAATATATCCTGATATAAAATTTTCAATGCTGTTATGTCAAATATTTCTATATTTTTAAAGAGATTTAATAGGTGTATCTAGAGTTCGGAAAAATCATCTACATATTATTTCTGAACCCTTGAATCCCACTTATATAGTAATATTTTCACATTGGGAAATTTCTATATTGATATATCTATGATTGATATGTTTGAGATATATGATCTATCATTGACCATGAAAAATGTATTCGGAATCCTTAGAATGTTGGGAAATAAAATATAAATACCATTAAAAATTTTAAAGTGTATTTTATAAAATATCATACATAACAAATATTCAATATATTTTAATGTTGTTAAATAAATTATAGGAAAATGATGAGTTCTAGTTGAGAATCATTCTAGTCTACAAGTTATATGGTTTATTGTAATGGAATAAATTTTTTCCCATCTCATCATACATCTCAAAATAAAATAGTTTTTTCTTCATTTAGTGTCACATGATAATTTCAAATCAGTTTATTAGCATAGAAATACATTAGAGTCAATTCTCATCCCTTAATTCAGAGAAAGTGGATATAATATTTTTTCAAAATTGTTATATGAATTTCCCCATGGGGTAATTCATGAAAATATTAAATATATATTATTTGTGATATGTAATCATTTATATAGATAATGGATTATGTTGAGGTAATAATTTCTATTTTTTATATTTTATATCCTTTCAGTGTTTAATTTTTCCATTTATGTGTTTATTAAACAATATTTCAAAAATATATCATGAATTATATGGGGATTGGGGATTATAATTTACTATATGTCTATTGTTCATCTTAAATCATGTGAGATGAACTTTTAGTCATTAATAAAGGAATCAATACTAAATTCATACATGTTTTGACAATAAATTTTCAAGTGATTCATTATTAAATTTATTTATTTATTAAAATGTTTATTTCTATCTAATATTTTTTTGTTTTAAAGTTTAAATTGAACTATGATATTTATAGGATTATTAAAAAAAGTTATAATGAATATTCCATTATAATTATTTTTGATTTTTTTAATGGGATTTAAAAGAATTTAACAACTATGATGTTGTTCATTATTTAAATTATTGTATTTTGTAACGTTTTAGATAGTATTTTTTTTCAAATTATCATGTACAATAATATTTTAAAATTTTATGGAAAAAATTATTTTATATATTAAAATTATTAATTATTTTAACCACTTTAGATTATTGAGTTAAACTTCTAAACATATTTAAAGGGAAAATGAAGTGTCCAAAAAATATTTTATATATTTATAGAAAATACTTTTTGATTAATATTTAAAAAATCCCATAATAATAAAGAACACATAACAATAAAGGATTAGTGTCTCAAAATAACAGTAACAAAATAAATATAATTACTAAAACGTCTTCAATATCAAAAAATATAATCTTCTCTTCAATCTGGTAACATAAATTAGTCAATGAATCATGATTTAAAATAATTATCCATAAACATGGGAAATAAAACATAATAATGGAAAAGAAGATATTATTAGTATGGGTAAACATTTGAAACATCAATAAATCATCAAAACTGAAAAAAGTTAAGTATAACTATATGATTTTTGGATCATATCTCATTTAAATTCAACCAATATGTCATAGGTACTAAATCATGGTAAGTGGAATGAGGGTTTTTAATAATAAATTAAATGAATCATAATAGTGATGATTCATAAATTATCAATAAAAATAAATTAGATCATATACTAATCAAAATACATATTTTTTTGTAATACACATAAAAATATAAAAAAAATTCTTAATCATTGATCTATTAAAATATTATTATAGTGGGAAATGTCCCTTAGTTGAATGGGTTCAGTCCCGTTTCCCATCCTTTCATTAGACCATGATCACTACTAAGGTTTTCATAGTTTACAATGTATATTATGACAATATGTTAAATCTACATTGAATTTTATATTATTGCATTTTAAATAAATTATTTTACAATGAATTCGTGGGATATTTAATTCTAGTCCCAGATGTTACATAATTATAACTATATATATGTTCTACCATAAATTATAAAAACACCCTAATTTCATTATAGAATAATTAAACCATTGATAGAAATGTGTTTCATGGAAATATCCTTAAAACATCATCCCCAAAATCTCTCCTAATATTGAATATTGATATTATAATAACATAAAATCCATACATAATACTAAAAATTATCCAAGGATATTGAAAAATATGAATAATATATTTTACAATAGTATTTAAAACTAGATTTGAAAATCCGTGAATATGATCATTTTATTTTGATAAATGATAAAAACTAAAATTTAATGTATAAAGGGACTAATAATTTCTTTTTATACCATTAAATATCTTGAACCATCCTAGATACCCAATTAATCTTATACTTGATCTAGCACAAACATATCCCGAAGGGAGTTCCAAATCGACATGGGATGGAAAATAGAACCTATAATCATACATGTTATTTTTGGAAAGAATTTTTTTCAGTATAGAGGAAGAATAAAGACTCAAGTAAGTAAGATGAAAACCTCCAAAGTGATTCCATATATGGAAAAAATTGTAACAGAATCTAATCTGTTGATAAAAAATAAAAATAATATTTATCCCACGGGTAAGACATCAAAACTGTAAAAATTATAAAATTATCCAAATTAATAATTTGGAAATAGTTCCACCAGTAAAAATCATTACTCTATAGTCCAAATGATCATGAACACCAACTAACTCTAATTAGAACATTCCCTTTCGTATAACCTACCATAACAATGTCAGTAAATGCACAATGTAAAAGCTAGAGTGTTCGTTATAAAGGCCATTATAATCTCATCAATTATTCTATAATAAATACGTGAACAATTAATAATTTATGATATCAGTCTCAATAAAACATGGAATGAAATTTTATTTTCATATTTTAAATGGAATAATGTATTTGTACAAATATATGGATGATATATTAAAGTAACATTCAAAATAGATTAAGTGAACATTTCGTATAAATGTTTTTACTTAAATTAGTTGGTAAGAATAAATTACACCCACAAGGTAATGACATATATAATAATATCATGTAATGATAAAACCAAGAAAATTAACCTCATGGTTTCTATGTTTTTTTGTAATATGATCCTCACACTTCCAATTTCTCATCTTGGTTCTATTTAAGTGTTCACACTAAAATCATCACCACATTTAGGGATCAACTATAGTTAATAAATCTACAACCCAATAGGGTTTTATAATGGGAGATAATGTAGATCTTGGTTCGATATGTGTATTTATTATATGTCCATTTCTCATTGATCAAGAACCGGTAATTAAGGTCCCCATCACCTACTAACTAGAACGTATTACATGCTTTGGAATGAATCATTAACATATTCAAATGGGAGGTCAATCAATTTAAGTGAATTCAATATAAGATTTCTCATTTTCTATTTTTCAACATGACTTTGTCATTTCAAAACCAAATCATAGGATATTATCATTTAATAAAATTTCATTTTACCTTTCAATTTAATCCATTTAAACATGGTAAAAAAGTGTTTCGAAAAATAATTTTCAAATATATCCCTCATGTTTCCCCAAAACTTCTAACATTAATAATTTAATTAAATGTGGGTTTGTTTCAAAATTTACAATCCCATTTCAAAATAAAAAACATTTCATCCCAAATCATTGATTTTGGATAATATAAAAAATAATTAAAATCAATCATGATATATAGGGTTTCAATTTAATGAAAAATAAATATTGAACTACCTACCATTAAATTAAGGGATCATAATTTATAAGACCCAAAATAAGTAATTCCAATATATAATTATGGAACATATGAACATCGATCATAACCTACAATTGGGATAAAAAATAATTATTAAATCGATAAATTACATGATGATATATAAAATGCTATGGGGGAGATAAATATAGATAATTAGAAAACCTATTAGATGAGATCTAACAATCCAACAGATATCAAACAAGATCATTGATAATTTTATCCCTCATAAAATGGGTTTTAAGGAGTCAAGTTCACATATTGATATGATTCATGATCCAAAAAACAATTCTTGATTCTAAGGCGATGATTATATGTTAAAAATTGTATTTGAGTTTCTTCATTTGTTTTTTTGGGAATTCAAATCCCGTACTTAGTGTTATTTAGAAGGGGAACACCATTTATGGAAACCATGTATCTGTAATACACCCCTACTATCTGGGTAACACATTTTACACTATTTTTCAACATGGTTTGGTAAAATATATTCCATCTATAAATACCATTATTTATAGCATTGTGTATAGTTTTCACTATGGGTTATATTTTTTCTAAACAGTGCATCAACCATGAGTAACACAGAAAGATTAAAAAACCATCCATCCATCACACCAAACACCCAAAAACAATAATTTAAAATAATGGGATAAATATAATTGTTGAGGAATACCTAAAAGAAATAAAAATTATTTGATAACCACCCCACCATAAAAAAATTATTTCCCCTAAAATTATTTCTATAAAGAACTTAGTAAAATGTGGTGGGGCCCCTTCTCTCCAATTTATTCCTCAGGATCCCACATATCATGTGAATCAAAACCATAATTTCATATCACACATATGAAGGGAATCATCCCATCACAATGAACCTTTGTCTACAAATCAATAATATTTACTGGATGGTAAATCACATATAAATCAGGTTCAATATCAAAATAATCATCACCTAAAATATGAGAAGATTTAAAAGTATATTTTTTAAGCATTAGTATTTGGAAAACATTATGACTAAATGTTATCTATGGTGGAAGTTCTAAATGAAACTCTATATTTTCCAAAGTCATACATTATCCAAATGGGGTATTATTATAAATATAACATGCTCTACAACTAAAAACTACATAGGTTATCTATTCTAGTAAGTAATAGACTTGATATTTCACCATGTCATCGATATAATCGTAGCATTTTATTTATTATTTTCAAAATTCACATTGACCAAACCTGGTCCAACCATGGAAACATCACCAATCTCGGACCAACACAATTATAATTTTAACAACCTTCCATAAAAGGCCATAGATGTAGCCATTAAAATTTCTTACAAATATGATTTATTATAGGAAAAGTCAATTAGTACCAAATATATGTAAAATAATACACCAAAGATAAGATTGAATTCACATACATGTGGTTGATGATATATATATCAAATTTTATCTAGAAATTGCTATATAGATAATATTCCATGATAAAGAAACACAGATATACTAGTTCCTCATAGAGATATCATCAAAATTTAAATGCATATCGAGGATATGAACCAAATACTATAGAAAATTGGACTCCTTAAATTATGAAAATATACCTCACATAGAAACATCTGAAGTCCACAATTTTTTATATATAAATGGTTAATAATTTATCTAATTTGTTTATGTTATTTATGACCACCTATATCACATTATCCTTTTGAGGTGTAAATGTAATCCCAACAACATTTTTCATAGAGATCTCATCCTACTTGTATATTGACACGTGAAGTGGATAAATAAAACCCAAATTTTAGTTTTGTTAAACATTTACCTCCTAACAGGTATAACAACATTAAAAAAAATTCATTGATTACATTTCTCATTATAGGTAACCAGAATTTTCATTGAATATCATAGAACAACATTGTGGTTCCAAGGTACACATACCACTGCGTATTTTGGAAATGGCGTATCATATAATTTTTCACCAGCTAAGTGGAAATGAAATAAATCCAAAATATATATGACTAAATCTAAAGTAAAAATACACTAAATAATGGTCACACCACCATAAATAGAGTCCCTATATCTAGATAATTCATCATTATGTGGATGATTTTGAAGAATCATCTTAAGAAGAGTGAAGGTTCACTAAAGAGTTTTAATAAAAACAACTTCATTTTCATCCTAGATTCTCATATGAAACTTTGAAAAAATATCCCTCATGTCCTATTATTATATTTATTATTTCATGCATGGTCAATATATTCATATTCTAGGTGTGAGGGATATTGTTTCAATTCACATGGTAATAGGAAATATCATATCCAAAAGAATACCGGTATTCCGCCAAACTCTTCTATCAATTTTTCATATTGGTTTAAGAGATGATACCTCTCATGATTTTTTTGTTGGAATAAATAATAAATCAGTCAGGGAACAATAAATTTAACCAATTATTATGATCATGAATCATAGTTGTGAGTTTTAGATAATGGGATGGATATTTATTCTCAGGTGGATTATGTTTTCTATTGGTATAGGCTACCTTGTCATCCCATTGTATATAAGAACACAAACCAAACCCAACCATGATGCATCACAATAGGCTATATAGACCAAAATATATTTTATAATTGTCAATAGTTGAACACAATCCAAATTACCTTTCAATTAAATAAAATAATATTGACAATTTTCATCCAAAATAATATCCAGTCCCTTCTGAGTTATAGTAGTCATTGGAGAATCCAGCTTAGAGAAATATTTGACAAAACTAATTTAATATCCTTCCAACACCAATAACATTTATATTTCATAAATATTACAGAGTTTATAACATATTATAACATATTTCACTCTCTTATGTTCAACAAAAACACTATATTCAAAGACAATATGGCCTGAGAACATCACTTCCTAAATCCATTAATTGAATAATGAAATATTCATATAATATTTCTGTTCTTACAACATTTATATGAATAATATTATATATAAAACATGATAATATTTTAATATAGGATAAAATAGAATAAAGACCAAAAAATCTCTAAAAAGCATGTCAATGTACTCATGGAAAATCATATTCATTACATCCATAATGACCACAAGGGTATTGGTCAGCAGAAAAAGAATAACATGATACTAAAAGTGACTATACACTCTCCTGAAGGAAGTCTTATAAATGTAAGATTATTTTATTAATAAATTTTGAAAACCATTTCAATGTTCCATATTTTCATACCACTTTTCCAGTTTCAAATATTAAAAATATGATCATTCTGAGGTAAAAAATAGTTTTCTTTACAATAACAAGATTTATTTTTCAGTAATCAATATAGATTCAAAGTGTTAAATCATATTTCATATAAAATAGAACATTTTATACCCATTTTGATATAATCTAGTATATAAATTCTATCTCTAACATATCATAGAACTAATTATTTTTATATTTGAACACTACTGGTCCCAAATGGTAAGAAGGAATAGACATTGGTAGAGTACCAAAAATAAATCAAAAAGGAACACAACCACTTTTACTGGTGGATGAATAGAGAAATTATATGGAAACACATATGGAACATTGATGTTGACCAAAAAGAGATAAATACTCAAATATTCAAGCACTGTGCCAATATAAAACACTGATAGAAGTTTTTCCAAATCTAGGAATCATGTTTTACCACTACACATTCTCATACCTCATTCATTTTAAAAAACACAACACACACCATTATGAAGAGTAATGGTGACCCATCAATGTTATCATTAAATTTTAAAATTATTTAGGATATGTAAATCTGCAAAGATAATACACCCATTAGATTTATTTTTTGAACTATAAAATCATAGGATCTCTCAAACATTGATAAATAGAAACACAAGTATGAAAATGGGAACACTAATATCTATTCAATCAAATATAATAGTAACATCAATCACATATGAGAAAATAATAATATGAATATTTATCTTGTACATAATATAATTTCATATGAATTATTGAGATGCACCAATATCAAATAAATCAGTTACTAAAGATGAAAAAATATGATTGTTCCCCGTATTGTCGTTGGACATGTATCAGTTTCCATTAGAGACTCTTTCTAATTTGGTGTATGAAATTTTTTTCTAATGCCTGTTTTTGGAACCAATAGATAATGAATTATATGATATATCACTAAACCATTATGTTTTGATTATTAAATGACACTAAATTGAGATTAAAATATATGATATAATTTATGTAGTTTGATTGAATAAATGAACCATCCAAAAATATTTGATGCCTTAGAAAAAACGTGTTTCAAATGCCAAATCATTCCGTATTAATTGTAGGATAATGGTCCTCTTCCATACAATATGTTAATTATATAAGAGTTTTTCAATAAATATCAACCAAAACCCTCACTAAACATCCTTTTTTCTTTAATGAAACCCATATAACATATAATTGGAGAAAAAGGAAGTCATATCAACCCTAAAATTCTGGATAGGTCATGCTCCATCATCAATTCCAAACCCAACACATCAGTGTAAGAAGATACCATCAATAAGAAAACATTTGATCAATTTAATTTTTAAGACCCATATAAAATTATCATGGATTCATCTTCTCTATAGACACCACCTCAATATGAAAGTAAAAAATAATAGAAAATTGTTTTGTGTACTAATTCATAGTCATTTCACCTTATTTTAGTTTGATAAACTCAATATATTTTACCTATAACATTTATTCTATATATGAATAATCATTGAAACAAATGAAAATGACTTAAATTTAAAATTTTCAGTCTATTTTACCATCACCATTGAATCCCAGCATCTCCTACTAGTCCCTATGAGCATAAATGTATCATATTATACATTAATAGAGTCAGTGATTTCAAACATTCAAATATTAATTTTATCCATTTCAAATAGACCTATGATACATGAGGATCATTAAAGCACTAAAATTCATGTGGATTCAGTAAAATATGTTACTAATAATAATCATTAGATTCATCCCTCTGAGTATCCACTAAAAAATCAAGAATGTGATAGAGTTTATATGAATTTACTATAGATTTTATTTCCCATAAGACTATATCAACATGATATTACCCCAAAGGAGGATATGATAAAATATATTCACTAGTAAGTTCAACTTAGGTACTATTCAGAGAACATCTTTGTGTAATTTCCGTACACAAAATCAACTAAATACACCGAAGGAAACATAAATGATACATAGATAAATAAGAGTGAAAGGAGATACTAGAATATCACTTCAATTAATAAGATATCTACATTTGGGATTTCTTCCATCTATGTTCAAAGGTTTTTTATATTCTAAAATAATATAAAAATATTACTTAATGAAAAATTCCCATATCCCCCATAGTGAAATTACGCCTATTACATTAAGTGTTGGATAATAATTCACTATAAAAAACTCCAATTTCTCATAAATACAACCCAAGTTGAATACTAAGATAATGGAAAAAAGTTTTACCAGTACCACTAATTCCACTTTTTCATCAACCATCCAGGATAGATGGGAAACATAAAATTGAATCTAGAAATATGATAGCCCAAATAGAATCCCAATACCTTCAAGATGTTTGATAACAACTAGAATCTAATAAGATAAAATAGGGAACATATTTTACAAAAAATATAGAAAGCTAAAAATGCATGTCATTATGCTCAACACTCACAAAGGAGAAAGTACCAGAAATAACATGTATAATAGTACCAAAAAACATGATAAAAATTCCAAAGTAACATAACCCATAGTAGAAAACATTTTCATAAAAATTGTATCAAAATATCTTATAAAATAGGGGGATAATATCTCCACCTATTATAATCATTTCCCCATGGTCCAAAGGATCAAGAACATTAAACCCATCCAATTTAGGATTTTCATTTTTTAGGACCTAATGTATTAGATTTTAAAAACACCCAATGGAAAATGGATGGTGTTATATATAAATCCATTTAGCATATCAAAGAAAATTTTAATAATCAATACACTAATAATTAACCAATTCTGTAATCAATTTAAATAAATTTTCACTGGAAATTTCAGTTCATATTTAAATAAAAACATTATAACATTAAAAATGATACTAGTTATATAAAAAAATTTAAAACCAGAATTAATGAATATTTTATATAATAATATTCATATAAATGAGTTTTTAAAAAATAAACCAATTCCAAAAATTAGTGACATGTATTATCATATTTTGTAACTAAATCACCATACTAATAATCCCAATGTATGTTATATTATTTCTAATATAATCATAACACATATCATTTATCAAAAAAGAACCATATTTATTTGTACAATGTAATCCTCACCCATATTTGGGAGACACTAGAGGATATCAAACTACATGCCATTAGGAGACTCACTATAGAAAATCAAGAAATTCATGGCTGAGTTAGAGTTTTCATCTTAAGTACATATTCAGGGGACCATGATCTTTTCATGGTTTTCCCTATTAACAACTAACTACTAATGTATAAAGTTGATTTAATATATCAAACAATAAAGTGTTTAATCATTATTTTCATATAAATTTTAAATATGATTTCCCAATTTTAGTTTAATACATGTCGTTCTCATTTCAAAATAAAATCATAGGTTTTTATCATTTCATTCCATCATGTATTTTATTTTAATTTAATTCATTCCAAACACGAATAATGCTACTTATATCTAGTATGAAAGTTTTTTAGAGGAGTCAATTTCACATCTTAAAAGGCTCCAATATCCAAAACACTATTTAAGTGTCTAATGTGGATGATTAGAGATTTCAAAAGAGTACATTTTTATTTTTAATTCAATTTAATATTAATTAAATGATTTATGCACAAATAGCAGGAGGGGGGTGACTATTTAGTGGAAACATTGTTCTATCCATGAAACACAATAGTTTGGGATGAATAGTTTTATTGTGTGGGACCTAGTTTTGGAAACCATGTGACAAAAAAATGTTCTCATACACTCTCATAGTTCACAATTTATATTAGTGTAAAATGATTTGGTCAAACCATGTTATAGTCATTAAAATCCTAAGAAGGCTCGATAAACATCAAATATATTGTTGAAACCTCATTATATGAGTCATTATATTAGTTTTATATAAAATACGATCATGTAAGACCTTATATAATGTAGTAGGATATTATATTTAACCTTACTATGAAATATTCTTAACATCATGAATTTTTTTCCATGATACATATTTTAATAGAGTATATGATTTAGAATGATTTTTAGAAAGAAAAAAATTGACTCATATAAAAATCCACGAGAATGATAATTTTAATAATTTATAATGATATAAATGGTTGTAAAATAAAAATATTTTAAATATAATTATATAGGTAAAATTATATACAAATCAATTTTAAAAACATGGATACATAAGATCAAGATTATTAACCTAGAAAATGAAATATAGTTGGATTTAATACAATAAATTTTATTATTATTTTAAAATCCAAATAAATATAATGAAAGGATTACATGAAAACTGTTGATAAAAATAAAATAAAATAAATATGGTATAAATTATTGGAATCATTTAATTTTACTCAATGTGATTGTAACAGATTCTATTACCAGATGCCCTGAATTAAATTAAACACAATCCTAAACATCGAAATATTAAATAAATATTTATTATAAAACTATTAAATAACAATATAAATAATCTAAATATAATATATAATTACCTTATAATTTTCAATTACATATTTAATAAATGTTATATATAAAAATCAATATTTTGATGTTATGTGATCCCATTTACATGAATCATTAAACTGAATTGTTATATTCCTTACACTATAGTAAAAAATAATTTATATCTAGAATCCAAATAATTTCTTAATTATGAT
The DNA here is from genome assembly GCA_963277665.1 of Viscum album. Classification (NCBI taxonomy): domain Eukaryota; kingdom Viridiplantae; phylum Streptophyta; class Magnoliopsida; order Santalales; family Viscaceae; genus Viscum; species Viscum album. The sequence continues at coordinate 917,452,532 of OY728152.1, forward strand.
ATTTATTAATTATATTCCATTTTATAACAATTAATATAAATCAATTATGATGAATTAAGTACATGACTTCATAGAGACGATTGTCCGTACATATGCATGAATGAGATTTTCATTTTCCAATGAATGAAAGAAAATAATGATAAAAAAATTATATTAGTAAATAATAAATATAATATCATATAATTAATATATAATAACTAAAAATATATTTATTATCAAATATATTAAGTTTAAAAGAAAATCATAACAAATATTTCATTAGAGGTGGATGTTGAAACGTTCACATGAGTGATAATTTCATTTTCCAACATATGACATGTTTAAATAAATATTTTATTTTACCTTAAAATCATAATTATCTGATAAAAATCATATCTATCTATTAATTAAATATTTATAACCATCTGTGAGATAGTACAAGTAAACCTATAATATATCACTTCCTGGAGAATGGAATCTATATGTACACATATGAATTATTTTAATTACACTTCAGATAAAAGAAATATAAATTTTTCATACCACTAACATGAAAACATTAATTATTATTAATTAAAATTATTTTATTAGGTTAATATGGTTATAGAATATTTCTAATGTTTAATAAAGAAAGAATCTGGAATTTATTTTATAAAAAAAATTCCACGTCATTAATTATCATTCGTTATATTACACATTGATCCTTCTTTAGATGCTATTTTTGTGAAATTAGGACCTCTAAGAAGTTGAGGGGGATATTGGGAATGAAAATGAGATGGTATTAGATGAACTAGGGTTATCAAGTATTTTATATAGTTATGAGGGGGGGTCATTTTAATAAGTGAGATGGGTGGAATAATTGTAAATAGAAGACACTTTATTATATAATATATTCCTTGCTAAAGTCAATTGTCTCCAAATTTTAAAAATTTCTAACTAAATGAAAAATATTATATAAAAATAAAACAATGATATATATTTTAGTTTTTAGTTATATTTTATACCTCATCTCTTAGGTTAACCCCTTTTTAATATTTACCATTGTAACAAAGCATTTACTATGATAACTACTTAGTACAAATAAAAAAAAGATAAAAAATTAAGATGATGTAAATTATTGTAATAAAAAATATGAAATAAATATTAAAATATTAAATTAATATAAGTGGATAAAAATAATCTAATAATCTATAAAAAAACTTATAGTAAATATTTTTATTTTAAAATGAATTTTTATACGCAAAATAATGAATTTATTCTATTTCACATTCTACTAAAAACAATTAGATGAATTGGAAATTTTTTTAATTGACTAATTTTTCTAAATATTAACTATAATAATTCAAAACTACTAATGAAATAAATTATTTATTAAAAAATAAATTATGATTTACAAAAACCATTCTTAAGATAATATCACTTTATACTCTCAAATTCATTTTTTAAAATTTCTAAAAAAATTACTAACATATGAATAAAAGATGATTTCATTGATTATGTTGTTTATAAATATATTTGATCATTTATAATTTTTATCTATATATATTAATTAGATAAAAATACATAACATAGAGAAGATAAAATTCTAAAAAAAATTTCAAAATATTATTATTATTATTAAATATTGATAAATTACTTCTTCATAATTAACAAATAAATTTTAATTTAGGAATTATTTAACCCATGTCTTCCATAATTAAATAATACTCATTAATACCCACCAATACAATTACTATGTGATAAAATTCAGATTTATTAATAATATATCAATAGTATAACAATATTCATCTTTGTTTACTATTTTATGTAATGAAATATATCAAAAATATAAATTTATTAAAAAAAATATAATCTCTAATAATGGGTTTTTTATTTTATTTAGAATTTTATAAATTTATCCCTTGAAATATTATAAATCGAATATTAACAAATAAGGATATTTCTGTATCATCAAATAATCCATATCTGATGTAACATACTCAATTTTATGATTCTTTACAGAACCATCAATAAGTGAGTGTTGATCTCCATTATCACATTATATCTATGATCCAAACATTATAATAGTCTCTCCTCATAGTAAGGGTCATTCTTTACCTATACGACCTCTATGCTAACTTCATGTAAAGGATCAAGTATCTACACCCTCTAAAGAGATATGTGGAACACATCATGACATAAGAGAGGATTAGTGGAAGCAACGAAATATATGATACCATCCTAATATAATCATGAATCTCGTTGAAATTGATATATCTATGTCTCAATATCCCCTTAATTTGAATTATCACATATTTAATCAATAGATATATTCTGAAGTATAAATTCTCCTCAACATCAAAATCAACATTTTCTCATGTATTTTCAGCATAAAATATTTTTTCACACTGAGCTTCCCTAATGTGAAAATATATGTATATGTCTTTCATAATAATTTCCTTTTCTAGTTCAAGTCCTGATATATTTTTTCTCTGGAATCATCATAGTATGTTGAATTGATAAACATAACTCGAAAAGAAAATTCCATAACGATCCATCTGAGTTATTGTACGTAATATATTGTTCTATGAAAAAATCACTAGTTGGAGGTATTGGTTAAAACAAATTATAAATAAATATATAAATATCATAAAATATTTTCTATTATTTCATTATCTATCTTAGAAATACTATATGTTATATGATTAGATATATTGCTAAACAACATCAATATATTCACGACATACAATAGACTTTTCTAGAACACCAATACTACCCTCTAATCTCGAGTAGATGTAATAGAATTTGGTTCTATATTAAAACATACCACATTAAGAAGATCCATTATATTTAATAAGAATATAAATAATACCAAAAATTAAACAGAATTCATTAAATGTATAAGTCAATAAATAAAAAATTAAATGGAAATATGAATTTAGATATATTAGAGAGTCTTCAGTTGAAATCCATTATGGTTGTAGAGACCCAAAGCCTGACGTACATGGACATTAAATTACTTTTGTGGAATACTTAGTATATAACATAAACACACACACAAGGACCGTAATAGTTTAGTGTCATTGAAATCTCAGAATATAATCTTCTAATCGTGGTGAATGATCTTCAATATCTCCCATAAAGATCTTCCTTTTTTTACCTAAAACCTTTCTTTATATCCTGGGGAAATGAAAACATAAAAGTGTGAGCTCAAATGCTTAGTAAGGGTAAAAAAAATAAATATCAATCACATCATATTCATAATAACTTAACAATTTGGAAATCTTACCCTAAAAAAGAGATCATAATTTCATAACTTGGGAGAAATCATGGTAGTGAAATGTAATCACAATAATCATAACATAAAACTAGAAATTTTGTGGCATACACACATAATCATAGAGAATCATTTCTTATTATTCAAGACACATTGCCAAAAATATCATAGTGGACAAAGTCCATTTCTGAACCGAGTTTACTCCTCATTTCAGTCCCGTTTCACTGAACCGGTTTAACCTGCCGTTTATGCCATGTCTATCTCATGAGATATAAAATCTTTACCCAATGCATTGGAGGGAGATATAGGTCCCACCCATCTCATAATGATACCATTCTTATGTGTGCCACAAAATCATAAACCATACATCATAGCATAACCCATGTAATAAAAATGGGATTCTTAAACATCATGACATCATAAAACAATTCATATAAGAAAAAGGATTTCATAAAAATAATTCCATCACAACCTATTCAAATCAATGTAATAATAGGGATAGAAACAGAACCCTATATTATCTTAGATGGAAAATAATTTTGATAAAACACATGAACTCCATTCTTGAGGAAAATATCCTTTCTAATTCAAAAACATTTTTCCTTTCTTAACATGTCATACAATTTTAAACTAAAAGTTGATTAAAAATAAACTTGAAAACGTGTAAGGGAATATTCTTGGAGACAATGTTTTAAAAATCCATTAATTTCTTATAAGTTAAAAGAACACATTCTTCTCGTACTTTTTTCGGAAAATTTAAAAACTACCTCGTACGAAAAACGAAAAAAGATTCCTTTCATATATTTTACTAAAAACTCGCCGATGGGTAAAATTGGATTTAAAAAATTGTAGGTGGATGGATATAATATTACATATTGAGGAAACATGGATGTGGATGATAAAATTCACCCCAGTAAATACCAAAGTATAAACAATCTCGGATAAAAATGAGATTGTGATATTTCCCTTACCTTAGGTATGATTTTCTTCTTAAGTGTCCGAACCTCCGGTATAATGATTTAAATAATGTTATTGACTTATTATATAATCATAATTATTTTTATGATATCATATATGGTTCACCTATGACTTTATTTTACCCGTTCTTTTGTAAATTCCATGTTAAAGAGCGTTTTGGGTAAAATCGTTTCATTTATTGTCCGTGTTTTGACTTGTAATTATTCATATGATTACTTAGATCATGATTACTTAATTACAGAATATAAAACATTATTTACATATAATATATATTCATAATATACATATATATAATAGATCAGTAAATGGAAAAAATACACCGTTCATGGAGACGGTATGCCGTACGTACGCTTGAACGTTGTTTTCGTTTCCTTATTGAGTTGAATGGAATTAAGTAGATGACATACATATATATACAAATAAATCTAGTATCATTATTATTTCATATATTTCATGATTACTTATTATATATACTTTATAATCATTCATCAATGGGTAACGTGGAGAATGAATCTCATCGCGTCGTGGAGACGGTAGTCCGTACGTGCGCACGAGCGATGGTATCGTTCTCATGATCGTGAAAATTGTATTGGAGTGTATGTATACTATATCATAATCAATATCACTTTACAATAATCATATATAGTTATTATGTACACCATTATAGCCATCCAAGTAAGGTGGTGGTGGAAAATAGATTACACCATGGCGTGGAGACGGTATTCCGTACGTACGCATGCGCGGTGATTTCATTTTCCGTAGGATGGATAGATGCTGAAATAGGGTTGTTTCATACTTATAATAACATATCAGTATATGAGTGATTCTGATGTTATAACTTCATAATGAAACAACCTAAGAAGAAGAAGTGGAAGAAGAAATAAAGTTGAAAGAATCGGTAACAGACATTACCTCTTCTTTGAAGCGCCTCTTTGAGATCTCCTTTTAGGGCACTAAAATTGGTCTTTGAGGAATACCAGAACCTCTAGGATGTTTCTATGGAAGTGTATAATGGAATTTGGCCGGGGTTTCGGAGCTTGAAGGCTCAATGTTGTGTGAGGAAGAGAGGGAGGAGGTGCCCTTTTATAAGGGAGGAGAAGGGTACCTTTGGAATAACTAAAAATATTATTTTATTATAAATCCAAATTCGGTTTTAAATAGATCCAAATTGATTTATTTTGAATATAATGGTAGGGATGGATCGAAATCCTCTCATACAATAGAATTTAGACAAGATTAGGTTCCTATTTTAACCTTATCATTTAGATTTAATATTAAGTAAAATAATTTTACTTTTACCGTGTCTTCTTGTGTTCTTATACTATAAGGTTAATAAACATACTATAAGCATCAAAACGAACCCCAAGTTGTTTATTATTAATATATATAACCATATCTTATTCATTTGACCGAACCTTATATTTTTAGAAATAAAATAACAATTACTAATATAATATTTGTTTTAAAAACTATTTTATGTAAATTTTTACACTATTTAGTAATTGATTTTTTTGAAAATCATAACAGAATGATTAGTTCAAAAAAAGTTAATTAAATAAATACTAACATGTCATATTAACCTATAAAATTAGTGGAATTTATAAAAAGTCTAAAATTACATTTATTTGGGTATTTATAACATCAATTATGTCAATATTTCATTAATAAGAAAATTACTGCATCATCTTTGTGTCATAAATAAATTACATTATTTAATGTCTAAAAATTACAAATAAAATATCATTATGTATGAAATCTTTTTATAATTCTAATTAATATTTATATTATAATTTATATTATGTATAACCCTATATTAAAAATGATATACTTATTAAACATTGATTTTATCTATTTTAACCCTTCTTTAAATAAATTTATAATAAAGGTCCTAATCTAATCCAAGTAGGCCTAAATGGTCATATTTTATTTCTAAGGTGGTTTATTGTCGAATTACACATATCCAATAGAATTAAGACATGTGTTAGGGTAATAATAATATCATTTTTACCCTTAATTACCGTATTTACTTTTAACCGTGGTAAAAAAAAGTAAAAAGTTACTATTCACAAAAAATTATTTTCATCTCATTGAACAAAATTTTACTTACTAACATCAATCGTGTCTCTCTGATTTTCTAAATTCCACTAACAGAAGCGGTAAAATTATGTTTTATGAAAAACTCATTTTTTTAACTCCCACTTAGTGGTTTCACTATTCATCAAAAAATGAATGTTTCCACAAAAATACCAAAAATTATGCCTAAGCTATATTTTATATTATGAACTCAAAAATGATGTATATTTTACCAAATTCAAAACATATCAGTTGCACTAATTAATTTAAAAATTAATTCCCGTCGTCTAAACAAATAGCATGTTCTTAAGAGATAATAACTATCAAAAGATTGACACTTGTTTATGTTTGGTTTAAATGTGAAATTACATCCAATGACCAACACTGTATTAAATTGTAAAAAAATATTCTAAATATACTTTAAAACCACTCAAATTAATAATTTATCACTATTAATTATTTCGATTAAAAAGTTTGTTTTTAATTAAAATTTAGTAATTTTCACTATTCATCAGAAAATGAAAGTTATCCGAAAAGTACCCAAATTTCACCCTAAACTAATTCTGATATTCTGAATCCAAAAATGAAGTCCATTTTGAAAAAAAAAATTAAAAAAAAAATTAAAAAGTGGTTATTACTTTTCATAACGGCTAGTTTTAATAATATTTTAATAGCATATCGTTGTTTAGTGAAACTCGGTATTGCGTACTACACACGCTATCGAGAAAGGTTGTGATTGCGTGTAATGAAAGGCAAGTCAAGGATTCGTGTTGATCAAGCTCCTTTTGGTGTAGCATACAACACAAGACATTAATGAAATTAAAAAAGAATATTTTTCATAAAATCTATGGGTGTTACATTCTACCCCTCTTAAAATGAATTTCGACCTCGAAATTCGTTGGGGTTATAAATGGTTTACTACTCAAAAGTTTATTTAATAGAAACCCACATCGTAAAAAGGAATACCCATACATGGCTTTAAAAACTAACTTATGAAATATAACGGTTACCCAAATTAACTCATCACTAGGTTTCCACGTAGGAGAACATAGGTGAAAATATGGATATGGAAGAAAAATCTAACCATCATGTTCTGATGGAGAGTGGTAGAGAACATGGATATGAAATAGCCAGCAATCAGAAAGCCATAGATTTGTGATGATCTAAGGTACCATCTAATTCATCAGATAAAACGGCACTAGGACAACATTTTTGGTTTTCAAGATCGTTTCCCTAAAGTTGGTGAATTAAAAGAAATACTTACATGATTTTGGTACAATTTCACTGTTTTTCGTGCTTTAAACAATTTTCACTTCATATCTTAAAGAAATGGATTTGAATTTGTTATTCATGAAGTGTTAATAGATCATGTGATAGAATGATGGGTCATTCCATCTGTTTCAAACAAAAGGTTAGCAAAAGTTATCAAATATACATAAGTCCATCTATGGTGAGGTTAATCGAATACGATTCCAAAAATGAACTTATACATCATATATCATACAGTGTAATAAAATAAAACTAGTTTCTACTAACCATGGAATTCCTGTAGGCCAGTGCTAGGCGATAAAGGCCAGTCGCACTTTAGTTGTGGGTTCAATTCCCACAGCCTTGTCCGATGTGATGGAATGTCGCCTGTCCTGCAGGTTGTCCTTTTTCTAAAGCTATATTACTATAACATCACATCAATAATATCGAAAAAAGTTATATCCTAACATATGGCCAACATAATCCATTCCAATCTTTTGGCTTATCTAAAATGCTTTGGTCTAAGTTCATAGTATAAAGAAAATGATTACTTGAAATGTCACATAACAATCACGTGAATTCCATCATTTATCCCCCATATATCATAAGATATATCTTGTTGGTCAAATTACAAACATGTGAATACCTTAATAATGTATTCTCTTGGAGAATGAATACCCATTAATTGATCCATAGTGAAAACATGAATGCAGTCAAAAGTTAACTCTTTCCACATACCAAAATCCAAAAAATCTATATACTCAAACCATGATATAACCTTCTCCTTATATCAGTCATGAGCTCATGAAAGTGGTCGAACATTTCATTTTCTATTTTTCCTTTCATTATGCGCATATCATCTTTATTTCCAAAAATATCTCAATGACATTCTATGGTTACCAGTACCATTGAAAACCACAATAGACCAATACATAAATATTCCAATATTCTACGATACTATATACAACATTATTTTGGAATCTCATTACATAAACACTTAATCATTCCACCACATCGTTGTCATATTCAACATCGACAATAGTGATCTCATGTGACTTCCCTTTGTCCTTTTCCCTAAGTGGTTTTTCATATCGATCATCACTAACCCTTGGATTAGGGCATTTATTAGAATAATGCCCCATTTCCTTGCACTTGACACATTGAAGAGTTGGTGGTGCGTTCTCTGCAGTATTTTCTTTATTCACATCATTAGAAATCATTTTTCCATTACTTCTACACTCAGCTGCTCGATGACCTTATTTTCCACACTTAAAACATTTTCTAGTCCCTTTAAGTCAAACTCCACCATGCTTCTTTCCACACTATGAGCATAAGGAAACATTCATCTTCTTTTCACCATTATTCTGAGATTTCTCCTTCAACTCCATCTTTAGTTTCTTGTCAAAACTATGAGATGGATAAGTAACACCAACTTCCATTTCTACTTTGATAGCACAACGCACAATTTCTTCATAGCTACTGAAGTCTCTTATAGCTAATGCCCATCGAAGATTTGGTTTTAATCCACTGAAGAATCGATCAACTTTACTTTCAGGATGGATGATAAATCCAGATGCATACCTTTCAAGCCTTGAAAAATTGTCTTTGTTTATACAAAAAGATTCATCATCCTTTTTCTTTAGTTCAAGAAACTCCTACTCCAAATTTGTTCGAAGAATACGAGGGAAGTACTTATTGAAAAATAAGTTCTTGAACTCGTCCCATTCCATGGACTCAATTTCATCTCTTGGCCATGTATTCTTGATAAGATTCCACCATTGATCAGCATCACCTTCCAAACGATACACTTCTAAGATGACTTTATCATTTTCAGAACATTGAAAAAATGAAAATATCTTTTCAGTAGCACTCATCCATTGTTCAGTAACAACTGGATCAGAAGACCCACTGAAAGAAGGTGGATGTTGCCTCATGAAGCACTCAATAGACTATTGTTCCCTTCTCTGCTCATTTGGAAGTCTCGAATGATTCATAGCTTGTGTAAGTATAGCTATATGATTTTTCACTCCATCTCCCATAACATTTGATTTATCAGGAGGACAATCATTTCATTGTCCATTACATTGATCAACACGGTTCCTTCGGGTTTCAGCCATCATCTAAAACCCAAAAAGAATAGCGTGAGAGGTAAAAATCATAATAAAGGGTGAGTAACTTCAATATCTAACATCTTTGGTTTAATCTAATATCATTACCATAGTTCTAGGACTATATCCTATATGTATACTTATCTTTAGGGACATCCCTAGACATACCATAGAAATATCTCTAGGGATCTCACTAAAGTTCTCGCATCCTAGTTTCCAAAGGTTGACTGAACCTTTCCTCTGATACCAACTGTAGATACCCAAAGCCCGACGTACATGGAAATTACATTACTTTTGCGCAATACTTAGTACATAACATAAACACACACACAAGGACCGTAATAGTTTAGTGTCTTTGGAAACTCGGAATATAATCTTCTAATCGTGGGGAATGATCTTCAACATCTCCCATAAAGATCATCCTTTTTTTACCTAAAACCATTCTTTATATATTGGGGAAATGAAAACATAAAAGGGTGAGCTCAAATGCTCAGTAAGGGTAAACAAAAGAAATATCAATCACATCATATTCATAAGAACATAACAATTTGGAAATCTTACCCTGCAAAAGAGATCATAATTTCATAACATGGGATAAATAATGGTAGTGAAATGAAATCACAATAATCATAACATAAAACAAGAAACTTTGGGTAATACACACATAATCATAGAGAATCATTTCTTATTAGTCAAGACACATTTCCAAGAATATCCTAGTGGACAAAGTCCATTTCTGAACCGAGTTTACTCCTCGTTTCAGTCCTGTTTCACTGAACCAGTTTAACCTGCCATTTTAGCCATTTCTATCTCATGAGATATGAAATATTTACCCAATGCATTGGAGGGAGATATAGGTCCCACCCATCTCATAATGATACCATTCTTATGTGTTCCACAAAACCATTAACCATACATCATAGCATAACCCATGTAATAAAAATGGGATTCTTAGACATCATGACATCATAAAACAATTCTTATAAGATAAAGGATTTCATAAAAATAATTCCATCACAACATAATCAAATCAATTTAATAATAGGTATAGAAACATAATCCTATATTATCTTAGATAGAAAATAATTTTGATAAAACACTTGACTCAATTCGTGAAGAAAATATCCTTTCTACATCAAAATCATTTTTCCTTTCTTAACATGCCATACAATTTTAGACTTAAAGATGATTAAAAATAAACTTGAAACCGTGTAAGGGAAGATTCTTGGAAATAATGTTTTAAAAATCCATTAATGTTGTATAAGTTAAAAGAAAACATTCTTCTCGTATTTTTTTCGGAAAATTTAAAAAGTACCTCCTACGAAAAAAGACAAAATATTCCTTTCATATATTTTACTAAAAACTCACAGAAGTGTAAAATTGGATTTAAACAATTGTAGGTGTATGGAAATAATATTACATATTGAGAAAACACGGATGTGGATGATAAAATACACCCCAGTAAATACCAAAGTGTAAACAATCTCAGATAAAAATGAGATTGTGATATTTCACTTACCATAGGTCTGATTTGCTTTGTAAGTGTCTGAACCTCCTATATAATGATTTAAATAATGTTATTGACTTATTCCATAATCATAATTATCATTATGATATCATATATGGTTCAATTATGACTTTATTTTACCCGTTCTTTTGTAAATTCCATGTTAAATAGCATTTTGGGTAAAATCGTTTCATTTGACGTGCGTTTTTTGACATGTAATTATTCATATGATTACTTAGATCATGATTACTTAATTATAGAATATAAAACATTATTTATATATAATATATATTAAGAATATACATATATATAATAGATCAGTAAATGGAAAGAAATACACCGTTCGTGGAGATGGTAGGTCGTACGTACGCATGAACGCTGTTTTCGTTTCCTTATTGGGCAAGCAAGATCAGCCAGAGGCTAAGCCTCTGACTATTTATTAAATAAAATAAAAAGGTATAGAGGAGGCGGGTAGGGTCAAATAAAGGAACTTTCCCACATCCATCAAACACAACATTACAGATCATAATAAGACATGTCATTCCCATTGTCAGATTCATCATCATTTTCCCATTCAGATTGGGGCTTACCCTGATTGAGGATCTTAAGAATATTAGTGTTGAACTTACCATAAGGCTTAGAAGATCGTGTAGACACAGTACGAGGTATTTTAGAATAATCCTTCCTTGGTCATCTCTTCGAGGGAGCATGAGCGAGGACTAAGCAGTCATCAACCTTCCCTTTCCCAGAAATTAGTGCATATTTGAAAGTGTTAGGACCACCACAATCTGGTGTTGTCACTTCCACCTAAGAGATTTCACCACACTTCCCAGAAATATTAGAGGTCAAAAGATTCTGAATTTCTTGATGACAATCAACATTATGAGAAGGCCCGAAAGGAGCCAACTCAATAGTCTCATCTTGTATCACGCCTGCATTAGGACTGCATATATATACACATAAATCCAGTATCATTATTATGTCATATATTTCATGATTACTTATTATATGTACTTTATAATCATTCACCAATGGTTAACGTGGAGAATGAATCTCATCTCATCGTGGAGACGGTAGTCCGTACGTACGCACGAGCGATGATACTATTCTCATGATCGTGGAATTGTATTGGAGTGTATGTGTACAATATCAGAATCAATATCACTTTACAATAATCATATATAGTTATTATGTACACCATTACACCCATCCAAGTATGGAGGTGGTGGAAAATATATTACACCACGGCGTGGAGACGGTATTCCATACGTACGCACGCGCGGTGATTTCATTTTCCATAGTATGGATAGATGGTGAAATAGGGTTGTTTCATACTTATAATAACATATCATTATATGAGTGATACTGATGTTATTACTTCATAATGAAACAACCTAATAAGAAGAAGTGGAAGAAGAAATAAAGTTGAAAGAATCAGTAACTGACATTACCTCTTCTTTGAAGCGCCTCTTTGAGATCTCCTTTTAGGGCACTAAAATTGGTCCTTGAGGAAGAACACAACCTCTAGGATGTTTATATGGAAGTGGAAAATGGAATTTGGTAGGGATTTTCTGAGCTTGAAGGCTCAAAGTGGTGTGAGGAAGAGAGGGAGGAGGTGCCCTTTTATAAGGGAGGAGAGGGGCACCTTTGGAATAACAAAAAATATTATTTTATTATAAAGCCAAATTCGGTTTTAAATATCTCCAAATTGATTTATTTCGAAACTATGGTAGGGATGGGTAGAAATACTCTCTTCTAATAGAATTTAGACAAGTTTAGGTTCCTATTTTAACCTTATCATTTAGATTTAACATTAAGTAAAATAATTTTACTTTTACCGTGTCTTCTTGTGTTCTTATACTATAAGGTTAATAAACTTACAATAAGCAGCCAAATGAAGCCCAAGTTGTTTATTATTAATATATATAACCTTATCTAAGACATTTGGATGAACCTTAGATTTTTAGGAATAAAATAACAATTACTAATATAATATTTGTTTTAAAAACTATTTTATGTCAATTTTGACACTATTTAGTAATTGATTTTTATGAAAAATCATAAAAGAATGATTAGTTGGAAAAACGTTAATTAAAGAAATTATAACATGTCGTATTAACCTAGAAAATTAGTGTAATTCTTAAAAAGTCTCAAATTACATTTATTTGGGTATTTATAACATCAATTATGTCAATATTTCATTAATAATACAATTACTGCATCATCTTTGTGTCATAAATAAATTCCATTATTTAATGTCTAAAAATTAAAAATAAAATACCATTATGTATGAAATCTTTTTAGGTTTATAATGAATATTTATAGTCGAATTTATATTATGTATAACCCTATATTAAAAACGATATACTTATTAAACATTGATTATAACTATTTTAACCTTTTTTTAAATAAATTAATAATAAAGTCCCTAATCTAATCCAAGTGGGCCTAAATGGTCATATTTTATTTCTCAGGTTTTTATGGTCGAATTAAACTTATCCAATAGAATTAGAACATGTGTTCGGGTAATAATAATATCATTATTACCCTTAATTACCCTATTTACTTTTAACCGTGGCAAAAAAAAGTAAAAAGTTACTATTCACTAAAATTATTTTCATCTCATTGAACCACATTTTACTTACTGACATCAACTGTGTCTCTCGGATTTTTGAAATTCCACTCACAGAAGCGGTAAAATTATGTTTTATTAATAAATCATTTTTTTAACTACCACTTAGTGGGTTCACTATTCATCAAAAAATGAAAGTTTCCAGAAAAATACCAAAAATTAGGCCTAATATATATTTGATATTATGAACTCAAAAATGATTTCTATTTTACCAAATTCAAAACATATTAGTTGCACTAATTAATTTAAAAATTAATTCCCATTGTCTAAACAAATAGCGTGTTCTTAAGAGATAATAACTATCAAAAGATTGACACTTGTTTATGTCTGGTTTAAATGTGAAATTACATCCAATGACCAACATTGTATTAAATTGTAAAAATATATTCAAAATATATTTTAATACCACTAAAATTAATAATTTATAACTATTAATTATTTCGATTAAAAAGGTTGTTTTTAATTAAAATTTAATAATTTTCACTATTCATCAGAAAATGAAAGTTATCCGAAATGTTCCAAAATTTCACACTAAGATAATTTCGATATTCCGAATCCAAAAATTATGTCCATTTTGAAAAATAAAATTTAAAAAAAATTTAAAAAGTGGTTATTACTATTCATAACTGATAGTTTTAATAATATTTTAATAGCATATTGTTGTTTAGTGAAACTCGGTATTGGGTACTACACACGCTATCGAGGAAGGTCGTGATTGCATGTAATGAAAGGAAAATCAAGGATGCGTGTTGTGCAAGCTCCTTTTGGTGTAGCATACAACACAAGACATTAATGAAATTAAAAAGAATATTTTTCATAAAATCTAAGGGTGTTACAATGGTGTTCTCTAATTTCTATATTGTTATGTGTAATGGGTTCATTATCACCTTATACATATAATATTAAAACATAAATTTTAGAAATACAATAAATCATGAAATAAAATCCAAAATATCCAAATTCATGTTTTCCCACAAAAAATATTCTTGGAGGTATCTATACATATTCAATATTCAAGGATCAAAAGGGAATTATGATCTATGTGATTCATCTAATTTCTAATTAATTATTTTTTCAAGGGAAACATATGTTATTCCTAAATTGTATCACTTTTCATGATCACGGTTGAACATTATAGTGATCTTTATATTCCATTTCAACTCTATATCTTCCTCCTGTTCCCCTTTAATCATTAAATGAATGGGAGATAAAAAATTAATCTAACAAAGATAATATATTTACCGCATACTTTTGATTTCATAGTCTACCCAATGAATATCACTATTTATTGTATAAATTTTAATCCTCATTACGGATATACTATCATAGTTCTTCTAACTCAAAGAACCACATTGTTCACCTTCTATGTGTGGTAATATTTTGAAATTTCATCATTATTAATCAACACCATTTATATATTTACTAACATATTCAAATATTTCGTTGTGAATATATAAATTATGATTTTATTTTCATTATATATATATATATAAACTACACTATTCTCCATATAAATAATTACATATTTTGTTTTTTAAATTTTTTTCCAAAATTAGCTCTAAATATTGGGTCTGTTAAATTTTATAATGAGTAATTAATTTCATTATTGAATATAATACTACTATATAACTCTATTGAATAAGAAACCCCAGAAAATTCATTGATGTATAAACTTATTTCATAAACCCATTTCTACTAGAAATGGTTCCCTGAACAACCATCTACTCACCTATGTGGGTTTTTCTTTTTTCACTAGCCAAAAAAACATATATCTCATCCATTCCCACATGGTTATTTAATTTTATAACAGTTATAAATTACATACAATAAATCAAAAATATCTACACCCCCCAAGAAACCTAGGTATTTCACTAACAATTATTGGTCAAGGAAATTTATAAACAATACATTCATTAAAAGGTCCTATAGATATACCTCCTCTTAAGATCTAATGTCCTATGAATGATAATTTTTATGGGAAAAATTCATTGTTTCTAAATATGGAGAAAATTTTCTCATTCATAATGTTCCGAAAAAATATAATCAAATTTTATCGATGATCTTCCTTGATCATTGATCAAAATAACCATCATCAACAAAGAGTATAAAAAATTGTTGATGATAATCTCCAGTAAATCCATTCTATATATACGTGATTATTGTGGAGGAATTGGATACTCCAAATTAATTTACAATGAATTCAAAATGATGTTAGCTCATGTGAAAGTATTTATTGGACATATAATATGTATTAACCCTCCAAAGTTGTTATCTATAATGATTTCCGACAATATGGAATTTCTCTCAACATCGTTGATCAAAAATCTCATCAATATGTGGTTGCATATGCATGTTCTTGATAGAGAACTAGTTATATTCTTGATAATAAATGCAATTATTAATTTACCAATATCACTTATAAGTGAAATTAAATTAATCACCACATTATGATAAACTCGTATATATGAATACCTATAATAAATTCTCATAGAGTTTCTTGTTAAATTCCAAGAAATAAGTTGCGGATGTTCTATAAGGGGGAATTAAAATTTGTGTTGATCATTGTTTTGGTTATTTTGGAAATGTAGTTTTATGGGCCTGGGGAATACTTAGAGACTCTTCATGAAATACACCATTATTTTCCCAAACCATAGGAATATATTCAATATTATGCTTCTATCCCACCAATTGATATTAGTAACCCAAATGAATAATTTGTATGACCCCCATGAATGATGTAATCCATTGTATGTTTTATTCATCATAACTTCTATAGATGGTCATAAGTTGATTTTAAATATAAAACATGACATTCCATTCATGAAAAGTATTATAGACACTATATAAAGAGTGTTAATTGATGCAAAATGTGAAATAAAATTCTATAATACAGATAACAACAAGGTTTATATGATTTATTTTCCCTCAATAATATATTATATAACAGATATAGTATTGTATATTGATCATCATACCAATATGATTTCTCAAGAATATTTCAATGAGTCATTAATGAGGTGGTCATGTAACACTACTACAGAATTATTATGATATAAAAGTGTTTTTAAAATTGTAATCAAATAATATATTTTCATTTATTGAGTATAAGATTATTATACCCTTTACAACAAAAATCATGTGACACGCCTAAACACATGTGATCACATTAGCATAAAAATTATAACATGGTTTGAGAGGCTAAGGAAGTAAATTTTTATCATTAACACATGGATTCATGATTGTATTAACATCACTTCCATACTCATTTATATTATAGAGTTGATTTTTGGGTCAAGAATTTAGATTATATTTCCCTAAAATCATTTCAATGGACAACTTAACACCCTAACTTGTAAATAGTTGAAAATTTTGTTTAATATCTTATACACTATGAAAAAAAAGTTAAAATATAATTTAACACCCCAATAAATTAGGATATTTGTTTTTATCAATAAATTTAATTTCTTCTATATCTTTTGGTACACATAATCTGAATATTTTTATTTTGAATATAGTACAAGACACACACTACCGACATTAATTGAAATGTGAAAAATTATAAAAATTTTATAATATAAAATAATAAAAATTAAATAGAAATTATAATGGAGGGTATCAATATAAATAACTCAATTTTTAAATTATCATTATATATTTTTTATAAATAAGGTTAGAGTCGTTTAAATTAATGTGAAATTTTTTTATAAAAAATTAATTTTTAAAAAATCAGTATAATTGTGCTTTGCACGCTTATTTAGAAATTAAATTTTACCACTTTTATCAAATTTATTTTAGGAAATATAAATTTTTTGTAATATTTTTATATATAAATTTTCAAAAAATAATTTTTTTATTAATTTTCTGAAATATTTTTATTTTTTGAATATTGAATAATATGATATTTTAATTGGAATCATCCACCTTTTAATTTATTTATAACGCAATATTATAATTGCAATTATTTTGAATGAAAATCTCATGAATATTTGTATCATTTAATCTAATATTTATCATTTTAATATTACTCCATTTAAATTTTTATATAAATTCATTATAATCAATTGATCATTTTTTTCATTAAAAACATACTTTCTAATAGCATCCATGAGATTTATTTCTCGTTAAGTTTTTTTAATCATATGAATATAATTTAAAAAATATATATTCACTCATTGGAATAAAAGAAATTAATTTATAACAAGGTTAAGTTATTTATTTTCTAAAATGAACAACAAAAATATTAAAAAATTGATTCACATGTTAAACAGAATAATGAGTTTACCAGAGTGTTAAATAAATGTATAATAGTGAAAATGAAATAAAAAATTATCATTATTTTTTATGAGATTAATAAATATTTGGAAATAAAATTATATAAAATATAAATATTTCATGCCACTTTCCATTAAATCAGATCTTTATGACATGTTAAGTAATGAAGAATGAAAAAAGGAACCCTTATTGTTTTTAATAACTATTATGCATTGGGATAGGGAAAAACATTACATATATTAGCTTGTAAACCAATATTTTATGATAAAATATATTTTGATATCATGGTTATTCCATTTTATTATTTATAGATAAAATAATTTACCTAAATTCTTATAATTTGTTGATGAAATAATTATTTAATTAAAAAGGATAATAAATTAATTATTATTAAAAATATTAAAAGAGGAATAATTAAATGAATATAATTATTAAATTTAATTTTTACGATTAATATAACTCATATAAAATTTTATTACTATCTATATTGTAATTACATAGCTCTATATATGTTCTTAAAAATTAATTGTTCATATAGTTTAAAAACCATCATTAATGATATTTTATAACAAATAATAATTTTTTAAATGATTTAAAATTACAAAAAAAAAATATTGAGATATTTGATTTTTTAAATATAAAATATATATTTTACGGTCAATTAATTTTCAAAACATTAATTTATAATGAGTATATTATCCCCTAAATAGTAATGGAACTATGTTTGTATGGTTTAGGCTAAAATTGTTTTTTTACATAATGCATGCGCTTATGTTAAAATTAATATTCATCATAAACATAATGGTTATTTTATAATTTATATTTAATAATTTTTATGATAGGGTAAAAATAATCTAATATGATTCATTTTATTTCAGGTCTAAATGATGAATTAGATAGATTAAATGACTAGTTACCAAAGTAAAAAAATAAATAAGAAATAGTAAATAATCAATGAATATAAGGAAAAAAATTTTCAAAAATATATTTTTTGTAATAATGGATAAACCATAAATTCACCCAAATTCATTACTTTTCAATTTTTATGAACATATTTTATTATTTACATCCTGAAAAAGAATAATATTGAGTATTTAAAAAATGAAACCCCTCATAAACCATAAAAGAGAACTAACTCTTCAAACTACTGCACAACATTGACACAATTTATTAAAAATAGATCCTAATGAAATCTCATCTCATGTGACCTACCACAATTATAGACTCCAAATATTTATCATAAATCCAATCTGTTATAGTTTTGGTAAATACCATAGGATTATACATGAATAAGGGGAAATCTTCCTCAAAGAGTGTTTTACCTTATTTCTCTCTGCACCACATTCAATTATTATAAAAATATAATATAATAAAGAAAATATCATTAATCTAGTTATCAGATGTTATGATAACATTACGACTTTAAAATATTAGAAAATACTCAAATGGGTTATGGAATTATTTTTCATGGATATGGTTGAGTTCCTCATCACGAAACGATGTTATTCATTTTTCCATGAACTCCTCTCATGGATCAGTATGAATATTGATAAAAATTTCTTATGGGAAATTTATAACATAATTATATTTATATAGTAATTATATCACATTCACCACAAATTTTTTCCATTCCAAAAGGTATGTGACAACATCACTCATGTGTATGGTGGACTACAACCTCATGAAGCGATGTGATTTGTTTTTCTCCATCATGTTTCATAAATGGTAATAAAGGTAAATATAATACAAATATGTGATATTAATGAATTATTTCTGATATTAATGGAATATTTATCTTTCCATAAATATAATTTATAATTTTATTTTTACCTCATTTAGTCACTGAAAAAATGACAACATCATCCGTGCATGTCTTGATTACGAGCTCCTTAATGAAATGTGATTTCATTTTTCAGCACAACAAAAAAAATATTGTTTTATATAAGTATATATAATTTAAAAGTGTTTTATTTATGATATTATGAAAATTAATTAATGTCAAAATAATTCTTCTGTAAATTCCATAATTATCATTGAAAAATGAAAACGTTACTCATGCATACGTACGCCCTAACTTCTACATGATTGTAACGTTAATTCAGATTTCATAACAAATATTCATGATGTATTTATATATTTTAGTTTATGTATAAATATAATATTAAATTAATTATTATTATTCTGGGTTTTTTTAACTAATAATGTCCCAAACCATATTCATCATACTTAAGACTTTTTTTATACACAATCAAAATAGGGTACAAAAATCCAATTTATACATAATTGATTGAGTAATTTCATATAACATTTTAATAATTGAAATAAATGTAATTAAAAACATGTAAGTGTTTCCCCAATATGGAATTAGTTAATTTTTTAATTATTATTCAGGATGATTTAGACACATGTCACAATTCAGACTCAAGGAAAGAGACTTCATCTAGATTTTCTTTTGTTGAGAAATATTTTATTATTATGCACCTATATTATATTTTAATTATTAAATAAATTCTCAATTTAATATTATATCCTGAACATATTTATTCCTCATGATATTTAAGGTATGTATTAAGTTAATTATATCATGTGATTTAGTATTACCTTTTTGTTAAGGCGGTACAATAATTTAAAAAAAACATTTTAATGTTTTTCCTCAACACATTTTCATCCGTGTACTTATTTTCAAAATTAGTTTTTGAAATTATTTTTATGAATCTAATATGTTTATAAATAAATTTTATAACACATTTTTTTAATTCACAATGGGTATAAAAATTATTCATATTTCATATCATTAATTGAATGTTTGAAAAAATTAAAAAAATAAATTTTTTATTATTAATGCATACAATGCTAACATCATTTAATTACATTGTGTCTGTTATCTTATTTCTTTAGTGCATTTCAATATTTCATGATTGATATATAAAAAACAACATTACGTAATTTCTAGGTATTTCGTATTGAAAAAATTTTCTATTAAAGTGTTGGATATTTTAATATCCAAACATTTATTCCTATAAGAGAAATAGTAAAATATAATATTTAATTTTTTATTTTTCCACAAATTTTATTTTATGAGTTTTTCATGGTTCATGGAAATTATTTATATTCATCAGTTCTATCATTATAAAACAAGGATGGGTGGTAACACTATAAAAAATGGGTGGGTTCATTATAATCCAAGGATGGGTGGATATGTTATAATCCAATGATAGGTGGATATTTTTGATACAAAGAATGGGTGTGTCCATGATATCCATATAATGCATTAGGTGTGGGAGTTGACTGTACAGTTATTCCATTTAAATGAGTGATATGGATAATGATGCCCCATGATACCTATATTATGTATCTATTCTTTCTATGGTATTTAATGATTTTTTTAGAAAAAATATGTTTTGGTGTTTTTAATGTGAAAATAATTTATTTATTTCACTCAATGAACATTGATATAGAGGTATAGATTTTATGAGATTTCATGTTTTTATAGAACTAATAGATTATAATATATTAATATTTCATTGAGATATTTTTTTTCCATAACACATTATTTAAAAAAAATCATTGGGTTTAAGGATATGTAAGGAAATAAAATAAATCATGTTGATAATCATAGATATTTTACAACAAAATAAATGATTTTTTATAAAAGAGTTATTTTTTATCAAAATGGATAATAATTAGAAGATTCAAATTTATAATTTTTAATATTATTATGTATTATTTATTTTCAAAATATATAAATCCCTATTCTAAAAATAATCTTAAAAGATAAATATAATAATCTATGGAATTAAACTCAAATTCATGCAATGTAAATGTTAGGATCCTTATAATTATAATCAATGGAATGGTTTAGATAAATATAGGGATTATGATGTTTTCGAATGATAATATCTTTTTATTTATAGATATCATTATTGGTCTAAAGGATTATTGTTTATATTATATTAAAATTCATATACACCAAATTTTATGGTTTTATGTATAAATCCATTTTCAGGATAATGAAATTTTTGGAGAATATTGTTTTCCTTGAGGTCTTTTATGACCCTATGAACAAAATGATGTCTTATATATAGAGGAATTATTTCTTTCATGTTTGATGAAAATGATGAATACTCATTTATGGGGTTACAACCAATTCAATCTAGAAATTTTTTGGGGTTTGAACCCATAACTACAGCATGAAAAGGGTGTAGAGCATACCACTAGCTTATACAACATCCTGGTAAGAAAGAAATTTTTTTAGGTAATGACTACATTTATTCTGGAAACATTATTGATTTTATTTGTGGTTTTATAATTGATTAATATTTGATTAATATATAATCAAATACATATAATATTTGTGTTATAAACATATTTGGGAAATGTTAATCAATTTTAAGGATATATATTTATGAAATTATTTTGATTGAACTTTTTGTGGTATAGTTTTAATATTATTGTATAGTGTTTCTTTAGAAATTATCTTTATATGTTCTAATAATTTTTTTCTTTTATAATTTCTAAAAACAATATGACTATATTATTGTGATTTTCGAGATTATATGGTCCCGAAAATGATTATTTTAGTGATTTAGTCATGATTATTTTATCATGAATACAAATAGTTTTTAGAAAAATATGAATTTGAGGTGGAAATTTATTAAAGGATAAAATTATAATAATAAAGTTATTGTACTTCCATATTCTATTTTTCTTCATGGAGATACTATTCCTCTACTCCTGGTATATAATTTTGATACATAAATTTTATTCTATCCCTATTATTTCAAATGAACTTATGGCCTTTTGACCCTCATCGATTAATGGTTTTTAGTCCATTAACATGAAATTTATCATTCAATTTATTTTTATAAATGACCTAAATAAATATTTATAATTATTTACACTTTCATCCATTGGATCCAACATTATCTTTTTTGGAATTCTAGTTTATGGGTTTTTCATATCACCTTTGTAAATCCCTTACTCTCTTACGAATAGTATTTTCTATTTACCCTATTTATAATGATGCATTACAAAAAATGTTTTCAAATATCCATCATTTGATAACCATGATAAATTTCAAATTGATATGATGAAATTTATAAGAGGGAATATGTAACACCCTGAGATTTTGAACAGTGAAAATTATGGTCGATAACCTAAACCACACAAAACAAATATAATAAAAAATAATATAACTATAGAAACCTAGGATTAATATTCCTGGATATTGCATCATTTTAGATGAATATTCAATACCCTACAAAAATAAAATCTTGGGGAGTATAATAGTTTAGTTTATTGGATACTTTGAAACATATTATTTTAACCTAGTGAATGATCTTCAATATCTCCCTTAAAGATCTCCACCTTAAGTACTTATACCTAAAAAACTTCTTCATAACCTGGGATAGGAAACATATGAATGGTGAAAGATCAGAATCTTAGTAATGGTAAATAAAGGAAATTAATTATAGTAATAATGGTTGTGGAAATTGAGCAAAACATTTGAATATTGTACCATGCATAATATAGAACATAATAAATATTGGGTGTTCATAATACATTGATAATAAGATAATTAAGAGCGTAATCCATAAAACAATAATATTTGAATATGATAGGGAATTTTTGGAATTCTCATTGTTTTATAAAATTTTTAACATGTATAAGTAGAAAATGATTCAATCCTTAGGTTACATGCATTAAATTAGTCCCCCACAACAACTTATGGTCATGCAACTAGTTTCATTCATAACATTGTGAATTCCTAATAAGGTTCACACATTACTATGTAGACATGAAACCATGTCCCTAAATAAATTTTTATATATGTATTAAGGATCACTCATAATATTATAAACATGTAATCAGAATCACACATAATCATATAAACATGAAACTAGGTCTGTGGATAACAGTCTCAACATATAATCAGGTTCATCGATAACATTTATACTCATGATTCATCCATTTTCAACCAAGGACCTATAGGTAGATAAAGGTCCCAACCATTACACAATAATTTCATACAAACATGTGATAATAAATATTAATCATATCATTACCCATGAAAGGAGATAGGTATTATAAACATCAAATCACAACCCATGAAATGAAGTGGGTATTATTAAAATTTCATTACATCATAACGTAAGAAAAATATAACGGTTTCAAAACCACATCTTCAATGAAAAAATCATGAAACGAGGCCGTTTTCATAAAAATATAACCCATTATAGGGAATAAAATTCATTAACATAAACCCCATGAAAATGAAACGGTCTTCATAAAGAATATGAAATTATGAATAAACTATTTAGAGAAAATATATGAAATGAACATTTAGGTAATTTTCTAGATGGTCATTTGTAATATCAATTGATGTTATCCATAATGGAAAATAATTTTGAAATATCATTCAAAAACGTTTCTTGAAAAAAATAACCTTTATTCTTCAAAAGTAATCTTTTTAATACATAAAACCATTTGAAAATCATTTCAATAAAAAATAACTTTAAACATACAAATATTTCTTTATATAATTTTGAAAAAAAAATCCATAAAAAATATAAAATAAGCATAAATAAATTTTATAAATAAATTTTTTTTAAAACACATTTAAAAATTATAACGAAGGAATAAATATTTTTTGAAAACATTTTAAATAATAACATATGAAGGATTCTTGAAAATTTTTGAGACCATTACATTGATTATAGATAGAAAACATATAAATGATTCTTGAAACCATTGGAAATATAATTTTCCTTGAAAACATATAAAATAATATTGAAAAATATTTAAAGGAATTTCCCTTGATATTTTATATAATATATTTTCATAAATATTTTAAATTTAAAATTAAATAGGATTTATCTATTAAATAATGGTAGTTAAATCCTTACATGATCTATTTGCTAAAAAGAACATTACTTTTTATGGTGAAAAGGTTGGGAAATTTTTTGTTTATAATGTAAAAAGATGGTTACATTGAAGATATTCATAAAATATAAAAACTGAAAAATTTTATTTAAATTATTATGGGATAATAGTATAATATTTTTGGATACCAATTTAGAAAACATGTTTTTGATGGAACACTAATTTGTGACCGAGAAAAGGGTAATGTTGGGCTTTCTAAAAAACACATTATAAATTAACTTATGTAAAAGAGTAAAATTATTGTACCAATACAGGAATATTCCATGAATAATAAATGGATAAGAAAATTCATTAATTTTCTTGAGATATTGGTTATAATATTTTATTAAAGGAAGCTTAAATACAAAACAAAATCTTGATGTGTGATGACATTGTTTCAATAAACTCATATCAATTTGTAACCTCAGATAATATTATCCATGTATAAAAATAAATTTAGATGAATCATAGAATATAATTAAAATATGTAGATTCATGATATATTTTTTAAAATGGAATTATGTACACCTCAAAAGAAATTTAGGTGCAAAACTAAACATGATTCTCATTGATGGAATATTGAGACAAAATTATTTTACTTATAGGGTGAGTTTCGAAAGTTAACACCATAAAATAAATTTCATAAAATTGATATGAAAACACCGATAAAATTAACATAATAATCATTTATTACATCATAGGTTTTTATAAACATCACAAAAAATCATTGGGTAGTGAATAAAGCATGTATCCCATGGAAATACAAAAGGTGATATGAAATCCCCTTACATTGTGTCTTCAATCTCTATGTACATGTTCAAAACATCTCTATAATAAGTATGAATTTATTATAAATATTTCATGAAATAATATTATTATATATAATACTATATATGGTTTGATTATTACCTTATATTACCCTCTTGTTAACAATCCATTGTTAATGTTTTACTTCATGTAATATCAACTTTGTTCTTAATATGTGTCTTTATTTGTGATATATTTGGTACTTATTCATATATCATCATTCCAGAATGAAATAAGTGATATAAATATAATTAATATTCATTATTTTTGTATTATACTAATCAATAGAATATATAATTACAAAATGTAATAGTTCATTCAGTGTGAAGGTAAGTTGTAAATACATGTGGACATTGATTCGGTTTTTATTAACATATTTAAAGAAAGAAAGAAAAGTAAATTTATGTATATATGTATATAACATCATTAAAGAATAGTTATATTTATAGATATAACATATAAGTTCACTAAACCAATCCATAATTATCAAGAACTAGCCTAGGTACCCTACTAACTGGATAACCGAGTAGGCCATGATATAGCCTGAAGGGCGTAACCCATGCCCACTAGTTGGAAACTAGCACATTGAATCACACAATGTAGAGACCATAAGCTTAACGTACATTTAGATTACATTACTATTGCGGAATACTTAGTAAATAAAAAAAACGCACACATAAGGACCGTAATAGTTTAGTGTCTTTGGAAACTCGGAATATAATCTTCTAATCGTGGTGAAAGATCATCAACATCTCCCATAAAGATCTTATTTTTTTACCTAAAACCTTTATTTATATACTGGGAAAAAGAAAATATAATAGGGTGATCTCAAATGCTATGTAAGGGTAAAAAAAAGAAATATCAATCATATCTTATTCATAAGAACATAACATTTTGGAAATCTTAACCTACAAAAAAGATCATAATATCATAACATGGGATAAATCATAGTAGTGAAATGTAATCCCAATAATCATAACATAAAACATGAAACTCTTTTTCATACACACATAATCATAGATAATCATTTCTTATTATTCAAAATTCATTGCCAAGACTATCTTAGTGGACAAAGTCCATTTCAGAGCTGAGTTCACTACTCGTTTCAGTCTTGTTTCACTGAACCGGTTTAACATGTCATTCCACCCATGTCTATCTCATGAGATATAAAATATTTACCCATTTAATTGGAGGGAGATATAGGTCCCACCCATCTCAAAATGATACCATTCTTATGTGTGCCACAAAATCATAAACCGTACATCATAACATAACCCATGTAAAAAAAATGGGAATCTTAAACATCAGGACATCATAAAGCAATTCATATAAGATAAAGGAATTCATAAAAATAATTCCATCACAACATAATCAAATCAATGTAATAATAGGGATAGAAACAGAACCCTTTATTATCTTAGATGGAAATAATTTTGATAAAACACTTGAACTCAATTCTTGAGGAAAATATCATTTCTACTTCAAAAACACTTTTCCTTTCTTAACATTTCATACAATTCTAAACTAACAAAAGTTGATTAAAAATATACTTGAAAACTTGTAAAGGGAGAATCTTGTAAATAATGTTTTAAAAATCCATTCATGCCGTCTAATTTAAAAAAACATTCTTCTCGTACTTTTGTTGGAAAAGTCAAAAAGTACCTCGTACGAAAAACGTCAAAAGATTCCTTTCATATATTTTACTAAAAACTCAACGAAGGGTAACATAGGATTTAAACAATTGTAGGTGTATGGAAATAATATTACATATTTAGGAAACAGGGATGTGGATGATAAAATACACCCTAGTAAATACCAAAGTATAAAAAATCTCGGATAAAAATGAGATTGTGATATTTTCCCTTACCTTACGTCCGATTTTCTTCGTAAGTGTCCGAAACTCCTATATAATGATTAAAATAATGTCATTGACTTATTATAGAATCATACCCATTGTTATGATATAATATATGGTTCACATATGGCTATATATTACCCGTTCTTTTGTAATTTCAATGTTAAAGAGCGTTTTGGGTAAAATCGTTTCATTTGTTGTCCGTGTTTTGACTTGTAATTATTCAAATGATTACTTAGATCATGATTACTTAATTCCAGAATATAAAACATGATTTATATATAATATATATTCAGAATATATATATATATATAATATCAGTAAATGGAACGAAATACATCGTTCATGGAGACGGTAGACCGTACGTACGCATGAACGATGTTTTCATTTCCATATTGAGTTTAATGGAATTAAGTAGATGAAATACATATATATACAAATAAATCCAGTATCATTATTATGTAATATATTTCATGATTACTTATTATATATACTTTATAATCATTCAAGAATGGTTAACATGGAGAATGAATCTCATCGCATCGTGGAGACGGTAGTCTATACGTACAGACGATCGATGATATCGTTCTCATGATCGTGGAATTGTATTGGAGTGTATGTATACTATTTCAGAATCAATATCACTTTACAATAATCATATATAGTTATTATTTACACCATTATACCCATCCATGTAAGGTCGTGGTGGAAAATAGATTACACCACGGCGTGGAGACGGTATTCCGTACGTACACACACATGGTGATTTCATTTTCCGTAGGATGGATAGATTGAGAAATAAGGTTTTTTCATACTTATAATAACATATCAGTATATTGTTGATACTGATGTTATTACTTCATAATGAAACAGCCTATGAAGAAGAAGCTAAAGATGAAATAATGTTGAAAGAATTGGTAACGGACATTACCTCTTCTTTGAAGCGCATCTTTGGAGATCTCCTTTTAGGACACTAAAATTGGTCTTTGATGAAAACCAGATTCTCTAGGATGTTTCTAGGGAGGTGGATAAGAGAATTTGTCAGGGGTTGGCCAAGCTTGAAGGCTCAAAGTGGTGTGAGGAATAGATGGAGGAATTGCCCTTTTATAAGGGAGGAGAGGGGCACCTTTGGAATAACTAAAACTATTATTTTATTATAAAGTCAAATTCGGTTTCAAATAGCTCCAAATTGATTTATTTCAAAGATAAGGTGGGGATGGGTCGAAATATTCTCATCCAATAGAATTTAGACAAGTTTAGGTTCCTATTTTAACATTATCATTTAGATTTAACATTAGGTAAAATAATTTTACTTTTACCGTGTCTTCTTGTGTTCTTACACTATAAGGTTAATAAACATACAATAAGAATCCAAAATAATCCCAAGTTGTTTATTATTAATATATATAACCTTATCTAAGTCATTTGGCCGAACCTTTGATTTTTAGGAATAAAATAACAATTGATAATATAATATTTGTTTTAAAATCTATTTTATGTCAATTTTGACACTATTTTATAATTGGTTTTTGTGAAACTCATAACAGAATGATTAGTTCCGAAAAAGATATTTAAATCAATAATAACATGTAATATTAACCTATAAAATTAGTTTATTTCATAAAAAGTCTAAAAATACATTTATTTGGGAATTTATAACATCAATTGTGTCAATATTTCATTAATAAGATAATTACTGCATCATCTTTGCGTCATAAATAAATTAAATTATATAATGTCTAAAAATTACAAATAAAATACCATTATGTAGGAAATCATTTTATCTTTCTAATGAATAATTATAGTTGAATTTATCTTATGTATAAACCTATATTAAAAATGATTTACTTATTAAACATTGATTTTAACTATTTTAACTATTTTAACCCTTATTTAAATAAATTAATAATAAATGTCCTAATCTAATCCAAGTGGGACTAAATGGACATATTTTATTCCTAATATTTTGTTTGGTCGAATTAAACTTATCCAATAGAATTAGGACATGTGTTAGGGTAATAATAAGATCATTTTTACCCTTAATTATAATATTTACTTTTAAGCGTGCTAAAAAAAGTAAAACGTTACTATTCACCAAAAATTATTTTCATCTCATTGAACCACATTTTACTTACTGACATCAACTGTGTCTCTCATATTTTTTAAATTCCACTCACAGAAGTGGTAAAATTAATTTTTATGAAAAATTCATTTTTTTAACTACCACTTAGTGGTTTCACTATTCATCAAAAAATGAATGTTTCCAGAAAAATACCAAAAATTAGGTCTAATCTATATTTGATATTATGAACTGAAAAATGTTGTCTATTTTACCAAATTCAAAACATATCAGTTTCAATAATTAATTTAAAAATTAATTCCCGTTGTCAAAACAAATAGCGTGTTTTTTATAGATAATAACTATCAAAAGATTGCCACTTGTTTATGTCTGGTTTAAATGTGAAATTACATCCAATGACCAACATTGTATTAAATTGTAAAATTATATTCTAAATATACTTTAAAACCACTAAAATTAATAATTTATCACTATTAATTATTTCGATTAAAAAGGTTGTTTTTAATTAAAATTTAGTAATTTTCACTATTCATCGGAAAATGAATGTTATCCGAAAAGTACCAAAATTTCACCCTAAGAAAACTTCGATATTCCGAATCCAAAAATGAAGTCCATTTTGAAAAATAAAATTTACAAAATTTCAAAAAGTGGTTATTACTATTCTTAATGGCTAGTTTTAATAATATTTTAATAGCATGTCATTGTTTAGCGAAACTCGGTATTGCGTACAACACACGCTATCGCGGAAGGTCGCGCTTACGTGTAATTCAAGCCAAGTCAGTGATGCCTGTTGTGCAAGAATCCTTCGTTTTTTCATATAACATAATCCAACCATATTTCATTTATACATTGAATATATATATATATATACTCAATGTTGCGTAGAATAACTATTATCAAAATTGTGTGTAACAAGATCCAAGAATAGTGTTGTGTATACTGCAAGCTAATACGGTGTTTCATATAGCGCAAGGTAATATTGGTGTATAATACAACACAAGACATTAATGAAATTAAAAGAATATTTTTCATAAAATCTCGGGGTGTTACATTCTACCCCCCTTAAAATGAATTTCGCCCTCGAAATTCGTCGGGGTTATAAATGGTTTACTACTCGAAAGTTTGTTTAATAGAAACCCACATCGTAAAAAGGAATATCCAAACATGGATTTAAAAACTAAAGTATGAAATGTAACGTTTACCCAAATTAACTCATCATTGGGTTTCCACGTATGAGAACATAGGTGAAAATATGGATATGGAAGAAAAATCTAACCATCAATTTCTGATGGAGAGTGGTAGAGGACATGGCTATAAAATAGAAAACAATCACAAAGACATAGATTTGCGATGATCTAAGGTACCATCTGATTCATCAGTTATAAGGGCACTAGGACAACATTTTTGGTTTTGAAGATCATTTCCCTAAAGTTGGTGAATTAAAAGAAATACTTACATGATTTTTGTACAATTTCACTGTTGTTCATGCGTTGAACAATTTCCACTTCATCTATTAAAGAAATGAAGTTGAATTTGTTATTCATGAAGTGTTAATAGATCATGTGATAGAATTATGGGTCATTCCATCTGTTTCAAACAAAATGTTAGCAAAAGTTATCAAATATACATAAGTCCATCTATGGTGAGGTTAATCGTATACGATTCCAAAAATGAACTTATACTTCATATATCATACTGTGTAATAAAATAAAACTAGTTTCTACTAACCAGGGACTTCCTGTAGGCCAGTGGTAGGCGATAAAGGCCAGTCGCACTTCGGTTGTGGGTTCGATTCCCAGAGCCTTGTCCGATGCGATGGATTGTCGCCCATCCTGCAGGTTGTCCTTTTTCTAAAGCTATATTACTATAACATCCCATCAATAATATCAAAAAAAGTTCTATCCTAACTTATGTCCAATATAATCCATTCCAATCTTCAGGCTTATCTAAAATACTTTGGTCCAAACTCATAGTATAAAGAAAATGATTACATGAAATGTCACATAACAATCACGTGAATGCCATCATTTTTTCCCCATATATCATAAGATATATCTTGTTGGTAAAATTACAAACATGTGAATACCTTAATCATGTATTCTCTTGAAGAATGAATACCCATTAATGGAACCATAGTGAAAACATGAATGCAGTCAAAAGTTAACTCTTTCCACATACCAAAATCCAAAAATTCTATATACTCAAACCATGATATAACATTCTCCTTATATCAGCCATGAGCTCATGAATACGATCAAACGTTACATTTTATCGTTTTCCTTTCATTATGCGCATATCAGCTTTGTTTCCAAAAACTATTTCAATCACATTCTCTTGTTACCAGTACCATTGAAAACCACAATAGACCAATACATAAATATTTCAATATTCCACGATACTATATACACCATAATTTTGGAATCCCATTACATAAACACTTAATCATTCCACCACATCGTTGTCATATTCAACATCACCAATAGTGATTGCATGTGACTTCCCTTTGAACTTTTCCTTAATTGGATTCTTACGTCGATCATCACTAACCCTTGGATTAGGGCATTTATTAGCATAATGCCCCATTTCCTTTCACTTGAAGCATTGAAGTGTTGGTGGTGCATTATCTGCAGTCTTTTCTTTATTCACATCATTAGAAACCCTTTTTCCATTACTTAAACACTCAGATGCTCGATGACCTTCTTTTCCACACTTAAAACATTATCTAGTCCCTTTAATACAATCTCCACCATGATTCTTTCCACACTTTGAGCATAAGGAAACATTCATCTTCTTTTCAAAATTATTCTGAGATTTCTCCTTGAACTCCATCTTTCATTTCTTGTCAAAACTATGAGATGGATAAGTAACACCAAATTCCATTTCTACCTTGACAGCACAATGCACAATTTCTTCATAACTACTGAAGTCTCTTATAGCAAATGCCCTTCGAAGATTTGGTTTTAAGCCACTGAAGAATCGATCATCGTTACTTTCAGGTTGGATGATAAATCCAGATGCTTACCTTGCAAGCCTTGTAAAATTCGCTTCGTATAAACCAACAAATTCATCATCCCTTTTCTTTAGTTCAAGAAACTCCTCCTCCATCTTTGTTCGAATAATACGAGGGAAGTACGTATTGAAAAATAAGTTCTTGAACTCGTCCCATTCCATGGACTCAATTTCATCTCTTGGCCTCGTATTCTTGATAATATTCCACCATTGATCAGCATCACCTTCCAAACGATACACTGCTAAGATGACTTTATCATGTTCATAACATTGAAGAACTGAAAATATATTTTCAGTAGTATTGATCCATTGTTCAGCAACAAGTGGATCAGAAGACCCACTGAAAGAAGGTGGATGTTGCCTCATGAAGGACTCAATAGAATATTGTTCCCTTCTCTGCTCATTTGGAAGTCCAGAATGATTCATAGCTTGTGTATGTATAGCAATATGATTTTTCACTCCATCTCCCATAACATTTGTTTGTTCAGGAGGAAAATCATTGCATTGTCCATTACATTGATCAACACGGTTCCTTCGGGTTCCAGCCATCGTCTAAAAACCAAAAATATTAGTGTGAGAGGAAAAAATAACACTAGGGAAAACAATATAATAAAGGGGGAGTACCGTCAATATCTAACATCTTAGGTTTAATTCTATGATTGTTAGCCCAATTCTAGGACTATAACGTATACTTAACCTTAGGGACATCCCTAGACATACCTTAGAAATATCTCTAGGGATCTCACTAAAGTTCTCGCATCCTAGTTTCCATAGGTTGACTAATCCTTTCCTCTGATACCAACTGTAGAGACCCAAGAATTAACGTACATTGACATTACATTACTTTTGCGGAATACATAGTACATAACAAAAACACACACACAAGGACCGTAATAGTTTAGTTTCTTTGGAAACTCAGAATATAATCATCTAATCGTGGTGAAAGATCTTCAACATCTCCCATAAAGATCTTATTTTTTTACCTAAAACATTTCTTTTTTATCTTGGGGAAAAGAAAACATGAAAGGGTGATCTCAAATGCTCAGTAAGGGTAATCAAAAGAAATATCAAACACATCATATTCATAAGAACATAACATTTTGGAAATCTTAACCAGAAAAAGAGATCATAATATCATAACATGGGATAATTCATATTAGGGAAATGTAATCCCAATAATCATATCTTAAAACATGAAACTTTTTGGCATACACACATAATCATAGATAATCATTTCTTATTAGTAAAGACTCATTTCCAAGACTATCTTAGTGGACAAAGTCCATTTCTGAACCGAGTTCACTCCTCGTTTCAGTGTTGTTTCACTGAACTAGTTTAACCTGCCATTCTAGCCATGTCTATCTCATGAGATATAAAATTATTACCCAATGCATTGGAGGGAGATATAGGTCCCACCCATCTCATAATGATGCCATTCTTATGTGTGGCACAAAATCATAAACCATACATCATAGAATATCCCATGTAATAAAAATGGGAATCTTAAACATCGAGACATCATAAAACAATTCATATAAGATAAAAGAATTCATATAAATAATTCCATCACAACATAATCAAATCAATGTAATAATAGGGATAGAAACAGAACCCTTTATTATCTTAGATGGAAAATAATTTTGATAAAACACATGAACTCCATTCTTGAGGAAAATATCCTTTCTACTTCAAAAACACTTTTCCTTTCTTAACATGTCATACAATTCTAAACTAAAGGAAGTTGATTAAAAATAGACATGAAAACTTGTAAAGGAATATTCTTGGAAATAATGTTTTAAAAATCCATTCATGTCGTATAAGATAAAAAAACATTCTTCTCATACTTTTTTCGGAAAAGTCAAAAAGTACCTCGTATGAAAAATGTCAAAAGATTCCTTTCATATATTTTAATAAAAACTCACCGAAGGGTAAAACATTATTTAAAAAATTTTAGGTGGATGGAAATAATATTACATATTGAGGAAACATGGATGTGGATGATAAAATACACCCCAGTAAATACCAAAGTACAAACAATCTCAGATAAAAATGAGATTGTGATATTTTCCCTTATCTTAGTTCCGATTTGCTTTGTAAGTGTCCGAACCTCCTTTATAATTATTTAAATAATGTCATTTACTTATTCTAGAATCATACTCATTGTTATGATATCATATATGGTTCACTTATTGCTTTATATTACCCATTCTTTTGAAAATTCCATGTTAAAGAGCGTTTTGGGTAAAATCGTTTCATTTGTCGTCCGTGTTTTGACTTGTAATTATTCCTATGATTACTTAGATCATGATGAATAAATTCCAGAATATAAAACATCATTTATATATAATATATATTCCGAATATATATATATATATAGATCAGTAAATGGAAAGAAATACACCGTTTATGGAGACGGTAGACTGTACGTACGCATGAACGTTGTTTTCTTTTCCTTATTGAGTTGAATGGAATTAAGTAGATGACATACATATATATACACATAAATCCAGTATCATTATTATTTCATATATTTCATGATTACTTATTATATATACTTTATAATCATTCATGAATGGTTAACGTGGAAAATGAATCTCATCGCGTCGGGGAGATGGTAGTCCGTACGTACGCACGAGCGATGATATCGTTCTCATGATCGTGGAATTGTATTGGAGTGTATGTATACTATTTCAGAATAAATATCACTTTATAATAATTATATATAGTTATTATTTACACCATTATACCCATCCAATTATGGTGGTAGTTGAAAATAGATTACACCATGACGTGGAGACGGTATTCCATACGTACGCACGCGCGGTGATTTCATTTTCTGTAGGATAAATAGATGGTGAAATAAGGTTTTTTCATACTTATAATAACATATAAGTATATTATTGACACTGATGTTATTACTTCATAATGAAACAACCTAAGAAGAGGAAGTTTAAGAAGAAATAAAGTTTAAAGAATTGGTAACGGACATTACCTCTTCTTTGAAGCACCTCTTTGGAGATCTCCTTTTAGGGCACTAAAATAGGTCTTTGAAGAAGACCAGAACCTCTAGGATGTTTCTATGGAATTGTAGACGAGAATTTGGCAGGGTTTGGCCGAGCTTGAAGGCTCAATGTGGTGTGAGGAAGAGAGGGAGGAGGTTCCCTTTTATAAGGGAGGAGAGGGGCACCTTTGGAATAACTAAAACTATTATTTTATTATAAAGTAAAATTCGGTTTTAAATATCTCCAAATTGATTTATTTAAAATCTAAGGTGGGGAGGGGTATAAATCCTCTCATCCAATAGAATTTATACAAGTTTAGGTTCCTATTATAACCTTATAATTTAGATTTAACATTAAGTAAAATAATTTTACTTTTACCGTGTCTTCTTGTGTGCTTACACTATAAGGTTAATAAACATACTATAAGAAGCCAAAAGAACCCCATGTTGTTTATTATTAATATATATAACCTTATCTAAGTCATTGTTCCAGACCTTAGATTTTTGGAATAATATAATAATTAATAATATAATATTTGTTTTAAAAACTATTTTATGTCAATTTTGAAACAATTTTGTAATTGATTATTGTGAAACTCATAACATAATTATTAGTTCTCAAAAAGTTAATTAAATCAATACTAACATGTCATATTAACCTATAAAATAAGTTTATTTCATAAAAAGTCTCAAATTACATTTATTTGGGTATTTATAACTTCAATTATGTCAATATTTCATTAATAAGATAATTACTGCATCATCTTTGTGTCATAAATAAATTAAATTATTTAAATTCTAAAAATTAAAAATAAAATACCATTATGTAGGAAATATTTGTAGCTTTTTAATGAATATTTATAGTCGAATTTATCTTATTTATAACCCTATATTAAAAATTATTTACTTATAAAACTTTGATTTTAACTATTTTAACCCTTCATTAAATAAATTAATAATAAATGTCCTAATCTAATCCATGTGGGGCTAAATGGTCGTATTTTATTCCTAAGGTTTTTTTGGTCGAATTACACTTATCTAATAAAATTAAGACATGTTTTAGGGTAATAATAATATCATTTTAACCCTTAATTACACTATTTAATATTAACCGTGATAAAAAAAAGTAAAATGTTACTATTCACCAAAAATTATTTTCATCTCATTGAACCACATTTTACTTACTGACATCAACCGCGTCTCTCGGATTTTTGAAATTCCACTCACAGAAGCGGTAAAATTATGTTTTATGAAAAATGTATTTTTTATAACTACCACTTAGTGGTTTCACTATTCATCAAAAAATGAAAGTTTCCAGAAAAATACCAAAAATTAGGCCTAAGAAATATTTGATATTATGAACTCAAAAATGATGTCTATTTTACCAAATTCAAAAAATATCAGTTGCATTAATTAATTTAAAATTTAATTCCCGTCGTCAAAACAAATAGCGTGTTTTTAGGAGATAATAACTATCAAAAGATTGACACCTGTTTATGTCTACTTTAAATGTGAAATTACATCCAATGACCAAAATTGTATTAAATTGTAAAAATATATTATAAATATACTTTAAAACCACTCAATTTAATTATTTATCACTATTAATTATTTAGATTAAAAAGGATGTTTTTAATTATAATTTAATAATTTTCACTATTCATCAAAAAATGAAATTTATCCGAAAAGTACCAAAATTTCACCCTAACATAATTTTGATATTCTGAATCCAAAAATGAATTCCATTTTTAAAAATAAAATTTACAAAATTTCAAAAAGTGGTTATTACTATTCATAATGACTAGTTTTAATAATATTTTAATAGCATATCATTGTTTAGCGAAACTCGGTATTGCGTACAACACACGCTATCGCGGAAGGTTGCACTTGCGTATAATGCAAGCCAAGTCAGGGTTACGTGTTGTGAAAGAATCCTTCGTTGTTTCATATAACATAATCCAACCATATTTCATTTATACATTGAATATAATAATATATATACTCAATGTTGCATAGAATAACTATTATCAAAATTGTGTGTA
Organism: Viscum album; assembly: GCA_963277665.1. NCBI lineage: Eukaryota > Viridiplantae > Streptophyta > Magnoliopsida > Santalales > Viscaceae > Viscum > Viscum album. The sequence goes on from OY728152.1 coordinate 917,490,300, forward strand.
ACAAGATCCAAGAATAGTGTTGTGTATACTACAAGATAATATAGTGTTGCTTATAGCGCAAGGTAATCTTGGTGTAGCATACAACACAAGACATTAATGAAATTAAAAGAATATTTTTAATAAAATCTCGGGGTGTTACACACAACATGCAAGTGGAAACATTTTTTCCACCAACAATGTAGAAGAAATGATACAAGACAGTATGAATAAAAAAAGAAACTCCACTATGAGTAATGTACCAATAAACAACGAGGTGTAAAATATAAAGTACTAAAATGGGAATACAGACCAAATATCCCTATGGACACAACACACCATGACCAAATCTCAATAGCAGTATCCACCACCGAGAGATCCCTTCCCTTTTCTCAAACCTGAATGAAGAAACTATACAAACACATGTTGTCATATGTGTAGTATGAGCTTAATCCTAGTAGTATGCCCCCAAGGATTCCATAACATATTCCAAATTTAGTTTACCCAAATAAAATCTATCAATTTTAATATAAACATCCTTGACAATTCAAAATAATATTTTAAAAAAAACATGTTATACATATCCAAATGTTGTAAATAGATATTATAAGAAATTATTTTACAAATAATGGAATATTTCAAATACATTGGCTTATGTAAAAATTTTATATAAAATAGTTAATATAAATTTAGCAAGTATGTGAGACGTTCAACAAAACATTGTCATCCATTTATAACCGAAATATAAATAAACAATGAAGAAAAAATTTTGTCTTCCAAAAGGTATGATAGTATTATCCAGCTATAGGATTTCTCACTCTCTCTGTGAACTCGGTAGATTGTGTTTACACGCATCCTTATAACTATGGCCAAAAGAGATTCTTCACCAAACAATCAGGGATGTGACCCACTGCTATTATGTTTCAAAACATTGTCATAGTGTAGAGTGTATCCAAATAACATACTGACTAACTAGGGCTTTCATGCGCTCTTACATGAATGTGGAAATATATTATTACTTCTTAATAATACAATCCATCCCATTATTACCTTTCAAAGGTGTCTACTTCCTTCCATTTAAAATTAAAACATGTTTTATTTGAAAAATGTATTTTCACTAGGTAAAACCATTGTGTTTTTATTACATGATTTTAGTCCATTCTCACCAGTTATAAATACATTTAAATATTTCCATTTTTAGACAGTTTATTTCCACAATTTAATTGAAATTATTTCCATAAAATCTACTATTTAAATTAAACAATTTAAATCATACCATTTCTATAAATACACGTAATATAATGGAATCATGGGGTTTTCAAATTTCCAGGCCAAAACAATTTCATATAACATGATTCAGTGGAATCATGATTTTACCAATTTTATTGAAAGAAAAATTAGGCAATTAAATTTAATTCATGAATAGAAATAAGTCAAGAAATACAAGGATAATAAATTTGACTAATCGGAATAGAACCACCTATCTCAAGGTCATTTATGCTATTGTTAAATATAAATCACCCTACATGGTTCAATACAACTCCTGAGGAACCAGTTATAATAAGCATTGACACACTGAAGTATGATGTTCATCATGTAGTCTAAGAACCAAAACATTGATTTTATTTCACATGAAATATCACCTGTGATAACATTTTCTCTCTCCTATATAATATCTGGATTATCATTTTATATCATCACATGTGTTTGAAATTATACTTCAATATTTAATGCAATTACCCATTGATAATTTTTAATTTAATAAAATTATTCTTAACATCAAATGTAATTGTCAAAAATATATATCCAACTACATATATATATATATATATATCTTTTGATAATCAAAATAAATAACATAAGATTATTTTAACAAATTATCCCAATATATATATATATATATTTATATATCTATTTATAATTCATTATGTTTTGATAATAAAAATAATTATTAATTTATAATTTCAAACAACTATACACTCAATAATTTGTGAAAAATTATCATCAACAATTTTATAAAATTATATTTTAATAAAACATTGCATTTACCGAGTAATAAATTCATTAACAACTAACATTTGATAATTTCCAAAATTATCATTTCATAATATTTATAATTATCATTTCTTAATCCAGATAATTATAGTATGATAATAACTACTAACTAAATTCTAGTATAATTATCATAAATAATTTGTCATATTTTCCCTTGATAATTTACTTTAATATTTTCTTTGATAAATTTATGTTTATCGTTTTATAACTCATATAATAATCTTTTGATAATCTGAGGAAATTATCATTATATAAAACATCACAATTATCATTCAATAATTTTACAAAATTGTTCCTTTTTATTTAACATAAAACTATCTTTCGATAATCTGAAACCTATTTAAATTAAAAATTGACTATTTTTGGATTATCCTTTGATAATATTGCTCTATGTAATATTAGTTAAAATCAACAATTATTTTATTTAAATTTATTATATATGATAATAAATGGAATAATATAATAGATTAAATAAACTAATATTTTATATCACATTTTCCAAGAACCTTGCATAGAAAGGGTGTAAACTGGCTAATGTTCCTAAATCTGATGACAAGATAAGGGGGTTCATAGATCATGCCTAGAGTACTTCGGCCACCTATTTGACATGGCATGGTCAACCAACTAGAGGATCAAGGCATTCTGCAACATAAGAGTCCAAAACACAGATCATTTGAAACCCCATTTTAAATCATCTAATTTCCCCCATTATTTAACATAAAAACCGTTATGGGGTTATTAATTTCACCTAATCAATGTCGTGCTGACTGAAATGGATGAAAATGTTTGAAAATGAAGGTTTTGGATGTTAAAACTATAAACAATTGAGTTTTATGTTTGGGGAAGATGAAGAATTGTGAAAGGTAATTCACACATATTTTTTTAAGTAATTTATTTATTAAATTATAAAATTACATGATTTAAAAGAGGACCAACCAAACACCTGTTTTTAATGAATGGTATACCTTATGTAGGGTAAACACACCATTCCAAACATAGCAGTAGACTCAGATTTCTCAACAGAAAAACCGTTTGAGAGATATTAATGATTTATTACTCAAAAATCAGAATGAATAATTAAATAAACTAAAATGTTTTATTTTTGTAAATGATAAATCCAAACGCTCGATGCAAAAAAATGTTATACACTATCTAGGGTAAACCCCCGATTCTGGACCTATTTTTGGTCTCAGATTTCTTATATGTTTCACTTTTTGGGAGATATTTTATTTTTTTAATAAATAATATATTAAATATTATTTAATAGTATTAACTCACAAGAAATTCTTTCAAAATTCTGGAGCCTTTGATTTTTATACCCATTGTAGGGTAAATCACCATATTTCAGACATAACAGTTGTCTCAGATATTCTCCAATGACACACCCTTTTGGATTTATTCAAATATTTTGAATAAAATTTTCACACTTAAAAATATTCTATTTACTGATTTTATTTCATCTTCGTTGAGTATTTTCAGGGCTCGGGATCCTACACGTACTCAGTGGTTAACTGAGAAAATATTTAATTGGATATTCAAAAGTATTAATTGGGCATTTTACCAATCCATAATGTGTTTAAAAAATAAAATTTTTCACTGATAACCCATTTTTCCAATTTAATTTAATACTAAATCAACACAAAAAGGTTCTATAAGTACTTCAAATAGTAGTGGGATGTTACAACCTCCCCACGATAGTAACATTCAATCCCCAGAAAGCCTATGAAAAAACCTCTACGTCAAAAAGACTATGACACTATTCTCTCATAACTACCTCCCTCACTCATGTCTCATAATAATCAGAACCATGTTGTCATACCACACAGACTAGATTTATCATCCTCTCGTTAAGTAAATTGGACTCACATTCAATTACCATGATTGGTCATTCAGTCACAGATAAAACCAGTTACACTACAAGATCACAAATACACAAAATGTGAGATACATCAGAGAGATACTTTCTCAGCTGCGATGCATGGAAATACATTATGAATCAATGTATGTTGTGGTGGTAGTGCTTAATTTTAAGAAACATTCACATCCTGATCGAAAATATCGAAAGGTCCCACAAAATGGGGAGCAAGCTTCCCTTGCCTCCCATGTTGTTGAAGACACAACCATGGTGAATCCTTCATGAATACATGGTCACTAAAACTGATGCCTCAAGTTGTATAATGTCTTAGTGCTTCCTATGGGCACAATCCATTGGTAAAAAATAAAATCATCTATTATAGCCTTACATGGATCTAACAGTGAAACAAAAAAATTTAGATAACACAAAACACACTCTTTGGATAACAACCACTAGTCTTCAGTCCCCCCCCCACAAAAAATATAGTCTCGAATGCATACAGAATTTGTCAACAAGCTTTTATTTCTAAATAAAGATCACAAGAATAGATATTGCATAGAACCATTACCTTTCATAGAAGATAGAAGTGAAGCTACCCAATGTGACCCTCTGGGTTTAATAAAGAATTTCTAATGAATATCATCCAACTAGGAGATTAGTTCTTACATTCTGGTTGGATCCATTTGGTAAGAGGTAAAACAATATGGATGGTTAATAGGAATCAAGTCATTGGAAAACTCAACCTCTCTTATAATTGGTAAACGAGAAAATTCAAAAGGATACAAGATTTAAAACAATATGACAATTGGATGAAGACTACATATCCAAATCCAATGGAAACACTAATATTACCTTCCCAGTTAAGTATAAGAAGGTCTATAATTTATCAACCTTGGGTCTGTTCTCCTTGAAAGAAAATAGATAGAACAATGTTTGTGGAAATGTAGACCCATCGAAGATAACCATCAATCAAATTTTTATTGGAAACGAGAAAATACAACAATAATATGACATCAAGAGATTTAATGTTAGGTAGCATAAAACTACAGAAATGTTTTTCATCTGATTGAGAAGAGGAACAAGCAGGACTACGGAGACCCTAGTCTCTCATCACGCCAAGGGGTGTAGTAATATCCATTGAATAAGATAAAATCTCCATAGAATGAAAAATAATATTAACGGTATGGATTGTAAACAAAGAGTGAGATGCACCGGTATCAAGTAAAGTAGTCAATAAAGACGGTGCTATATTAAGGATACCAATCACGATCATTGGACATGTATCAACTTCACCTAGAGACAATTTCACTATGTGAAGAAGCCTGATTATGTATGCAAGTGGCAGGGAACTTTTTGTATGTGAAGCATTTGATTTCCCTAAAAGTTTGGAATGTTTTGATTATCTCACCTCAACTAAATTCGGATCCACAACATGATTCACTCGCAGAGATTCATTTTCAACCTTCTCAGGGATCTGATTCACACATCTTCTTGGGGGAATTTAGGTACACAACATCGGCCTCCAATATGAAGACATTAGAATAACACATGGAATAAGTAATAGGTTAAATTATTATCAACTGAAGTAACAAACAATATTTGGATTTAACTATATCAATATCACCATAGAGAAAAGACTTGAACTACAACAAAAGAAATCATTCCCAAACCACCCATGGCGACTTAGTGTTCATTATTTTGAGGGAAGGGAAGGAACACAATCGCAATAACCATTTATGTCCTGAAAAAATTTTGTAAATACATACTGACCTCAAGGAAAAAAGATTAACCTCCCTCGAATGCCATTTTTCATGGAACACCTCAGGTACCTTCATAACCCAATTACCGATACATTCTGGACATTACCCAAAAGGAGTTCCCGATCCCCATGGGTTGACAACTAGCACCTGACATCACAAAATGTGAAAGTGGGAACTATTTTTCCACCAAAAATGTCGAAGAAAAGAAACAAGATAGTATGCATAACAAAATAAACTCTACTGAGAGTAATGTACCAAAATACAAAGTGACATAAAATATAATATACTAAAATGGGAAAACAACACTTAGGACCCTAAAGACACAACTCACCAAGACCAAATCTCAACAGATGGATCCAACTCCAAGAGATCCCATACCTTATCTCCAACCTAGAAGAAGAAAGTATACAAACACCAGCAGGAAAAATTAGGTTGTGAACCTATTCCCAGTAAGATACCACCAAATATTCCATAATAGATGCCCAATATATATTATTCAATGATAATATTTCAATTTTCAAATAAACGAGTTTTGAAATTCAAAATCATATTTATATAAAACATGCTATACATTTTCAAATGATGGAAATATATAAATTATTAAACGATTTTACACATGATTGAATATTTCTAAAACAATGGCTTATGTAAATCATTTATATAAAATAGTTTATATAAATTCAGAAGGCATGTAATAAGTTCAACAAAACATTGGGATACATTTATATCTCAAATATAAATATACAATCAGTAAATATTGTCATCATCCATAAGGTATGATAACATTAACTAGATATAGGATTCTGCACTCTCTAAATGAACTCTGAAAAAAATTTATACACATGTGCCTATGAAATTGGCCAAAGGAGACTCGTCACCAACTCGTCGAGATGTGACCTGCTGCCAATATGTTTGAAAATAATTTTGTTCCATATAATGTATCCAAACAACTCACTAACTACCTAAGTCTTGAATGAGCTCATACGTGATGGGTGAACTATATTAAGACATCCTAAAAATACGATCAATCTCATTCATCCATTTCAAAGTGTCAACTTGTTTTTATTTTAATCCAAAACAGGTTTTATTCAAAAACAATCCTTTTCACAAGATAAAACCACTCAGTTTTAATCACATCATTTTAAGCCATTTTCATCGATTTGAAATCCACACTAAATCAATTCCAATATTATAAAATTTATTTCCACAATTAAACTCATCAATATAATTGAATTCATTTACATAAAATCCGGAATTTAAATTAAACAATTTAAATAAACACACCATATTCAATGGAATCACGGGGTTTCCAAATTTCCATGCCAAAAACATTTCAAATGACTCAATTTACTGGAATAAGATTTTTATGAATATAATTGAATGAATATTTGAGAAATGTAATTTAATTCAACAAATGATATATGTCTAGAAATACAAGGATAATCAATTTGACTAATCAGAATGGTCTCACATACCTCAAGGTAGTCGATGTCTGTGGTAAAGATAATCCACCCTGTGTGGTTCAATACATATTTATAGGACCCAATTATCATAATCGTCGACACATCAATGTGTGTTGTTCATCAAAGGGTCCTAGAACCATGAAAACTATTTTATTTCCCAAGAAATATCACATGTGATAACATTTTTTCTCTCTAGAATTATATCAAGATTATCATTTTATATCAGTGCCAGTTTTTGAAATTATAAATCAATATTCCTTGCTATTACATGTTGAAAATTATATATTTAATAAAATTATCCTTAACATTCTATGTAATTGTAAAAAATATATATCTAACTATATATATATTGATAATCAAGATAATTAACATTAGATATTTTCAACAAATTATCCCAGGTGCGATTATTGATATATATATATATATATTGATAATTAATTATATATTGATAATTCATTATATTTTTATAATCAAAATAATTGTTGTTTGATAATTTTAAACAATTATCCATTGAATAATTTGTGTAAACATATCTTCAATAATTTTATAAAATTATAATTTCATAAAATATTTCATTTATCTAGTGACAATTTTTTTAATAACTAACATTTGATAATATCATGAAATAAATAATTGATAATATTAATAATTATAATTTCTTAATCCATGAAATTATATAATGATAATTTCGAATAACAACCTTTTCGTCTAATTATCATAAATAATTTTGATTATTTAACCCTTGATAATTTACTTCAATATTATCATTGATAAATCTATGTTTATAATTTTATAACTTATATAAAAATCATTTGATAATATGAGGAAATTATAATTTTATAAAACATCATCATTTTAATTTATTAATTGGACAAAATTGTTCCTTTTTATTTAATATAAACCTATCTTTTGATAATCCAAAAACTATTAAAATTTTAAAATTATAATTTTTGGATTATCATTTGATAATTACGTATTAATAATTTTATTTAAAATCAACTATTAGTTTCATTAGATATATTATATATAAGAATAAAAGGAATAATATAATAGATAAAACAATCTTACCTTTATTATCTATTTTTCCAAAAACCACACTAAATAAGGGTGTTCATGGATTGGGTTTCCTAAATTTGATTATAGCACAAGGGGGGTTCAGGGATAATTCCTAGTGAACAAAAACAACCTATCATATATGAAATTATCAGCCAATGGAAAGATCAAGTCAATTTGTGACTTAAGAGTCCTAAAGACGGATCATTTGAAAACCCATTTTAAAACATCCAATTTAACCCATTTTTTAACATAAAACTAGTTTCGGAGAAATTAATTTCACCTAATCAATGTGTTTTTGACTGAAATGGATGAAAGTAGTTAAAAAATAAAGTATTTAGAATTTAAAACCATTCATAATAGTTTTCTACATTTGGGGACGATGAAACAGCATCAAAGGTAATTGGAATATCTTTTATTATTTAATTTAATCATTATAATATTTAATAATATATTTAAAAAGAAGACTGACCAAATGCTTATTTCTAATCAATTTTATACCCAGACTAGGATAAAAACCTCATTCAGGACATAGCGGTGGTTTCAGATTTCTCAAAAGATAAACATTTTTTGAGATATTAATGATTTATTATTTAAAAACGGAATAAAAAATAAATAAAATAAAAAATATTATTTTTGTGAGAGAGGCTTCCAAATGATCAACGCTTTTAAATGTTATACCCTGTCTAAGGTAATCCCCCCATTCTAGACCCATAGGTGGTCGTAGATTTCCCATACAGAACATTGTATGAGAGATATTTAATTATTATTAATAAATAATATATTAAATACTATTTAATATATTTAAATCACGATCGAGGCATCAAAAAGTCTGGAACCTTAAATTATTATACCCCTCCATCAGTAAGCACCATATTCCAGACAAAACAGTGGTCTCAAATTTCTGAAACGACAAACATATTGGAGTTATTCAAATATTTTAATTAAAAAGTGTGGCCATAAAATATTCTATATAAAAATTTGATTCCCTCTTCACCGAGTCATATCGGGCCCCAGGATCTCGAACATCCTCAGTGTTTAACTTATAAAATATTTAATTGAATATTCTAGATTACTAATTGAGGGTTTTACTATTCTGGGACATGTTAAAAAAAAATAAAACTCTTCACTAATTAAATATTTTTTCCCATTTAATGTAATAATAATTTAACATAAGAATGGTTAGAAATACGTGAAATTGTAATCAGATGTTACAAACTCACCTGCATAGAAACTTTCTATGCATATAAATCCTTTGAAGAAGCCTTTGCATCAAAGATACAATACCATTGTTCTTTCATAAGAGCCTCAATCTCTCATGTCTCATTGGAAGCAAAACCATGTTGTCATATCACACAGACAATATTTATCATCCTCTAATGATGTAATTTGGTCTCAGAGTCAACAACCCTGACTTATCCTTCAGTCAGAGATAAAATAGGTTCCACATTGATATCACTCCAACTCAAAATGTGAGACAGATTAGAGATATACATTTACAACTACGATGCATGGAATCACATTTTGAATCGACGTCAGCTACGGTGGTTGTGCTTAATGGTAAGAAAGCTTTCTCCACCTTATCAACAATCTAAAAAGGTCTCACAAATTGAAGAGCAAGCTTCTCTTATCTACTAAGCAGTCGATGACCCAACTGGGGTAAAACCATTAAGTATATATGGTCACTAAAACTACTACTTAAATTCGTAGAACATATTAGTTCTTACTGGGTGCATAACAAATTTGTAAAAAAGTTAATCCCCTATTATTTTCTTCTTTGTTTCTAACAGTGAAACATAACAGTTTCGATAACACAGAACACCCTTTTTGTGAACAACCATTAGGCTTTAGTTTCTACACCATGTATAGATTCTCTAATGGTTATGGAAATTTTCCACAATATTATGTTCTTGATGAATAATCTCGTGAATAGAAGATTTTAGAGAACCTTCAACTTTCATGGAAAAGAGAACCACTGCTGCCCAACGTGACACACATGGGTGAATAAATGGTTTCTAAAGATGATTTTCCAACAGGGAAATTAGTTCTTTCATTTCAGTAAGATCCATTAGGTAAGAGGTAAAAAAACTAGTTGAGGATCATGAATTAAATAAATGGAAAATTCAACCTCTCTTACTGATGTTAACCCATTAAATTCATATGCAAACAATATTTAAAACTCGATGAAAACTGGAAGAAGAATACTACTCCAATTCAGAATCAGACACTAATATTACCATACCAAACTCTAGATTAGAAGGCATGTCCTTTCTCGACCTTGGGTATATTCTTCTTGAAATTATAGAGACACACTACTGGGTGTGGTAAGGTTGACCCATCTAAGAGAATAATCAATCCAGGCTTTATTGGAAATGAGAAAATCTATCCCGAAACATGACATTAAGATATGTCGACTACCATAAATCTTCAAGAAAGTTTGACATAATATAGAGAGAAGACATAAGAATAACTATTGAGACTCTTCTCATTTATTATGCCAAGGGGTGTAGTAATATCCATTACACATGATATATGATCCATAGAATGATTAAGAATATTAACAGTATGAATTGAAAAAAAACAAGTGAGATGCACCAGTATCAAATAGAGCCATTAATAAAGATGAAGTAATAGTAATTTTTTCCTTTTAATATCATTGGACATGTATCAGCTTCCTATAGAAACTAATTCAATACATGAAGAGGATTAGATGTGGATTCTTGTGGATGGATCCTTTTTGTAGGTGAATCATTTGATTTTAGTGTAGTTTTTATGGTTCTAATGATCTCACCTCAACTTTATTCAGATACAAAACATGATTCCTTTACTATGTTTTAGTAGAATCCTCCACCTAGATCTGATTCGCACATCTCCATGTTTTCATTTTGTTGCACAATATCATCCTTCAATACAAAGACGTTATATTAACACTCGGACGGAGTAACATGAGAAATTATTCTAAACAGAAGGAGAAATCAAGATTTAGATTTCACTCTATCCAAATCCCAATAGTGAAAAGAATGGATCTACACCAAAATATGTCTTCCACTAACCAACCATAGCGATTTAACATTCATTGAGGTGACATCTGGCTATATACTCAATCGCAACTACAACCTAAGTCCCGACAAGTTTTCACCAATGCATATTTTCTTTGAGGAAAGATGCTTATCCTCTCTATGATACATTTTTGTCACGAACCTGTCCTAGTACCCTGTAAACCCAATAATAGAGCTGGCCTTTACATTGACAAAAGGACATTCCTGATCCCCATGGGCCAACAACTAGCTCCTGACATCACACAACATGCAAGTGAGAAATATTATTCCACCAATAATGCAGATGAAAATAATCAAGAAAATATGGATAACAAAAGATCTTCCACATAGAGTAATGTACTATAATACAAATAAGCATAAAATACAAAGTACTAAAATGGATAAAAAAACTCCATGGTCCCATAAGGACACAACTCACTGAGACCAAACTCAAAATCTTGATCCACGCCCAAGAGATCCCTTCCCATTACTCAGACCTTTAAGAATAAAGTCTACAAACACCTGAAGAAAAAAGTAGTGTGTGAACCTAAGCCCAGTAAGATACCACCCATGATTCTATAATAGATGAAAAATATAGATTATCCAAAGACAATATTTCAATTTACAAATAAATGATTTGGTAAATCAAAAGAATATTTAAATAAAAAATGATAATAATTTTCAAAAGATGGATATAAATATTTTAAGAAATGATTTTACAAATGATAAAATATTTCTAAAACAATTGCTTATGTAAAATATTTATATAAAATAGTTTATATAAATTTAGAAGGAAAGTAAGAAGTTCAACCAAACATTGGAATACATTTATATGCCAAGTATAAATAATCAATTGAGCAACATGGTCATCTTCCAAAAGGTACAATATTTTTAACTAGCAATTGGATTCCACACTCTCTATGTGAACTCAGCAAAATGTGTATACACAAGACCCTATGACATTGTAAAAGATACTCCTTACCAACACATCAGTGATATGACCCACTATATATATGTTTCAAAATGATTTAGTAGTGTAGATTGTATCCAAATAACTCAATAACTACCTAATGCATGAATATGTTTTTACATGAGGGATTAGCTATTTTTAGACATCTTAAAATTACGATCAATCTCATTCTTCAATTTCAGAAATTTCAACTTAATTTCATTTAAATTAAAACATGTTTTATCCAAAAACATACATTTTCACAAGATAAAATGACTAGGTTTATGTCAAATTATTTTAAACCATTTTCACCAGTTTGAAATCCATTCAAAATCAATTCCATCATTACACAATTTATTTCAAAAATTAAATTAAACAATTTAATTGAAATAATTTCATTTATATCAACAATTTAAATTAAACAAATTAAATCAACCAATTTCCACAAACCCTCTCAATTCAATGGAATTGGGGGTTTTCCAATTTTCGATTTCAAAACCATTTCAGATATCATGATTCATTGGAATTAGGCTTTTATCAATTTATTTGAAAGAAATTTTGAGTAATTGAATTTAATTTATAAATTTAAATAAATCATGAAATACGAGGAAAATCAATTTCACTAATCGGAATGAAACCAGCTTCCATAAGTTTATTGATGTCGGTTGTAAATATATACCACCGTGTGTTGTTCAATACACCCTCTCAATACCCTATTATCATAATCATTGACACAGAAAAGTTCAATGTTCAATAAGGGGTCATATAAATAAAACATATATTTCATTTCACAAGAAATATCACATGTGATAATATTTTCTCTCTTGTGGATAATATCTAGATTATCATCTTATGTCAGCGCATGAGTTTGAAATTATATTTTAATATTTCAAACAACTACACATTGATATTTTTTTATTTAATAAAATTATCCTTAACTTCCTAATTAATTGTCAGAAATATATATATAACTATATATATATACCTATGGATAATCAAAATATATAACATTTGATAATTTTAACAAATTGTCCAATATGTGTGTACATATATATATATATATATTAGTAATTCATTATCTTTTGATAATATAAAAAATAATCATTGATAATTTTAAAAAATTATCCATTCATTAATTTGTGAATAATTATCATCAACAATTTTATAGAATTATTATTTGACAAAAAATTTAATTTATCTCGTGATAAATTCTTCCATCACAAACATCTGATAATTTCAAGATATTATCATTTGAAGATATCAATAATTATCATTTCTTAATCCACATAATTATAGTATGATAATTTAGATTAACAACATTCTGATCTAATTATCATTAATAATTTTTCATATTTAACCCTTGATAATTTACTTCATTATTATATTTGATAAATCTATGTTTATCATTTTATAACACGTATAAACATCATTCGATAATCTATGTAAATTATCAGTTTATAAATCATCATAATTATCATTAAAGAATTTGACACAATTGTTCCTTGTTAATAAATTCAATACATTCTTATGATAATCCAATTCCGATTTAAATTATAAATTGATACTTTTTGTAATATCATTTGATAATTTAGTTCTTTATAATTTATCTTAAAATCATTCATTATTTTCATTACATTTATTATATATTATAATAAAAGGAATAATAAAATAGATTGATGGAACTAACCTTTCTTATCTGTTTTTCTAATTACCACACACATCAGGGGTGTTCATGGACCGGTGCCCCTGAATCTGATGACAGCACAAGGGGGGTTCATAGATCTTTCCTAGATGACTGCCATAACATATCTGACTTGACATGATGAACCAATGTGATGAACAAGGCATTCTGTGACTTAAGAGTCTTAAAGAAGAATCATTTAAAACCTCAGTTTTAAACATCCGATGTGTCCCATTATTTAACATAAAATCAGTTATGTAGTTATTTATTTCCCCTAATCAATGTGTTGCTGACTGAAATGGATGAAAATGGTTCAAAAATGTAGGTTTTGAAACTTGAAACTATCATCAATTGAGTTTTTTGTTCGGGGAAGATGATGTAGCGTCAATGGTAAATAGAAATTTTTTTATTAATTAATTTAGTCATTAAATAATTAAATAACATAAATTAACAAGAAGACCAACCAATCTCCAATAGATATGGAATGGTATACCCTATCCAGAGGAAACATCCTATTCCAGACATAGATGTTCTCTTAGTTTTTTCAATAGATAAACCGTTTGAGATATATTAATGATTTATTAATTAATAATCGAAATAAATAATTAAATAAAAAAAGATTATTTTTGTGATCAAGGCATCCAAAATCTCTACTCATTAAAATCTTATACCCCATCTATGGTAAACCACCCATTCTGTACCCATCGGTTGTCTCAGATTTACTATATGTCTCATTGTTTGGGTGATATTTAATTATTTTTAATAAATAATATATTAAAGATTATTTAATAAAATTAAATCATGAGTGAGGATTCCAAAAGTCTAGATCTTTCGAATTTTATACCCCTCCTTGAGTAAACACCATTTTTCAGAGATAACAGTGGTCTCATATTTCTCAAACGATGCACCTTTTTAGAGTTGGTCAAATATTTTGAATTAAAATTCTGCACTTAACAATATTCAACATAATAATTTTATTCTGTCTTTTCTTATTTTTTTTTGGGCATCAAGATCATATAATTACTCATGGTTTAACTTAGAAAATATTTAAATTAATATTTCGGAGTATTAATTGGGTGTTTACCATTACGTGTTGTGTTAACAAAAATCAATCTTTTCACTAATAACCCATTTTATCCATTTATTTTAATTATAATATAAAATAAGAAGGTGTAGAAATACATGAAACAGTAATGGGATGTTACATTAATATATTACATTTAGTGTATGAAATAATCGTATTTCCATGATGGGGCGATAGTCCACATTTCCTAAACAAAATTATCGTAATTACACCAAATGGAAATAAAACAAGATCTATTTTAAGTGTATTAAAGAGGATTAAAAACATAATAAATATAATATATGAAATATATAAATACTGTTTCCATCATAATTTATTCTATGAGTGGATGTAAGGGAAAAATTAATTGTCATTGTTTATTGAGGCAGTAGTTCACCGTACACATAAACAATATCTTCATTACCCATTAGATGGAGGTGTGTATAAGTGTAGATAAAAAACCAAATCTAAAATTATCCTTGTATATTTATTATACAATTATGGTAAAAATCATGGAATATTATGTTTCAAGGGGTGAAGAAGTAATATGAATGAAATGATCTTGAAAGATAAGGATACTTCTTAATCGGGTAACTTTTTCATTTTTGATAAAGGCTTCCACTAATTTATTTGTTCCCAAGGAAACGATTATAGATGGAATTGAGTCATTTTTTGGGGATTATTTAAGCCTATTTTTTCTGTGCAATTAGGATTTAGATATGTGAGAATGTGGGAGTTGAATTTTCCTTTTTATAGTATAGGAGGAGAGACAATCTTGTAAATATTTGAAGTGAAAATTCCACTCATGTTTTTCATATATCTATCAGATAGAATAATGGACCAATGTAGAGAAAATGGGGGTTATGGTAAAAATTTCTTCATATAATGGATCTTGGATAAGTTTATATATCATTTTTTTAAATTTAATTTTTAGTTCAAAGTTATACGTAATTTTACCTTAAAGAATGTAATGAATTTTAATTACATTCAAAAATATTTTTTGTTGAAAACTAATTTGAACATATTAGAAAATAAAAATTATTTTCATTCTGGATATTTAATCCATTTTTCGAAATTCATATAAAAAAATTTCTTTAATTTCATTTAAAATTATTCACAATGACGGGACGATGTTGCGGTGGTTTAATATAAAGATGAACCAAAGTTTACAAGGATTTGATATCCAATTTTAATTTTAAATTGGTTACAATGGACTAAATATGATTAATTGTTAAAAAAATATATAAATAATCTATTAAACCGATGGAAAATATATTTTAACCTTTTAAATAAATTTAATGGAAAAAAAGTTTTGAATTAAAATCAATATTTTTAAGCAATTCATTAAAAAACCATACATGTAAATTCATAAAAATTATCATAACTTAATATTTATGTTTCTCATCAAAAAATAAAGTTTAGTTTGAAATAATACATCTATAAAAGTTAAAAAAATTGGATTTAAAACACGTTCTCCATTAAAATGTTTTAATATTTCCCCTATAAAAATGGGTTTTATGCATAAAATTGGGTATGTTATTATTTTATGTCTATAGAATCTATTGGATGAATATCAAAAATATTTTTCTGAATATATGTAATATATATTACATTAATATCACTCACTAATTGTAATTAAATTAATTTATTTTTCTAAAACTTCTTTGTGATAAAAAAATAATATTATCTTCAATTACATTCCATTGATTTTTCATATTCATTTATAATTATTTGTCAACCTATGAATTATTATTATATCTATTTAAACCATATATTCTCATAAATTAGATAATAATATTAAGAAATTTTAATTTAAAGAATAAAATATATCAAATTATTTTAAATTATAAGATTTTAATGATATTCAATTGATTAGTACAAAATCGGTTATCTTTGTTATAGAGGATTTTTAGGAAACTAATTGTTGCGTATAACTCAAGATAACCTCACTATTCTGTGTAAAAAAAAGATAAAAAAAATTGTATGTAGTCTATGATAAACATATTTTTTTTAAAACACTATACATATAATGTTCATTAATATAAAATAAAATATTTTTAGTGTTGTGTGAAATGATAAATTTCAAAATGATTAAATTAATTAGAAAAATAATAATTTATAAATATTAGGGTGATACATTATAACCAACATAAAATGAATTTTTCACTTAAAATTTATTTGGATTTCCAAAGGATTATTAATTCAAAATTTCATTCTTAGAAACCCACATCATCAAAATAATATTAAAACAACCATAAAAATGGAATGTTGGGACCATAATGATTACCCAATGTAATATATAACTAGATTTCCACAACGTGGAAAATTGGTGGGAATTGGAAACATGTACATGGAAGAATTATATAACTATCATGTATTGATGAAGAGTGAGAGATATAAAGGTCAACATAAATTTGACAATCAGAAATCCATAAATCTGAGTTGAACATAGGGACCATCTAATTCCTCAAAAACATACATTCTTGGATAACATTTTGGAATCAAGATAATTTTCCTAAATAAATTTAATGAATATATATACTCATTTCGTTGAAACCTCACAAAATATTTTTCATTGATCTACTTCAACACATTCTTCAGAATGGAAGATGAGTTTTTAATTCCCAATGTAGTATTGGAGCATGAGATCTATGATATTTAATCCCATATTTCATCAATTATTATCAAAACCACAATTTTTAACACGTTTTCCAATATGGTTAAGTCCTCATGTGTTGAAATAATACTTTATTCTCACAAACATCATCCAAAGTTTAATATATTCATTCCATAATTTTTTAAACTCACAACTCTTCTAGAAGGTAAAAACTCAATGCTTTATAAATTATGTCATGAATTCATGTTAACATTGATCCCCAATATATCAAAAAGTACAACATGGTTATCACATTCCAAAAATGTGAATAACCTCCTCATATTATCCTAGTAAACACAGTAAAAATATCAATGACCATAAATAAATTTATAAAACATTCATGATTACATAATCTACAGAATACTACATATATTCTTAAAATACAATAAGTTGTAAACATCATCCATGATGACATATAACATTATTTAATAATCAGTTATAGGGTAATATGTTCCATCAAACATACTTATTAAAAACCAACATATTATTATCCAAAGTTCATTATCTCAATTTCAAGCATTAATCAATTGTTACCTACCCTTAATCAATTTATCATCATTCTATGAAATAACTTTTCTATGTCGACATCCCCATTCATCTTATCCTTTAAAATTTTTAATGAAGACTTATATTGAAAATACTTATACATTTCCAGATTCATAAAACATAATATTTGGATTCCAAAACAAAAATACTTAATTCATCCAACCACATTCTTAAACCATTACTCAGGCCTCATCAACTTATTCTATAAAACCATTTTCCTTGAATATCAAATATGAATCATGAAATATAATTCCCCATCCTCATTCTTATCATGATTCTTATGATCAAGGTATGTAATACTAAAAGAACATCTCATACCTATCACATATCATTTTTAGTCAATTATTCTTCATATGTATAATCAGTACTCATACAAACTTCCTAATTATATTTATGATATATCAACTTGGGAAATATAATTCCATAATGCTCGTACATTAAACATCTAAAACATTCATTGTTATACAAGTTCCTTTATGTTTTCAACATTGATTAAAATTAAAAATCATGTAGTGATAATCACATATCATTAATTAAAGATTCATATTCAAGAAAAATTACATATGGGATATATAAATAATGAAACATACCTTTTAGTTGACAATATATTAGGTTTATCCTAGGTTATTAATAGTCATATTCTATCCAAATACTTCATAATGGTCTATTATGATTTTGTGAATTTACAAATCATATCTCTAAGTAGTGTCAAACCAGGTATACATCAAGGCCGTTTATCATGTACCAGATTAAGTTTCCTGAGGCTCGGAACATCTTGACATAGTTGTCACCACTAGGTAAATATGTATCAGATCTACATCCACTTATAGTATCCAGAGAGATATGTATTCCTAGTAAACCACTCACTCTATCCATTACCAAAATTCCAAGACACAATCCATAATGTTAACTCCCTCTTATACTTATCCTTAGAGACATCCCTAAACGCATCCTTCTAAATATACCTATAGATCACAGTAATTTTTTCTCACCCACATTTCCATAGGATGACTAAAACCTTTCTATCGATACCATCTATAGAAACATAGTAACAAAATACGTGGATATTACATGATTTTACACAAATATTTAGTACATTACAAAAAAATGCCTGAGGATCATAATAGTTTAGTGTCTTTGGAAAATTGGAGACAAAATATTCAATTCTGGTGAAAGATCATCAACATTTCCCATAATGATCTCTATGTTTAGTACTTATACCTACAATATGACTTCATAACATTGGGAATGGAACCCAAAAATGGGTGAGATTTTATGTTTAGTAAGGGAAAATAATGTTAATGAATAAAATATCATGAAAAAAGGGTATTGAACTTGAGAATAACATTTTAATATAATTCCATATATATTTGAAACCATTATAAAGATTGGAATTTAATAAGGAAATGATCATAAAATAATTAACATCATAATTAATGAAACCATAATATATGAATAATACATAAAATATTTGGCATGCACATTGGTTTATAGCATTCGGAACATGTATATGTATAAATAGTTTGACTCAATAAGTTTAGTGCATGAAATGAGTTCCACTCTCAACTTATAGATAAGAAAATAGTTCCATGTAAAACATTGTGAATGTGTTATCTGGATCATGCATAATGTTATGGATAAGAAACAATGTCCATGCATATAATTGTGAATACATAATAATGTTGACACATAATATTATGAACATGTAATTTTGTTTATGAATAATCATATAGACATGCAACAAGGTCCATGAATAACATTGTGATCATGTAATCAGGTTCATGAATTGCTTTTATACCCAAGATTTACCGATCATTACCTATTTCATTTGAGGTAGATATAAGTCTCACTCATCTCATAATAAAACCAAACATATATTTTCCAAAAAAAATAATTTATATCATGTCCCATGAAATGATATGGTTTTTATAAACATGAAATAAAAACCCATGAAATGAAATAGGTGACATTAACATTTCATCAAATCCTAACCTAAGGAAAATGGATAGGTTTCATAACCATTTCATCAAATCATTACATGTGAAAAGAAATAGGTTTCATGAAAATATAGCCTATGAACTGAGAATGGATTTCATAAACAAATTACCTGTGAATGAGAAATAGGCATCATAAAGACCATAAAATTAACTATAACACATTCATAGAATGAATATAAATTTAAAAATTAGATAAATTCATTGAGTGGAAATACTAACATCAATTGATGTCATCTAAGATAGAAAACAACATCAAAATAAAATTAAAATAGTTTCTTGAGGAAAATTTCATTGATTATTTGAAAAAATATATTTTTAATGAATAAAACCATTTAAAAATAACATTCATATATAATACCTTAAAAAAATACAATGTATACTTGAAATCATTTTGAATTTTTTTTCTATGAAAACATATAAAATAGGTATTAGACCATTTTAAAAACAATTTTATTTTAAAACACATTGAAAACATAAAATAATAGATTAAAAATGTTTTGAAAAAATCTTTACATAAAATATATGATTGAATCTTGAGAATGTTTTGAAACCAATTACATTAAAAATTCCTTGAAATCTTATAAATTAGGATTGAAAACATTTTGAATGAAATTTTCCATCAAACCATATAATATAATATTAACAACGTTTTGAAGAAAATTATCCAGAAAACTACTTTTAATGAAATTCATAAAAATTATCCATTTAAAAATTAAATGTATATATAAAATAAATGACGGTTAATAAATATATATATGTCATACTAGGTAAAAAATGAATCATTTTTCAGGGTAAAAATGTTAGAAATCCTTGTTTGGAAATTGATGACAATATTCATTTAAAGAGATTTTTAAAAGACATAAAAGGTAAAAAATACATTTAATTATTATAGGTGGATGGTATAATATTCCTGGAAGACCTTTTAGAAATAATTCTTTTGAATGAATGTAGAATTCCGACCCCAGAGAGGGTAATGTTGGGATTTCATAAAAAACATTCATAACTATATTATGTACCAAAGAGTAAAAACATGCTACCAATACATGAATATATAATTTATAAACATATGGGAATAAAATTAATGAATTTTAATGAGATATGGGATATATTATTTCATCCAAGGAATCATAAACATACATAATATTGAAGAGTGATGATATTGATTCAATACACCATTATCACTTGGTGACTTGGGATCATACTCTAAATATAAGAAAAGGATGTTACATAGTGATTATATTATCCTGAAAATATGGAGATTCATGATATATAATAATAAATTGATTTACATTCACCAAAAAAGAAATTGTGACTATTATTACATGATTATCAAGAAGGAAAATTGTAAAAAATATATTTGACCGATTTGGTAACTTTTGAAACTTAAAATGCCTGAAATAATGGATATATATTATTTATTTAAATACCCAAAAATTTAATGAAAACAATAGTTGATTACATAATTGATAATTATAACCACTATGTAAAAGGAATGGGTGATTAATAACACATTTATCTCACGAAATTCAAAAATGAGATTAAATCCCATTATAATGTCTATTAACACTCATCATACATGTTGAAAACACCTATTAAAAAAATATAGGTTTCTTATAATTATTTTAAAAACCCATATTATTATATATAAAAATATATATTGTTCTATTATGACCTTGTATTATCCTCTTATTAAAAATTCTATATTAAGGTTTTAATTTGGTAAATATCTTCTTTGTTATTTTCACGTGTCGTATTTTGTTATATCATCAATAACTATAATTACAACATGATTTTTTAATGTAAACCATTGTATTAATATAATTAATATTAATTATATAATTATTATAATAATCTATATACTATATAAGTACAAAATTGAATACATCGTTCATGGAGACGATCATCCATATATATCCATGAACGTTGATTCTGTTTTGATTGTCGTATCAAATGTAAGAAAAAAAATGGAATTTATGTATATATGAATATAATATAATTAAAATATAATTATAATTTTATATATCATATAATTTCACTAAACCTATCATTAATACATTAAATATAGTGTGTTAACAAATCACATCTCATTGGGGGGGAAAGTCCACACTTCCTCAAACCAAATTATCATATTTACACCGAATGGAATGTAAAAAATGTATCAATTATAAAGGTAATAAAAAAGGATAAAAACATTATAAATATAATATATTAAATTTATAATTTTATTTACCATCATAATTTTCATCAAGATATGTTGTAATAGAAAAAAAATCAAAAATCCTCATTTTGTGAGGCGATATTTCTCTGTACTTGTAAAGAGAATGTTCATTACCAATTAGATGAAATTTTGTATAAGTGTTGGTAGAATCCACAAAATAAAAACATTAAAGTATATTGAGCTTACATTTTATTTGATACAATATTGTCATAATGATATTTTATTTGGTGGAGAAATTTAATAAAATTAAGGAGCTGGAGAGAAGTAGTTAACTCTTAATCAGATGTCTCCTCTTGGTGTGTGAAAAAAGGCTTCCATGTATTTATTTATTCCTAATTATATGATTTTAGTTGTATTTGAGGTATTTTTGGAACTTATTTTAGTATATTTTGGGCATTAATTTGGGATTTTGTGGTATGATGAGGTGAGGGGAGAGGATTCCTTTTTATAGTGGAAGAGGAGTGGCACTCTTGTAAATATTTGAAAACAGAATTCCACCAACATTTTTCATGTTTCAAGAGGATAAAATAATAAAAAAATTATAATAAATGAGGGATAAATCATATATATGGACATTAAATGGATCTTTTATCGGTGTATTGGTTGTTTTGAGTCGTAAATTTAATATTTAGTCTTTAGTTAGACTTAATTTTTCCTTAATCGAAGATATTAATTTTAATTACAACTACTAATAGTTTTTTTCACAAACTAATTTTATAGTATTAGAAATTATAAATTACGTTGATTCTATATATTTATTCAGTTTATACAAATATCAATTACATAAGTGGTAGAAATTAATTTTGAAATTAATCCTGCTAACAGGACAGCGATGATGGTTTTTAATGTAAAAATAATCATAACTATGCTATTTTTTATATCCAATTTCAATTTGAAATAGGTTAAAATAACCAAAATTATATTAATTGATGTGATTATTATATAATTAAAATTTTAAAAAAATTTAAAATATAATTTATCATTATAAATAAATTAAATGAAAAATATGTTTTTAATTAAAATCTAGTATTTTTTATTAGTTATTATGAAATTAATCCTTAGGGAAAAATACAAAAATTTTATCTTAACCTAATTTTTATATTTCTCCTCCAAATATGAAGTTTTCATGGAAATATTAAATCTATAAAATTTTTAAAAAGTGTATTTAAATTGGGGTCTCCATTAAATGGTTATAAAACTACCTTCACAAAAACTCTATTTTATGCATAAAATTGGATTTATTTTTATCTTGTCTATTGAGTCTATTGAAAGAAAATAAATTATATTTTATTGAATATTTATTGTGTGATATTAATTTAATATCACAGACTAATTGTAATAAATTAAATTTAATATGTTAAAATAGTATTTTGACTACAAAATAATAATAATTTCATTTAAATAAATATGTTTTCATATTATTTTATTATTTTTTAGTTACCTATGAAGTCATATTATATTTTTTTTAACTATATAATTTCTTATATTTCTAAATAGTATTCATAACCTCTAATTTAATAGCTAGGTTATGTATTATTTTTTTAAATAATAACATTTTATGGATATACTATTGTTTGGTAAAAAATTGTTCATGCATGTCAAGAAATCCATCGTGGAAATCCATTGTCAAATGTACTGCAAGCTAAACACGATGTTTCGTGTAGAGAAATATAAAATTATTATTTCACATATTTCATTATTAAAAAGGAATTTCATATAACACAATCCAAATGGAGTTCTTTAATAATACATAACCTATTTTTAGTGTAGTATGAAATGAGAAATATCAAAAAGATTAAATTATTTCAAGAAAATAATTACCAAAATCTCAAGGTGTTATAATAACAACCAAAATTTTTTGATATATTTATTTATTTAAAAAAAATTCTCCTCAATAGATTTTGTTACACACAAGACTTATATTTTTATTCTCAATTACACACAAGGCATAAATCAACAAGATGAAATGAAATATGAAATATTATAAAAATATTGTTATTAAATATAATAGTTATCGCCAAGCTCTCGTAATGGAAGGTATTAATATTGAAAAATCAATTTTTAAATCAATTTTATTTATTTAAAAATGATTAATAAATAATGACATAAAATTATAAAAAAATTCAGAATCATTTTTTTGTTCTAAAATATAATTTAATCCTGCTTTTCAAAAATAATTTATAATTTATTTTTTCCCATTTAAAAAAAAATTGACATAATATAAATATATTTTTAAATTATAATACCAAAATTATATTATGATGAGGTTTTGATTTTTTTGGAAATGTTACAAATTCTGGTGAGTCGTGGAAAATTTTGAATTTTAATTAAAATTTACATTTTAATTTAAATAATTTTTAATGTTAAATTATATTTTTAATTCATTTTGAATTAATATTTCCAGTATTTGAAATAAAATAATAAAATTTATTTCATTGGTATATTTTTGGCATTCAATTATGTATAAAAAAGTTGTAAAAGTTGTATCATTTTCATCACAAAACCCCCTTTCTTATCACATATACAGGATTAATTTCAGAATTAATTTTTCAACATTAATGAATTAAATTTGGAAAAATGGATTCCATTTTTTTGATAATAATAATTTATAAGTGGTTATTAGGTAGGATAATTTTTTTACCAAAATAAATAGTTAAAATATTAGAAAATTAACTTCCATGGGTAAGGTAAATATGTGTTTCTTGTATTGCAAAATAAAATAATAAGAGAAAAAATTACCTAAAATATTATCTTTATTTTATTAAATTTATATCTAAAATAGACGTAAAAGTATCTAACACAATGATATTTCATGTCACTATCCTTTGAAAAGCACAAATATATTATGTTATATAACAAAAAAGACATAAAAATGAAGCATCCTTACTATTAATAACAATACAGCTTTGAGATAGGAAAGAAGGAAACCTATGAGATTATTTATTTATAATTGTAATTATTTTAAAATTTATTGTAGAAATAATCACATTGAATTCCTATGAGATGTTTAGGTAATGGTTATTTATGTTAATGGAAAATAAAATAAATGATATTAAAAAATTAAAAAGTAAAATAAATTGAATGCATCCTTATGTTGAGTTATTTTCATTCCAAAAGGGAAATTCTAAGGGAGGTTTTTATTTATTATATTTTAATTACCTTACAATATTTATGTTATTAAGACCAATATTAGAGAATAGTGACAAAGATCTTATTAATGATATATTATGAGAATAATGTATTTATAAATGATTTTAAATTAATTAAATTATTTGGGAATTTATTTTTAAATATTAATTAATATAAAATATTTTCAATTAATGGACCAATTATCCTTTTATAGTTAATATATTGATAACTTAAAAGTAAAAAACCACATGAGGGTAGTTATGTTTAAAACAATGTTTTTTCACATTGAATGCACTTATGCTAGATTTAATATTCAATGTATAATGGTTTTTTACTTTATTGATTGGATTTAATATTTTCTATCATTGTATAGATGTTATCTTATATGAATAATTTTATTTATGTCCTTAATTGATTAATTAAATATGTAAATAGCTAGTTACTATTGTAAAAACTAACTAATAAAATTAATGAAACATATAAGTTAAGGAAAAAAATTAAAACAATGTTTTGTTTTTCTGTATTATAATGGTGGATCAACCATAAATTCACTAAAATAAACCATGTTTTCCATTTTGTAGTCATATGAGTGATTATTTAACTCCCAATGCTGAATATTTTTGGGTATTTAGAAAAATAAAACTCCTCTACAAATTTATAAGTGAACTAACTACCCAAACATAGCCACATCAATCAATACATTTGGATCGAACAAACCCTACAAAAATTATTTGAAAACATCCACAACATAATACTAAAAGACATGGTTTTTATAATAATCCTACTTCTGAGAATTTTTTTGAAAACCTACTAAAGATACCTAATTATGTTGTAAAGATCATCAATGAGCATTTTGTTATATTTCTTTCTCCACCTCTTTATTTTAAATTTATTATATTATGATATAAAAACCAAAGTATAATGGATATAATTATTCATTTTTATGTTATGGTAACATACTAAATCAACAAAAATGACCATCATATTTGTTACAAAATCATCGTTTAGGTATTCAATGGTCTACCTCCACACATAATGGGGTCATTCATTCTCTCATTACCAAATATCATGATTTTGTGTAGTTAGGGATCAAAAGTTTATATATGATATTTATGAAATATTTATAAATATAGATTAAATATATCATATATATCCTTTTATATATTTCATAATATAAGTTATATGATAACTTCGATCGTGTGTATAACAGATTAATACCTGGCAATGCGATTCATTTTACACTAATGTGTTCCATAGATTATTATAAGAGTAAAGATAATAAACATATCTCATATACATGAAAAAGTTATGATATTAATGACATATTTATCATTCTAGAAATATAATATATCTTATTTGTTTTACCTTTTTCACTCGCTGAAAAAAATATAATATTGTTCGTGGATGTATGGACTACCACCTACACATAGTGATATGAATACGTTTATCTCCACCACATCAAAAGAATTTTATATTTGAGTATATATAATTAAATGATATTTTATATAATATATTATGATATTTCAATAATGAAATTATATTTCTTACCCTTAATTCATAATGGTCATTAAAAAATAGAAATGTTTCTCATGAGTATGTAAGGTCCACCGACATCATGACCATAACATTATTCCATTTTCCAGTACAATAGTTAATTATGGTTTTTATAATTTTAAATAATGTATAAATATGATTATTATTTCATGATTATAATTAAATACATGTTTATAAAATGACCTCTTTGACCGTATTCACCCACCTATGATCATTTTGAAACACAAAAACAATATGGTCAAAACACCCATAATAAACATAATTTATTATGTAATTAGATATAAAATGTTAATACCTAAAATAAAATTAATAATAAATTAAAAAATGGTTCTAAAGGATTTAAATTGTTAATATACCTTTATAATTCAGCAAGTTAATGAATCAAATAAAATTTCAGACTCATGGAAAAGAACTTCATCTCAGTTTCCTTTAATTGAGGCATACATTCATATTTTTCACAAATACCCAGTTATAAAATATATATAAAGACGCTTTTCCATTTTATATAATGAAATTATTTATTATTTATGATATTTAATGTTTTCATTAATAGCAGTTTATCATTAGGATGTCCATTCAAATTATGTTTCTGTATTAAGAGACTTTCCTTTTAAATCAAATATATACTACCAAAGATTTTATTCCAACTCTTTCCTTTTCATGAACATGTTTTAAAAATGATTTTACGAGTTTTATTATATTGATATAAAAAATTTAAATGTAATTTTTTTATAAATTTTATATTAATTTTAAATGGTTTTCAAAATGATTTTTTTGATTTTTGAAATGAATGTTTTAGAAAACATCAAAAGGAATTTTAAATTATTAATGTATAATCCATCATTATGTTTTCTTTCCTCCATGTATGTTATTTCATTTTTATATTCCATTTCAATGCTTGTTCTTTCATAAAGAACAAACCAAATTTCAAAAATATTTTGATATTATTGTATCAAAAAATTGGGTTTTCAAAAAGGGATGGATATTTTTTATATATAAAATTTTATCCATATGGGAGAAAGAAATATTTCATGAATATGAAGATTTATATTATTATCATTTATCTAGTAGGATTATGACAAGACTATTAGAAATTATTTTTATTGATTGGTGGTTAAATTATAATCAAATGATTTGTGGTTAAATTATAAAAAAGGAAAATTTTGTTAAGTTATAAACTAAGGACATGTTCGTGTCTTGTTAACAAATGATTGGTGATTAAATTATAAAAATTGAAAGGTGGATAAGTGATAAACCTTTAATTTATTTGGTATATAATTTTATAGTATAGTTATTCAATTTATAAGAGTGATAAGGAACAAAATCTCCCAAAATACCAATATGATGGATCTATAATTTCTATGGAATTTAGTGATTTTCTTTGATAAGAAATAATATTTTTTATTTTATAATAAATTAATATATTTTTTTCTCTTATGGAATATTTAAATAAAAGTATCAATTTTATTACATATCGTGATTTCACTTAAATAAGGTTTCCATTTTTTTTACATCCCTTACTGAGGTTTTGTTCTCACCCCTTGTTTATAAATGTTTTTATAAGATTCATGGATGTTTTAAGGAATGAATGAGTTATTGATTAATGTAATGAACATTTTCCTTAAGATAAAATAAGGAATAATTTTAATGTTATTATATTATAATAAATATTGAATCTAATTGTAATTGACCACATTCTATTATATAGTTTTTTATGTACAATTTATGTCTTATTTATCTAAATCACTAAACCGAGAATGAAAATCAATGTAAAAGAATGGTATTTATTGAATTAGACTCGATATCATGTAATGTTTATGGTCGGGTCATGACACATGCATGTTGTGGGGTGTTGACAAAATAATTATATACTAAGTTATAATATTATATAGTTTTTAACATTGGTTGTCTCTAGAGTTGAGTGCTCAACAATAGAGTTTAACACTTAAAATAATAGTAAGAAGTGATGTTGTTTTTAAAATTGTTTGATTTTAAAAATACAAGAAAGAAACTAATTAAAGTAAAGTAATTAATTGAATGTTTTAAAAAATTGGGCATATGATGTGATTAAAATTTGTGATATGAAATGTTGATCAGGATATGGTTGGTTTTCCAATTTTAATTTTATCACTGTTCACTTTACCCAATTCTTTTCTACTAAATCAATAAGAATGAGCATCCAAAATCATTTATTCTCACTACCTTGGTCAAATAATAATGCGATAATAATACTTACTAAAAACTCAGATTGTTCTACTCTCCTTCCACTATGTAATAGGGTTTTATCAAATACCCCCAATTACATTGGAAATTCCCAATCGGGATTTATTTATCCCAAGCAATCAATGACATTCACTACTACCCACACACGTACTAGTGATCACTGAGTACATCACCACTAAGTCCTAGTCTATTCCATTATATATAAACCAGAACCTAGTGGTGGGAGATATTGGTCCTTGACCAAATAAAAATAAACAACAGAATCTAAAATCTGATACAATAGTAGATGATAATAAAAACTTTTATATGAAATTGAAACTGATTTGTAGAAGAGAAAAGGGGTTATTAAAACATTAATTGCAATCACTCAAGAATTAAAAAAGGGTAAACCAACCCCTCTCCAATCACTCATAAGATCTACCCCACCATGGAAAGGGTATCCTAGTTGAATGGGGAAGAAGAAGTCATTTCAAAGCTTGGAAGAACAAACGAATGAAAAAAATAGAAATTTTGAACCTCCAGAATGTGTCTTCTAGATGTTTGCCTCTGTTATGCCCACTAGAAGGCCGAAACTCGGAAATGTCCCTTCTTATATAATATTTTAAATGAAGTTTTATATCGATCCTCAAAATATCAAAGAATATGGACTTGTGGAAAGGAAGATAGGTCTTGATTACTGTGTTTAACTTCTTATGGCCGCCAAACACTCGTTCACCCACTCCACTTGGACGCGCCCAAAGGATTATTTAATGAGCTCAATAATTTATGAAATTTAATGTCAACCACCCTTTGGAAGTCCTTCGTCGGAAAAATCTGGAATAAGCTCAATTGAAGTTCATTTGAATGAGATATGAAATATTTAATATATTGGGGTCCATTCTGCCTGCCAAACTGATTTCTCTATTTGATTGACTTTTCTGTAACATTGGTTTTCAAATTGGGTCTTGGTCCATATAAAAAATTGTAATCCCATGATCATATGAAGCCTTAAAAAATAATTCAATTCAATTATACCAATATTAAAAATGTTATGCTTAAAAAACAGATGCTATATAAAACTGTCAATTTTACAGAATTATCCCATTTTCACATTTAAGCACAAAATACACCAAAAACCCATAAATGATGCAAATATACTCAAACTGAATAATTGGGAGGGTTTAAATCATTGAAAAACATATTGATAATAATTAAAAAATTAACTCTATCAATTCTCCCACACTTATAACTTGGACTCCTGGATAAGTCAGAATCAAAATCAAATCAAATCTATTTTAAAACATATATCCATGAGATCCACCAATTTGTCAACAAGAAACAAAATATATCATGCACTATGGGAAAAAGGACTTTTAGTGATGGAATTTTTGCAACCAGAATAAATCTCGTCACAAAAAGTCCATCCAAGTGGTTAATTGCGACGGGAGTAAGGACCCGTCGCAAATAGCCAATAATTTTCCACGAGATTTCGTCTTTTGTCACAAAACGTTTGTCACAGGTAGCATGCCAAACCGCGGAAAGGTTATTTTCAATGGTCGGATCACACCATCGTAAATAGAAAAGTATTTGCGATGAGCCCCGTTACAAATACCCAGCAGCGGTTAATAGATATTCGCGACGGGATGTCGTCCCATCGCAAAGTGTGTGTTATTTGCAATGGTCGAATCACACCATCGTAAATAGTAAAGTATTTGCGATGAGCCCCGTCACAAATACCTGGCGGCGGTTAAACGCTTTTTGCGATGGGATGTCGTCTCGTCGCAAAATGTGTGTCGGCGGGGACTATTTGTAACGGGACCCGTCGCAAATAACTTTTTAACCGCCGACAGTAATTAATGTGGGAGTAGGTATTTGTGACGGGTCTCGTCGCAAATGATACTATTTGTGACGGGTATCTCGTCGCAAATAATCCCGTCGGAAATAATATAACCTATATATACTCCCATCTGTTTTCCACTCATTTTTCTCAATTCATAGATCTTGTTTCTCTCTAAACTTGGATTTTAGAGAGAAAATTTTTCTATGTTAATTTTATTGCCCACGAAGAAGTTGTGAAGCCATCATCATCCATAAAAAATCATGCTTAAATATATTTATGTTTTATTTAATACAATATTTATTTCATTTTTTATGTTAATTTTTATTATTGCTGATTAGTTGTAATTAAATTAAATTTAAATAGTTTTTTCATGGGTATTTATTTATACATAAAAATTGAAATTTTATGGTACTGATTTTTAATAATTAGTAGTAATTATAATTATTAACGATAATTAGTAATGTATATAATTAATTCATAGTAAATAATATTAATTTGTAATGAATAATAATAAATACTAATAAATACTAATAAATATTAATAATTATTATTAAATAGTAATAAATAGTAATAATTAGTAATAATTAGTATTAATGAGTTTTAAATAGAAATAATGAGTGATAAATAGTAATAAATTGTCATAAATAGTAATAAATAGTAAAAATTAGTAATAAATTGTAATAATTAGTAATAAATTGTAATAATTAGTAATAAATTATAATAATTAATAACAAATTCTAATAAATAGTAATAAATTGTAATAATTAGTAATAAATTGTAATAATTGGTAATAAATTGTAATAATGAGTAGTAAATAGTAACATTGTGTAATAAATAGTAATAAATTGTATCAATTAAAAATAAATTGTAATAATAAGTAATAATTTGTAATAATTTGTAATAATTTGTAATAATTACTAATAATTTGTAATAAATTGTAATAAATTGTAATATTTAGTAATAAATTGAAATAATTACTAGTAAATTGATATAATTACTAATTATTAGTAATATATTGTAATATTTTGTAATAATTATCAATAAATTGTAATAATTAGTAATAAATTGTAATAATTAGTAATAAACTATAATAATTACTAATAAATTGTAATAATTAGGAATAATTAGTAATATTTATTAATAAATTCTAATAATTAGTAATAATTTGTAATATTTAGTAATAAATATAGATAATTAATAATAAAGAGAGATAATTAGTAATAATTAGTAATAATTAGTAATAATTAGTAATAATTTGTAATAATTAGTAAAAATTAGTAAAAATTACTAATAAATATATATAATTAGTAATAAATACTAATAATTTGTAATAATTAGTAATAAATTATAATAATTATTAATAAATTGTAATAATTAGTAATAAATTGTAATAATAAGTAATAATTAGTAATAAATTGTAATAATTACTAATAAATTATAATAATTATTAATAAATTTAAATAGTTAGTAATAAATACTAATAATTAGTTTTTAATACTAATATTTAGTAATAAATACTATTAATTAGTAATAATTACAAATAATTAGAAATAATTAGCAATAATTACGAATAATTTGAAATAATTAGGAATAATTAGAAATAATTATAAATAATTATAAATAATTAGAAATAATTAGAAATAATTTGTAATAAATAGAAATAAATTGCAATAATTATTAATAAATAGCAATAATTAATACTAAATTAGAATAAGCAAGAATAAATAGGAATAACTAGTAATAAATATGAATAATTAGTAATAATTACTAATAATTAGGAATAATTAAGAATAATTAGTAATAAATAGGAATAATTACTAATAATTAGTATAAATTGTAATAATTAGTAATTAATTGTAATAATTAGTAATAATTACTAATAATTACAAATAATTACAAATAAATATAATAATTATCAATAATTAGCAATAATTAAGATTAATTATCAATAATTAGAAATAAAATGAAATAATTAGCAATAATTAGGAATACATAGCAATAATTAGTAATAATTAGCAAAAATTTGTAATAAGTAGCAATAATTATCAATAATAAGTAATAAATAGCTATAATTAGTAATAAATCGAAATAAATAGTAATAAATAGTAATAATTAGTAATAATTGGAGTTAATTGGTAATAATTACGAATAATTAGTAATAATTAAGAATAATTTGGAATAATTTGGAATAATTACGAATAATTATATATAATTACTAATATTTATCAGTAATTAGTAATAATTAGTAATAATTACTAATAATTAGAAATAATTTGTTATAATTAGTAATAATTAGTAATAATTATCAATAATTTGAGATAATTTGTAATAATTGGTAATAATTAGTAATAATTAGTAATAATATGTAATAATTAATAATAATTAGTAATAATTATTAATAAATAGGAATAAATATAAATAAATATGAATAAATAGTAATAGTTAGTAATATATAGTAATAATTAGTAATAATTATTAATAGTTTGTAATAAATAGAAATAACTAGTTATAAATAGGAATAATATGTAATAAATATGAATAATAATAATAAATAGTAATAATTATTAATAATTAGTAATGGTTAGTAATAAATAGGAATAGTTAGTAATAAATAGGAATAGTTAGTAATAAATAGGAATAATTAGTAATAAATAAAAATAATTAGTAATAAATATGAATAATTAGTAATAAATAGTAAAAAAATAAATAAATAGTAATAATTAGTCAGGAATAGTTAGGAACAGTTAGAATGATATTTTAATAATTTTTAAGAACTTGGCACAATCTCCAGTGGATTGACGACACTCCATTTGCTTGATGACATTTCTACTTTCGACTCTCACCGACTCAAAACATTATGAAAAATGTTCTTCTATATAGGCACATTCAATATCGTCTGCATGAGATTGGATATGCATTCACAAGATAATATTTTTTATATTATTTTCAGGAGGTGACAGTTGGAAGGAGACGGTTCATCGACAAAAAGGGGGCTCTTTTGTCTGAAGGCTCAATTACTTGCATCTTTCTCCCACTTAAATCACAATGAATAATCTGGTCTGAGGTAGGCATACTCATTATCATGCTTACGAGAATGATTATGCATACCTCTAACCAGAATCTTGATTGTTATTTCAGTGTGAGAAAGATCCAAGTAAATGAGCTATCAGAAAAAAGAGGAGTCGTCATTCCACTGGAAATTGTGTCACCCATAATTATTGGTCATTATTAAAAAGTAGTAGTAATTATTTATCTTCTTTTCTCAGATAGTGTTTTTATAATTACAAATTATTCAAAAACAGTGATGATTTAATATTTTTTACAAAAATATGGATCAAGGAAGTCGACATCAGTCATTATTAGATGATCACACTTGGATAAATCAGTGCAATAATACAAATGGTTCTGGTTTAAATATTGTATATATTGAGGGTGTTTAATCTTTTTGAGCATTTGAATCATCAAAACCAGAATATGTTTCCAAAGACACAACTAAGTGTCCTTGTAAAAAATGTTCTCTGAGAATGTTTGAACCATTTGACAAGGTTGGGGGGACATCTCATCTGGTTTGGTTTTCAACCAGATTATGTTTGTTGGTATCAACACGGTGAACACAGTTTTAGAGAAGATACTAATAACCTGATTCTGGATCATTCACTGTTCCAAAATTTAGTATATGATGTTGCAGGTCCATCTGTTCAACAAAATGAAAATCATGATGAAATTTATTTAACTCTTGAGTTGGCACCATACGAATTTTATGAGTTTTAGTGGTCTACTAAGGATGCATTATATCCTGGTTGCAAGAAAAGTAAATTAGAAGCGGTTGTAAAATTTATGGATTTTAAATCATATAATGGATGGTCAAACAATTTTTTTCATCAGACATGTTTTTGGATAAAACACTATTACCTGAAGAAAATTTGTTTCCTTCAAACTAATATGGGAGAAAGTGGTTGGTTTATAATCTAGGCATTAATTATGAGAAGATTCATGCATGTGAAAATGATTTCATCTTATATTCTGGTAAAAATGAATTGTTGGATAGTTGTCCCACATGTGGACAATCGATGTATAAAGAATCTCAACCATGTATGTCTGGATCGATTCCTATAAAACAGTTGAGAGATTTCACCTTACACCCAGGATGCAACATTTATTTTTGTCTCATAACACAGTGTCATTGATGTCATGGCACAAAACCAATATTTCAACTGGTAAAATCTTGAATCATCCAGATGTTGTTGATTCATGGAATCATTTTTATCGTTTACATCTGTATTTTTTTAGAAGAATGAATCGTGTGATTGGATCTTTCTACTGATGGTTTCTGTCCATTTGGTTCTTATGGTAATCAGTATTCATGTTGGCCTATATTTATAACTTCGTACAATCTACATACGTGGATGTTGATGAAGGATACCAATATCTTTTTTACCTTATTAATACCAAGAAATCCAAAACAAATATTGATGTTCATTTGAAATCATTGATTGATTAGTTAAATGCATTTTTGAGTAATGTTGTTAGTACATATGATGTTTCTACGAAACAAATTGTCACAATAAAATTTTAATTGATGTGGACGATTAGTGACTTTCCGGAAAATGGCATGTTTTCTGGCTGGAGTACACATGGTCTGAAATCATGTCCTTACTCTATGAATGAAAAAAATTCTTTTATTCTCATAAAGGGAAAAAACCATTCTATTTCTACGGTCATCGTAGATTTCATCCAACCGATCATCATTTTCGAAGAAAATAATCTCATTTCAGAAAAGGCACAATTAAAAGGGATGAACCACTAAAAATGATCTCAGGTATAGAGTTAAAGTTGGTTGTATTTTCATTACCTCCCATCACATTTGGTCCAATAGTAATCCAACAGAAAATTCATGGTGTTGGGGAAGAACATCATTGGATAAAATGAAGCATTTTTTGGGATCTCCCATATTGGTCTGATTTGTTGGTCTTCCATGTGATGGATTTCATGAATATTGAGAAGAACTGTTTTGATAATTTATTTCATACATTTTTGGATACACCATGAAAGAACAATTGAACTGTAAATGCACGATTAGATCTTGACCAAATTTCCAGGTGACCAAAACGTGAACTATTTGAAAATGTCTGATCAAAAAGGTTAATGAAGCCAAAAGCATCTTATACACTATCCAAAGATTTTCGCTTGTTAATTTGATAGTGTATTTCATATTTGAGTCTTCTAGAAGGCTATTATTCCAATTTGGGCTGATGCGTTAAGAATGGACATATTACCGGATTAAAAAGCCATTATTGTCATGTTATAATGGAAAGACTTATACTGATTGGATTCATAGGTTTGATGAATTCAATGAGTTGGGATTCAGTAATAGAAATATCATTATTTTTTCGAGAAATTTGTGTAGATACAACAGACTAAGATGCGCAAAGAAAACATGAATACGATGTTGCAGTAATTATATGTTAATTGGAAAAAAAGCATTCCTCCTGCTTTCATTGACTCAATAGAACATCTGATATTAAATTTTCCACTTAAAGATAAATATGGTGGTCCAGTATAGTTTTGATTGATGTACCCATTCAAGATATGCATGAAAAAAATAATGAAAAAAGTCCGTAACAATGAATCAATTGAAGGATCAATTGTTGAAGCTTATTTATAAGAGGAAGTTGTTTTTTTATACTCACATTATTTGGATTCTAAATATCCCTAAAAAAACTACATGGGGTTGAACAGGGTAAATGTTAATGGTGGAAAAGACATTCAATTATTTGTTTTTAATCAGCCAGATCTTGGCTTTGGTGGAGTTGATGAATGATGTCTTTTAGATGATTAACATCACAAAGAACATACATATGTTCTTCTAAACTGTGATGAAATTACATCAATTCTATTGTGAGTGATTCTATCACTTATTTTATAATTTTTGTTACAGTATGTAAAATTATTTTATTTGAAATTTATATGATAATCATATAAATAAACAACATCATAAAATTATAGCAACTACTCTTGAAGAACGCAGACAAAAAAAATTTCTCAATGGTTTAAAAAACTGGTAACATAAATTATTGGAGGTTTAATATCAATTCAATTTACTATTTATTATATAGATAATTGTTTTACAAATTTTTAAGTGTCTCAACGTGCTGATAAAATTGATAAGCAACTATGTATATTTAGTTAGCCACCATCCAAAATAGTTTAATATTTTAATTCATATGTGGTGAATGGTTTTCAATTTCATACACATGCATTTGGGGAATCCATAGAAACAATGAACAATATAGTTTGTTAGATAGGATCGAATCATAGTGAAACTGAAGTTAACTTTTAGGGAATTCTGGATGAAATTATTGAGCTATTTTATCATTGAAAAAATTAAATAATGGTGTTTAAATGTCGGTGGATAGATACTGAGAGAGGGTTGCATGTTCATCTGACTCATTGAATTGTCTATATTAAATATAAAAGTCTTCTTGTAGTAAATGAACCAATTTTACTGGCTCAACATGCACATCAAATTTATTACCCAATGTATTATGCTTATTCAAGAGACCTGAGTGATCGGTGAAGCATAATAATAATTTAATATCAGGAAAATTAATTTTATCAAATTGTATGTGGTTCTGCTGAAGTGGAAGGAATTGAAAATTTTCAAGAGACTACTCAAAATCCATTTTTTCACAATGAAACGTGAATATCGATGATGACACCCCAAAATTGGGGGTTGATGGTAACAAATATGTTAATGATGTTATAAATGAATTTGAAATGACAAGGGATGTTGAAAGTGAAACTTATATGGTTATTGATGATGTCGAGTAAAAATATGAAGACATTGACATCATCAGATATGAAGATGATGATGAAGGTGAACATTGACATAGTTAAATTTTGGTTATGATGATAACTAATATATATCTACATATAATAGTTATTTTCAACTATCAGCTAACATCAATAATTTTGAGTTTCAGATGGACTCTGATCAATATCATGAGTTAGAGGAGGTCGTGCTACCTTTGGATGAGGGTGATATGTTATCATCTGACCCTCACCCTATTGGTTGTTCAAGAGGTACATGGAGGGGGCACGATCTTGTGTGACTGATGATTTCTAACCCTATCCCCGAGCGACATCCATGTCTTGGCTTTAATCCATGAACACAAGGGTATGGTAACCTGTATATTTTAGTTAGAATTAATTTATTTATATATATATAAATATTTTTTGATTATTTATTAATTTTTCATAGTTTTTAACATGTAGTTGTTAGACATGGGAGTGTTATCTTGTGCAATTATTTTACTCAGCCATGTATCACATGGTAACAGATTCCCGTTGATGTACAGCTATACATTTACAATCATTGGATAGTACTTAAATAAATAATATATATATTGAAATTTATTTTATTAATAACATTATAGTATAAATTATTTTTAGGGTTTATGGTATCTCATCGATGATACCATGCATGATGATAACCATGCAGCATGGGAGGTGGATATGTGTGAGAGTTTGCGTAAGTTTTTGCCCAATTTGGAAATGATGACTATTAAGAAAGCAGGAACAACATTATTTTATGAGTCATGTAGAGCCCACCAACCAGAGTATATGTCATCTATGGTTTGGGATAGATTATGCGCACACAAGCTAGGTGGTGGATTTTAGAGGATTTCTTCATTGGGCCAGTAGAACCGGGGGAGACATGAGGTGACACATCAAGCTGGTAGTCGTACATTAAATACACATAGAGAGAAACTGGTAAGTATTTTTTTTAAATATTTTACATAACATCAAATATAAAAAGTTTATTTTATATTCTTATAGGCAGTCGAGCATCCTGATATTAAAGATTATGATGTTTATCGGAGGATGTACAGTGATCCAGCTAGGAGAGAGATTAGAGGTGATCACCAGCGTCAGATTGTTGTTAGTCTTATTTTTTAGTTTGGAAATTAAATTCATATAATATTTTCATAATTTTAATTTCAAATTTTAATTGAAGGAGTCATATGAGGTTGCGACCTCTCAGGAAGAGGCTAAGGGTCAGGACAAGGTGACTGATCAGACTAGTGCCCACCATTTTGATGGGGCGACATGGATGCAGGCGATTCAGTATGGCTTTGAGAAAGGCCAAGTTGTTCGTATAGGCTCTCCTGTGACTCCTAGTACTTATTATGGTACTACTGCGATGTTGGCATTCTGCTCGAGAGGAGCTCGTGCAGAGGAATCATCTTATACCTCACAGTATTAGGAGCAGTTCCAAGCTCAAAATGACCTTATAAAGAGTTTGCAGAATAATCAAAAAATAGATTCATCACTAGCAGCAGCAGGAGAAGCACCAGCATGAAGAGGAGATGAATCGATGGTATCAGCAGCATCATGAGAAGATGGGGTACATGCGTCGTCTTACTCATAGTTTAGGAATGGAGTTTCCTCCAACATCTCCTTCATCTCCTCCATCTCCTCCAGAAGATGACCCCCAGTGATTTGTTTTATTTTCCAAACATTTGAAGTTAACATTTGTTGACATATAAAATATTTACAGTATCTGCCTTTTATATCAGTGCAAGTATTAAATAATTTATTTTTAATATTTTATGATTTTTTTGTAAATATTTAGAATTTTAATAATTTTATTATTTTATTATTTTAATAATATTAATATCATTGTTTCATTAATCATAATTTTAATACATATATTTTTTCAGTATTATATTTTTTAATGACCTTTTAATTTAATAATAATAATAATAATAATAATTTATGATTTTTTTATATTTTTTTTGTGAATATTAAGAATAATAATATTTCTTTTTTTTATTATTTTAATAATATGAAAATTAATAATACAACAATCATGATTTTATTAAAATTATTTTTTTAAAAATTTATTTTTTATTTGCGATGTGATCTGTTGCGACGAATTCCCATTGCAAATAGCCTAAATAAATTTTATTATAAAAAGTATTTACGACTGGATTATGGGCTTGTCGTAAAAAGTATTTGCGACGGGCCCATCACAAATAGTCGAAATAAATATTTTCAAAAAATTATTTGCGACAAGATTACGGGCCTGCCACAAAAAGTATTTGCGAATAACCCATCAAAAAAAATTTTATATATATAATGTATATAATTGAAGACTTATTTGTGATGGTGAAGTTTCCCGTCTCAAAAGTTATTATTTGCGACGGGCCAGTCACAAATAATATTTTTTGTGACAACTTTTTCTATAATGGGATATTTTCGATGGGACCCTGTCACTAAATATTTTTTGTGACGTGATCCCATTGAAAATAACCCATCTAAATACCTAGAAATCCAGTAGTGAAGCCACCTAAAAAAATAATTTCATGTTCATAATTTCATATCATTCAATATATTACCTCTTCGTTTCTCCTCCCATGCACCTAAAAAAGTTAAATAACTTTTATTATCTCTCATCACACAAATTGCAATTTTTTGTAATGTATTTCTCATCCATACTCTTACAAGTGATACCATAGGGTTGATAAATTCCAACATCTCCACCTGGTGTGAGTCAAATAAATTAGTTTATCCTGAGGAATTTACAAGGTTGTTCTGTGGAATTAGGTTGGTAGAATTTAGATTTGAAAATTATGAGGCTAAATAAAGAGGTCTTGGCTCTCTTTGATGAAAAATTGCATTACTCTAATTTTCACACAAGTATGGTCTCCTCTTCACCCCCCTTAGTAGTAAATCTACTCTGTCATCATGAAATATCAAGGAATGTTCACATAGTTCATCATTTTAGTAGTAATCTTTTCAATCTTCCCAAACATAATATTTCTTGAAGGCTCTAGAAAAGACGCATCTTCTATTCTCTATTACAAGATCTAGTAAGGAACAACATCTCCTATCATGAAAGCTCCAGAAATTGCACAAAATTCATAAGAATTGTTTTTTTCATAAAATATAAAAACTCTTTAATATTTGATTTCAACCCAAAGTATCACCCAATGAAGTAGAAAAACATAAGATAGCTTCCCCCCACAGTTATGTTCAAATAGATTATGCAATTTCACTTTAAGAGCAGGTTAGATAGAGAATATTGGCTTGTAATGTTGCTAACCTAACAGGTTGTTCATGGAATCTATGGGATACAATGATTAAATGTTCAAGCGAGGACATTATAAGAAGAATTTTACTAAAAAGGGGGATTTAAATCCAAATCAGTTCCTCAATCATTTAAAACACATGTACCTTAAGCCCTCATGTTTTGATAGGAATAAATCAAATTCTGGTTCTATCATGTATTGTTTGGTTCTCTCAAGAAGTGACGTGAATGTAAGGAATATGAAAAAATAGGTTCAGAAGCCTTAGGGGAATGCTATTTCTAATATGAAGACAGTGATATGTGGAATGGGATTCAAAAGTCATGGTAATTTTTCATGAAATTTTGAAATAATTAATCATGGAATAGATTCATTTTCAGCTTTCATTTATGTTATGTTTCAAAGAATAAATTTTTTCTCCCATGTACATGAGTTTCAAAATTTTCAAAGATAAGCATTTCAGCACCAATGATTCATAACACACAAAAATTTAAAAATAAACAGACAAAATTTGAAACAAAAACATTTTTTTAAAACATATAGGAAAACAAACAACAAATAAAAATCATAAACTACGAATGATTCATCCCGCACACTTAAATGATGCAGTACCCACAATACTGTCAAATGGAGTTAGCCGATAAGAATATTTGAAATCGAATAATAGAAATCATGAAAATAAAAAGGTTAGGTACAACCTGATGTGGTTAATTGATAAACAGGTTCGAGGAGAGTGATATCCTCTATTATCTCAGATGGCATGGTCCCAAGGATCTTATTCAACATGTGCAATTTAACAGTGAATGGATCATTCTCTCCATACTTCACAATATGCAATGCACCTACAGGATATACATGTGTAACTATAAATTGACCTTCCCATCTGGAATGAAGTTTACCTAGAATTATCATGGGTCTTGAATTGAATAACAACACTTTGCCTCCAGTATGGTTTTCTTTTGGTTGTATTAGTTTATCATGAGCCGCTCTTGTTCTATCATTTTAAATCATGGAATTTTAAAATGGTTCCCTTAATGTTTCTTCTAACTACTATAACTATGATCTTCTCTCTTTCCTAGCAATTTCAAGATCAAGATTCATCTTCCTCAAGGCCCAATATGCCTTGTGTTCCAATTCCAGTAGTAGGTTACAACATTTCCCATAAATAAAACTATCAAGACTCATTCCAATTATGGTTTTTTAGGCTATCATGTAATCCCATAATGTTTCTTCTATCCTTCGGTTCCAATCCATCCTATTTGGATTAAAATCCTTTTCAAAAATTCTTTTGATTTCCCTATTGGACACTTCAGCTTTCCCATTAGTCTATAAATGGTATAGAGTTAATGTTTTATGATGTACCACATACTTTATCAACAATTCATCTATTATCCTATTGAAAAAGTGAGTCCAGTGATAACTAATGATGGCTCTGGGAACTCCAAACATACAAAATATGTTAGCCCTACCAAAATCTCAACCAACATTAGCAACATCAGTCCTAGTGGCTTTTTCTACCACCCATTTAGAAAAATAATAAATAGTATGAAAAATATAATAATTTCCAAATGATATTGGGAAAGGGACCATAATATCTATCCCACAAACTTAAAAAATTTCTCAAAAACTAAGTGTATTTTGGGGAATTTTTTGTCTCTTTGAAATATATCCTGTAAACTGACATTTTTTACACTGTTTGAAAAATATTTGAGAATCTTTGAAAAGTTTTGGACAATAATTTTCATATTCTAAAACCTTACTTGGTTTCCTTTGAGGGAAAAATTGGCCTCCACACCTAATGTGTGACAAAGCATAAATACTGATTCAATTTTATTTTTATTAAAACAACTTATGATCATTTGGATATTGAAAATATTCCAAATAAATGGATCATCCCAAATGTAATATCTAGATTCAGCTTTCAATTTGTGAATATGGTGAGAATTTAAATGATATGGGACCTAAGATGTTACTACATAATTGAACATGTCATAATACCAAGGTACCTCTCCTTCAATGAAGTATAACTGCTCTCTGGGAAGGCGATCATTTAGTGGATCAGTGTCTAGAATTTCAACTTCAGTGGTGTTGGGTAGTCTACTTAAGTGATCAGCCACATGGTTCTCAGAACCATTCTTATCATTCATTTCTATGTTGAACTCCTATAGTAGTATCTTCCATCTCACTATCATTGGTTTTCCTTCTGCCTTCTTCATCATGTACCTATGAGCTGCATGATTATTAAAAAAATGACATTAGTTCCATGTAGATATTATCTAAAACATTCTATCGCCAAAAAAACTGCCAAAAACTATTTTTTTTGTTGTATAGTTGAACTCGGCCACTTATATGGTTTTTGTGGTATATTCCCTAACTTTTAGGCTACATTCAATTCTAAGAGAATGGAATACTCCGACATCTT
This sequence comes from Viscum album, assembly GCA_963277665.1. NCBI lineage: Eukaryota > Viridiplantae > Streptophyta > Magnoliopsida > Santalales > Viscaceae > Viscum > Viscum album. The sequence goes on from OY728152.1 coordinate 917,533,848, forward strand.
GGTTTGAAGCAACACAATATAGCACGAATGGTTCTTCCCAATTGGGTGGTACCATTTTTGGTGGTGTAATAAATCTTTTATTAAACTCATCAAAGGATTCCATACATGAACCATTGAAATTAAAATCAAAAACATTAATAGGTAATCTAGAGAGAGGGAGATAAATCTTACTGAAATCATTGATAAACCTCCTATAGAACCATGCATGTCCTAAAAATGATCTAACATGTTTGACACAAGCTGGGTAAGGCAAGGAATTTATCACTTCAATTTTTTATTTGTCTACATCAATGAATTTCTATGAAATGACATGCCCAAGGAAAATTCCTCTCTAAACCATAAAATGACACTTTTCAAAATTCAAAACAATGTTCTTTTTAATCAATCTTTTTTAAAAAATTTCCATATTTTTCAAACTATAGTCAAAATAATTTCCAAAAACTGTGAAATCATCAATGAAAACCTCCAAGTACTCTTCAATTTGATCAGAAAAATATACTTACCATACTCTTATGAAATGTACCTCGAGCATTATGCAATACAAATGGCATCATTTTTAATGAAAATGTTCCTAAAGGACAAGTAATTGTATTCTTATCTTGATCCTTGGGAGAAATGGGTACCTGAAAACAACCTGATAATCCATACAAAAAGAAAAAAACGATTTATCCCAACCAATATCTCTAGAATCTGGTCAATGAGAGGGAAATGGAAATTATCTTTTTGAGTGACATGATTCAATTTCCAAAAATATATTCACACTCACCGACTATTCTGAATTCTTACAATGATTAATTCATTCCTTTAATTCCTCACAATGGTTAGTCAAATTCTTTCTGGGACTACATGGATGGGGATAAACCATTGTGAATCTAACATGGGATAAATGATCCCACCATCTTGCTGCCTCTCAATCTATTTTTTCACAGACTCTATTAGGGTGGTTTTCAACCACCTTTGGTGTTTTCTAACAGGTTTGGAATCTCCCTCAAGAAAATTTCTATGTGAGAAAATTTTTGGGTTTATTCCTAGGATATCACTAAATCTCCACTCGATAGCTTGAACATTCTCTCTCAAAATATCAGTAAATAATTTTTATTTAGTTTTAGATTGGTTATTATCAATTATTAGTGGTAATTTCTCTCCATCCATAAGTTAATCATATTTTACATTAGTGGGTAGTGGTTTTAATTCTAGATCAGGAAGATGATCAGGGTATGAAACTAAATTTATTTTCCCCACTTCTAATGGTATGACATACTGTACAAAAGAAATCATATCATCTTTATCATCATTTAATAATTTATCAATTTAATCATATTTTACCTCTTCTACAAACAGTAAATCATAATCATTATGTTTTTGGGAATCCATATGTTTAGTGATATTTTTACTTGAAAAAATCTCTCATAATGATAAGAACTGAAGAGAAATACCTGATTCATCAATTGGATCTATACCATCTTCATGGGAGAGTGTGAAGAGTGAATGATCATCTGATGGGTGCCTCATGGATTCAAAAATATTAAAGTGGATAGTGTTGTATCCAAACTCCATAGTAAGTGTCCTTTCATGGAAATTGATGATGGTTTTGGCCATATTCATGAAATGTATCCCCAAAATTATTGGTTATTGTGATGGGATCCTATCATCTTCAATATTCAACACATAGAAGTCTTCAGGGAATAAATGTTCTTTGAATTTTACTATGGCATCCTCCGGAACTCCTACTGGGAAAATTGTGGATCTATTTTCAAGCTGGACAACCACTCTCGTGGGCTTAAAGTCTCCAATATTCAATGAAGTATATACACAGTGAGGAAATATAGTAATTGATGCACCTAAATCACACAAAGCATTAAAAAAATTTAATGATCCAATGGTAAATGGAATAGAAATTGTCCATAGATCTAGAAATTTGGTAGAAAATTATGGTGTGATAAGGGTTGAGACACTTCTTCCCAAACTGATCTTCTCATTCCCTTAATGTCTCCACTTTTTGTTGTAATTATCCTACATAAATTTAGCATACATTGGAATTTTTTTGAGTTCTTCAGGAAGAGGTAAATTGATTTTCAATTTATGGAAGGTTTCCATAATTTCTTTTTGCAGTGTTTCTTTTTGCATCCTCTTTGATTCAATCATCCATGATGGAAATGGTGGGGGTATATCTTTCTAGTCCCATTGTTTCCTTTGAAATGGTGTTTCTTGTTTCTTCTTCCTTATCCTATCATTCACTTCCTGCTCTTTCTTATCTAATTCCTGATGCTTTTTCATAGAACTTTCATCATTTCCATTTTCATTCTACCTTAGCCTAGGTGTTCTTATTTTATGATAAATGGTGGATGGTGGTGGGAATTCATTTCCACATCTTGTAGTTATAATAATAACATTATCTTTTGGGTTTGGGATTGTTTTTGAAGGGCGTTTACCAAGAGTTTTGGTCAGAATTACAATAATACATCCAAAATTGTTGGAAAATTCTTTAACAGTGTCCTTTAAACCCTCAAACCCAGATTTTTGCTGCAGGCTATGAATTGGAGGTTTTTCAATGATGGATGGATTCTCATAAGATATTTGGAAATGGGTTGGTATAAGGTGAGAAGTATTTTTATAATACTACTTTTGTTGAAATGGTGGTGGGTTCTGTAATTGATTCTGGAATGGTGGTTGGTTTTGAAAATGGTTTTGGTAAGGGTGTCTACCTTGATTCTACTGATTTCCAAACCCAAATTGAACTTTGTTAGGATATCTACATCATTGATTTTTTCAGAACTATTTGGAAGAAAGGTTTCCACACATGTTTCCATTCCATGTATTTCAGAACATAGTTAAGTAATGTGGTCAGGTGATGAGAATAAACAATATACCTTAGATCGTTCATGTTGGTCAATGAATTGTTTCAACACAATCAACCTCACCATAATAGTTATCTCTTAAATATAATTTTCTAGTAAGGGTGATGGATGAGAAGTGTTTACCTCATTAATACCTCTTATTCCAATACCACTTTTTCCAAAATGTTGTGTGTTTTTGAAAATCATCTAAATCAATCCCATGGGTTCTTCTGGGGACTTGTCAATTATTGCACCTTGAGATGATACATCAAGAAGGTTTTTGTCAATGTCCAGTAGTCCTTAATAGAATATGACATGAAATTGATTTTCTTCAATGGCTTGATGTGGATATCTGGCACATAGCTTCTTAAATCTCTTCTAGTACTCGTAATGGGTTTCTCTAGATGATTTTTGTATCGCATAGATTTCTTTCCATATGGCTATTCTTATAGTGGTGGGGAAGAATCATTGCATAAAACATCTTACCATGTCATTAAAATCAAGAACGTCTCCAGGTAGTAGGCTATACAACCATTATTTTTCGTCCCCATCAAATGACAATTTAAATTCCTTCCTCTTTACCTGCTCCTCAGCAACTCCAAAGGGTCTCAAATTTGTGCAAACATGTGTGGGCATGGTAATGTGTTTGTTTGGATCTCCACCTAACAAAACATGAAACATTGAAAGAAAAGGAATCATGTTAGGATTCATCTCAAAATCATTTTGATACACTATCAAGACAGGTTTATTGTTTTGATTAAGGAATTATGGTGCATAGTGGTCTCAAATAGTTAGGTTTTGATTTTCAGCCTTGATGACATGTTCAAAGTGAACACTAGTAGATTCCCCAGAATCTGCAAAGGAAATTTCTTCAAATTCATATTTAAAATTAATGTATATTAGTCTATTTAACATGGTTATTTAAATTTCAGGATCTCTGGGTAAAGGTTCAGTTTTTGAGGTTATAGTCATACAATTTTGAATAGAAAAGATGAGAAGATAGAAATGAAAAGAAAAGAGATGTTGACACTAACTCTCTGGAAATGGAACCATTTTTTGACATGTTTCTATCATGTGATGTGGAAGAAACAATTATTTACTAAGTTAAAATATATTATAGAGGTTATCCTAGGTTTTCTCCATAGGGGAGTTCTCACCAATTGTGTTTGTCACTTAAATTAAGAGGAAGAAGTGATGTTGTTTTAAAAATTGATTGATTTTAAAAATACAAGAAAGAAACTAAATAATGTAAACCAATTAAGTGAGTGTTTTAAAATAATTTAAAAATGATGTGATTAAAATTAGTGATATGAAATGGTGATCAGTTTAGGGTTGGATTTCTAATTGTAATTCTATCATAGTTCACTTTAACCAATTCTCTTCTGTTAAATCATTAAGAGTGAGCATCCACAATCATTTCTTCTCACTAACTTGATAAAATAATAATGTGAGATTAAACCATACTAAAAACTCAAATTTTTCTACTCTCCTTCAAATGTGTAATTGGGTTTTAGCTAATACCCAAAATTATTATATGCAATTCCCAATCGAGCCTTGTTTATCCCAATCACTCAATAACATTCACTACTCCTAACACACGTACCAGTGATCACCGAGTACTTCACCCCTAAGTCTAAGTATATTCCATAGTATTTAAAAAACAACATTATAGAGGGAAATATTCACCATTTAACAAATAAAAATAAACAGCAGAATCTAAAATCAGATATAACCATACATGATAAAAAAACTATTATAAAAATTGAAACTGATTTGCTGAAGTGAAAAGAAGATATTAAAACAATAATTGAAAGAACTCAATAATTAAAAAAGGGTAAAACTACCCATCCCCAATCAATCATAATATATACTCCACCATGGTAAGGGTAACTGAGTTCAGGGGGGAAGAATAAGTCATTAAAAATATATAAAGAACAAAAGAAAGAAAACCAAAGAATAGAAATGTTGATCCTCTAAAATATGTCTTCCTAATGTTTTCCTCAGTTATGCCCCCCATCTGGCCAAAACACCCTGAGTTCAGTTCTTATATAATTTTTGTAATTCTGTTTTTTATATACCCTCATAATTTAAAAGCATTTTTATAGGTTTTAAAGGTAGATGAGGCTTGATTAGTGTGATTAACTTCTTCTGACCGACAAACTCTTTTCACCAACTCAACTTGGACTCACCCAAAGGATTACTTAATGAGCTCCATATTTTAAAAAATATAATGTGAACCACCTTACGAAATTATTCTTTCTAAAACATCAATAATAATCTCATCAATAGGTCGGTAAAATGAGATATTCCATATTTAATGCAGTGGGGTCCATTCTGCCAGCCAAACTGATTTCTCTATTTGATTGATTTTTCTGTACCATTGGTTTTTAAATTGGGTCTTGGTCGAGAATAAAAATTTGAAACCAATGATTATATGAAGAAAAAAAAGGATTAATTTCAATTGAACCAATATGATAATAGTTAATCTCGAAAAATAGAATATATAAAACTGTAAATTTTATAGAATTACCCCATTTTCAGATTTAAGCCCAAAAAACACCGAAAACACATTAATGATGAAAATAGTCAAATTAAATAATTTGGAGGGATTAAATCCTTGAAAAAATATTAATTATTATGAAAATATTAACCCTATCAGGTCTTTATAGATGGACTCTTCACATTATATCGCAAGTTATTCTCTCATTGTGCTTTTTCTTGAGTCTAAAAAGAATTACTGTCTTCCTTAGGGAATCTTTTACTATGATTCTTTCTAATAAAAAAAATATAAACCATAATTAATTTTATTAAACCTGTTGTTTTTATTTATTGATTATCTTTGATCATGCACCATTATTCTCTTGTAATAAAAACCATGTTAATAATGTGAATCTCAACACTATACTTCAACATTGGGTAAACATCAAACGGTTTCCTTATTTCTAATTATGTTCCTCATTGTTAGAAGCTTCCAGAGACAAGTTTTTAATCCACTAAAATAATATATTAACTATTCTATCATGGTTGATGATAAAAAAAATCATACAATGATGATCTTGTAAAATATTCCACATTAGTACTAATGGATTTTGATTTGTAATTTTTAATATCACTGAATTTTATTTCAATTATTAGGATTAGTGTTTAGATAAATTAATTATATTTAAATTTATTATTAAAATATTCTTAATACATTATTACAATATCTACCTCTTTCCCCATATTCATGATAATATTATACCATTGATCAACTTTATTTTCAAAAAAATAAATAGCCAATATTATTTTTTTAGGTTCAATTAAATATATATTAAGAAATATCATTTCGGTATCCCTGATACATTTTTCTTTAATTAGTATATTTTCATACCCAAAAAATGAATAATTATATTGCCTTATGATTGAGTAAATGGGGAAATTATCCTTTCTTTTCTCATTAATAATCTCTTTCTGATTTATTAAAAAATAGATCTTCATGATAAATGAAAATTGACTTCTCATCCAAGATCACATTCTATTCAGGTTCTCATTATGTTATACATTACATTATCCTCCCCATTCCTTTTAAACATGATTCATTAATGTTCCATATATTTTATAAAATTAAAGATCACAGTGTGAGAATAAAAAAATTAATCAATGTGAAAAATAATATAATCAAAAAATTATCTTAATGATGTCTTAAATTGTAGCAACTTCATATAAATATATGACACTTTAGGTTCATCCGAACATTATTTCATTCCATAATGTTTTTTCTATTGTTCAATCGTCAATATTATCATATCTAATTCTCTAGAAAATAATTACTTCTTTCTCGGTTACATAATTAGGTTAACCAATCAATTATTATATTAATAATACATCATTTTAAATAAACATTCAAAGCATCTCCCTATAATAAATAACAAAAAATCGTAATGCATTAATGAATTTTTTACTTCATATATGATAAAAATAATTTGTTAATGATCTTCAAATTGTTTGAAAAACATATTCTCACAGTTCCATTATTAGGTATACCTTACAATGACTCCCGATTTCACATTATATTTTACCAAAAGAAATATTATATTATCATATTCTATTAAACACATATTGAAAATAGAGTGCCTAAAAACACTATACCACCCTTATAATTAATCCATTTAATTTAAACATAAATATATATTTATTTATATTAAAAAATTAATATAGAAATAAAAAATTAATTTAACATTATCAACACTAATGCATTGATAAAATTAAATCATTATAGAAAAAAATTAAATTATGTTTTCTGTAATATATAATTTCTTAAAATATTTTTTTAATCTTAAACGATGTTTACTATATTATGTTTATAAAATGATTTCAATGTAATTTATTATTAAAATATATAATAATTTATGTTAACATCAATCAAATAAACATTACTTGTAATTTATTTATTTTAGTTTTTTTCATAAAATATATATGTTTTATAAAATTTATTTATATTATTATATTAAAATATAATGTTTTCATATTTTAAAATTTAATTATATAAATTTATTTTAATATTTTAAATAATAATTTTCCAAACATTCTTGGTGGCTTGTATAAAATTTAAGCCTAAAATTATATTACAAAAAAATATTATTTCCCATATTAAAATTTTTGCATTTCATGGAATGAAACATTTCATAATATTTTGATTTGAAATTAAATTGGTATAATTTAAACTAAGGAATATAAATATATTTTTAAATATATATATATATACATATAATTATCTCTAATTTAAATAGTTAGTAATGTTAATTAATATTATGCAAAATTGATTGAAATGATTTTATCTACAAATGTATTTTTTAAACACATTATATATTTTAACTTATAATAAATTATTCTTATATTTAGAAAATTAAATGGATTATGTAGATTCTATATTCATATTTAGGATATACAAATTGGGTAATAAGTTTAATATTATAGTTTCACTAATGAAATAATTTTTATTTTATATTTTAATCATCATTAATAAGTGTTATATTGGGTAATAAAATATGGATAAAATTTTACATAATAAATTTGATAAAGATATTTTATAAATTATGATTATTTGTTTAAAATTAATATAAACATTTCTCGAAAAATATTTTTCCTTATTAATCACAAAAATATCATGTGAATTTATTATTTTCCCAAACAAACAATTTATTTACAATGATTTTTTACAATTTTTCAGATAAAATGATCAAACAATTAAAAACATTAATCTACACCCATAATAAAAAATCAAATTAACCAATTAAATTTACTTCATATAGATCCCATATATATTTTTTCATTCTTATATCCTTGACAATATTCCATAATTCAGTTATTTCAAAATGGAACTCCATGAGAAGATCCAAATTATCAACATAATAATTACATAACATTTTACATTCTTTCATTTTCATCCTCTTTCACATTCCCCTAAACCATTAAAACTATACATGAATTATAATATTATAATATAAAATATATTGAATTTTTTTATATAGTTTATATAATAATTATTTTTTTTCGTTTCAATCAATTGAAACATTAAATTGTGTCTACTAATTGTCTCTTCTATGAAGGAACGTTTTTCCCTCAAAATCATTCATATATGGTTCTAGAAATAGGTTTTATAAACAGATATATTATTTATGAATTGATTTATATATATTAAATATAAATTATAGATTCCATGTGTAAAATTTGAAATATGTGATCATTTTAGAACTAACCTCCTAAAACAAAAACACATTGACGAAATACGATGTATTTATAAGTGAAACAATTTTTTTCCATTTTCGTTATTAATAAAATTCTTCCAAATTGTTTTTCATCACTATAATTAATTATATATAATCTTATTATACTTTTCTAACAAAGATATTATATTAAAATAAACTATTTCATATCCATACTCACATTTATATTGTATCATGTTCTTGTTCATTATTTTTAACCCCCAATATTATTAATTTTATAAATGTATATAAATGATGTATTTGGGAATCAATAATGGATATTAATAATTATGCCATAATTTTCTTGTTTGACTAATTTTAATATGAACATTAAACTTTTAGTGACCCATAATTTACATAAATTGTTATTAGAATTGATGCACACTTATTACAATATATAACAAAACCAGGAATGGACCGTATATGTATAGTGTATTTAGAAACTGTGAAACATAAACAACTGGTTCATAAAGCGTCTACAATGTCTCCTATATATTTCATCATATCTATAGTCCCTTTTGACATATCTTACTTAATATCATTCTTCCTAACCTGGGGAAAGAAAACATACAAAAGGGTGAGCTCAAATGCTCAGTAAGGGTAAATAAAAGAAATATCAATCACATCATATACATAAGAACATAACTTTTGGAAATCTTAACCTGCAAAAGAAATCATAATTTCATAACATGGGATAAATCATATTAGTGAAATGTAATCCCAATAATCATAACATAAAACAAGAAACTTTGTGGATTACACACATAATCATAGAGAATCATTTCTTATTAGTCAAGACTCATTGCCAATACTATCTTAGTGGACAATGTCCATTTCTGAACCGAGTTCACTCCTCATTTCAGTCATGTTTCACTAAACCGGTCTAACCTGCCATTCCAGCCATGTATATATCATGAGATATATAATCTTTACCCAATTCATTGGAGGGAGATATAGGTCCCACCCATCTCATAATGATACCATTCTTATGTGTGCCACAAAATCATAAACCATACATCATAGCATAACCCATGTAATAAAAATAGGAATCTTAAACATCATGCCATCATAAAATAATACACATAAGATAAAAAGAAAACATAAAAATAATTCCATCATAACATTATCAAATAAATGTAAAAGTAGGGATAGAAACATAACCCTATATTATCTTAGATGGGAAATAATTTTCATAAAACACTTGAACTCCATTGTTGAGGAAAATATCCTTTCTACTTTAAAAACTTTTTCCTTTCTTAACATGTAATACAGTTTTAAACTAAAAGAAGTTGATTAAAAATAAACATGAAAACATATAAAGGACGCTTCTTGGATATAATGTTTTAAAAATCCATTCATGTCGTATATGGTAAAAAAACATTCTTCTCGTACTTTTGTCGGAAAAGTCAAAAAGTACCTAGTACGAAAAACGACAAAAGATTCCTTTCATATCTTTTACTAAAAACTCACCAAAGGGTAAAATTTGATTTAAAGAATTTTATGTGGATGGAAGTAATATTACATATTGAGGAAACATTTATGTGGATGATAAAATACACCCCAGTAAATACCGAAGTATAAACAATCTCGGATAAAAATGAGATTGTGATATTTCCCTTACCATAGGTCTGATATGATTTGTACGTGTCTGAACCTCCTGTATAATGATTTAAATAATGTTATTGAATTATTCCTGAATCATACTCATTGTTATTATATCACATATGGTCATATTCTTAGCTTCTTATTAGTAATATTTCATTACAACTTGTTATTCGGGTGTTTATTACTTTTTGTTCTTATGCGTGTTTTGTCGAATAAATTCTTATTCTTCTCTTTAGGTTATAAATACCTCATTTTCAGAATGTTATTAGTGTAATATATATCATATTCATTCATTCAATTCATATATATAATCATTATGCACTAAAGATCATGTAGAACGAGTCACATCACATCGTGGAGACGGTATTCCGTACGTACGCACGAGCGATGATATCGTTCCCATGATCATGGAATTTTATTGGAGTGTATGTATAATATTTCAGAATCAATATCACTTTAAAATAATCACATATATTCATTATTTACACCATTATACACATCCATGTAAGGTGGTGGTGGAAAATAGATTACACCACGGCGTGGAGACGGTATTCCGTACGTACGCACGCGCGGTGATTTCATTTTCCGTAGGATGGATAGATCGTGAAATAGGGTTGTTTCATAATTATAATTACATATAAGTATATAAGTGATACTTATGTTATTACTTCATAATGAAAAAACTAAAGAAGAAGAAGTGGAAGAAGAAATAAATATGAAAGAATCGGTAACGGACATTACCTCTTCTTTGAAGTGCTTCTTTGAGACCTCCTTTTAGGGCAGTAAAATTGGTCTTTGAAGAAGACCAGGACCTCTAGGATGTCTCTAGGGAAGTGGAGAGGAGAAAGTGGCAGGGCTTGGCCGAGCATGAAGGGTCAATGTGGTGTGAGGAATAGGTGGAGGAGGTGCCCTTTTATAAGGGAGGAGAGGGGCTCCTTTGGAAAAACTAAAAATATTATTTTATTATAAACTCAATTTCGGTTTTAAATAGCTCCAAATTTATTTATTTTGAAGATAAGGTAGGTATGGGTCTAAATACTCTCATCCAATAGAATTTAGACAAGTTTAGGTTCCTATTTTAACCTTATCATTTAGATTTAACATTAAGTTAAATAATTTTACTTTTACTGTGTCATCTTGTGTTCTTATACTATAAAGTTAATAAACTTACTATAAGCAGCCAACCGAACCCCATGTTGTTTATTATTAATATATATAACCTTATCTAAGTCATTTGGACGAATCTTAGATTTTGAGGAATAAAATAACAATTAATAATATAATATTTTTTTAAAAAAATATTTTATGTCAATTTTGACACTATTTAGTAATTGATTTTTGTGAAACTAATAACAGAATGATTAGTTCGAAAAAAGTTAATTAAATAAATACTTAAATGTCATAGTAACCTATAAAATTAGTCTAATTCCAAAAAAGTCTCAAATTAAATTTATTTTGGTATTTATAACATCAATTATGTCAATATTTCATTAATAAGATAATTACTGCATCATCTTTGTGTCATAAATAAATTAAATTATATAATGTCTAAAAATTACAAAACAAATACAATTATGTAGGAAATCTTTTTATATTTCTAATGAATATTTATAGTCTAATTTATCATAAATATATCTTTATATTGAAAATTATATAATTATTAAACTTTGATTTTAACTATTTTAACCCTTCTTTAAATAAATTAATAATAAATGTCCTAATCTAATCCATGTGGGCCTAAAGGGTCATATTTTATTCCTAAGTTTGTTTTTGGTCGAATGAAACTTATCCAATAGAATTAGTACATGTGTTAGGATAATAATAATATCATTTTTACCCTTAATTACCCTATTTACTTTTAACCGAGGTAAATAAAAGTAAAAAGTTACTATTCACCAAAAATTATTTTCATCTCATTGAACCACATTTTACTGACGTACATCAGCCGTGTCTCTCGGATTTTTGAAATTACACTCACAAGAGTGGTAAAATTATTTTTTATGTAAAATTCAAATTTTTTAACTACTACTTAGTTGTTTCACTATTCATCAAAAATTGAATGTTTTCATAAAAAATACCAAAATTTCACCCTAGGCTAATTTCGATATTCTGAATCCAAAAATGAAGTCCATTTTGAAAAATAAAATTTATAAAATTTCAAAAAGTGGTTATTATTATTCATAACGGCTAGTTTTAATAATATTTTAATAGCATATCATTGTTTAGTGAAACACGGTATTGCGTACGACGCAAACTTTCGAGGAAGGTCACAATTGCGTGTAAAGCAAGCCATGCTAGTGTTGTGTGTAGTGAAATATTCCTTTTATGATTTATAAAAACAAAAAATTTCACATAAATTTATCGGGTGTTACAAAACACATTAATTAAGATAACATTTTCCATATGTTAAAAATTACCTAATGAAGTATATCACTAACCTCATCATCTTGAAAAATAACTAAAATAATTATTAACTGAAATTATAAAATTTTAATGGATTAAAAATATTGAAATAATGTAAAATTTTTATTCGTAATAATTAACTTTTGGAGAATAATGAATGAAAACCAAATGATTACAAAACACATTCAAAATAAACATTATTTCTGACAAACTTTATTGAAAATAGAAAAAACTAAATAATTTAAAAATTGTAAATAATTAAAAATGATTCTTATAAATGTTTATATATGTCAATATTTTTTTTAAATAGATAATTAATATTGTTATTTTTTATACAGATAATTATCTCACTCTAGTGGTTGTCAGAAACTATTCAATGTTTTTCTTGTCTCGATTTTAAATTCCATGGGATATAGTTTTTATTATACAATATGTTTTATATTGAATGGTCTTGAAAATGACTATCTAATATTTTTTATCATGATCCTCTCATTATTCATGGTTTTTAATGGTTAATTTAAGTCCACATCCTGCAAGTTATTTTATTAAAAATCATTTAACAATATAATGTTTTGCGCTAAAAATATTTTCTCCAATTTCATTAAAAAAATTCATAGAACTATTTTTTCAATATTAATTTCTTCTACCAAATAAATAATTTTTATATTATTTAGGAATTATTTTTTATATCTACATAATTCATAATTATAACATCATTTTCAAAGGATTTGTACCTCAAATATTATTTTATAATAATAGGTTTTGTTGTCACAATTCCAAATTCTAACAATAGAATTATATTTATGAAACAATAATAAATTATAAGCTGTATATTCAACATATTTTTTATATTTTATTATGAACTATCTTTTAACCATTAAATTTTACATTTAATTTCAATTTATTACTCATTAAAATGATTTCATTAATATATCAACCCTTTAGAAAGGATTATTTTCCAAACCTCATTTTAAAATGGAGACATCTCAATTGCGATAACACATATGATAAATTTTTAATGTATTAAATACCAATTCCAAATCCTTATTCTTCCACCTAGATAATCTCTGTAAATATTATTTCTATATAAATATCATCAAAATTAATATTTTATAATCTATTAAAACAATTTTTTTTCAAAAAAAGTACATAAAAAATATAAAAAAGTGAATTACTTTTTTATTCATTTATGTTATCGTAGGCTACAAATTTTTTGTATATCCCGATATTTATTACATAAATGAAAAATCTTATATAATTTATAGTTCTTTCTAGGTCAGATACATAATGAGTTTTTGTTATTAGATGTGTCCTGAAGAGTCTCTAACAGATTTTGGAGATGTTTTGTTGCTAAAGGCCACAAGAATGACGATTACGCATTGTGTGACTGAATTACATCATGTGAATTTTGGATTCTCTACATATCATGGAATTTTAACTTAGTGTAGACATTATATACAGTGTGAAGATGAGTTTCTTGTTTTGTAAAATTTTTGTGGTTAGAAATATAAAATAAAATGAAGAGGTGGTGAGTTTTTGATGAAAACTAACCCCCGATTATTAGACCACATGAAAGAGGATTATACATCAAGTAATTCCCTGATCATGTGCATTGTGTAAAAAATGTTCAAACCCTTATTCATTCAGCCATCGTATAATTTTTCTTCTCGTTTTGTGTGTACCATTGGTACCCTGAGGTGTACATTGATCCCTTTCACTCCCACTTTTATCTTTTGTTACTGATGGGTGTTCATTGATGATTTTTGGTCGAACCATGGTGAGTTAACTTCTCTTTATCATCCTCTTTATTCCATTATTCTATTAGTGATCCAAAGTTGATGTGTTTCATTTTTTGAGGTTTTATTTGTATGTGTTTATTCAGAGCCTTTGTGGGGTTTAATTTGATCTACATTTATCGAGGTTTGGTTTTGATTTGTGAGTGTGCTTCTTCTCCCAATAGTGCATAGAAATTGGAAGTATCTTTTAAGGAAGGATTCTAATTATTTTTCTATATTTTGAATCATGAATGAGGGGTTTTTTTTTTATCTATGAATCATGGTGGTTCCAACCAAATTGAAGATAAATAATTGTTTAATTTAAATTGAGGTGAATATGGACTTTGATTGGCATGTTTTTTATATAATTGATATTGATTGTGAAATTGTGATTGTTTGGTCTTAATACCTCGCTGAAAATTTTGGATGTTGGTGGATTTGTTTGTGTTGGATACATCTGTTGTGGTTATTGAGTTGTTGATATTTTTGGTATCACCCTAAAATTAAAAATAGAAAACCATGTATACTTTATTAAAGAATTGTTTTACCCATGATTTTGGTTTCTGTTAAATTCCCCCAAGGAAAAGTAGTGTAATGTGGTAAAGGTCTTTTAAACACGTAAAATGTTTTTTATGGTATGTACCTATGGGGATATAGATTTCATATGGTTTTATAGTGGTAAGATGATGGTAGTGGTATGATTATACTGCCAGGTGTCGAAACTAGTTGTGTTGCCTTATATTTCAGGATGTGTTTGTGAGTAGGGGTTTTGTTCTAGTAATTATAATAGTATGGGCATGATGACATAAAGGGATAGTAGTGATTGGTATGGGTGCTTCACAGTTAATAACATGCAGAAACATTCACTCAATTTTAAGCATTTCATATATGATATATCATGATTGGGTATTAAACATACGGGTCAGGGAATGATGTGTCTTTAATGTGTATCCAAATTAATTTATTATCATTATAACCATATGAAATTACATTTACTATGTCTCATGTTGGGTTTTGGGATTAATTGTTTCCTAGCTAGTTATGGAAAAATAAATATTCATTTATAAAATATTATAATGGCCTGGGTTGGTTTGGTTATGGGAATGGAAGTCGTAAAATAAATTTCATTGGAATTTAGAATGGGTTTTATGACATGATGTGTGGTGTTATGCATTTTGAGGTAGATAAAAAGGTGGTAGTGTTGTGAGATGGTTTTTTGTATGAGAACCCATAGTTTAGGCTTGATTGTTTGATATCATATATATATATATATACTTATACATCCTTGTTATTTATATTAATAACACATCCACATTGAGAACTATGAGCCAAACACCCACATAATCACGTAGGGGTTGTCTTTCCAAACATCTCAATGGAAGGATGGATTTCTTGAAAACCACTATTACCCTTTCCATTTTCTTGGAGTTTATGGACTAGGTTGAATCATTTTGTATTTTGTAATATGTGGTAGCACATATTTCTATTTTTTGGGTGTTTTACTTTATTTGTCTTTAGGATGAGTTGTTTTTTGGTTTCCTCAATGTATTTAGGATTAGTCTTTATGTGCATTCCAAAGTGTATTTAGGATGAGATGTGATTTGTTGGAAGTCCTAGGTGTGTGAGGGAGAGACATGTTGTGTGTCCCGGAGTGTGATTGGGCGGGATTTTCTATACGGCCCAGGTGTGTGTAAATGGGATGTGTTTTGAGGCTTAGGTTTATACAGGCAGGATGTGTTGTGAGTCCCAGGTGTGTGGGGGAAGGAAGTGATGAGGTTTATTAAGAACAGGTTGGAGTTCCAAGAAATTGATTTTTTTTTGTGGTTTGAGAGAGGCTAAATAGTGTGAAAGTGGAGTGAGGTACCATATCACCGATGTTATTTATATTATGTTCCATGGTTTGAGTTACTTGTTGACTATTAATTAGTGAGGTTGGATGGAATATTTACCTTCTTATGTTCTGTTTAGTTCTGCTGTTTTTTCATGCCTTTATTAGTATGCATCTTGCACATGTGGATGAGAGACTTCTTTTTTTTCTACTGAGTATATGGGTATGCTAACCCTAGACATATAAAATGATTTTCTTCTTTCCATAGGTATTTTCCAGACTGTGATGGGCATTAATAACTCATATGTAGATATTTTCTCTATCGCTTCATAGTTTTGATGTTGGATATTAACATTGGATAATTTCATATTTTTATGAGTTATATATTTAACATGTATATGGGATGGTTTTGGATTTCATTATATTATATCATGATGTTTCTTGTGGATGCTCTATCATATCTTCAATTATTATTTTATTATAAATGGAAATGTCAGCCATATTTTGATATACGAACACCGTTTGAGCTAGTCTATAACCTAGCACCTTCTGGAGGAAGCACCCGGTGGGTCACTATCTCTCTTTCTTCATTTCCATCCCTAGGTAGGTATCTATAGAGGGTGGGGTTCATGAAAAATTTTATTATAGATGATGTTTGAGAGATTAGAATTTTTTTAGGTATAGGTATATTGAGGGTTTTTTGGGATGATTTGGAAACAATTCAAGTTATCCTTTGTGTGTGACCCAAGCTATGGAGACTGACTAGGACATGAGATTTCGGGGGCCCCCTATGATCTAGTTCATAGACTTTGATCTTATTTAATAACGGAGTAATAGGGTTATTCATACTAGGTATAGGTAGAGTACAGGTACATGAATCATATTGACTTTTGTTCTTATTTGAATTGTTTTGTATTGATAACTTTAAAATGGTTTCAATTAGTAAAATTAATTAAAATAAATTTTCATAAAATTACATTATACTCAGGATAAGGAAATAATTGTATTCCTTTCTACTATGACTAATGGAAATCATTTTCATCTGGATCAGTTAGAGGATTTTTAATAGGATGGTTTATTTTATGCATGTCGTGTTGATCTTATTGATGAGGATGATCAATTATATAGAACATTGCATGCTTTCCAGTGGAAGTATTTGGGAATGTAAGAGGGAGTTGTTTCTGAAATGTATAAAACAAGGTTGGATAAAGGATCTAGAGATCACGATCAATTGGATTTCAACCCTGACAGAATACAGGGTCCTTTTGAAGGATAGTCACATGAAGGTTGTTGTGCGTCAGTAGTGGATGTTGTATCTGGGACAGTTTACGGACGCATATGTGTTGTGGGTAGACTTCCATAATGAGTTTTGGTATGCTATCTTTTCTTCTACCATGATGGTGGAGAAGAGGTAGGTGTTACACTCCCTTTAGATGTGGGGTAATTAAATGCGTGTTCTTTTCATCATGTCAAAGGAACTTCTAATAATTTTCCACGATCGGTTTCCAAATGTTGGGTCTCATAAAACAAATCATGAGGAAGCACTACACCCTTCTATCTAGTATGATATTACTCCTTTTACGTTGTCGATATATTTAGAGGTTTATCAAATATATGAGGTTATTGAGAATATTCAATTAGAGGGAGGTCTACTAGGATAGTGGAGCTAGTATGGATCATTGATAGGTAGATTTTTCAGTGGAATATATCAGGTTCTAGGAACATCGATGTTTCGACCGGTGGGGAATTGACCTTATCTACATATGTTACATCCTTTTATAGTTAGTGGTCACCATTCCATTCTTCCGGGATTAGGGATGATTTGTTTCTACTATGGGGTTCATGAACATATTTAGAATTAATGCCCAGTGGCTGGTAGAGGTCACCATGGTAGAGGTGAATATGCCCAGCTTCTGCCTCTAAAACTGTTGTCGATGAGATAGTTTCAGCAGCAGTGACAATAGGATTTGGATTTTCTGTGGGGATATAAGGCATGTATAGGTCATCCATAGGATTTACCTATGGATAAGATACCACGGACTTAGCATGTCTGTGGAGGTGGTTATCCGCAAGAGGTATATAAGTTTGGTGTGGCAAGTTTCACGTAGTGGAGGCATCATTTTTAGAGGGGTCCAAGATTTTCAAAGGTATGATAAACTTTTTCACTAATAATAAATGTGACTTGTTTGATTTAAGAGCTTCTCACTCCATTGTTTCACCCACTCTATACCATGATCTAGGACTAGAAGTAGAGAGTCTTCATGTTCCCCTAGTGTTGAGTACACACGTTGGAGTCAAAACCATCTTGTTTGATGTGTTCCATGGGATTAGACTGATGATGGGACTGCATCAGTCCCATGGGGATATCTTCATACTATTGATGCAGTCATACGATGCTATACTCATCAATGACTAGTTTTATTCCATGCATTATTTTATCAACTGATTTCAAAGTAGAGTCATGGTTTCAGATGTGGATGGTCAATGTGTGGTTTTCATTGGTGAGCTATGTTTTTATGTGGGTATTCATTATGTAGATACACTTATTTACTTATTGAATTATCTGTTTATTGAATCAGTGGGAGCTGAAATGGTAGAGTTTCCTATGATCCTTGGGAATTTCATAGACTTTTTCACAAAAAAGTTGTGATGTCACCCCTCGACGTGATGTTGATTTCCAGATAGACTTATATCCTAAAGATTCTCCAATTTTTATGGATCTTAATCGGTTTGAACCTTAAGAGTTACAGGGGTTGAGTATTCCGATAGATGATCTGATGATGATGGGTTTCATCTATCCCCAAGTGTTTTTATGGGGTGTTCCAGTGTTGTTCTCAAAGAACGTGGACGATGGTCTGAGGTTACTCATAAACTACCAAAGGTCAGATCGGGTGATGTTCAAGAACTCTTACCCTCTACTAAGGATAAAATATATTTTTGACCAGCTGAGATGGGAAATTTGGTTTTCAATGATCGGTATGAAATCTAGATAAAACAATTTGAGGGTGAAATATAGAGATATCCTGAAGACTGCTTTCAGATACAGGTATGGGAACTTTAAATTTGTAATCATTCCATTTTGTGTTATGAATGCACCAGCCATGTTCATGGGGTTTATGAACATAATATTCAACTAGTCCATAGATCATCTTATCATCAATCTTCATCGATGATATCATTATCTACTCTTAGTTAGAGGAGGATCACACTGAGCATCTCAAAACATTCTTGCAGGTTTTGCAACTCCACCAACTCTATGTAATGTTGTACAGGTGTTTGTTATATACATAAGAGATGCATTTCCTCAGGAATATGGTGTCTCAATAGGGTGTGGCAGTAAACCCATTAATTTTTTAAGTAGTCGTTTCATTGGAGGTACCCAATAATGTGGTAGTGGTGGAATATTTCCATAGTATATCTAGCTATTGTCGATGGTTTACCAGATTTACCTCCTATTATAGCATTGTTAACATTTATTACAAGAGTGGACCAATATTTTTTGGGGTTGATCAGTGTTATGTAGCATTTTGTTACCTGAAGTGGATCCTAGTCCGTTCCCCAGTGATAATCCTCCCAAATAATGGAGTTATTACTGTGGTGTTTTACAATGCTTCTCGTTTGGGTTTGTTATGTGTGATGATGTGGAATAGTGAATTGATATCTTTTGAGTCTATATTGTTATGTATTCATGAGAATAACATTTAAACCAACGATCCAAAGAATAAGCATTCGGTTTTGTGAAGAAGTTGAGCTGTACTTTATCTATTAGGGTGAACTTTGTTGTCTTCACGGGGAATAAGACTTTGAGGTATATCAATTCTGATCATGACCTGAATTTGAGATAGTAGAGGTGTATAGAGTTTCATCAAGACTATGATTTTGGGATCACCTACACATTAGGAATGAGATATGTCATAGTAATGGTTTTGAGAAGAAAGGCATGGTAGGAGGCTATTTGGGAACGTGTGGATGCTTATAAAGTGATGGAGGAGTTATCATCCTATAACATAGATGAATGAATGAATGGTGGTATGGTTTGTTTGACTCAAATGACGGTGACATATTGTATTGTGAAATTGGTGGAGGATTCCCAATAGAGAGATTCATATGAAGTGGTCTTGTGCGATCATGTTGTCTATTGTGATGCTCTAGAGGGGTTGTCAAAGGGAGTTTCGAATTGGATGTCCTTTCATGGAATGTTATTTTTTCGGTAGAAATTAATTGTGGATTCATTCATGAATTTTATATCTCATACTTGGAAGTAGATTCATGAGTTTCCAAGATGTTCCATGTCATAAAGATGCCGTTTTGGTGTCTCAATATGAAATGGGAATTGGGGGAATTTGTGGCATTGGACTTGGTTTTCCTGTAGGTAAAGCCCAAGATTCATGTTCTTGGTTGTTTTTTGTAGCTATGGGTTGTTCATGAGTGGAAATACGATGAAATCTTCTCAAAAATTGTCACCGGTATACCCAAAGAACAAGGAGGTTATGATTTCATCTTAGTAATTGTATATCATTTTATAAAATCTGACCACTTCTTTGTGATCAAAGAATTTGTTGTAGTGGATTCCTTAGCTATGATGTTCATTAATGAGTTAGTACGGTTTCATGGAGGTAAGTGGTCGATTATTTCATATCGAGATGCATGTTTTACGTAATGATTATAGAGGGGATTACAACATTATTTTGGAACTCGATTACACCTCAACACAACTTTCCATGCTTAGACCGATTGGTAAAAACAACAGACTATCAAAATGGTGTATAATATGTTGTTTCTATGTGTTTGGGACTTTGGTGGGACTTTTTTATGAAACTTGTCCAATTAATAGTTTTTGTATAAAAATATATATCACTCTTACACTATAATGGCTTTGTTTGAGGCATTTTATAGAATATCGCATTGGTCATCGTTGTTCTGGATAGAGGTTGGGTAGACAACAATACCAGGTCCCAATGTAGTGCAGAACATGGTGAAAAAGGTTATTCTTGTCCATGAGAGGATGAAATCCGCACAGGACTGGAATAAGTCATATTATGATTGCAGAAGGAGGCATATGTAGTTCAATTTTGGGGACCATGTGTTCTTTAAGTTTTTACCTTGATGTGAACCTTAGAGGTCTGGTAAAGGGAGTAATATGTTTCCATGTTTTGTTAGAACCTATGAGGTGTTGGGGAGAGTTGGAATGGTGGAATATCTTTTAGAATTTCAACTGGGGTTATAGAGGATCAATTTCATCATCTGTTCCCCTAAGCTTCATCAGTATATGAATGATAAATCCCATGTCATATACTGGGGAGAGTGGGATGTCAATAATGGTGTGAAATTTGTGGAGTGGCCAGTGGAGAGTTGGAATGGTGTATGGTTTTGTGTTGTGTACCATGTGATAATTACCTTACATGCAGAAATATGAGGACCTGATTCCAAATTGATAAACATAAATTGGGATGTGATTAACCCCTTTTGGGTGAGTCAGTTCTTCCTAGAGTGTATAGAATCCTAACATGGATGATGGAATTCCTTGATTTTTGTGTTTGGGATGGTTCAGTTTGGTTTTTTTATGTTGGGTTTATTTTTTGTTTATAGTGGTTTTTTCCTTGGGAAACATGGAGGTTGAAAAGGCTGTGAAGTGTGGATATGTTAATATAGATTATTCTATTTAATCAGTGGTAGTTTTTGGTGTATGATGAGATCCTTAAGAAGTATCATTCAGGGTGGTTTTTGGTCATCTTTTTCCTCTGCGTGTGATTTGGGACTCTCAAGGCTGAGAATCATTTGATAGGTAAGTAATGTAATATCGCATTCCTTCCTAGTCCATTACATAGTTGAATTGTTTCATGGTATGTGTCGGGAGGAGTCTTAGAGACTGTTTGGAGAAGTTTATTTTCTAAAGTCTTGAATAATTTGGATTATTTGTCTTGTATCCATATTACATTACGTGAAAGTTAGTTTCATGAATTTTCTTGGATTTTTCACATCCTGGAGAAATTTTACACATCAATAAGGTAGTGTTCATGATGCATAATACTAATGGGTTACAACTGATAATAAAATGAAGATGTCACACAGTTTTCCATGAAAACCAAACATTGGGTATTGCACGATGTCAAATGGGATTACATGTCAGGTAATACCCTAATCATGTGCAGTTTTAAAATTATTTTTTTTGGATCCACTATAATTAATTCGGACATGGTTTTATTTTCATCATCTTAATTTGTGAAAATTTTAGGTTCCCTGAAGTGCCATTCGATCCATTTCCCTCTCCATTTGAACTGTTTGTCCTGGAGGGAGTTCGTGGATGATATATGGTCGATATGTGGTGAGTTATCTTCTATGTATCATCCAATTTTTTACAAAATTCTATTAAGGATCCACTGTTGAAGTGTTTCATTTGTTTTGGGGAAGCATTGGGTAGTGTTTTTATTGATACTTGTTGTGGTTTAGGATGATCTGCATTATTTGTGGTGTGGTTGTGATTCATGAGTTATCTTCTCCACCTTGTGGTGCCCAGTAATTAGAAATCTCTCTTGAGATATGATTCCCTTTTTTTTATCTCTATCATCAATCATTTTTGAGGTTTTTGACTTCTATTTATCTTTTAATCATGGTTTTTCTATTTTAGTATAAGATAAATATTCAGTATATAGAAATTGATGGGGAATGGGGTTTTATTCGCATTTTTTTACAGCTTTGATATTGATTGAGTTATTGTTATTTTTTGGCCATGATGCCTTGGTGAATATTTTGGGTGTTTGGGGACCTGTTTTTCATGTATAAATCTTTTGTGGTTGTTTCCATATTGTTATTTTTTGGTATCACCCCAAAATGAATATTGTATAACCATGTATATTTTGTTAATGAATTTTTTCCCCAAGATTTTTGTTTGTGTGATATCAAACCAAAGAAATGTTGTTAAATGTGGTAAATGTTATAGTGAACCAATAAAATGATGTGCTTTTAATTTGGAGCATGAAGAACCTTTATGGTGTTTTGTTTAACAATTTTTTTGTATTTGTTGACAACTAATCCTTTTGTTGAAGAATGTTTTTGAGATACCGAAAGTTGAAGTTGCTGGTTGCTGAAGATTTTCTTAAAGAATATTTTTTTGAAGAATGAGATGTCAGAAGTTAAGAAAGTGTCTCAAACTTTTAGAAACATATCAAACGATGCTTTTTTGATCTTATATATTTTACACATCATGAAAAGTTTCATGAAAAAAGATGTTGAAGAAATGGTGAAGCGGATTGAGTTTTTTTTCACTGAGGAAAATTCAGAGGAAATTCGGAACTAGTTTTTTGGAACCTGTTTTCTGAACTAGTTTTTGTGAACCTGTTTTTCGGAGTCTATCTGAGCCAGAAAATCAGAGTCCACCCAAGCCAGAGGTTTGGAGTCTATTTCATATTCTAGATTTTCGGAGTCTATTTGCTAAACCAGATTTTAGGAGTCTACTTTCTAAACTAGATTTTCGGATTCTACTTTATGAACCAGATTTTTGGAGTCTACTTGCTGAATCGGATTTTCGGAGTCTACTTGTTGAACAAACATTTTGGAGTCTACTCGCTGAAACCAGATTTTCAGAGTCCACTTACTGAACTAGATTTTCGGAGTCTACTTGCTGAATCAGATTTTCGGAGTCTACTTGTTGATCCAGAATTCGAGGTCTACTTGTTGAGCCAGAAGATCAGAGTTTATCTACTGAACCAAAATTCGGAGTGGACCTCCTGAACCAAAAAATTTAGAGTGGACTTCCTAAACTAGAAATTCGGAATGAAAATCATGAGCTAGAAATTTGGAATGATAATCCTGAGCCAGAAATTCAGAATGACAATTCTGAACCAGTTTTCCTGAACCAGTTTTCCTGAACCAGTTTTCCTGAACCAGTTTTCCAGAACCTAAAATCAAAACCAAGATCTAGCCTTATCATTATGAGGATGATATGAAGAGTTCAAGAAAACCCGTATTTCAATGTTGCATAAATCTCGGAGAAATTTAAGGATATTTGAATAAGTCAATGATTGAAGATTAAATGTGAGAGATTTGCAGAGTTTTTGAGATTTAAGGAAGTGGGAAGGTTTTTCAAGATTCTCGCCTTTGTTTTCTGAGTTTCCTATAAATATGTGCTCAGATCATTCGATCATTTACAACTTTTTACACACGTAAAAAAGGTGGAGCACTGGAGAATTCGAAGTGAGCATTTTTGCTAAGTCATATTTACTTTTCTGAGAGAACATGATTCAAGATATCCAGATTTAATATTCGGAGTGGAATTTTTGCGGAGTCATATTTCTTTGTTGATAAGACTGGCTTCAGAAAGCCAGATTCAAGAAATCTGTACTGAGTTTTCGATGTGATCATTTCTGCAGAATAATTATTATCTTGTTGAGAAATTCAAATGCAGAAGATCGAATTCGAGGAATTCAGATTGAGTATTCGGAGTGGGTATTTATGCGGATTCATAGTTTTTTGCTGAGAAGACCGTTTTTAGATAACCGGATTCATGAAATCGGAATTGATGATTCAGAGTTATCATTAGAGGAGTCATAGTTTTCTTGCTGAGAAGTTCAGTTTCAGAAAATTGTATCCAAGAAATTGGATTCAAGATTCGGAGTGAGCATTTTTTGGAGCAGATTAACAAACTATTTTTCTTATTTTTGGATCAATTGTTCTTTAAGGAAACATTGTAAACTGACAGGAGTCAGTATAATATTTCCTATCGGGAGATAGAAGGTGTCCAACGGGAGTTGGCACAAGTTGTATTCACTTCTTCATTATAGTGGATTTACATATACCCACGGGAGTGGCTATGGCAAGGACGTATGTTATCTTATTGAGGTCGAACCTTGTAATTCTTGTGTTATTTTCTTTCTTTACCTTTCTTGCATGCTTTGGTTACTTGATAAAGGTTGATAATGAATTAAATCTTAACAGGTTGCAAGGGTTTTGTTTCATAATGTTTTGAAACTTATAAAAAGATATTAACTGATTCAACCCCCCCCCCCCCCCTACTCAGTTGACATTCGGTCCTTGGAACTTCATGTGGTATCAGAGGTAGGTTCCCTTGTTCTTTTTCCCTTCTCATGGAGAATATCAATTCTTTCAATAGTAGAAGAATTCCTACATTCAAAAAAAAGAATTATTATGGATGGAAAAATAGGATGATTCCTTATCTCCTATCTCTTGTCCTTGAATTTGTTGATGCTGCCACTATTGGCATTCCACCTATTGGGAAAAATTCTCCTATGACATTTTCCGACAAAAGGAATATAGAAGTTGATGGAAAGGCTAGGAATTATATTCTCATATCCTTATCAGAAAATGTTTATCAGAAGGTGATGGTTCTCACAACATCAAAAGGCATGTGGGACAAGCTGGAAAGTGTTTTTGAAGGAAACACAAAAGCCAAGGATGCCAAGATACAAATCTGGGGTAGTATGTTTGAAGACATCAGGATGAGAGATGACGAAACAATTGATGAAAACTTCACCAGAGTTAATGAAATTGTCTTCAACATCAGGGGATTCGGTGAAGACTTGGAAGATTCTACAATTGTGAAGAATCTTATGAGAAACATTCGAGATAGGTTTGATTCTAAAATTTCATCTTTAGAAGATAAAGATGATTTATCTCTTGATGAACTGCATAACATTCTTGTTGCTTATGAAATGAGGAAAGCTCTTATATTTAAGAATAAGATGAAAGATGAAATAGATTTTGAATATATGAGAAAGATAAAAATCAATGATGATGATGAAGTTGATCCTTGAGAGTCCGTTGATAAGGAAGATGAATATTTGAATGAAAAATGAATGTCTCTCAAATCCAGCAACTATCGAAGAGGAAGAGGAAAATATTGAGGGCAACTTCCTCTCAAATGTTTTGAGTGCGGTGGAATCGGGAACTTTGGTATGAATTTCCCAAAGAAGAAAGTTGGATTATATCAAGATGTTTCTAATGAGAATAATCGATGGAAGAAGTATAAAAAGAATTAAAAGGAAGAGAAGACTTATAAAGAACACAAGAAGAAGTTTTATGGAAAGAAAATAAGTATGTTGAGAAAGAAGGTTGAATCTAAATCATCTAACAATCATTCCTCAGAAGATGAAAGTAGAGAATGATTTAGAACCTTCATTAGAAAAGTTGAGAAAATAAATGCTTCCTCAGAAAGTGAAGATTGTGGTGAAGAATCTCACAGAGAATATCATCTAAGATCCGAACTTCTTGCATGTCTGGAGGAAAACAAATCCCTCCAGAACGAAATTCGTGTGATGAAGAAAAATCATGAAGAAGTTCTGATGGTAGTAAAGAAGTTGCCAAGAAGGAATATGAATACATTCAAGGAATTTCAAGTCACAAACATAGAATTTCTGAACAAGGAATGATGATATAAGGTCGTAGAAAGAAAGATGTAATTAAAGAAGAAGAGGTCAACAAGTTGCAATCTAAAGTTATTGAGTTTGAAAATTACATAGGGAAGATGAATGAAAACTTCCACAAAGCCACTGATGTAAAAGTTGATACTTCCAAGACTACTGGAAAGGCTTATCATGAGAATCGAGTGAAATATTCTCCTATCAAAAATAATGTTTTATCTAATTATTCTAACATTTTAGGATATGGAAAAACTATCAGTAAAACATGGGTGTAGAAAGGATTTGAGAAACATTTAAATCCTACAAAAATTGAAAACTCACTCAAAAGAAGAGATGACCTACATCTTGAGTTTCCTAGAGCTGAAAGAAGTTATCAACCTCAACAATGTTTCTATAAAGAAAGATCTTTCTTTAATAGAAAATCAATATTTTAGGGCTGTTACTGGTGTTGTGGAATGTATGGGCATAAAGCCTATAATTGCTGGCACAATTTATCTCTACCCGAAAGAAGGCTTAACCAAAGTGGAAGAAATAAATAAAGATGAACGAGTAACCTTCCGTATTCAAGGAAAGTTGAAAATGTGAATTCTCAAGATGTCAGAAACATGCCAAAAAAGAGTCAATTTGAATTTTTTGAAGAATTTTGTGGAAGATGCGATCAGTCTTGTCATCATGTCAAACGATGTTTGACTCTTCTTCCAGAACAAGTTTCTTATGATATGACAAAAAAGAAAGTTGAAGATAAGAAGGTTGATGAGAGAGCTTTTGTTGCTGAGGCAGCTTTAAAATCAAGTAATAGAAACAAACCATTGATTCTTGATAGTGGTTGTTCTTCACACATGACATGTGATATAAAAATCTTGGATCATGTTGAAATTCATGATGGAGGAGCAGTTACTTTTGGAAATGATAGTTCCTTAAAAATTATGGGAATCAGAAGGGTGGAAATTGAACCAGTGAAACTGAAATCTAAGGATGTCTTGCTTGTTGATGGGCTAAAATATATCATACTTACTGTAAGTCAACTTTTGTGATAATGGAAAAGAAGTTATTTTCAGAAAATATTCTTGTGTAATCAAAAGTGTGAAAATTGGAAAACTGATTACAAAAGGAGAAAAAAACAGTGGGAATTTCATTCAAATTGGATAATCCAATAAATCTTGTTATTTGAATTCTGAAGATGTAAAAATGTTGTGGCACTGAAGACTTGTCCACCTGGGCCAGAAGAACATGAGTAAGCTTTCTATAGTTGATGTTGTTCAAAATTTTCCCAAACATAAAAGAAGAGATGAAGATGTTTTTGTTACTTTCCAGAAAGGAAAGATGACTAACTAGAGTCATAAAAGAGTTGAGATTCAATCTTACAAACCACTTAAGCTTATTCATTCCGATCTATGTGGGCCGATGAGACATCAATCAATAAAAGGAGATTTATACTTTATCACTTTTATTGATGATTTCACTCGGATGAAAAAAGTCATGTTCATGAAGCATAATTCAGAGGCTATTGAAATGTTTAAATACTTTAGAATAGATGTTGAGAAATAATCGGGAGTTTCCATAAAGAAGTTGAGAACAAAAAATGGTACTGAATTCCCAGGCAATGATTTTGAAACATATCTAAGGAAGCATGGTATCAAACATCAGTATAGTGCTCCCTATAATCCACAACAAAATGGAGTAGCAGAAAGGAAAAATTGAAGCTTGGTGGAAATGGGAAGAAGTATGTTATCAGATTACAAACATTCAAAATTCTTCTAGAGAGAATCTATTAGCACTGCTTTACATGTTCAAAATAGATTCTTGTTGAGACCGGAAACCAACATGACTCCTTACAATATTTAGTATAACAAAAAGCCTTCTTTTAATTACTTCAATGTTTTTGGAAGTCCATGCTTGATCAAAAACAATAATACTGACTTAGGAATGTTTGATGAGAAAAATGAAGAAAGAATATTTATGGGTTATTCAACAAATAGAAGAAGTTACAAATGCTAGAACAAACATTTACAGAAGTTGGTGGACTCATTTGATGTGAAGGTAATTGAAAATCCAAGTTCCTTCACAAAATTTGTTGATAATATTGAGGAAGATAAATCAAAGAATTCTCACAAGAGTGAAAGTGACTCAGATGATCCACATGGGGAAGAAAGTGATGTTGGGAAAGAAGATGTGAGTTTCCCTACCTTACGAAATCATGTTGAATCCCAAAATATTATTGGGAATCAGAAGGCTCCAGTTCAGACAAGAAGAAAGTTGAGATTAGAATATCAGACTTCCCTTATCTAAAAAGTTGAACCAGAATCAGTTTCAGAAGCTATTAAACATAATGAATGGGTGGATGCTATGAAGGAATAACTAGATCATATTGAGAAAAATGAAACATGGGAACCTGTTCCAAGGCCATCAAATAATGATGTTATCGGAACCAAGTGGGTTTACAGAAATAAATTGAATGAGGAGGGAGAAGTTACAAGAAACAAAGAGGGGATTGTGTGTAAAGGATATTCCCAGGTGGAAGGTGTGTATATTGATGAATCCTTTGCCCCTGTTGCAAGGTTGGAAACTATTCACATGTTTCCTGCAGTGGCTGCTCATCGGAATTACACGGTTTATCAGATGGATGTAAAGTCAGCTTTCTTAAATGGTGAGATTGAGGAAGAAGTTTATATTGAACAACCATGTGGGTTTTTGCTTGATGAGGATTAAAACAATGTTTCCAAATTTAAGAAAGCCTTATATGGGCTGAAACAAGCTCCACGAGCATGGTATTCAAATCTTGACAATTATTTGAGAAAGATGAATTTTTCTAAAGGAATGGTTGATAGCAACTTGTATATTAAAGATGTCAACTTCGGAACATTGATTGTAATCATTTACGTGGTTGATATAATTTTTGCTGGTGATGAAGGAAAGGTTTGTGAACTGTTTGCTGAAGAAATGACGGAAAATTTTGAAATTTCAATGTTGGGAGAATTAACATTCTTCCTTGGATTTCAATTTCATCAACAAGAAAACTACATTTTCTTGTCCCATGAAAATTATTCCAAGGAATTTATAAAGAAGTTTGGGATGGAAGAATCAAAGGATGTTTGAACTCCTATATCAGTGAGCACAATGTTGAGAATGATGAGCCAGGGAATTGTGTGAATCAGAAATACTTTTGAAAGTTGATAGGAAGTCTTCTTTATCGTACAGCTTCAAGGCCTGATATGGCTTATGTTGTGACTCTCTGTTCCAGATATCAATGTAATCCAAAAGAATCACACATGTTGGAATTCAAGAGGATTCTGAGATATCTTAAAGGAACAACTTCACAAGGGTTGTTATACAAGAGAAATAATGAGATGATGTTTCATGGTTATACTAATGCTGATTGGGCTGGTGATTGTAATGATAGAAAATCAACATCAGGAGGAACATTTTACTTAGGGGAATGATGCGTAAGTTGGATCAACAAGAAACAAAATTCGGTAACTTTTTGTATAGATGAATCTGAATATGTTGCACCTACTCAGGCTTGTACTCAAATGATGTGGATGAATATTCATCTAGAATATTTGAAAGTGAATGTTTCTAAACCATTGAAGATACTCTGTGATAATCAAAGTTCCATTGATCTTTCCAAGAATCATGTTCAACATTCAAGATCAAAACACATTGATATAAAGTATCATTTCATAAAAGAGAAATCTACTGCTGGAGAAATCATGCTGGAATATATTTCAACAAAGTATCAGATTGATGATATTTTCACAAAAGCAATGTCAAAGGAGGGGTTTGTTGAGCTAAGGTTGAAAATACATGTTCATCCTCCTCCCATGCCTTCCTAAGAACTCATAATAAAGCATCTGACATTGTACTTTGGATTATGTTGACAATGGGGGATAGTAGGTTTTCTTTATGAATCTAAAGTAGGGGTTATCATATAATGGGGGAGTGAGAAAGAAATATGAGAGAGTAAAAGAAAAGTGAGAATGAGAAAAATAAATTTTGAGGGGTAGTTTGAGTAAGGTGAATTTTACCCATACATGGCTGAAATATTTTCTTATCATCGAGGGATGGAAATCCTTAAAAAACATTAATTTTTCCAGAAGTGTGGTGTTAGGACACTCTCTTTTGAGAATGGCTTGGTTTTGGTAAAATTCATTATTGAGAGATGAAAGTCTTGTGAGGAGAAAACCTGTTAACCAGGTTTGCCAACAAATCCAAAGGTGGAGATTGAAGAACCTTTGTGGTGTTTTGTTTAAAAATTTTGTATTCATTGACAACTAATCCTTTTGTTAAAGAATGTTTTTGAGCTACATAAAGTTGAAGTTTTTTGGTTGCTGAAGATTTTCGTAAAGAATATTTTGTTGAATAATGAGAAGTCAGAAGATAAGAAAGTGTCTAAAACATTCTTAAACAAATCAAAAGATTCTATTCTAATCTTATAGTTCTCACACATCATGAAAATATTTATGATAAAAGCTGTTAAAGAAATGGTGAAGAGAGTTGAGTTTTTTTCACTGTGGAAAATTTTGAGGAAATTCGGAACCAGCTTTTTAGAACCTGTTTTCTTGAACTAGTATTTCTGAACCTTCTTTTCGGAGTCTATCTGAGCCAGAAAATCGGAGTCTACCCAAGATAGATGTTTGGAGTCTATTTCCTAAACTAGATTTTCGGAGTCTACTTGCTGAACCGGATTTTCGGAGTCTACTTGCTGAATCAGATTTTTGGAGTCTACTTGCTGAACCAAATTTTTGGAGTCTACTTGCTGAAACCAGATTTTCTGAGTCTACATGATGAACCATATTTTGGAGTCTACTTGCTGAATCATATTTTCGGAGTCTACTTGCTGATCCAGAATTTGGAGTCTACTTGTTCATCGAGACGTTTGGAGTGTATTTGCTGAACCAAAATTTGGAGTCGACTTCCTGAACCAAAAATTCGAAGTGGACTTCATGAACCAGAAATTTGCAATAACAATCATGAGCTAGAAAATCGGAATGACAATCCTGAGGCAGAAATTCGGAATGACAATTCTAAACCAGTTCTCCTAAACCAGATTTCCAGAACTAGTTTTCTAGAACCAGTTTTCCTGAGCCTAAATTCAGAACCAAGATCATGCCTTATCATTCTGAGGAAGATATTATGAGTTCAAGAAAACCAATATTTCAACTTTTCAAAAATCTCAGTGAAATTTAAGGAGATTTGAATAAGTCAAAGATTGGAGATTAAATGTGAGAGATTTGCAGAGTTTTTGAGATTTGAGGAAGCAGGATTGTTTTTCAAGATTCCCGCCTTTGTTTTATGAGTTTCTATAAATATTTTCTCAGATCATTCGCTCAATTACAAATTTTTACACATGCAAAAAAGGCGAAGTGCTGGAGAATTCGGAGTGAGCTTTTTTGATGATTCATCTTTTATTTTCTTAGAGAACCAGATTCAAGATATCCGGATTGAATATTCAGAGTGGACTTCTTGCAGAGTCATATTTCCTTGTCGAGAAGACCAAATTCAAAAATCCATATTCAAGAAATCCATACTGAGTTTTTGAAGTGATCTTTTCTACAGAATCATTATTATCTTGCTGAGAAATTCAGATTCAGAAGATCGGATTCGAGGAATTCAGATTGATTATTCGGAGTGGGTATTTATGTCACAATTTCCTTGCTGAGAAGACCGATTTCAGATAATCGGATTCAAGAAATCTAGAATGAAGATTTGGAGTAAGCTTTTGTGGAGTCATAGTTTTCTTGCTGAGAATTTCTGTTTCAAAAAATTGGATCCAAGAAATTGGATTGAAGATTCGGAGTGAGAATTTTGTGGAGCAACATGACAAAGTCATATTCTTATGGTTGGCTCAATTGTTCATTAAGGAAACATTTTAAACTGATGGGAGTCAGTATAATCTTTCCAATTGGGAGATAGAAGGTGTCCAATTGGAGTTGTCACAAGTTGTATTCACTTCTTCATTATAGTGGATTTCCATAGACCCACGGGAGTGGCTATAGCAAGGACGTAGGTTCTCTTATTGATGTCGAACCTTGTAATTCTTGTGTTCTTTTCTTTCTTTACCTTTCTTGCATGCTTGGGTTACATGCTAAAGGTTGATAATGAAGTAAATCTTAATAGGTTACTAGGGTTAATTTTCATAATGTTTTGAAACTTATAAAAAGATATCAACTGATTCAACCCCCCCCCTTCTCAGTTCACATTCGATCCTTGGAACATCATTTCTTCCTTACTATATTAGGTTATTCACCTTATGAAATGAAATTTAATCAGTTTCCCATTATGTTTAGTGATTAGTGGTTTCCCTAGTAGTGGTGGAATTAATAAATAGACTTCTAATAATGATTGTAATTGGTTTAGATGGTTTGGTTAATAGAATGGAAATGGTTATAGAAATTGGCCGGTAATGTGAAATGGGTATTATTAATTGATGTGTGGTATTGTGATTTAAGAGGTAGAAACAATGTTGGAAATGTTATTAATTTGTTGTTTGTTTTAGAACCCATAGGACTGGAAGGAGTGTTTGATGCCACATATGTGTATACTTGAATTTACTTGTGAATTCTATTTTCACCCCAATCATGTTAAGCACTATGTGACGAACACCCACATAGCTAGTCGGGGTTTCATTCCCAATATTCCAAAGGGGGGATAGATGGATGGCCACCATCGTTTACCTACTCCCTCTTCCATGTAGTGACAAACTGTGTTTCTTCATCCATGATGTGGTGATATTTGGTAGCCCAAGTGTATATCTATGAGGTGATTAGTTTTTCAGGTGTCCTCGATATGATTTGTGATGTTGTTTCCCATGTGTCTTTGGGATGAGTTTTTACGTACTTCTCTTGTGACTTTAGGATGATATGCGATGTGTTGTGAGGCCCATTTGTGTTTTGGGGGATGTTTTGTGAGTCCATGGTGTATACAGACATGATGTGTTGCGATTTCAAACTGTTTGTGGATGAGATTTGTTGTGTGGTCGAGGTGTGTGCAAATGATAAGTGTTGGGAGACCTAGGAGTGTGCTGGTGGGATATGATGTGGTATATTCAAAAGAGGTGGGAGCGATATGATGTTTTTCATTTGGGTTCCAGAGTGGATATTCAATGGGAATGTGGTTCTAGTTTCCCAATAATCGATGTTCTTTATATTATATTACTCTAATTATGTTACATAGGGAGTTTGGCATGGTGTTGTTGGGTGGTTAGTATACATTCTTAGGTGTTGTTTTGTTCTTCCAATTTCTTTATGAGTGTATTAAAATTACTATTTCACATGCTAATGAGAGACTTTTGTTTTTCATACTAGGTAATCGTGTATGATCACCCTATGTATATAAAACTATTTTTGGTTTTCAAGGAGGATTTCAAGGATTGTGAGGAACCGTACTAGCTCAGATCTTGATAGTTCTTGTGTTACTAGTTATTTTTACATTTGGGTATTTACATTGGAGACATTTGTATCTGTATCAGTTCTATTATACACATTGATTTGGAATGGTTTTTTCTTCCTTTATATTATATCTTGGAGTTTTATATGGTTAATCCAATATATATTTTGATCATACTTCCTTATAAAGGGTAATGCCTCTCATATTAACCTTTTTGTACACCCTTGGTGCTAATTTCCATCCTAGGGCCTACTTAAGGAATCACTTAGGGGTTACTATCTCAATTTCATCATTGCCAACCCAGGAGGGGTATCATTGTTGGGAGGAGTTCGTGACATGGTCATTTAAAATAGAATGTAATTTATTTGTATTTATTTAAATAATAATCAATTTAATTTTTTCTATATATTTACTTTTTTAGTCAAATGAATCTTTTTAAAGGCTTCTATGTGAACTTATATTCCCATTAATTATATTTTTTATGGATCATTCACACTAACTGTTCATGTTTTCTAAATTTAAATTTTTTATAAATAACTCAAAAAATATTTATCTTAAAAAAAGTTCTAATGGTGAACAATTTTCCTTATTTTAAAGGTGGATTTTTATTAATGAAAAGTATAACGTGTTTTTCATCTAATTAATTGTCCACTGAATAATAATTCCCGTGAATAAGGATATTCTTCAAATGATTCTATCCATTTTATTTCTCTATATAGATCATGTAATGTACATCTATTTTTGATTAATGATCTAACATTGTCTCTATCATCCCTAATAACCCTATATGAATATATATGAATTTTTTTCTATTTATTATCATATGTGAAAACTATATTTTTCTTTACTCCAATAAAAGTGTGTCCAATGATATTATATTCCTCCATTTAGTAAGGATGTTATTGACATTATTGTATACCTTTTATTTATTTCGTGTATATTCCATCGACATTTTTATCCTAATCCATGGGTATTTGACAATAATTTTATTGAATATATTTTGTTACCCATTTATATTCCATGTGTTTATCAATTTATCAATATTTATGTATTTATAAAATATTTAATTATATTATTCTATTTAAAAAGTATATGAAATACATCTTCCTTCCATGGGTTCTCTATTGTGTGATGATTGAATCCATTTTTATTCTAATTTGATATTATTAATATGCTGAATGATTAATTTCATGTGGAACTCAAATATTTTGATACAATATAGGTGTCTTCCAATAAATCCTATTAATTAAGTGGTTAAACATTTATATCTAATGCGATATATTTTCCTTTTTTAAATTTTTTTACTTATTATAATTGATACATATGGTGTAGTTTATGAAAGTTATGTTACATTTAATAATTTTTAAGTAACATTTGAAATATATTCTCTATTATTATCTTATGCTCCAATGGATAAAGTTTTTACTCATGTTTATGCTCACATATCGGATTAGATCCAATGTTATTCTAATAATTGTTTCATGATTTATGATTTATTAATTTTTGGGTATATTTTTCAAATGTACCATGAATATACATGCATTCTTCTCTTATGTCAACTTATGATATTTGATTGTAATATCGTATGTCTATCTTTGATAGTATTTTCATCTCACCTATTTAACATAATTCCATTTATACATATTATTAATATTATAATATTATATTATATGTATTTGTGGGAGTCTAGTGTGGATCAATTGCGGAGAAATGTCGACAAGTGTTGTACGATAAGTTCCTTATATAGGTAGTACTATATTACACTAATCCTTATATTCACGATATTTTGTGTTATATTTTTCATATTTAATGTTTATCCAAACTACATAATATATAAATATTACTTTATCCATGGAATAAATAGGTTGAATTAGAGTAGAGTTTGATTATTTTTTGGTATTAGTGATGTTATTGTGTGGAATATAATTAGAGAAAATTATTGAAAGAACTAACGAGAAGTATAAGGGATAAGATCGAGTATAAGATATAAACCTGATGTTTTATTCATGTAGAGATTATGTGGTTTTCAAAGAAATTAAATTTACCCGTAGAATATTCATGTGGATGTGGATCTGCCCCATATTCCATTAGTTATAATCACGCAAAAAAGGCTAGTTGAGTATTGAATTAAACTTAAAACTACTGAATGGAGAGTGAACATAATCATTAAAATTTTATAAAAACTCCAAAGAGATAAAATTTAGTAAATAAAATTCCATATATAAGACTTAATGGAATATTTATTAATTAATGAATTTTTTTGGAATATGACAGTATGGGACTTTAGGAAATAAAGTAATAAATTGAAAATTAATTTTGTTGAACCGAATGTTTGTGGAATAATTTAAAAGAGTATTACATTTTAAGGATTAATTTCTTATATAAATATATTATAATAATTCTATTTTTGTATTAATTACTCACATTAATGTGATTTGGTTTTAGTTATTTCTATAACCTGTATTAATCATGTTAACAATGGATACCCTAGAGAATGTGGAAAATGTACCAATGAGATGCCTATTGATGTAATTTTTGGAGTGAGAAATATTTTGATTATGTAATAAAATATATAAAGAACAATTATTAATGAAATAACATTGTTATTATTCAAATAAAAATAAAAAAGTTTGGATATACTCTCATGTATTTTCTGGAGATGAAAATGATGAAGGAAAGAAAATTTAATTTCCATCATGTAAAAATTGATATAAGACTCTCAATGGGGAATGTATTAATAGAACTAGGATGTGTTTTATGTGTGTAAAAATATGGTGTTGTAAATATAATTTTTAAGTAAATGTAACGATGTTAGTGGAAACTATAAAAGGAAATATAGTTCATTTGGGGGTTTCATTGATAGATCAATGTCATAAATATTAGAAACTTGTTAACAAGCAAAATCAATTACATGTTTCCTATGATAAAAATTATGATGGGATTTGGAAATTTCCATGAACAAGGGAACAAGGTATATATTATTTAAGGATAAATACTAATGAAATTTTATGCTATCATGTGGAGTTGAGTACATCGCTCATCCACTTAAAAATTATGAGTATTGTAATCAAGCCTTGTTAAATACACTCAAATATATGAATTATGTTTGTTATGAAAATAAAATCACCACCCCGATGATGAGATATTGTATTACTAAAACAATCAATTGGTATGATTACTTTTCCTTGGTATATAACTCATCTCTATTATACTTTTATAAGTATATTCTTCTCATAAACCTTGTTATCATTATTGTAGATAATTTTTATTTGAAAATTGACATTAATTGTCTCTCATAAAAATGATAATTTCCTGTGTAAGAAAATATAATAACAAAATAAACCCATAATGAGATTAAAATATAAGGAATATCATAAACATGCAATAAATAATTGAACCCATTATAATGGGTTATTTATAAAAAAAGTTCATTTAAAAATGAAACACTAGTGGTATTCCTATTCTGAGGGAAATGAGTTTTTCACTATTCATTGGAAGAATAGTGAGGTTGATGAAAGAATATAAAATTGATTTATTAACATGTATTTCTTAGGGTTACCAAAAACTATTTAATTAGTAAGGAGTAATTAAAATTCATAGATTTAATTTAGTCATAGGGTTGATTTAATGCCCCATATTTAAATGAAATATTTTCAATAATTAAATATTTTAAAAATTTCTTGTTTTAAAGGAATAAAATAACCAAATAACACCAAAAAGTATATAAATGTTGAAATATAGTCACAAAATTTAAGGTAAATAAAATTTTTAATTAATTATTAAATATATATTGGTTGAAAAATAAATATCAATTTGTATTAGTAATCTGTTGATAAAATTATATTAGTATAGCTAACATGCAGACATAGTCATTCTATGGATTAAATATATTATATTAAAAAAATATTTTTCATGTTCTATGAAGCTTACTCTATTATGGTTAAATAATATTTTAAATGAAATTTATTTATGACATATATAACAATGTATGTTCATATGAATCCAATATCGATTACAAAGAATGTAATAAATTTATCTTATTCATATAAGATACTTTTTTTCATAAGAATAGTTTTTTGGATTATATTGAAATTTTTTTTATAAAATATATAAATTTCATTGAATAATATGGTTTAAATATTTTTATTAATAATTTATAAATTAAAAAATTAAATTAGAATAATTTTTATTTGTTATTTCACATGTCAGGAGATGTGCTGATTTAGAAATTAAATATATACCATAATTTAAACGACATTGTTTCTATTGGAAGTAATGGTCAATAACATAGAGAAAAATGATATTCCATTCATAAATTCCTTTGATAAATTTTATAAAATACAAAAATATGAGTGTAAAAATAGAAAAAACACAACATATCAAATGATAGTCTTATGTGAGGTAAAAAAATGTGGTTGAATTGAAATGTATTGTTCCCTCAAATTTCCAAAATGTGGTGGGTTCCTAATCACTCATATGGTATCAATTTTGGAATGGTCACTAAGTGATTAAATGAAATGAGTGATTACATGGTAAAACAAACACACAATAAATCTAATTAAATCAATTCCTTGCTCTGATTTTCAATTTAACTATAATTTAAATAAGGAAAACCCATATATCAAAATCATTCAACATCCATTTCTTGTGGAATCCTATTATCCAAGCTATAATGGTGTTCTATCACACTCTAATCCTTGTTCTGGTAATTAAAATAAAAGAATGAATGATATTTCTAGGAAAATATTATTCAAACTATATCCATAATTTAAAAAATAAATAATGTGCACAAAATCATATCCAAAACATCATCATCCATAAATTGAACTCATAAAATCAAGAAATAATGAATCCATACATAATATATATATGGATCAGGATAGTTAATACATCAATGTGGAGATTTAGACCCCTTTTTTATGAATATTAGAAAATTTCCCTTTGGTTGAGTCTATTTTCCTTTTAAAAACCCCGCCATTCTACATTTTAAAAAATCATATTTTTATTATATAACATTATAGTATGGTTGATAACTAGTTGTAACATATTTTATGTCCCATATGGTGTTCGTTTTAGGTTCTTGGTCAAATACCCCCTACAGAATTCTTTAAAATCATGATAACATTATTGTTGGAGTGGTAAGGTATACACAGTTAAGTTGGACCATTTTAAAACTATTATGGATCCACGTGATGGATTTAGGAAGTGATTATTTGTGAAAAATGGATTGATCATATTTTTGATTAAATGCATATATTTTTTCAATCTTTTCTGAATATTAGTTTGTCTCCAACATTTTTTACTAGGTAACCTGAATTTCATCTAATATTTTCAACAATGAATGTTTCATATTTTTCTCAAAAACCACTTCTAAAAAGATATTTTTTTCCCGTGATGTCATCCAAGTATTCCATATATAAATTAATATAAAATTTAATCCTAATAAAACACATGTTAGATATTATATGACCAAATTTGACATTAAAATATTATTTTGGGAACACTTTCAGTATATCAAACTACTCTATATTTCATATTTGATTGTTGTCATGAAACCTAAGATAATTATTACCAAGGGAAAAAATAAACACATATAAATATAAAAATTTAAATCCATTTAATGAATATGATTTTAAATATAAATATTTAAATGTAATAAATTCACAATTTGTTAATATATAATCTCTAAATAATGTATGAATAGTATATTTAAAATCATTATTAACTTTTCATCACAAATTAATTTTATAAATATCAAATCCCCTTACTAATTAAATATAATGACACTAAATCCATATATATATCTTCAGATACCCTCAAGTAATATAATAAAGGGTTTATTGATGTTAAATGGTGGGTTGGAACACTTATTAACCACATAATGTCATTTACATGAAACTTAGAACCATGAATTATGGTTATCATCATCATGAATATTTTTTTTATCTCTAGTTTTCCATTGGAGTGAGATACAAGAATTAAAATTATAGCAATTATATTTTTTGATGAATCAACATGATGAATTGTTAATGAAAATCATGAGCTCGTGAAATTTAGACCATCAGATAAACAAAATTTAATCATCAATAAATTTAATGAGTCACCTCCCTAAAATATAAAAGTAATTATTCAACATTGTGTTTTCATTTAATTTAAATCACTCGAATGAAATTTCAAACTAAAATAAAACTTTTTATCATAAAAAATTAATATAGTTTACATGAATTGTCATATTCCCAGTCTATAATATTAATTGTGCATTAATACCTGCATATTTATTACTAGAATATTATTCATCCATTAACTATAAAAAATTAATATTTATGTGTGAGATTAATAATATTCCCTTAATTGGTCTCTCAGAAAACCATTTCATTTTAGGTAATGTGATCAATATTACTTCTAAAGAGGTATAAATAAGACCCTACACCACACATAAAATTAAACACTATATGAAATGTTAATTTTCATCTTATGTATTTGATATGAAACTTGTGACATATCATTACATTCAATTCACATGAAAAATAATTTTCATAATGAATTACGATGAAAACATACACTCATTACTGCTTATGTCGCATAACATTTCTTATATGAGTGGAGGTTATATAATCCATTGTATATTCCATTATAGTCCCTGAATAATAAATTAAATTTTTAAAAACACAATTCCATTATTAAATTATAAACAAAATAAATTATATCCATGTGATTTATAATATATATTCATGATATTCCCTAGTTTGGCAAAAATAACTGTTCCTATGGCTGAAATGTTAGTACCGATGGTGTGAATGATATTTTCTTATAATATGAAAATGAAAAATGAATTGAAAATATTAAACAAAAAAAATTAACATCGTGTTTTTATTTGTTTGTCTTCCTAATAAAGATATCATTTTTATGGTCATTGTCTTGGCCATGTTTGTGAAAACTCAACTATAGTCACATGGAATAGGGGTAATCCTCTTAGAGAACCATAACATTTAGTTTTTTCCTCACAATATGGTTGAAATGTAAAACACTTTTGGAGGATAGGGTGGGGTGTTATTGTAAATATTCTACACTAAAAAAAGTTCAATGGTTGATCTATTTTTAAGCCATTCTCCACATTTCATCAACTTCGAATTGGATATATGGATTATCCCAACAGTGATTCCTGGTTTTTGGGTTTAATATATATACATATCCTTTATATCCAGATGATATTCAGTGAAATTTATAATAACTATCTCAAGACAACCATTTTATGAAACTGATATCTCAAATATATTATCTGAAATAAATGGTTTTTCAATTATAGATAAAAATCAATGCATTATGAATCTCCATTATAAATTTCATCATATTAATTTTTTTGAGAAGAACAAAATTCTTATAGTTTGTATCCCCATTACTATAGGATAAAATTTTGTTAAATATAGTTTTTTAGTTATATAACCATTAAATTTATTATCACAACAATTTTGAAAATGAAAACATTCATTAAATTCACTGCTGTGAATGGAAAAAATATTTATATCCATCTTTTTTTTACCATTTAGTTGATGTTTAATCATATACCTCATCAAAATAATCATCCACATCAGCCTACCCATTCAAATAATGTTTTTCATTATTATTTAATATCATTAAATGGGTAAGCTTCCACATTCATTGTTCAAAAAATATCATTGACGAGTAACATTTAAGATTGAATTATAGTAATCATTATCATAGGAATGGTGTTTGATATATAAAATTTTATATTATAGTGGCATTGAAAACATAAATTTTAGGGGTAATATTTTTATAGAACTCACAATGTTTAATTGTGAAGTTAAAATATATCTCATGAATTTAATACCACATAATTTCTACATGTGGGAAAAATCATATCAAAACATTAGATAAAAAATTTCCAATGAAGACTATAGTTTCAAGAGTTTTCTAAATTTAAATCCCACCATAATAATTCCTTACATTAATAAAACGATTTTGGATATAAATTTAAAATAATTTACTTGAATTTTCCAAGGGAAAATCACCAAGAATAATATTATATTAATACATTCATATGAAGAACAGTAAGATGATACACCAAAAATAATTCATCAATTGTCTGATATTTATATTTTATATTTATAGTAGGCTCTTAAATGGTATCTAATAAAATAAATTCAATAATAGGTAATGATATTGTGATTGTTCACTAATATGTAAATATAAGAACCTTCCCCACAATAAAAACCAGTCATAATATCTATGGTTCATTTTTATGAAGGTATACAAGTGAGAATTGGATAAATGATTATAATAAATTTATAAAAAAAATTTAAATAATAATTATGAAAATAATTCTATCGACATGGTTTATCTTGTCACTTATTGATGACCATATGATTTGATCTATTGATCTCTGTTTGTAGAATCCTATATAGGTCCCATAGAATCAATGAAAATTATATAAACATAGGATAATTATTCAATTATATTCATAAATCATGATCAACATATTTTTTAGAATATAATCATGATATACAATATTAAGATTAAAATATAGGATACTATGGATACTATATGAGCACCAATGGTGGAAACATTATTTATTTATTGGATGGAAATGAAAAATGTATTGAAAAAATAAAATAGAAAATAATGAAATTTGTGTTTTTATTTATTGGGTAGCCTCAAATTCAATGCTTTTATTTATAGTAATTGTCCTGATCATGTTTCCGAACACACATCCTTAGACATATATAGTATGTGTATTCCATCAGGGAAACTACCCAAAATGGTTTATTCCTCGCATCCTTGCTAAAATGTAACAAAATTTAA
Source organism: Viscum album (assembly GCA_963277665.1). Classification (NCBI taxonomy): domain Eukaryota; kingdom Viridiplantae; phylum Streptophyta; class Magnoliopsida; order Santalales; family Viscaceae; genus Viscum; species Viscum album. Next base: position 917,576,622 of record OY728152.1, read on the forward strand.
GAGGATATATTGGTGGTTTATATAAAAAATCCATTAAAAAATTATCAACCATTCATCCATGCTTCTTCCAAGATACTCATATCATGCACCTCCTATTGGTAATATAATGTATCAAAAATTTGATTCTTGTTAGGTGTGTGTAATATGCATATATCCTTCTTAGATTCCACATGACCATAAATTACCTAAAAGTGAAATATATAGAAACAACCTTCAAATGTATGTGAAATTTAATATTTTTTTAAAAAAAATTGTTTATTCAATTTCCTAACAAAAATAAATAGTGACTATCATTTTAAATTTCATATGTTTAATATTTAGTGTCAACAAAATGAAACTCTATAATAGTTAGATTAATATAATTTCACGATAACTAGTTTTATATAAAATTTGAGGTTTAATTTCAATAATGAACTCATTATCAATGATATTTTAAAATAAAAAAATGAGTAAATTGGTTGTTCAAAATTAAAATGATATTTTAATACCACAGTTTATCACCTTTTATGGTTAAAAAATAAATACATCATTCAATCAATCAGTAAAAACATTATCTCTTTCCAGCCCATGATTCTAAAAAATATTTACTATCTTATATAGATTCACTACCAAATAACTAATTCATTCCAACTTGATAAACTATTATATTTATTATTTAGTAGAGGCCTCGGTTATTGATAAAAATTTTCCAATATTAAAATTCCTACATTAATTAGATAAAGGATCCATTTTTTATATAATTATAATATATTTCATGTCACTATAATAAATAAACCAAAATATTTCATAGCCATGTTATGAAAAAGTCTGTTTCATCAAAAAAAGCTTTTTTGATTTATAAAATAAAAGAGGTTTGACACAATGGAATGGTTTTCATCCTCCAAAAATTTGTTATTTTATGTATATGTTTCCTAAATAAGATCACTAAGGATAGTGGGGTCCACACATTCACACATCCAAACTCAAAATCCATGTAATATATTAAATCATTCATGATTCTTTATTAAAACATATATATACTTTAAAAAAACCAATAAATAGAAAAATTCATAAATCATTAAAAAATAGTTATTTTAAGGGAGACCAAAGTCTACAATTTATTTCCCTCAAAATTTCATCAAAACCCAGTGCTACCATCATGAGGTGCACCAAATTATAAATTCAAGATGATTCCTAAATTGACTAACTATATAGCTGGTCGAAATAGGATTTGATCCAATAGAGAAAAATAGAAGTCCATAGTTTTAAATACATGAGAAGTTGTAATGACCAACTAATTCTCATATACTTGATAATATAACCAGTCATTTCTAGTAAATAAGAAACATTACCAAGAAGCAAATGGAATTCAATAAATGCTGAAGGGTTTTAAATAAATGTGGGGGATGATTTCTCCTCTAATAAATAAACCAAAAAACCAACAAACGATAACCAAATCATTCACAAAATAATGCATGGGCAGATGCGAGACAACAAAAAAACTTTAATTATATAAAATCCACTCCACAAGCTCAAATCTATAAAATCATAGAACATCCAATGTATCAATAGGTGGTGATAAAAACATGTGATACTTTACCTTTTCCCATATCTTCGAAGATAGATTCTTGGAAAGCACTGAAGTTCCAAACCATGGGTGAGTATAACACTCAGTGATTTTTCCTCGATGACATCCACACTCATGCCACATAGATAGAAGAGTAATAAAAATTTAGATGAAATGATTATTATAAAATAATTTCCCAAAATAATTTATAACTAAATATAAATAAGTTTCCAAAATAATTTAAAACCAAAATCGTACAAGTGAAATTTAAAACCAATTTTCCAGCAAGTTATTTTTTCAAAAAAATAACTAATCAAATATTTAAGACAATTTATCAATATTTCTTTGGCATTCCCAGTCCATTCCACACATCCACGCAACAAGACAAGCATGCTACATGATGATAGTGACATACTCATGAGTGGTTTCACATTGATCTACTATGTCATCCCATCGTAATTTTATACTACGTGCGAGTTGAATTTTGGGACTACAAACAAGGTCATATTTCACCCAAGTCCTTGAAATGAAATATGAACAGACACACCAATGTGTCAACGGATCATTACAAAAAATGATTTTTCAATAAAATAACTTATTCATTGAAAATGATATTCCATTAAAACCAACACAAAGCAAATCTATTTCAATTAAACACTCATTTTATTTAAGAACCCCATTCTAAAAACCCGTTTTGAAATTCCAGAAAACACGAAATTTAATATCCCCATTTTGTAAATAATTTTTTTGGAATAAAGTCAATGGAATGAGTTACAAATTATTTTTCTAAACTATTAAGATATCCTAGGATAAACCTTATGTAGTTGCTCTTTTGAGGAAGTAGATTCATTACTGTTGGAGCACGGTTAGTGACACCATGAAAGGAGGTTGTCTAGGGGTTTCCTTAAAGCAGTAGCAAACACACAACCAGTTTCTGATTTATCTAGTCTTGCGGTCTTGCCATACATAGAGTCAATGATAGATCCTTAAAAACTGGATCACACTTGTTTTTGAGATATCTATCTATTTTCTTCTCTTATTCACCTCTAACTCGATATTCCTCTCCATTGATGTAAAGAGAACATCTCCCCTTCCTTTTAGAGTCAATCAAGATCCCTCCCTTGTCATTTTCAAGACCGATTATTGTGGTTGGTGGCTTTCTTCACCATTCGTGTCTTTTTTCCTAGGTATACAGAGATCTACTTCTCATATCTAACTTATTTTTTGTATATATTCATTTTGTGGTTAGATCTATGTTGTTGTATTATAAATGCATTGATATTTGGTCATGATCATGATAGGGGAAGAGACATATGGATGTTTGGTAGAGATTCAACCTGGTTTCCTTTTCATTAATCATACACTATGGACTTTCCTAAAAACATTCATGGTAGGTGGCTTCACTCTCATATCCTCTTGCTAAAATTTCTTGTCTCAGTTTAAGAAGGGTTAAATTGTATGATGTTTATTGTGAAATATTTGTTAAGCATGTTGAAAAAATCATATTTAGTATTGATTTATCATTTTTATGAAATTTTGATATCTAGAGGAATTATAGTGAAATTTTATTTATCTTCTTGAATTTTAAATATCAATTTTAAATTCTACAAGAAAATTAAATTTTCATAACAATTCATCAAGATTAAAAAATTTCACAAAAATAATAAATCATCAATAAATAGGATTTATTCAACCAGTTTAACCAAGAATTCACAATCAATTCCATTCAATTTAACAAAAATGAAACCGATGCATTCAATTATAGAAATTGGATATGAGAGTGAATCCACCAAAATTGATGATTTAATGAATCCTAACAACATATGATGAATGTATAAGAAACCAAGAAAATTATTCACAAGGCCATCTTAGATCTCTTCTATTTTCAATATAATGACCATATATCAACATATTTGGAATTAACTAAAATATATGTACCCATAACCGGTGTATATATGTAATATAAATAGTAGATGATAAGTATATCTAACTATATCTAAGAAATGAGACAATAACAATGAAGAACGTCACATTCCACAAGAACCGTGCTTGAAAATTCCACAGGAGGGCTCTAGATTGACTCCAAAAATATTGATAGAGATTATCATACCTTCCATGGAGAGTAATCTCTAGATAGGGGTTCAGATGAGGAAAAACGAGGGAGATACATCAAAAAGAGTGACATTATATTTTTAAGGATCCATCATTGACTCTGCACATAGTGAGACCTCATAGTTAGAAAAAATGTCCACTAAGGGAGAATTAGATACTGATTTAAGGAAAACCTTGCACTACCTACTCACATAGTCACCCTAACCAATCTCAAACCATGATGGAGATAAAACCCTAAAACTGCGTCTTCAGACGGCCTCTTCTACGATATTTGCATGGTTTAGACAAACTGTGCACAACCTCTGTTCACCTACTATATCCCCTAAAAAATATTTACAGTTCAACTAACTCTCCAATACTTCACCCTTACACATTATAACCATGAAATTCATCATTTAATGGTTACATAATGGAATCATGGGTACTATATTCTCTCCACCATTGATCTGTCCATAATTAACAACACGAAAACTATTTCTACCTTAAAACTGTTTCAACCATTCTTCATTCATTTCCTTCCCACATTCCAATATTGTTTTACTGAATGTGACCATGTTACCAAAATACCCTCAAAATATTGATGATTTTTTCATGCAATACATTAACTTTTTGATCCACAACTTTCACTAGCATATGTATCAATGAAGCATTCATATCTAGGTTAACAGGATCCTATCAAATCACATAGTTAGGATTTGGCTAATACTTTTTTTAACTGAGATACATGGAACACATTATGCAGCACACTAAACCATGGGGTAAATTCCAACTGATATTCCACCCCTCTAACCCATTCCAGTATCTCAAAATGTCCAATTTATCAAGGAGATAACATTCCCTACTTCCAGAAATGACAATATCCATTTACTTTAGAGATCCTAAATGAGCATGATTGCTCATGGAAAACAAAAATGACCTTCAATGATTATCTGGAAAAGATTTCTAAGGACTCTGAGACATCTCCATACTCTCTATGATCAACTAAATCATCTCTATCATTTCATGGAAAATATTAGGCCCAACTAGTGAAGTCTCACCTATTTCCACACAACATAGTAGAGAATGACCGGGATTCCAAAACAATTCTTCAAACATAGCCACATATATTGAGTCTTGATAACTGTTATTATATGATAAATCCAATAAGGGTACATGAACCTCCCATGAGCCACCAAAATCCATTACAAAGTCCTGTAAAATGTCTTCCAACATCTTCATAATCCTTTCTGATTGGTCATCTTTTTTTAGGATGACACGCCATAATCATATTCAACATGGTTCCCACGATTTTCTATAATGATTTCAAAAAATGATACATAAATCTCGGATCTCTATCAGACAAGATTGATGTCAGAATGACATGCCTCTTTATCATTATTTGATATATATATTTTATTGATCCTTCATAGAATGTGTTTTATGAATCGGGATGATATGGGATGACATGGTAAGATGGCCCATTATCACACATATGGCATCATGTTTCAGAACCACTATTTGGTAACCTATAACAAAATACATAGATATCTTATCGCATTTCCCAAATAGAATAGGAAAAGCATACAACATACTCACTGGTCTCTAATTCCCTTCTTTAACCTACTGAAATGTTAATCATGGTAAAAAACACATCCTCCTTCTATTTCTTTCTGCTCCACCAAAACAACACCTTCTAATCCTTTAATATATTAGATGTCCTAGGATGTACATACAAAATCAAGTGGTTGTAATCATGAAGGATTTATTCCTGATAATCCATAGGTATAATCCATTGTTTTATAAAACAAAAAACTGAACTCCCATTAAGTTTCCATCCATCAATGGTCTCCCCACCTTTGAGTTCTAAACATATAACCAGGAATTATCCATCAAATATTTTTCCACCATTACAATATATACCGAATCAGGAGTGAGTGAAACTATAAATAAAACATCATCGTCACCGTGACTTTCACATTTCACGACTATGTTGTCTATGAAAAACATGAACTAGCATTCATTTGAAGGTTATTTTTATAATTGAGCATACAGATTTTTTCCTAATGCATATACCACTAAGTTCCCTTTTCCCAGTGTATACATAAAGTCAAAACCAAACATCTAAAGATACCCCATAGATCACATTTGCCTCATATTTAAATCTCACAATGATAAAATAGTGTTTCATGATTTTATGATCTGTGAACACCCAATTTTTTTTTAAAAAGTGATAACGATGCTAGGTCTTCAAAACCAAGAAAACTATATCTTGCTCCAAATTTGGTTTTGGGTAGTTATTCTAATTAACTTTCAATTTCCTTGAACCATAATCTATAACACTGAATTTGTGCATAAGAAAACAGTCCATCCCCAATCCTAAAGCATCACAGTACACCACACATCCCCATTCTGATTCTAGAAAAACCAAGATGGTTTTTGATTTAAGATGAAATTTCAACTCTAGTAAATAATTTTTTAATTCCTCTATCAATTGTAATGGAGGATTCTTCTTTTTAAATTATTTAATTAGTGAGGATAGCTGTGAGAATTAATTCACAATGTGTCGGTATTGGTATCTATACCAAGTAAATTTCATTTCATGAAGACATTTTTTGGCTATTTCCATGAGATCATGGCTTCTATCTATTCAAGATCCACTAAGACTACTTTCTCAAAAATCATATTCCTAAGAGAGTGAACATCCTATTTCAAAAAATCACACATATATAGTTTGGTATAAAATGATGATCTCTGAAGATTTGTAACACTGTCACCAGGTAATCCTAATGATCTTCCCTTGTCTTTGAATACACCATTATGTCATCCAAAAATACCACAACAAAAGAGTCCAGATACCACTAAAATATCTTATTCATAAAAACCATGAAGACTATTTTTTCCTTTGTTCGACCAAAATTAATGACAACAAATTCATATTGTCCATACGTGCTTCTAAAATTTCTCATCAGAATGTATTCCTTCCAAACTCACAATTATTGATATCCTAATCACAATTAAATTTTATATATCCATTGATCTCTGCTAAATTTATCAAATATACCATCAATGCATGGAAGTGGATAATGAATCTTTATCAAATCTTCATTTATATTATGATAATAGATGAACAGATAATGATTTCCATCATCTTTCTTCACAAAAAATATTGTTCTACCCACAAAGACGTACTTGGCTAAATTAAACCATTGTTTTTAGTTCCTCTAACTACAAATTAAATTCTCATAATTTATCTTCTGTTATCGAATATGAAAAATTGTAAATATTATTTTTTCCTTGACCGAGATAAATCATAAACTCTACATCCTATATAGGTGGTAACACTAAGAAGTTCATGGGAAAGACATCTGGAAATTGATCCAACACTTCTGAAATACTGACATTCTACATCTCTTCCATCGATGCTAAATTCATTTCCACCAGCAGGTAAGAGATCATTCCCACCACTGGTTCTAACATGCATGTTGCACCATTATATATAACTTTGTCTATTCTGAAGAGATTCTTGACGTCGTCCTTAGTCACAAAACTAATTGTTCTTCAATAACAGTCGTTGTGTTCCTTAAATATTGTCAACCAATACAAACATATGATTGTATCATAGATATCTATCTCTAACACCAAGAAGTATCACATCAAGTCAACTATATCAATACTTATAGAACATATTTTACACATGATGTCTTGACATTCTCATTCAACAAGAATATTTTTATATTTTATAAAACAATAAATAATATCTACTTATTTACTTAGAAAATAAAAAGAAATAGAAGTAATAAAGGAATATAATAAAACATTATCAAACATAACATTCATAAAGGGTTACTTTGAAATAATCATACCTCTCACCATAGATAGTTTAGAATGATCTTCTAGAATCAACGTCCCAACTCTGTACAATTTCTTCCTCACTGCATATTCCACATTGTTGTTTACTAAGATTTCCCTTGATGAGGAGTCATGGTATTACGAGAATCGCCATGGATATCCTTTCTCTACTAATGAGACAGATCCTACTGTCTTCTTATGGTCGAAGCATATGATTCTTGCAGCACCTTAGAAGTGTCTCAAACACTAGACCTTAGTGTACTATTGAAAAAGGGTTTAAGGTTTCCAACATTTATTCAATTATGGAATTTTATTGGTGGTCTTGTACACAACATCATTATGTGGCCAAAGGAAGCACATTGGTAGCAACCCTCTAGGCTATATGGTCGTGGAGGATGAATTACCGATACAGCTATTTGATTCTAATTCCCACTCCCATGTTCTAAATAGGTGAATCTCTTTCTCTTGATCCTAGGATTATAAATTCCACCATTTATAATAGTAATCTTCATACATCCTCCTACCATAGATCCTGATTTTTTTCGATCATCCACCATTTCCCTTTTCATCATCTGTGTATATTCATTATTACAAAGCACTGCCGTATTCGATCAAATTTCCTTTCATAGACATGATTCGAAGATGTGTGAATTTAGGGATGCAGTATCTGTAGTTTCTGGTGAAATGAGTACAGAATTCATGAATATAGCCACATATTCTTTGATTGATAGATTCTTCAACTTCAGACTAAGGATGTCTGTTGTCTTTTGGGTCATGAAGGTATGAATATATAATTGTCCATTAAAAATTCATCAAAATCCTTCCAACATAGGCATTGATCACATTTATAATTCTAAAAATAGTTCCCACCACTGACATGAATGATCCTAGTGCATATATGTGGCCATATTTACATTGAGCTCCATTAGTGTGTCGATCTATTCGATGATATGATTCATCCTGTTCAGCCACACCACCTCATTTCCTAGTTCAGAATAACCTTAAATGATTAGTGGACTCTTCTTCATGAACTAGATATAATTATCTACATGCCTTGAATCATCCCTTCAGTTTCCCATGTCAACATGATGAAATTATTGAGTGATACATTGAAATATATCTTCTTTAACCTATGGCTCAGGTGCAACCAAATTCTCCATTGCTTCATCCAGTTGGTTCCTAAAATTCCCACCGAGTTCAATTTTCTGAACCAACAACATCATGATATGTCTCACTCCCTAGAAACTGATGTCTTTCTATTCCAAATTCAATCATATAAAAAATCCCAACATTATTTTCAAAAAACAAATTTTTTCACATTCAACCATTTTTGGAAAAATCTATTATTCCTTTTGAAATTAAAACCATTGTCAAAATATACCAAGTATTATCTTTTTAAAATCATTAATTTGAAAAAATAAAATATCCATTTTTCAAAAAATTAATGATTTTTAATGATTCATAAATAATTACTATAAATGAATTAATCAATCCAATTCTAAAGTTATTCCTCTCCAATACATGACATGCCCTTCTCATTGGAGAAACCCATCACAATGAGATTCAATAATAATATAACATTCTCTAAACACTTATGTACCCAACACCATAGTAACTTTAGGTTCATCCTAAATAGGTTAGCTACATCCCATTATGCTATATATTTAATTTTCCAACAATTATACTCCATTATATGATCCTATCCCAAGGAATAGACAATAATGAATTTCAACTCCAGGACCTAAAACACTATGAAAATATTATTAGGTATTGAAAGAAAATGTTGATACCATTTGTAATGACCCGCTAATTCTCATTGTCTTGAGAATACAACGAATCATTTCGATGCCTTATGTGACATCTCCAAGATGCCAAATGCTGGAAATAAAATCCAAAGGATTTAAAATACAAGTTAGAATGATTTACCCTTTAATAAATAAACCACTAAAGCAAAAAACCATAACCAAACCATTCACTAAATGATTAATGAAAAAAAGAAAGTCAACACAATTACATTAATTATATCAATGACACTCCAAAGTGTAAAACAAAAGAAGACCAGACAAGTATAAATGTAAGTAGTGGAATGATGCTATGGAGTCCATAAATACCATAAGACTCCACTCTCCACAATCTCCAATCTTCCATATCACTGAAAAACCCAAGTATCATGAGGTAATTCTAAAAACATGTTATATATTACCTTTCCCCATGTCTCGGAAGATAGTATCTCTACAATCCCCAAACATACATTGAAGGAGACAGTATAACACATTGTAAGTTTTCCCATTTATTTCCCTACTTATGCCACTAGGATAGATGAGTTTGAAACATTTAAATAATACCATTTGTATAAAACAATTTCTAAAAATAGTTTATACCTAAATATAAGCAAGCTTCCAAAACCATTTATAACACAAAGCATACAAGGGCCATAAATATCCAATTTTCATAAAATTTGATTTAATACAAAAATAACTATACAAAGCTTTAAAATAATTTCTCAATATTCCATTGGTATACCCAATCCATTACACACATATATATAGCCTTCCATGAATGATATGTGATGACAGTTCCATACTCATGAGCGGTTTCTCGTCGATCTACCATGTAATCACAAGGTAATTATTTCTGAGGTTTCTATTGATATTTTTTACTAAGTAGAATGTCACATTTCATCCAAGACCCTAAAATTAAATATATTCATAAACACCAATATGACCAATGATCATCCCAACAAAATTCATTCTAATAAAATCACATTTTTAATGAAAAAACATTCCTCAAAATTGTCTCAACGCCAAACCATTCCAAAACAAATTCCAATTTTATTGAAAACCCATTTTCCAAAAAACCATTTAGATGTTCCATAAATTATAAAAATTAAAACCACCATTTTATATTCATGATACAGATGAAATTTTCACAATAATTCACTATGATTTCACAATTTCACAAAAAATAAAAATCATCACTAAAGTGGAATTATTCCACATGTTTAACAATGATTTAAAAATAAATTTAATTCAATATAAACTATTTTAAACAAATCCAATAAATTCTAGAAATTGGAGATTATAGTGAATCCACCTAACTAGATGTTTTGAATGAAACTAAAAATCAAATGAAGAACACATAAGAAACTGAGTCAATTCTACACAAAACCGCCTTAGATACCTTATCCTATCATGATCAAGACCAAATATCAACACATTAGGAATCCACAAATATAGATCGACCCATATCATGTGTAGATATAAAAATAAATATGATAGGAAAAGTAGACCTATGTAGAATTATGAAACGAGAAAAGAACGGTGATGAACGCCACTTACTGCAAGAATCAAGCTTCAAAACGCCATGGAAGGTCTCTAGATTGACTCCAAAACAATTATGAGAGGTTCTACTACCTTTAATAAGGAGGAATATATATTTTTATGTGTATTATAATAAAATGATGTAGATATATAATAATTGAGTAAGATTTTATTTTTAAGGATCTGACTTTTACTCTATGCATGGTTTTACCGCACAGTTAGACAAATTGTCTACTAACCGTGCATTACCTACTTTTTTATAGAAAATTATGCCTGGATTCCATTCATAGTCTCCCTAACTGTACTCAAAATAGGCTGAATCCACATACCCAAACTAAAACTACACATAGTTTCTCCTAGGATATCCATATGGTTTAGACTAATAGTGTACACCAAGTTTTGCCTTAAAAACATATTTAGAGTTCAACCAACTCTCTCATCTTTCACCCTTAAAATTTATAACCATGAAAATCCTAAATTAAGGGTTACATACTTGAAACCGGGGGTACTACACCAATGATATAGAATAATGATATGTGATTGGTAAATGGTATGTACATAAAACATATCCTATGTCATTGTTTTGGGAGGAAAGGTTTTGTGATTGTACTAATGTGAAATAATCCCTCAAATTTCAGTGGTTTTATTTCATCTTAATCACATAAATGGTTTCAATTTATGAATGTTTGATTTAGGATTCATCATAATGAGTTAGTCCACAATCTCAAACACACATAACAATTCACATCAAATTGAATCATTTTCTAGATTTTTTAGTTGGCCAACATTTTGTTTTGGAAATGTACTATATTCAAATGATACTGGATCCAATGGTCATGGATTCCACTTACCTGATTGTATTAGTATTCACTCACACTCATTAATTAAATTTTAATAACCAATCATATATGGATGAATCTAGAAAACACTTATATAGGTATTTAGAATGTGTATAAATAAATATTGAGAAAAAAATCCATGTTCTATTTAGATCTCAGAACCATCCATGATCGAGTAAGATCCATGCATGAATATATCTAAATTAATAATTAAAAAATTCCCTTTGATGTTCCTATAGGAAAATAGTTGTTTTAATTACCTCCAATTTCATTTTTGAGTACCCTATAGAATACCCCTTCAGTTCAATGTCAAACCCACACCCCCCCCCAATGTGTCAAAATGAGTTTGAATGTTTATTTCTGGTAGGTTTGTGATGCATGGTTATTTGGAATGTTTTGTAAAATATTAATGAGTCATAATATTCCATGGAGAATTTTATTTTTATTCCACACAGGTTGGAAGTAGATTTATTAAAATATTAAACATGTATGAAAAACCTTAACACTGAAATGATTCTGTGATCAATTTTCTTTGTGTATCTAAAAAATTTTAAATAATTTATTAACAACAAAATGTGCATATTTTTTATCCCAAACACATCTACAAAAATATGTATTCATTGTTAACTAACATATTCCAAAAATATACATAAAAACTCATTTAAAGATGATAAGATAAAAAATAGATAGTATATGAACAAAATGTTTGTGATAAGCAAACAATACGTTTTTATTCAATTTATTTATATAATGTATAAAATTTAGTAACAAAGATTAATATTTGATACTTTTTTAATTAAAAAAAATTATATAGAATTATAATTTTCAAAATATTGTGATTTTAAATAAAATTGATCTATTTTAAAATAATGAATCTAATTTGATTTTTAATTATATATTAAATTAAATTTGAATTAATTGAATGGTAATTCAATGTTAAATAATATTTAATGAACATAATGTCTAAAATGACATTTTATACATAAAAAAGATTGCAATAAATTATTTTTTTAATTTAATAGATGTTATTTTCTTATTTAGTAAATGATTAAGATTAACTTTGTTCTAGGTAATTACATGGTTTTTTATAAACTATTAATTTTTTAATAAATTAATTTTTTTTTAATGTTGTACACACAACAATTTGTTATCATTAGTGACACATGCCACTATGCTTTAAACAAATGATGATATAATATTAAAATATTTATTTACACAAATCACTGTAAATAAGATGTTAAATATAATGATAAAAATGGAAACAAAAATATATAATTATTAATTATAATAGTTTTATATAATGGAATCATATCGATAAAAAGTACATTCTTTTCATTGATGTTTTTAAATTCATCAATAATAATATTTTCTAAAAAAATTTCTGTTTCTTTTTTTGAATGTTAAAAAAACTAATTGTTCTCAATTATATAAAAAATGGATTTATAAAATAATTTTTTTAAAATAATATTTAAAAAATGTGCTTACTTGTAAACATTGGGGTATTTTGTAATGTTTCATTTTTTCATCAATAATTAAAATACTAAATTTTTATTGAAAACTCCCTATTAAATTATACAATATATAAAGTTAATTTATATATTAAATATTTTTAATGTTAAGCTAGTAATTTTATGCATCAATTAATAAAATATAGTTCATTCTAATCAATTTAATATTTAATCTCTATAAAAAAACCTTTTGTATCTTTTAAAACATTTCTTTTTGAGACCTGTATTCCCATGCTTTAGTAGAATTATTTGTTGAATTAAAATGTTACACATATATGAATTTATTTTATAAAATTTTATTCCATATTATTAACTAGAATAATATTTATTATCTAATAAATTAACCTAATATTTTTATCAAAATTATTCAATTATACAAAAAACAATTAATTACTTCAGAAATGGTAATAATGGGTACTGTTGGTAAAACCGAAACTATAACTGATACTATGAAATATAAAATTGCATAAAATATATTATATGGAGATATTTATAATTTATAATTTCTAAGGATCTAATTTTATCTATTTATGAACATTTTGTCACTTGAATAATGTGGGTACATGTTTTTCTTTCAAAAAATTACATGTGAGCTAGTCACCTCAATTATATAGGCTTCCATCTACCCTGTATTATTCAAACATTAAATATAGTTTGGTTCTACCAATACTTATCCAAATAATAGAAAAAAATCCTTCCTCACATCCTAGAATATATATTTTAAAATTAAATCAATCCTAGGAAGGCTTTTCATGCCATCCTAATGAGGATACACGTAGAAGAGGTAACATTAAGGAAAGAGAAATTTTGTTTTATTTCTTAATCCAAATCCTAAAATTCATATAATAACATTAATAAATAATAAAATAAATATATTCCAAATAAATATATGTTTTAATGTACAAGAAATTACCTAAAATCATATCATCTTCAATAAAATGGGTTAATAAATCCTCATTAATTTATACAGAGGACTACTAACATGCGAACTGATGTCATTAATTTTTTCCATTACAACATATCATGTGTTGAAATAATGATGGATTTATTTTTATATATTATATATATTATATTTTAATAATTGGAAAATTATTATATCACACATACCATTATACTCAAATGAAATTTTGAATATGATAATGTCACTAATATATACTATGGACTACCAGCTCTCGTACTCATGTTATTCATTCATGCTTTACATCAATGTTAATAAAGATTGTTTTAATAAAAATATATTATATATATAGAATATCATTGAATCTTTAATGTTAATATGTCATTTAAATTTAATTATTTCAATCTATAAAAATATATTGAAACAATGTTCATGTGAACATATGACCTTCCTTTTCCATTAATTGGGTATTTATTTTTGTGTCCATAAATTTTATGTATTACATTAAATACATTAATAATAAATATATATTATGTAACAGCCCAAGATTTTATGAAAAATATTCTTTTTAATTTCACTAATGTCTTGTGTTGTACGCAACACAAAAAGGAGCTTGCACAACACGCATCCTTGACTTGCCTTGCATTACACACAATCACAACCTTCCTCGATAGCGTGTGTAGTACGCAATACCGAGTTTCACTAAACAACAATATGCTATTAAAATATTATTATAACTAGCCGTTATGAACAGTAATAACCACCTTTTAAAATTATAGAAATTTTATTTTTCAAAATGGACATCATTTTTGGACTCAGAATATAGAAATTATCCTAGGGTGAAATTTTGGTATTTTTCTGAAAACTTTCAATTTTTGATGAATAGTGAAACCACTAAGTGGTAGGTTAAAAACTGAATTTTGCATAAAACTTAATTTTACCGCTTCTGTGAATGGAATTTCGAAAATCCGACAGACACGGTTGATATCAGTAAGTAAAATGTGGTTCAATGAGATAAAAATAATTTTTTTGGTGAATAGTAACTTTTTACTTTTTTTACCGCGGTTAATAGTAAATAGGGTAACTAAGGGTAAATATGATATTACTATTACCCTAACACATGTCCTAATTCTATTGGATAAGTGTAATTCGACCAAAAACAACCTTATGAATAAAATATGACCATTTAGGCCCACTTGGATTAGATTAGGACATTTATTATTAATTTATTTAAAAAGGGTTAAAATAGTTAAAATCACAGTTTAATAAGTAAACCATTTTTAATATGGGGATATACATAAGATAAATTCGACTATAAATATTCATTAGAAATCTAAAAAGATTTCCTACATAATGGTATTTTATTTGTAATTTTTAGACATTAAATAATTTAATTTATTTATGACACAATGATGATGCAGTAATTATCTTATTTATGAAATATTGTCATAATTGATGTTATTATCACCAAAATAAATGTAATTTGGGACTTTTTATGAATTACACTAATTTTCTAGGTTAATAGGATATATTAATGTTGATTTAATCAATTTGGTTCGAACATATAATTCTGTTATGACTTTCACAAAAATCATATATCAAATAGTGTCAAAATTGGCACAAAATAGTTTTTAAATCAAATATTATATTATTAATTGTTATTTTATTCCTAAAAATCTAAGGTTCGGCAAAATGACTTATATAAGGACATATATATTAATAATAAACAATTTTGGGTTCTTTTGGAATGTTATAGTAAGTTTATTAACCATATAGTGAAAGAAAACAAAAAGACACGGTAAAAGTTAAATTATTTAACTTAGAGTTAAATCTAATTGATAAGGATAAAATAATACCCTAAACTTGTCTAAATCCTATTGGTTGATAGGATTTCGACCCATCCCCACTTTAGCTTCGAAATAAGACCCTTTGGAACCATTATAAACCGATTTTGACAT
The DNA here is from genome assembly GCA_963277665.1 of Viscum album. NCBI lineage: Eukaryota > Viridiplantae > Streptophyta > Magnoliopsida > Santalales > Viscaceae > Viscum > Viscum album. The sequence goes on from OY728152.1 coordinate 917,592,631, forward strand.
TAATATAAAATAATATTTTGAGGTATTCCTAAGGTTCCCCTCTCCTCCCTTATAAAAGGACACCTCCTCCCCGTCCTCCTCACACCAATTTGAGCACTCAAGCTCGGACAACCCCAGCAAATATCTCTTCTCCACTTCCCTAGAAACATCCTAGAGGTTCTGGTCTTCTTCAAAGACCAATTTTAGTTCCCTAAGAGGAGGTCTCCAAAAGGCGCTTCAAAGAAGAGGTAATTACCGTTACCAATTCTTTCATCTTTATTTCTTCTTCCACTTCTTATTCTTATGTTGTTTCATTATGAAGTAATAACATCAGTATCACTCATATACTGATATGTTATTATAAGTATGAAACAACCCTATTTCACCATCTATCCATCCTACGGAAAAAGAAATCACCGCGCGTGCGTACGTACGGAATACCGTCTCCACGCCGTGGTGTAATCTATTTTCCACCACCACCTTACATGGATGGGTATAATGGTGTAAAGAATAACTATAAATAGTTATTACAACATCATATTGATTCTGATATATTTTATAATCCACTCCAATTCAATTCAATATTTATGGAAATGATATCATCGCTCGTGCGTACATACGGACTACCGTCTCCACGACGCGATGACATTCATTCTCCATGTTAACCATTTAAGAATGATTATAAAGTATATATAAGAAATAATAATGAAATATATGACATTATAAAGCTACTGGATTTATGTATATATATATATATATGTATGTCATCTACTTACTTCCATTCAAGACAATAAGGAAAGGAAAACAGCGTTCATGCGTACGTACGGACTACCGTCTCCATGAACGGTGTTTTTCATTTCATTTATCTATCTATTATATATATATATATATACTGAATATATATGATATATAAATCATATTTTATATTATGGAAGTTTGTAAATCATGATATAAGTAATAATAATGTCAAGAACAACAAGTCAAAACACCTACGATAAATGAAACGATTTTACCCAAAACGCTTCTTTAACATGGAATTTACAAAAGAACGGGTAATATAATGTCATAAGTGAACCATATATGATATCATAACAATGAATATGATTCTGTAATAAGTCAATGACATTATTTAAACCATTATATAGGAGCTTAGGACACGTACAAAGCAAATCGGACCTAAGGTAAGGGAAATATCACAATCTCATTTTTATCCGAGATTGTTTATTCGTAAGTATTTACTGGGGTGTATTTTATCATCCACATCCATTATTCATCAATATGTAATATTATTTCCAGCCACCTACAATTGTCTAAATCCATTTTTACCCTTCGGTGAGTTTTTAGTAATATGTATGAAAGGAATCTTTTGTCGTTTTTCGTACGAGGTACTTTTTGACTTTTCTGACAAAAGTACGAAGAATGTTTTTTTTAACTTATACGGCATGAATGGATTTTTAAAACATTATTTCCAAGAAGCTTCCTTTACAAGTTTTCAGGTTTATTTTTAATCAACTTCTTTTAGTTTATAATTGTATGACATGTTAAGAAAAGAAAAGTGTTTTTGAAGAAGAAAGGATATTTTCCTCAAGAATGGAGTTCAAGTGTTTTATCAAAATTATTTTCCATCTAAGATAATAAAGGGTTCTGTTTTTATCCCTATTATTACATTGGTTTGATTATGTTGTTATGGAAATATTTTTATGAATTCCTTTATCTTATATGAATTGTTTTATGATGTCATGTTGTTTAAGAATCCCATTTTTATTACATGGGTTACGTTATGATGTATGATTTATGATTATGTGGCACACATAAGAAAGGATTCATTATAAGATGGGTGGGACCTATATCTCCCTCCAATGCATTGGGTAAAGATTTTATATCTCATGAGATAGATAGGGCTGGAACGGTAGGTTATACTAGTTCAGTGAAACAGGACTGAAACGAGGGTTACTCGATTCAGAAAGGGACTTTGTCCACTAAGATAGTCTTGGCAATGAGTCTTGACTAACAAGAAATGATTCTCTATGATTATGTGTGAATGTCACAAAGTTTCATGTTTTATGTTATGATTATTGTGATTACATTTCACTACCATGATTTATCCCATGTTATGAAATTATGCTCTCTTTTGCAGGTTTTGATTTCCAAAATGTTATGTTCTTATGAATACGATGTGATTGATATTTCTTTTGTTTACCCTTACTGAGCATTTGAGCTCACCCTTTTATGTTTTCTTTTCCCCAGGATATAAAGAAAGGTTTTAGGTAAAAAAAGGGAAGATCTTTATGGGAGATGTTGAAGAACATTCACCACGATTAGAAGATTTTATTCCGAGTTTCCAAAGACACTAAACTATTATGATCCTTGTGTGTGTGTTTTTGTTATGTACTAAGTATTCCGCAAAAGTAATGTAAAGTCCATGTAAGTCAGGATACAGGTCTCTACAGTTGGTATCAGAGGAAAGGTTTAGTCAACCTTTGGAAACTAGGATGCGAGAACTTTAGTGAGATCCCTAGAGATATTTCTAAGGTATGTCTAGGGATGTCCTTAAGGTTAAGTATACGTATAGGTTATAGTACTAGAATTATGCTAACGATCATAGAATTAAACCTAAGATGTTAGATATTGAAGGTACTCCCCCTTTATTATGTTGTTTTCCCTAGCATGATTTTTTCCTCTCACACTATTCTTTTTGGGTTTTAGATGATTGCTGGAACCCGAAGGAACCGTGTTGATCAATGCAATGGACAATGCAATGATTGCCCTCCTGAACAAACAAATGTTATGGGAGATGGAGTGCAAAATCTTATTGCTATACTTACACAAGCTATGAATCATTCTGGACTTCCAAATGAGCAGAGAAGGGAACAATATTCTATTGAGTCCTTCATGAGGCAACGTCCACCTTCTTTCAGTGGGACTTCCGATCCACTTGTTGCTGAACAATGGATCAGTACCACTGAAAAGATATTTTCAGTTATTCAATGTTCTGAACATGATAAAGTCATCTTAGCAGTATATCGTTTGGAAGGTGAAGCTGATAAATGGTGGAATCTAATCAAGAATACGAGTCCAAGAGATGAAATTGAGTCCATGGAATGGGAAGAGTTCAAGAACTTGTTTTTTAGTAAGTACTTCCCTCGTATTCTTCGAACAAAGATGGAAAAGGAGTTTCTTGAGCTGAAGCAGAAGGATGATGAATCTTTTGGTATATACGAAGCGAATTTTACAAGACATGCAAGGTATGCATCTGGCATTATCATCCAACCTGAAAGTAAAGTTGATCGATTTTTCAGTGGCTTAAAACCAAGTCTTCGAAGGGCATTAGCTATAAGAGACTTCAGTAGCTATGAAGAAATTGAGCGTTGTGCTATCAAGGTAGAAATGGAAGTTAGTGTTACATATCCATCTCATGGTTTTGACAAGAAACGAAAGATGGATTCCAAGGAGAATTCTCAGAATAATGGTGAAAAGAAGATGAATGTTTCCTTATGCTCAAAGTGTGGAAAGAAGCATGGTGGAGATTGTCTTAAAGGGACTAAAAAATGTTTTAAGTGCGGAAAAGAAGGTCATCGAGCAGCTGAGTGTCGAGGTAATGGAAAAAGGGTTTGTAATGATGTGAATAAAGAAAACACTGCAGAAAATGCACCACCAACACTTCAATGCTTCAAGTGCAAGGAGATGGGACATTATGCCAATAAATGCCCTAATCCAAGGGTTAGTGATGATCGACATGAGCAACAACTTAAGGAAAAGGACAAATGGAAGTCACATGCGATCACAATTGGCGATGTTGAATATGACAACGATGTTGTGGAATGATTAAGTGTTTATGTAATGGGATTCCAAAATAATGTTGTATCATGGAGTATTGGAATATCTATGTATTGGTCTAATGTGGTATTCAAAGTGATTGAGATATTTTTGGAAATAAGATGATATGCGCATAATGAAGGGAAAACGAGAAAATTAAATGTTTAACAGTATTCATGAGCTCATGATTGATATAAGGACTAAGTGATATCATGGTTTGAGTATATAGAATTTTGAGGATTTTTGTATATGGAAAGTGTTAACTTTTAACTGCATTCATGTTTTCAATAAGTTTCAATGGGTATTCAAGAGAGTACAAGATTAAGGCCTTTGAATGTTTGGAATGTGACCAATAAGATATATCTTATGATATATGGGGATCAATGATGGTATTAAATCTCTAAGAATGGACGGCAGTATTATGGATAAGCCTAAAGATAGGAATGGTTTATGTTGGACATAAGTTAGTATTATTGATGGGATGTTATAGTAAAATAGCTTTAGAAGAAGGACAACCTGCAGGACGGGCGACAACCCATCGCTTCGGACAAGGCTGTGGGAATCGAACCCACAACCGAAGTGCGACTGGCCTTTATCGCCTACCACTGGCCTACAGGAAGTCCCTATTTAGTAGAAACTAGTTTTATTATATTAAGCAGTATGATATATGAAGTATAAGTCCATTTTAGGAACCATATGTGATTAATCTCACTATAGATCGACTTATGTATATAATTTTTGCTAACCTTTTGTTTGAGACAGATGGAATGACCCGTCATTCTATCACATGATCTGCTAACACTTCACGAATAACAAATTCAACTTCATTTATTTAAGAGATGAAGTGGAAATTTTTCAAGGCATGAACAACAGTGAGATTGTACCAAAATAAAGAAAGTATTTATTCTAATTCAAATTTTCAACTTTAGGGAAATGATCTTGAAAACCAAAAATGTTGTCCTAGTGATCTTATACATGATGAATCAGATGGTACCTTAGATCGTCACAAATTTATGGATTTGTGATTACTGGATTTTCCATTGCCATGTTCTCTACCACTCTCCATCAGAACATGATGGTTAGATTTCTCTTCCATATCCATATTTTCACCTATGTGGAAACCCAGTGATTAGTTTATTTGGGTAATCGTTACATTTCATACTTTAGTTTTTAAAGGCAAGTTTTGGTATTCCTTTTTACGATGTGGGTTTCTATTAAAGAAACTTTCGAATAGTAAACTATTTATAACCCCGACGAATTTCGAGGGCGAAATTCTTTTTAAGGGGGGTAGAATGTAACAGCCCAAGATTTTATGAAAAATATTCTTTTTAATTTCACTAATGTCTTGTGTTGTACGCAACACAAAAAGGAGCTTGCACAACACGCATCCTTGACTTGCCTTGCATTACACACAATCACAACCTTCCTCGATAGCGTGTGTAGTACGCAATACCGAGTTTCACTAAACAACAATATGCTATTAAAATATTATTATAACTAGCCGTTATGAACAGTAATAACCACCTTTTAAAATTTTAGAAATTTTATTTTTCAAAATGGACTTCATTTTTGGACTCAGAATATCGAAATTAGCCTAGGGTGAAATTTTGGTATTTTTCTGAAAACTTTCAATTTTTGATGAATAGTGAAACCACTAAGTGGTAGGTTAAAAACTGAATTTTGCATAAAACTTAATTTTACCGCTTCTATGAATGGAATTTCGAAAATCCGACAGACACGGTTGATATCAGTAAGTAAAATGTGGTTCAATGAGATAAAAATAATTTTTTAGTGAATAGTAACTTTTTACTTTTTTTACCGCGGTTAATAGTAAATAGGGTAAATAAGGGTAAATATGATATTACTATTACCCTAACACATGTCCTAATTCTATTGGATAAGTGTAATTCTACCAAAAACAACATTATGAATAAAATATGACCATTTAGGCCCACTTGCATTAGATTAGGACATTTATTATTAATTTATTTAAAGAAGGGTTAAAATAGTTAAAATCAATGTTTAATAAGTAAATCATTTTTAATATGGGGTTATACATAAGATAAATTCGACAATAAATATTCATTAGAAAGCTAAAAAGATTTCCTACATAATTGTATTTTATTTGTAATTTTTAGACATTAAATAATTTAATTTATTTCTGACACAATGATGATGCAGTAATTATGTTATTTATGAAATATTGACATAATTGATGTTATTATCACCAAAATAAATGTAATTTGAGATATTTTATGAATTACACTAATTTTCTAGGTTAATAGGAAATATTAATGTTGATTTAATCAACTTGGTTCTAACATATAATTCTTTTATGACTTTCACAAAAATCATATATCAAATAGTGTCAAAATTGGCACAAAATAGTTTTTAAATCAAATATTATATTATTAATTGTTATTTTATTCCTAAAAATCTAAGGATCGGCCAAATGACTTAGATAAGGATATATATATTAATAATAAATAATTTGGGGTTCGTTTGGCATGTTATAGTAAGTGTATTAACCATATAGTGAAAGAAAACAAAAAGACACGGTAAAAGTTAAATTATTTAACTTAGAGTTAAATCTAATTGATAAGGATAAAATAATACCCTAAACTTGTCTAAATCCTATTGGTTGATAGGATTTCGACCCATCCCCACTTTAGCTTCTAAATAAGACCCTTTGGAACTATTATAAACCGATTTTGACATTAATATAAAATAATATTTTGAGGTATTCCTAAGGTGCCCCTCTCCTCCCTTATAAAAGGACACCTCCTCCCCCTCCTCCTCACACCAATTTGAGCACTCAAGCTCGGCCAACCCCTGCCAAAATCTCTTCTCCACTTCCCTATCAACATCCTAGAGGTTCTGGTCTTCTTCAAAGACCAATTTTATTTCCCTAAGAGGAGGTCTCCAAAAGGCGCTTCAAAGAAGAGGTAATTACCGTTACCAATTCTTTCATCTTTATTTCTTCTTCCACTTCTTATTCTTAGGTTGTTTCATTATGAAGTAATAACATCAGTATCACTCATATACTGATATGTTATTATATGTATGAAACAACCCTATTTCACCATCTATCCATCCTACGGAAAAAGAAATCACCGCGCGTGCGTACGTACGGAATACCGTCTCCACGCCGTGGTGTAATCTATTTTCCACCACCACCTTACATGGATGGGTATAATGGTGTAAAGAATAACTATACATAGTTATTACAACATCATATTGATTCTGATATATTTTATAATCCACTCCAATTCAATTCAATATTTATGTAAATGATATCATCGCTCGTGCGTACGTACGGACTACCGTATCCACGACGCGATGAGATTCATTCTCCATGTTAACCATTTAAGAATGATTATAAAGTATATATAAGAAATAATAATGAAATATATGACGTTATAAAGCTACTGGATTTATGTATATATATATATATATATGTATGTCATCTACTTACTTCCATTCAAGACAATAAGGAAAGGAAAACAGCGTTCATGCGTACGTACGGACTACCGTCTCCATGAACGGTGTTTTTCATTTCATTTATCTATCTATTATATATATATATATATACTGAATATATATGACATATAAATCATATTTTATATTATGGAAGTATGTAAACCATGATATAAGTAATAATAATGTCAAGAACAACAAGTCAAAACACCTACGATAAATGAAACGATTTTACCCAAAACGCTTCTTTAACATGGAATTTACAAAAGAACGGGTAATATAATGTCATAAGGGAACCATATATGATATCATAACAATGAATATGATTCTGTAATAAGTCAATGACATTATTTAAACCATTATACAGGAGCTTCGGACACGTACAAAGCAAATCGGACCTAAGGTAAGGGAAATATCACAATCTCATTTTTATCCGAGATTGTTTATTCGTAAGTATTTACTGGGGTGTATTTTATCATCCACATCCATGTTTCATCAATATGTAATATTATTTCCATCCACCTACAATTGTCTAAATCCATTTTTACCCTTCGGTGAGTTTTTAGTAATATGTATGAAAGGAATCTTTTGTCGTTTTTCGTACGAGGTACTTTTTGACTTTTCTGACAAAAGTACGAATAATGTTTTTTTTATCTTATACGGCATGAATGGATTTTTAAAACATTATTTCCAAGAAGATTCCTTTACAAGTTTTAAAGTTTATTTTTAATCAACTTATTTTAGTTTATAATTGTATGACATGTTAAGAAAAGAAAAGTGTTTTTGAAGAAGAAAGGATATTTTCCTCAAGAATGGAGTTCAAGTGTTTTATCAAAATTATTTTTCATCTAAGATAATAAAGGGTTCTGTTTTTATCCCTATTATTACATTGGTTTGATTATGTTGTGATGGAAATATTTTTATGAATTCCTTTATCTTATATGAATTGTTTTATGATGTCATGTTGTTTAAGAATCCCATTTTTATTACATGGGTTACGTTATGATGTATGATTTATGATTATGTGGCACACATAAGAAAGGATTCATTATAAGATGGGTGGGACCTATATCTCCCTCCAATGCATTGGGTAAATATTTTATATCTCATGATATAGACAGGGCTGGAATGGTAGGTTATACCGGTTCTGTGAAACAGGACTGAAACGAGGGTTACTCGATTCAGAAAGGGACTTTGTCCACTAAGATAGTCTTGGCAATGAGTCTTGACTAACAAGAAATGATTCTCTATGATTATGTGTGAATGACACAAAGTTTCATGTTTTAAGTTATGATTATTGTGATTACATTTCACTACCATGATTTATCCCATGTTATGAAATTATGCTCTCTTTTGCAGGTTATGATTTCCAAAATGTTATGTTCTTAAGAATACGATGTGATTGATATTCTTTTGTTTACCCTTACTGAGCATTTGAGCTCACCCTTTTATGTTTTCTTTTCCCCAGGATATAAAGAAAGGTTTTAGGTAAAAAAAAGGGAAGATCCTTATGGGAGATGTTGAAGATCTTTCACCACGATTAGAATATTTTATTCCGAGTTTCCAAAGACACTAAACTATTATGATCCTTGTTTGTGTGTTTTTGTTATGTACTAAGTATTCCGCAAAAGTAATGTAAAGTCCATGTAAGTAAGGATACAGGTCTCTACATATTATATCTTTATCAGGATTATAATTATATATTTTACTAAACAATTATCAGTTTATATAGGTGAAAAATAACAAATCATAACATATATGAAAAATAAATTAGTTATTACTTGGAATGTAACTTTTACATGGAATTAATAATTAATGAGTATTAAATAGTAATAAGAAATTAATTTATGGTATGATATACATAAATATTTTTCATTAATATAATAATAATAATATAATATTATTTATAGTTAGTTTGAATTATCATTTAGAAAATAAATATATAAGTTATGTGATTTTTATCTCAATTTTCCTTCTATGTGCGGAATTTTGTTTTTTTACATATTTTCATTCACGAGGGATATATAAATCCCCATTGAAAAGAAATTAAATTAATTTTTTAGAAAAATTATAATTTATGTTTCATTTTATATTATTCCATTATGTGTTTTATGATTCAGTGTTACTAAATTAAAAATGAATTTTGATGAATCTCATCGTTTATTTGGATTTTTTATGATTATGATTCAGAAGGTAAATAATTATGACCAATCACCCAATAAATTTAGTAATTTTAATCTACAATGAATATTCATGATATATTCAAGTAATATTACCATTTTTCATATTTATTTCATTAAATAATTTTGAAATATCTTGTATTAAAATTTTACATTATTATTATCTTCAGTCAGAAATATATTTTCATCCAAAACCTTATTTTCTAAAAAAATAAATTTTCTATTCTAATTATCTATTTAATAATAAATACTTTTTCCCATTATTTACATTTTACAATAATTTTTTTGATGGATTCTTCATGACATTTTCCAAAAATACAAGTCTGTCATTTACAAATGATAATAAAGGTACGTCCTGAACAAAAATTGCTTTATCCTTACTATTATTTTCTTTAAAAATTCAATTCAATTTTTTCAAGATAATTTTTATTGAAAAATACTTTCAAAAAAATTTAGGCCAAAAAATGTGTTTTTCAATTATAAAATTATATTTTACTCATGGAATTTTTTCTGTGATTTTCTAAAATAAATTTCCATCTATGAAGAAATATGTTGATGTTACCTATGTGGTACTAGGGATATAATCCCAGAATTACATTATTATTACATCTCCAAATTGTTAATTTATATGTTTTAATGAGGATTATAAAACATTTTCCTCTACTATGGTTTATTTAATGATAAAAAATAATGAGACAGACATATAATCCGTGGTTTATACAATTATTAAATGATTATAAAACATGTTACTTTTTCATAGGTTATCAAATAAAGAAATTTTTATAAAACCAATTTGATTTAATAGATTATGATATTGTTAATGTTTTATGAATATGTTGAACCCATAAATATGGATTTTAAAATTAGATGGGTGGGACAAATATCTCCCTTCAATGCATTGAGAAAATATGTGTATTTATTGAGATAGAAAGGATGGGAATAGAGAGTAAACCTATTTATGTATGGGAAATTTTGGATTATGATGGTATTGGGAGTGATCGTTAACTACTATAATGGTTTCTGGCGGGTCAAAATTTCACTTTGATATACCTGATAATGATGTTTTACCACTATCAAAATTATTTTATATACTTATGTTTCATAAAAATACTATTTGGATTGAAATTGTTATAATCTCATGGATCATGTTCATTGATTCCAACATAATTCAGGACTAAGGAGCTTCCAGTAATAATTCTATTTTTCAATATTATGATATTTGATATGCATGGTATAGTTTAATATTTTTATACTCATGTTCTCATACTCTTATGTTTATGTTATTCTTACATATCTATTTTCCATACCCTCACTAAGCATCTGATCTCACCTTTTCTAATGTTTTTGTTCCCCAATATATAAACAAATTTATACGGTACTCTATTTCTAAGGAAGATTATATTTATGATGATAATAGTATAATGTGATATAGTTTACATATGGAAATGTTTTTTCATGTTTCTAAAGACACTAAACTATTACGATCTTCATGCATGTGTTATTGTAATGTGATGAATAATCATCGTAATATTATTTAATATCAATAAATGATAATAATTATTAACTATAGGGATAATTACATTGTAGATTTAGTTTACAATTGGAATATAGGATAAAAAACCATACTATGATCCATATGGAAATTTCATGGGATAAGCCTATTTATAAATCAAAGGATAAGAAAATTTTTGGGAATTTCAAAAAAATATTGACTGATTGATGTAAATAAATTTACACCCATTAATATTTAATAGATGTTAATTATGTTCAAAAAAACATTACATATGGGTAATAACTCTAAAATTAGTTCATTGATATGAAATCGATATTCAACTTGTTCTTGATAACAGACCCTATTTCACACATGATTTGACACTGTTGTGGGATATGCTTTGGATATTCAAAAAAACATCCCAAATCATCATAAAGAATTTAAAATTATTATGACTATGAATGACCTAGTGAATATCACTATTTTCATTTATTAAAACATATTTCATTATTTAGACTTCCTTTATGAGATTTTCCATGATTATGTGGTTCCCTATCATGATTATTATTTCATACACTATATTTTTTTATCATTATTAAGTAAATGTAATATAACTGAACTGTGTTAATACTGAGTGAGAAATATAGTGAATTTATTTTTCTCCTATCAATAAAAATGATAAAGGGTCTGGAATTTTTATTGTCTTTTTTATACTCACATTAATTTCTAAAGCTTTGAATAATTATATAAATAAAACTGAATAAAGGATAGAATGACATTGGGTTGAGTCCTTCATGAAGAAATTTCTATGTGGTGGACCTAAACCTAGAAACATGAAGCTACTATATAATTTATTAAATAATTATAAGATATAATTAATTGCTTCCTAATGTACTAAGTAGTTTATCAGTCCTGTAAAACAAGATACATACATGAGTATTATATTACATTTGAATAAAAAATAAAAACCCATATTTTTGGAATAAAATTATTTCCATTAGATTATCTATGATTATCCAACACAATATACATAAAGCATTAATAATAAAGGAAACAAAATATGGGTGATATAAAATGTGAAACAATAGTTTTGTACCATGAAAGCCATCAATAATCAATAGTTAATAATCAATATATCAAGGAACATAACTAAAAAATATTCCATAAAAATAACTTCAATTACATAATAGATAAATAATTATCAGTATTGAAATTTAAATAACAAAAAATTCATGAAATTTTACCTATAAAATTATAATAACCTGAATAAAGAGATACATTAATTGTTAAAATATAATCGATAATATTAATAGAATTATTTATGAAGGAAATGATTATTTTTTAGACACCATGATATGTGGCATCACTATATATCTACAATGAATATATTTTATAAGAATGGTTAAATCAAATGGTTACAATATGATTCAACTTACCTATCATTATCTCTACCATCAAGACCTTTCCCTATAAAATATAAAACTACTGGGTACAAACTCATAGTGTTTTTCTAAATAATTTTGTCACATGAGATATACCAATGTATCGATCCATTTTCTATTAATGGTCCCCACACATGTATTTCATACCCAAATCAATATTCATATATTTACTAGTCTATTAAATTCATAAACAATGATACATATCATCAAAAATTCTTATTCACTAAAAATGTTCAATTGCTAATATTTTCCCAATTGATCAGGTAACATTCAAACTATCCCCCATATAAAAAATGTAATAAAATCATGGAAGGTATAATATCAATCATACAAGAATATGAATTTTTAAGTGTAATTTAATTATCAATTAAAATTGTTATAAAAAATTCATTGTTTTAAGAGAAGGATTAATATCATTAAAAAGAGAGATTATACAATAATATTTACCACATGGTAATTGTTTTGTAAAAATTCATTTGGATGAAATGAATCTCATGGAAACTAAAAATACCATAAATTATGAATGAATAGAGATATTACATATCAATGTGGTATTATAAAAACCAAATAAAAGTGAATTCTTACATAGTAATAAATAAGTCTCGATGGAATATATGTTGAGACAAAATACATTCCCCTATATTTCCATTTGATTGATTATTAATTATATTCAATTATAGTTGTTATGAACAAGTTATTAACATATTCTATAACCATATTAATATTTATAATATAATATATGAAAACTTTAAAACATATTCTAACAGTTTTGTTAATAATCATTTGTTATAATCCCTATTTCTGGTGTTAAATTCATTGTTTTCCGATTCATCATTTTCCTTGAATATTATGGTTCATGTCAATATTATAAAGTGTAATAACATCCAGAATAAGAATAATGGAATAACAATAATACATATATATATATTATAAATTTATTACAAATAATGAATGTTTTTTGATAAATCATGTATGTTATAATCATTGATATGGTATGTTGTACATATACTTGAGTATCCTTTCAATTTTTCAGCGATCATTATGGAAAGATAGTAAGAAAAGTTTTAGAATCCTAAAATTATAATCAATTAATAACTGAAAATTTATTTTTCAAAATATACATATAAATAAAATCCATGTGATATGGTGATGAAAAGAGTTTGACAACACATTGTGATGTCGGTAGTCCACACAAACATTTACAAAATTTTAACCATTATGGATATAAAATAAAATGATATATTGTATTTTTAGATTATAAATATGTCATTAATGTCATAAATATTTCATATAAATCACATATATTCAGTTTAATTATATTTATTAAATTCCATATAATTGTTAGTGAAAAATGAATTACATTTCATTGTGAGATAGTAGTACATTTTACACATGAGTAATGTTATCATATCACCTAATGAATAGTATTTAAATAAATATATATATGATATAATTAATACAGAGGTATAATTTTGTTTTAAATAAAATTTATATACTTTTTATCCATCATTATAGAAAATTTTGTGATGTGCTAATGGAAAAAAGACCTTGAGTCATAAAGAGGTAGATCGATATAAAAACGAATGATGATTTAGTAACACATTTGATGGTAGTGGAGAAATTTTTATGTCATTAACATATTATAAAAACATAAAATTATATTTCCTAAAATATTGTTTATATATAAACATGCATTAATAATAATTTATTGTGGTCAAGGAATAAATTAAATAAAAACCCTCATTGATGAATATTTCCTCTTTATCAGGTAACCTCCAAAAGATTATACTAAAACATTCCTGGTATTTTTTTCTGCCCAAAATAAGGATTCTAATATGAATTAAGTTAATTATTGAATATATTTATATCATTTTTATTTGATCCAAATGTCATCATAATATTTCAGTAGTGAGGGGAGTGAGTTCCCTTTTATAATTGACAAGAACTGTCATTCTTGTAAATACCCAATAGTACATTGTATTATGAGGTAACACATACATAATGTTACACCAAAATAGATAAATAGTAATGTTTATGAATTATTTTGAAAATTCACACCTCCACCTAAAAAATAATTCAAATTTATTATCACGTTATTATTTAATCTTTATGTTTACTAAGTGCAAACTTGTTTCTCTTTTTTTATGAAAGTAACTTGTATATTTTAATTTACCTAGGTAATTTATGCATTAAAAAATTAAAATAATATTAATTTGATAATTTATACCTATTAATTATTAACATAAAATCTTATTTATTAAATAAAAAATGGTTCAATTTTTATAATTCATAATAATACAAAATCATGTGACATGAAAAAATAACATTCTAACCATAACAATGCTAACCAAATTTTTACTCTTTAGAGGTCATTATATTCATTATAAAAGGAAAATTTTTACATGAATGTAATGTATATGATATTTATTGAAATTTTATGATCAATTTTTTAAGGATATGATATATTGAAATTTTAATCCTTTTTTTAAATATAATTTTTTATAAAATTATTTTAATTTAATTTTTACAATATTCATTTAGTTGGAATTTGAAAGGAGAAACATTTTGACAGACTTTAAAAAAATTATGTTCACCCCTATGTAACATTATATAATCATATAATAAAATAATGGAACCTAATAATTCATTCAATTTAATTTGTTTTTTATATTTTTATTATCCATTTTTTAAAATTTTTAACTTTATTATTCTTGTGTTGGTGTTTCAATGAATTTAATGTAATTTTTTCACGTATAAAAATAAAATAAATTATAAGGGAAAAAACTCAATAATATTTTCAAATAATACTTTTACCCAGATATAGGAATGTTTTTTCATTATCTAAACGATTTATAAGTATTAAAGGCAAGGAGGGTTACATGTTTGTCTTTTTGTACACATATAATATTATATAGGTAACACTAATGTAAAAGTTTATAAAAAACATAAAATGTATTTATAAGGTTATAGGGGTTGTAATATGGAAATAAAATCAGTGTCAGAAAATTTCTTAGGTCATTTAACCCATTATCTATTTGGTTTAACAACATATAAACTCATTTTTAAGTTAATCATGGTAAATATTTTTAGAGGTTTATAATAATAATTATGGTTAAAATTTTAGTTATAATAATTAAAAAATAAATATTATTCCAATTAAAAATATTGAATCCTTTTTTTCAAATCAAATTAAGATACATGGATGTATTTAATATAAAATAAACCCACACTTTTGATAGGAAAGTTGGTTTTGAAACAGAAAATGGTCAAAAGTTTACAATGCCTATATATATATCTTAAATATGAAAATGAATCAAGTGAAATAAAATGGATTTATAGATACATTGTTTTACTATGTTTACATCAATATCATAATGAAATGAATGTATTCCATTAAAATTCTATATTTATTACTATTCATTAGAAATTGTTGCACTTCCAAAAAATCTAAAATATTAACCATATTGTAATTATATTAAAAATATTATAAAATTTATTTTATTTTTTTATTGAATACTCTAAATGTTATAATTTTTAGGAAAATAAGTCTACAATGCATGACCGAATAGATTTTTTAATCATGGTGTTCCATGCATTATAAGTTATTGATAAAATTTCATTTATTCTAAATAATATATATTTTAATGTCCTCGGGTGTTACATTATCCCCTTCTTAATTGTATTTATTCATCATAATTTAATCATTATATTTATAATTATGATTATTGTATTTGGAAATACCATATTTGAAAAACGCACTTCATAAAAATGGTTAATAAAATATCCTCTTAATAAAATTGAAATATAAGTATAATGGTCGACTGGAATAATAAAAAAAGGAATACATATAAGATAATATAATTAGGAAATTAACACCACAATAGAAATAAAACCCAAACATAAAAATATAAATTTATAGTAATAGAGATCATTTTTAAGAGTAAGTTAACAGCCACAATGATATATACAATGATGTGTGAAAAAAGCCCTCGATATCATCAACAATGAAGATAATAGGACAAAATATTTGTATCAATAAATTTTTCTTATATATGAGTCATTTCATAAATATCTATTATTATTATTGAATATACATACTTGATATATTTTTTATTCATAGGGACATTTTCTTCAATTGATATGATTCAATCAATTTTTACATCGTCTCTTACTCTAAAAATTTAAAATCTAAAAATGAGTTTTTATTTATGATGATAAAAAATTTAAATTCAAAGGATCATAATGTTCATACTAAAAGGGAAATCCATTACATCAATATCTAATTATCATAATGGAAATAATAGTTATCACATGTTATACAATATGCATAAATCACCATATGGTGAACTAATACAATAATATATAAAACATCATCCAATGAACATAATGAACCATTTAATAAAGTTAAATTAGACGGGTCATCCCAAATATTATGATTCATGAAATTATAGGGGATGTCATTGAATTTCCACAATGAAATTATCATTAATCCCCAAAACAATAATAAGTTGTTCTTAATTGTCAAATAAAAAAATTTAAATACTTTCATCGTGTATTTTCATGAAACATTATAACAACCTAAATTACAATAAAACATTCTTGAAAACATGAATTTGTCTTTATTCGTTTAATAAATAAATAAATATTGGATATATTATTTAAATCCCAAAATTTTGATAACTACATCAATTATATCATAAACCACCTTGTCCAAAAATCACTAATCATTTTTGAGGTAGTCAGTGTTTTCCTATTTAATTTATCCCATTTGATAATCTATTTTTCCTAACATCATTATATCTTCTTTATGAATATATCAATGGTTGCTTCTACTACCATCAAGTGTTTTTTCAGAACTACCACTTTCTTGTAAATCACTTTTCATGGAACCATTCAATACATTCTAATAAATCCATTAATAAAATGTACTACAATATGATCCTTATATATTAAATAATTACTATAACTATAATATCATCAATAAAATAAATTAACAACAATTTACATGGATCCATATACTCATCAAATTAACCATTCCACTTCAGATGTATTAATTTAATATTTTTTACCATAATAAATTAACTTCATTTGAGGTATCTTCCATTAATATTTTGTAAATTCATTCGTGTAATGACAGATCTTGTTAATATTAAAGCATTTAAATTTATAAATTAGTTCTTCACCTTTAAATCCTTAGAATGGTGGACTTTCTCTCCATAAATTGAGAAATATCTCATTCCCATCATTAATTTATATTACTGTATCATTAAACATTTATAAAATGTTGGATATTCATTCTATATGTTCATCCCAATATCTATTTTTTCACTTCCTTCCTATTATTCTATGTCTTCTCCTCAATTTCATAATTCATAGATAATTATTTCTCTCTATTTATATGATATGATGTTTTTCCATCATTTGATGAAAAGTTCTTAGAGACCAGCTCCCCTCATAGTGTTTTCATAGTCCTTCAATTAAATGGTCAGTCATCTACTTTGGTTTGTTTATGTATTTTGTATCAAACGCGTATAACATTTTTAATGTATCTTTATTTACTGCAACACTTCTTCATCTATTTTCATTAAGACAAAGATCATTATTTTCATAATAGTTTTTTATTTTTTGCGAATTATTTTTAACAATGTTTCCTTAAATTATTTTCATACCATGAGTGTTATTTCTTACTCCTTTCAAGTATTTTCATTCAAATTCCACTATTGATCTGCATCAACTTTTATACAATTCATTATAAGTGTAACAATTGATGTCTACTAGTCAAGATTACAGTATCACTAAGAGGGGGAGGGGTGAATTAGTGATATCTTTTTCTATTCTATTTCATTATTTTTGAAAACAACATCACCTACTGTAAAAGATTTCATTCTATACTAAATAAAATCCATACACACATCCATAGGAACAAAAAAATTTACATGGATAACTATCCAAAAAGAGTTTCAACATCCTTGGAATACTTTAGAATAAATCCAATATTACACAGTCCACTAGAAAAATATTTTGCGGAATACAAAGAGTAGGATATTACCTTACACTCATGTAGCACATTCAGAATAATACAATAGTTTTTTTTCTTATTCTATTCCAAAATGATTCAAAACAATTTATTGGTTCTTCTTAATTTTCTTTCACAAATTTGATATTCTAAATCAATTATTCTCTTTCCTACCCAGAATCTAGTAGGATGTCCCTTGAGTCCTTCCAAAACTATCCTAATTAGCTTAAAAACTACAAGTATCTTGTATGAATTGAATTTCACTACTTGGTGTGAGTTATTCTTAAACAAACCCTCTTACTATGAATTTTCACTTCTCTGCAGATTTGCAACTGCATGTGTACTACTGATGCTCATGATTCTTCCCCTACTTCACAAACAACATTTTATTCTTCGGCTGCCAATACCTCATGGAATATTTTCATTTCTAATCCATCAATCCCTATTAAATAATTCCCTAGACACTCTCCATGGACTAACTTTTTTATGTAAATGATCCACCATAAACTACTTCCCACTTCGCCGAATCTCTACCCTATTAACTCTGTACTTCATGGAATCCTCCTCCGCAAACTCTATGGACTTTACTAATTTCTTCCTCAGAGTGAATATTTTTTATAATGAGAGTCACTATATATTAATTATTGGATTAAAGACCTTAATATTATAAAATAAATATGATAATTTCTCAACTAAAAGTTTCCTAATGTTTCAATTATGTACTTCCTTCACCATGTACTATACACCTTAGAAGAACTATTTTTCATCCACAATATACGTACCATATTTCATACTTTGTCGTGGTCAATTCCATACTCTAATTATTCACCACCTATATGATATCCTAGGTAAATAAATAATATTAATGTTTAATATTTATTAATATTTTTTAATTAAATATCAATTTTACATTATTCGTATTCTATGTTCGATGGAGTACTTGACGCACAACAATGGGTTTCTTTGAAATCTTTGTTACACACAAGGATGAGTCATACTGAAAAAATAATATAATATTACATTATTATTTTAAATGGTAGTTTACACCTAGATATTTTATTATCGGGAATGAATATAAATAAACATATTATTATTAAACATGTTTTTTAAATGATTATACATTTAAAATTTAGAGGCTCAAAATGAGAATGTATCCAATTTTAAGCGTAAATAATCTAATATTTTTATTAGGTATTTTTACCACCTTTTGGTTTCAAACCCTTTTTAAATATAGTTTCTATTACCTTTATATGGCCAATTTTACGAAATTATCATCATCATTAAAATCCAGAAATCAAAATTCACATAGGTAATTATTTTGTATTTTTTCTGCTAAAGAAAATTTTTAATGAATAATTCAAAATACTACATTTTATGTTGAAAATGCAATTCCATATAAATTATATATATAAATGCATTTTCCATTTTATTGGTTTTATAATGTTATTTGATTTAAATTTTATCATTTAATCCAATTTTGATCATTGGATTTTATTTCACATTGAAATTTGACATAAACACATATCAATCTTTTGTTAGTTTTTACTTATTAAAAACACGCTTTTGGTTTGGATAATGGAAATAAAATTTAATTTATTTCGTGAAATTTAAATTTTTTGAATTTGAAAAAATGGATTTCATATTTTGAATCAAGAGGTCAAAATTTTGTTAATATGTGCCTTTTCTTTTTCAACATTATAAATAGTAACTTGAGTAAATATTATATTATGCATGGTTAAAGGGATAATCTGGTAAATAAGGCTAAACCATAATATTATTAAATTACCCTTTAACATTTCCAAATACTATTGGATGAAATATATCTGTCCATGGGAATCCATGGGTCGATTTCAGGACCACATGGAGCCACTTGTTTGTGAAAATGACATTTAATTACGCTAAATTTAATCTTAAGGAAAATATGACCTAAACATTTATCTTTTAATAATTTTTTTTAAATTATGTTATATATGTAATAGTTTCACCTATATATAGTCATTATAAAGATAAAAAAATTCATTCATCATTGTATTTTGTTTATAATTTTTATGCATCAAATAACTAATTTTTTTTATGACACAATGATGTTGAAGTGATTTCCTTATTAATGAATGATGTAAATTAATGAGATTATAAATATTAAAATAAATTTATTTTAAGACATTTAATTTCATAATCTACTTTTAGGGATGGTTTTGGCTTGTAATATTTTAAATAATGATGGTTTTTGAAATAATAATGTTGTTATGTATTTTTTAAAAGTCATGGTATGAATAGTATATTTATTGACATAAATGAGTTTATTAATGAAATACTTTTTTATTAAATGATTTATAAGACCTAAAATTATATTATTCTTAAAAATAATTAATATATGGTTTAAAATGTCATTAATAAACCACTTGAGGTTCTATTTTCATTTTATATTATCTATATTAACCATAGAGTTTGAATATTCAAGAATATATTGTTATTGTCAAATTTGTTATCTAAGGGTTAAAGCTAAAAGATAAGGTTAAATTTTTGAGCTAGACTTATAGAAAACCAATTGAATGAGTGGTTTTCAACCCAAAATAATATTCTTTTTGAAATAAATTACATTGGGACCATTTGAAAGCAAAAATAATTTTATAATAAAATAATACTTTCAAACTTTTCTAATGTACCACTCCCTCATATAAAAGGGCATCACCTCTACCCATTTATTCACACCTATCAAAAACCTTGGATCATCCAACATCTTCCCAAATAAGCTCCCAAAATGCATATATTCCCCATTGATGACTTAACTTAGTCATAATGCAATTCCAAGATTTCTTTTTTCTCAAATCAAAGGGAGTTACCTGATTTGTAGGTAACATATTCTCTCAAGATCTTTTATATTATTTTCCATCTCAAACACCGTAAACTCTCTTTATTCCATTATTTTATAATTATGCCAGTATATTAAATATACTAAGTTGGTATTATGATAAATATTATAACTACACTTCCACACACCGTCATCTAATGTATATGTACATATTGTTTCTGTGAACGGCGAACAACTGCCTCACAAAATGATAATTGTTTGATTTTTCCATACCACCTCTCATGGGGGCCATTATAATGGAACTATATTTATATGTGATATATATTATATTTATATTGTCTATATGATTATGTATTTTTCATTTAAATAATAAATTTATATTTCCTATAATGGGTAAATATGATATTTTCATTTGAGGAAGTCCAGACTATAGCCCCCTCCAAGTGATATTACTTGTTAATGCCATACATGGAACGTATAAGTGATGTAGTTAATAAAAATATGTAACTTATATAAAATATGATATCATAGAATAAATATAATATACTTATGTATCATTTAGTTTTAATTCATTAAAATATGAAAAATACATGAAAGTAGTATTCATTCGTACGTACGGCGTACCATATCCCAAAACAGTGAATTTCATTTCTTATCTCAAAATGTTATTTAATATTATAAATAAATAAATATATACTATATATATATAATATATATGATATATCAATCAGGAATATCATTCTAGATATAATGATCATTTGACCACATGAAAAATTTGTAATTATAACATGTTCATTATTGGCTCAAGTACTAAATATCGACAAAAAGACTTATATTATCAATAAAATTTTGAAATTTTTATAATGAGATAATAATTTATATAAAAGGAATTATTAACATGAAAATTTTTCAGATACAAGTATAAATTATCATATGTATATTATTCAGTAAGAACAGGGAACTTACATAACATGTCAGACTCAAGGTAAGGGACTTCGACTTATTCCCTCTTCATTGAGGCATATTTTGATTTGTAAACAACTGTCATTTATACATTGTATAAACCCATTTTACTTTTCATTTAATTCAAAATTATTATTTTTTCTAAGAAGAGTTTTAGGTAATGACAAATGGAATGTTTCGCTTTAATTTATGTGGTGACAATGGCCATTTCTCCACCGCAAGTATTTTTTGATATTTGGATTCCTTAACAAGCCGCATTTTTTTACAAGTAAAATAAATACCACATACAATTTTTATGTATTTTGGTATTGAAAATGGTATTAAAAATGTATTTTTTTCAATAACTTTAAATGATATCTTTTTATTTTAATGTGGAAATTTTTTCTTTCCTATATAATTGTTCATGAGTTATGATTATGTTATGGTTCATAGAAATTGTATAATTATACGGGTGGTTCTTCAATAAATCATGGGAAGGTGAGCCTGATATTTCACTTTAATTAATTGGGTAACATGATGGAGGTAATGGTTAATTTTTCCTCTAATCAATTTAGGGAATATATAGTTATGGGTATTTCAAACGTAACTCCCTATGATGTTGTGAAAGCTACAATGTAATTACGTTATGGATGCCACAAGATACCATTATGATTTATGATTTCTATGTTTTATTCATAAATATTATTATTTCATGAGGTATTTCCAATAGTATATATTTGATTTTGAAAAGTATGATTTCATTGATTTTTATGTTTTTATGGGCTAATGTTTTTGTTCCTTATTTTATAACCTTTAATAATATTATTATGTTCATCTCATATTTTTGAAATATTTTTTAAATGGTATAAGGATGTGTATGATAAAATAATAGTTCCAGAATATTTATATGATGAAAATAATTCTTATATAATTTTTATAGATTTATTTCTGTGAAAAAAAAATTGGATAGAGAAGAATTTTCTACATTGTAATTTTTGATATGTAAGGTGATTGTTATGGCCTAATTCTCTAAGACTCTAAACCTGAAAAGATCACCAATTCCAAAATCTTGATTTAACTCTAGATTATGTAATGTTGATTTCTTGGGCCTTATATCCTCCCATCCATGAGAAAATTCATCCCAACAAAAAAAATCCTCCCACGACATGTGATCCCCCCATAAACCATTATTACTATGCGGTTCACACACCATGCATCACAGTCCACATAGTGATGCTATGATGAATCCTTTGCCAATTTTCCTCAATCGTTCAATGAACCTACTATGTAGTGTATGAAATATCCATCACATTCGGGAAACTATGATTCAGGTAAATCCTTTTGTGATATTAGTAAAACTCCAACCATTATAATTCATAGTCATTGATACTACCATAAATCCTTAACCATCTTTTACCAAAACTCACTAAATTCTAATACCAAGGAATTATCTTCACCAAAAATCCCATTTTTTGTGATTTTTAATCATGGATCAATCAAATGTGGCATCATCAAATTTTCTAAGGAAGGTATTGTAATGTTCATGTCATACAACAACATCAATATTTCTAATCAAATCTAAATAAGATCAGTAATATATTTTCCCCCCTTTTTTAATTATAAGTCATGTATCCCATGTTCCCTAAACAATGTTTGATATTTCTGAAATACTAATCACCATGAATCATCATATTTTATAATATATTATACAATGTAAATTGATTTATCCTTTTTTACAAAAAAAATAGTACTCTCTTCAAAATAATCTTTTCTTCCATCTAATTTCTTCTCCTTTCAACCCGGTCTAAACAACATTTTAATTTTTACTAGACCCCACGTGAATAAATAACTCATCTAATGGCTTAACCGATTTAATATGTGATAATTTATTAGTAGTCCTTATAAATTATGGGGGATTCTGTCGCATTAAAATACCCAATAGAGTAGAATCACTCTATGGAATATGTTACACCATATGAGCAAGTTGTTTATCATAAACAGATAATGTTTCCTTAATATAGCGATAATTTTCCCTATTCTAATAAAAGGTGTATTATCAACCTTAGTAGATAAATATATATATTGGAAATTATTATCAGTACCCTACCTCCTTCTATTTTCCAAGTGTAAACAATTTCTTGTACTATATTAGATCATAAATTTATATTTTTCAATAAAAAATTTTAAATCTGAATATAATGAATCAATTAGAATGAAATAAATTATATTTATTTTTCATCTCAGAATATTATCATTAATTTTATTTAGATATATATTTATTTTGAAGCCTTTTTCAAAGGTTTCCACGAAAATTTGAATCATTCAAATTATATCCCCTATGAGTGTAAATCAGGTGTGAATTAATTCTTATTTTCATGCACCAAGTGATGATGGGGGAGGTAAAATTCACCCCCTTCAGATTTATTTCACCTATGTACATCTATTGAAAATATAAATCAAAAATTAGTATCAAAACAAGTATGTATTTCAAATAACAACAACATATTATCTCATTAAACAAAATTATAGTATGTTCCACTGTAATTATCATCAAATTTTATCGTAGGGTAAAGATCAATAATATATTCATTCCAAATCTAGTTCTAAATGTTCCTACAGAGCTTTTTATGATTCAAAATTTATATACCTAGATCCCTATAACACATATCCAATGTATTCTTTATTAGATTTTTATAAGATAAAAGTGATTGGTTCCAAATGTCTTGAATATTTTATAACTTCTAGTGAACTATATACATATTTGAGTTTCATATTTCAGTGTCATAAAAGAATTTAACCATAATTTTTATTATATAATAACATTATTCTCTATAAATTATTATCTATTGACAAAGATAGTATAGTCCATAGACTCTAAATAAATGGAAAAAATAAGTTTAATCTCAAATTCTCAATAATATTTATGTGTTACAAAAGCTATGAATAATCAAAATTTCAAGTTAAATAATAGAACTATTATTTCTTCTAAATATATTTTTTTCAATAATTGTTAAGGAAAAATAAATATTTAAGAATAAATATCTAAAATGGATTCTATTTAATTAATAAAATAAGAATATATTTCATAAACTTAAAATATCATTGTTGAAATATCATAGATAATAATAACTAAATTCTGGATGATGACATTGTTTAGTTATTGGTAACAATGATCTCTAGAATTATAATAACACTCCAATAAATATCATTCATAATATAGTTTAAATATATGGGGTACAAACAGAGATAATTTTTCCAAGAATATATCTACTACCAATATTATTCAAAAGATAGCTTACTATTACTAAGTGATAACTCATTTGGGTTTTTGAATCATTTTATCTCATGATAGCTATCGATGCCTAGATCGGATATCTATAAATGATTGCAAACTATATACCTCATTTTCTATGTGTTTCTATTATATATATTAATTATTTTAATTAATAAATAATTTTCATTATCACCAAATATCCTTACAGAGTAATGATAATAATTTATCAATATTTCCCCAATTAATAACTTTAGTGTAGAAGTATACCCCATATATAAAACTAGTATATGATTTGAGAAATAATAATATTTATAATAAATTGATATGGATAATTAATAGAAACTTAATTAATAATGAAAATTATTATAATAAACAGATTGTTTCAAGATAATGTTTACAATCAAAAAAGAAAGTGAGATTGTTCATAAAATTTTACGACTTGGAAATTTTTGTGTAAAATTCCCATGGATGAAATTATTCAATTTATATCTGAAATTAATAATAATTATGAATGTATCAAGATTTTAAATATCATATGGGAAGTATATTCCCCACATAAATATAAATATGTGAATAATATCAATTATGTCCCAACAGAATGTATGTGGAGATGATATCCACTAAACCCCGATTCCTTTTGGTTTAATATACATTAAACTAATATAAATTAGTATTATACATGTTTTTAAACCATAGTAAAACAATATTAATATTTATTATATCATATATTATCTATTCATAACATCTTATCAACCATTTTTTTATAATAATTTATTAATCTCATTGTTTCGTGTGTCATTTTCAATGTTTTCTCATTCATTGTTTTTTATTACAAATCAAATTATTTTAAATATTTTATAGTTTCATGACCAAAAATGTAATGATAATGACGTGATTAGTATATTTATAAAAAAATTATATTTTTATGTCCCATCATGCAAGGTGGTTTTGATAAATTTTTTACATTGTGATCCTGGATATATTAGGTTGTACGTACTCATGAGTAACATTTCCATTTTTCAATGATCATTTTGGAATAGTAGTGATATGTAATATTTCATATTAAAATAAAGATAATGACATCATAAATAAAATATTATTTGTTTATATATACATATATGCATCCTCTATGTGATGAGGTAGATAAAAGATAGTCAAAATGCTTCCTGAATGTGGTGGACCAGATATACATGGACGACGTTATAATATTTAAGTGTAAAAAAATAAAAACTTATAATATACCTTCAAAATGAAAAATATTCCCTGAATGACCTATATATTTTATGTATATAAAATATATTCATTATTATTATCCTTATTAAATTCCTTGTAAACTGTTATTGAAAAACAAATAACATCACTACTTGAGGTGGTAGTCCACAGTACAAAAGAGTGATGTTATCATATCCCCTACAAAATTGTAAGTAAAATATATCTATGATATAAGAATAAATAGGTAATTTGTTTATAAATTTCATAAATATATTTTATATCCATAATCACAACCAGCATTTATAGTTGGTACTTTAAAAATGAACTGCATCATTTCGTGAGCTGGTAGTCCTCCATACACACAAATGATGATTTCCTAAACAATTTAAAATAAGTGGTGATTGATTAAGGTAATCAAAAATTTATAAAAACTTCCCAATATATAAATTTTACTAATGATGTAATATAATTATGGTTTAATATGAATTTAATAATGTTGAGGATGAAATAATATAAAAAATATTATCAAAGAACATAACATATTCTTCAATTAACAACCACAGGTTTGCACAAAAACCATCATATGTGGGATTTATACACCCAACTGGTCTTCATGTATAAGTGGAGGGATATTGGAAATTTATTCTAGTAGTGTTTTTCTAGACAAATTAAAAGAGTTCGGTGAAGGATTTAAGGGTTTCAATTATAAGGCCCCAGCCTTAAACCTTACTTAATCTTGAGTTATTACAAGATTACACATTGAGGATCTTTTCAAGTTTAGAGATTTACAGAATTAGATCATGAAACTTGCATTACATTCCACATTTAAACAAAGTGGTTACATAAAAGACCGTATTCATTATTCCCATCAACGGAAACATATTGAAAATAAAACATGGATTCTCTCTTAACACATCCTTGACTCTATCATCTTATCATGTACCTTTCCCTTGACCTGAAAAACATTTCAAAAACATGGGATGAGCATAAAAAGCTCAGTAAGGGATATAAAAATATGGAAAGGAAACATGAGTTCATATATACATAAGAATGAAATCATAATTTACCCTTAAACATAAGCACTTTAACCTACCTCATCAAATCATTAATAAATCAAAGAAATCATAAGACATAAAGGTAACTTGAGGCATTCATAACATTCTTACGTAGGGAGTAACCCTCTTGGTTACGTTTGGAATACCCATCACAGTATATTCCCTAAATCTCTTCGGAGAAACCTTAACGTTTCACTCCTTCGCGTTACCCAATGCATTGGAGACCTATAACGGGCTCACCCGCCCTTAGTTTATGACGGAACCACCCGTTCTCCATAACAATACCCAAGAACCATAACATAATCGTATCACATAAAACATGAATAAAGGAAACATAACATTTCCACATTTCAATCACAATATAACATTTTAGGATATTGAAATAATGAATCCATTCAAAAAGAAACCATTTCCAAAACCATTTAAAACATTTAATAAAGAGATTTTTGAATCAAAGTGTCCCATACCACCTTGAAGCTTTTAACATTTTAAACCATTAATATCCATATAAATAAATCCTTAAAACCATTTTGAAAACATGGATATTAATAATAACAAATAATTAAAACATTTAAAACGATATTCTGGTAAAAGGGGTTTTACCAAAATTAGAGACACTTGAATACAATAATTGAGGAATAACATTTAGTCAGAACTTTATAATATCATGAGAATAAAAGGATCCATGATATAATACTCCAAAGGACAGTATATACACCATATAAGAGTGAATTGGTGCATAACAACAATGAACCCTCAATAGAAATGTCAAATGTGATGAAATCCCTTATAAAAAAGGTATCCTTAAATTAAGGAAAAATATGTGTGACAAATATAAATACACCCAATATAAGTGGATATTAAGTGTAAAAAAAATAAAAGGTTCATTCACACATATTCAATGGATGACATATTCAATGACTACATGTTGAACCCAATGAAATCGAAATTGGGTTAAAAAGTTCCCTTGACAGCCTAACGGCATCACATCACAATGAGTTGATGAGAGATAAAAAGTGTATCTCATCACTTGGACAGAAAATTTACATAAATAAGGATATATGAGAACATATCCCAACATAACATTATGTAAATTAAAAGACCCAACAAAATAAGTCTTTTAAAAAAGAGGAGGGTGAAATGTTCCCTTACCGACTTGGGTATCTTTCAAAACATACACCCCATGAAAGAAGGACAATAGATCATTGATGTAAATACTAATAATCGAAAGTATATTACACAAAGAGTATAATAATGGGCAGTACATACACCACTCAATGTAATTTGTGGCAAATGTAACATAAATCTCACGGGAATAAAAGTGAGATGAAAAATCCCTTACGAACTCTCGGCAGCCTAACGGCGCCACATAAAACTTCCGAATATGGATTGATGAGATCAAATAGGGTATCTCATCACATTACAATAAAATGTACAGAAAGAGTAATATAAAATAACATCCCCCAACATTACAAAGAGGAGCTTAAAAGAAGTGACATAAAGGAGAGTACTTAAAAAGAAAGAGAGGTTAGATCTCTTACGAAATTTCGGCAGCTTAACGGCGCCACTCAAAACTTCCAAAATGGATTGATGAGAGGGAATAGGGTCTCTCATCACATGAACATAAAAATTATAGTAGGATTAATACAAAAGGACATCCCAATCATAAGAAATATGAGCTTAAAATAAATGACATAAAAGAGTGTACTTAAAAAGAAAGAGAGTTGTAGGATCCCGTACCTCGGGTCCGACTTGACTCGATCGTTCTTTAATCTCCTGAATAATAAACATGAGTTAATTTCTAATTCCTTAAGAACCATTTTCCATGTTCATTATTACTTTTATACCACTTATTACCATGTCACAAACATTATGTAATCATTTAAGTTAATAATATTTATTTTGCCGATATTTGGTTCTTAAGTCGAAAGTGGTCTTCTTACAATTACATGTTGTTCATGTGGCCAAATTTTTATTATATCCAGAATTTTATTCATTATGTAGATATCATATATGTCATATATATCCAGTACATTCATGCATTTATATCATTACATAATCATTTAGAGGTAAGAAATGAAATGCACCGTTCATGGAGACGGTAAGCCGTACGTACGCATGAACACTACTTTCATTTCTATTTTGTATTTTATAGAATGGAATAATAATTATATAAAGGTATATTATAATTCCAGTATAATATCATATATAATATCATATTTCCATCCTTTATACATCCCACATATGGTATTTAACGAATCAAATCACTTTGAGGGGGCGGTAGTCCGCACTTCCTTAAATGAAGATATCGCGTATACCCATAATGGAAACCATAAAGGTATGCCAAAAATGAAAAAACAGAAGCTTAAGGAAAACATAAACATATTATATATCATATATAAAAATAGTGACATCATAATGGCCACATTTGAAGGTGTTAAATGAGTGTTGAACAATCATCGTTTCGGGAGGCAGAATTTCGCCATCCACGGAAACTGTATGTTCTTTAACCATTTGATGTAGTTGTGTGAGTGTGTAGCTCAAGTAAATATTATAACAACATCCTTGTATATTGAAGATACTTGTGTTGTTACAAAATAAGTAAATAAAAAGAGTTTAGGGGGTTGGAGAAGCAAAATAAAACAAATGAACATGAAAGAAAGAATTACCTTTAAAAGTGTAACTCCTTTTGTTTTGAGCCTAAAGGCTTCCTTTGAAAGGATTCTGCCCAATGGGAATCCTCTAGGATGAGGAGAGGGATGTGGGGAGAGTAAATGGGCAGGGGTTGGCCGAGCCAAAGGCTTGAGGAGTGTGGGAAAAGAGGTAGAGGTGGGGGCTTTTTATAAGAGGAGAGGAGGGGTACTTTTGGAAAGTAAGAAATATTACTTTATTTGAAAATTTGTTTCGGTTTCAAAAGGTCCCACATTGATATAATTCTTGGAAAAGGTGATAAGGCATCTAAATCCACTCATCCAATTGGTTTTGGCCATGTGTAGGTTGTAGATGTTTCATTATCCTTCCATTTTAATTAAATCGTCAAATAATGATGTCATCGCTGCATCATTATTATGTCATAAATAATTTAATTTCTTTAATGTGTAAAAATTATAAAAAAAATACTATGTTATAGGAAATCGTTTTAGATTTCCAATGACTATTTTTAATCAAAATTTGGACTTGTATAACCCCACATAACAATTTTTTTCGTAAAACATATTATGTTTGTGTCATTTTCACTTTAACATTAAATAAAAAGTAATTTATGTCATTTCCCAACAAAAGTGGATCCATGGGGTCCCCAAGTTGACCCATGTCTTGTCATGGTCGGCCATGACACAACCAATGATGGTAGGAAATGTGTCAAGCTTATCTTATTTTATTAAAGAATTATTTTTACCTTAAACTACACTAATTACCACTAATCGCGATTAAAAACTTAATAAGTTACTATTCACCAAAAAAATTATTTTAATCTCATTGAACCACATTTTACTTCTTAATGACAACCATGTATGTCGGATTTTTGAAAATCAAAACACAACGATGGAAAAATTTCATTTAAATGGAAAATCAGTTTTTATAAGTACCACTTAGTGGTTTCACTATTCATCAAAAATTGAAGTTTTTCAGAAAAATCACAAAAATTCACCCTAAGCTATAATTGATATTCCGAATTCAAAAATGAAGTCCGTTTTACAAAATTCAAATCATATTAGTCACATTAATTAATTTAATAATTAATTTCTGTTGTCAGCGCAAATAGCGTGTTTTCATAAAATAATAAGTATCAAAAGATTGATACTAGTTTAAGTCTGATTTCAAAGTGAAATTAATTCCAACGACCACTATTGGATTTAATGGTAAAAATATTTTCAAATTTCACTTTAAAACCAATTCAAAATATTATCTAATCATATAAATAAATTATATTAAAAAGAGGTTTTGAATTAAAACAGAACATTTTACACTATTCATGAAAAAAATGAACTTTATCGGAAAAATACCAAAAAATTACACAAAGTAAAATTTGATGTCACGATTCTTAATAAGAGTTTTATTTGGTCCAAAATAATGTATAAGAGTGATCAAAACTATATTTAATGACAGTTCTCCATCAAAAGGTGATAAGTGAACCTTTAGAGAAAATTAGGGTATAAAAGCCTAGAATTGATTTCTTTCCGTATTTTAAGCCTTTATCTTTTATTGGATAAATGTAAAAAACATTAAAAAACATATATAATCATATTTTAGTTATTTCTATCCATTCCTGCCAATACAACGGCTACATGTTAACTACCATTTAAAATAATATTATTTTATTATTAGAGTGCAACATAAGATTCCCAAGAAACTCGTTGTTGCGTGTTGGGTACGCCATCGAGCATAGCGTCCCCTTTAAAGTCATATTAATATTTTATTCAAAATTATGGAAAAATATGAAAATGTCATATTCTTTATTTACCTGGGGTGTTACATCCTTCCCCCCTTTTGGGAATTGCGTCCTTGCAATTTTAAAATTGCGCTTGGAAACATCCTTGAACGTCCCACATCGGAACAAGAGTCGGTAAAACAATCACTTTAAAATAAAGAAAGATAAGCACAGAGGTCACCCGAGTTAACCCATACTAGGATTCCAAGTATGAAAATATGGACATGGAGGAAAAAACAAAGGGTCATGTTCTGATGGGGAGTGATAGAAAACACGTTTAGGAGAAAGTTAACCACGATAAAATCACAAACTTGTGATGGGTTAAACGGTATTCGATTCCCCAGTAGGAAAAGTTAATAGACAACATTTTTGTTTTAAGTTACTTTTTATTGAGGAATTTATTCATAAGGATACATAATCACTTATCATGTTGACTTTCAACTTTTAATAGATTCCTTAATCAAACTCATATTTTTTTCCAAAAGACGAGTATTTAGGGAGACTTGTTCGCACTAAGAGTACTATAATCAACTTCTAGAGAATCACCTAATCCCCAAAAGAGAACTATATACATCCCATGTATTTAGGCTTTAACCAAAACCAAAACCAAAAAGGTTAGTACAAGATCAGATAATCCAGAAAAGGATAAACCCTTATAAAAATAAAATCTATTCTTAATCTCCAAAATTTGTCCAACAAAACCCAAAGTTCAACGAGGACCATCCGATAAACAATTTGTCCATTAAATTCTTCAAAGTAAACCAAACTAATATTGAAAACAAAACATTTGAAGGATTTAGTCACATATTCTTCCAAGTTGAATCGTAACATTTATCTCCAAACAACATTAGTTTCTCCTAAAGTCTTGTATTGAAAAGTAATTATCCTAATCACATATCCTCCATGATAGGTTAATCATTTTCATAAATAACCCAAAATAAACTTTCTCTTAATTCATAAAATCAAATAACTAAAAGGAATCAGTCAAACTAACCAGGGACTTCACGTAGTCCAGTGGTAGGCGATAAATACCAGTCGCACTTTGGTTGTGGGTTCGATTCCCGCAGCTTTGTCCGACGCGACGGGTTGTCACACGGTCTGCGTGTTGTCCTTTTTCCAAAACTATATAATTCATAAAACATTCCCCCAAAATGAGATAAAATCTTCAAAAATAAACATAACATATTTTAACCTCAAGTTTATCTCATGCCTTTCATTTTCCATCATATCATATAATAACCCATAATTACCTCAAAAGTAAGGATCATATAGACTCTAATGGTTACCTTTATAATTATTACCTGAACATCCACATGGATTGGTCATCTCGTACATGATGCATTAAAGATCATACCAAGGTTCAAGTGGTTGATCATGACTCCTTGATAGTTGGTTTAGAACAACCATGTGTTTCCTCATTGAATCCCCCATTTTATCTAGTATCTTAATCATAGAACCAACACAGTTTCCTTCAAACCTGTTGTCTCTTTGGTGCCTGCTAGATCTATCCATTCACTAAAAACAGAAAGGTCAGTGTGAGTATATCAACATAACCATCATGTACTAATGATGAAGATAAACAATAAGATACACTTACTCATTCACTTTATCTAAAACTAGGACTCTTTCTGAAATCCTAACCATTATGGTAATGTCACTTATGCTTAAAGAATACCCTAACCTCTTAAGTTATCTAAACCGACCTTTGATACCAACTATAAGGCCCCAGCCTTAAACCTTACTTAATCTTGAGTTATTACAAGATTACACATTGAGGATCTTTTCAGGTTTAGAGTTTTAGAGAATTAGATCATGAAACTTGCATTACATTCCACATTTAAACAAAGTGGTTACATAAAAGACCGTATTCATTATTCCCATCAACGGAAACATATTGAAAATAAAACATGGATTCTCTCTTAACACATCCTTGACTCTATCATCTTATCATGTACCTTTCCCTTGACCTGAAAAACATTTCAAAAACTTGGGATGAGCATAAAAAGCTCAGTAAGGGATATAAAAATATGGAAAGGAAACATGATTTCATATATACATAAGAATGAAATCATAATTTACCCATAAACATAAGCACTTTAACCTACCTCATCATATCATGAATAAATCATAGAAATCATAAGACATAAATGTAACTTGAGGCATTCATAACACTCTTACGTAGGGAGTAACCCTCTTGGTTACGTTTGGAATACCCATCACAGTATATTCCCTAAATCTCTTCGGAGAAACCTTAACGTTTCACTCCTTCGCGTTACCCAATGCATTGGAGAGCTATAACGGGCTCACCCGCCCTTAGTTTATCACGGAACCACCTGTTCTCCATAACAATGCCCAAGAACCATAACATAATCGTATCACATAAAACATGAATAAAGGAAACATAACATTTCCACATTTCAATCACAATATAACATTTTAGGATATTGAAATAATGAATCCATTCAAAAAGAAACCATTTCCAAAACCATTTAAAACATTTAATAAAGAGATTTTTGAATCAAAGTGTCTCATACCACCTTGAAGCTTTTAACATTTTAAACCATTAATATCCATATAAATAAATCCTTAAAACCATTTTGAAAACATGGATATTAATAAGAACAAATAATTAAAACATTTAAAACGATATTCTGGTAAAAGGGGTTTTACCAAAATTAGAGACACTTGAATACAATAATTGAGGAATAACATTTAGTCAGAACTTTATAATATCATGAGAATAAAAGGATCCATGATATAATACTCCAAAGGACAGTATATACACCATATAAGATTGAATTGGTGCATAACAACAATGAACCCTCAATAGAAATGTCAAATGTGATGAAATCCCTTATAAAGAAGGTATCCTTAAATTAAGGAAAAATATGTGTGACAAATATAAATACACCCAATATAAGTGGATATTAAGTGTAAAAAAATAAAAGGTTCATTCACACATATTCAATGGATGTAATATTCAATGACTACATGTTGAACCCAATGAAATCGAAATTGGGTTAAAAAGTTCCCTTGACAGCCTAACGGCATCACATCACAATGAGTTGATGAGAGATAAAAAGTGTATCTCATAAATTGGACATAAAATTTACATAAATAAGGATATATGAGAACATATCCCAACATAACATTATGTAAATTAAAAGACCCAACAAAAGAAGTCTTTTAAAAAAGAGGAGGGTGAAAGGTTCCCTTACCGACTTGGGTATCTTTCAAAACATACACCCCATGAAAGAAGGACAATAGATCATTGATGTAAATACTAATAAGCGAAATTATATTACACAAAGAGTATAATAATGGGAAGTACATACACCACTCAATGGAATTTGTGGCAAATGTATCATAAATCTCACGGGAATAAAAGTGAGATGAAAAATCCCTTACGAACTCTCGGCAGCCTAACGGCGCCACATAAAACTTCCGAATATGGATTGATGAGATCAAATAGGGTATCTCATCACATTAAAATAAAATTTACAGAAAGAGTAATATAAAATAACATCCCCCAACATTACAAAGAGGAGCTTAAAAGAAGTGACATAAAGGAGAGTACTTAAAAAGAAAGAGAGGTTAGATCTCTTACGAAAGTTCGGCAGCCTAACGGCGCCACTCAAAACTTCCAAAATGGATTGATGAGAGGGAATAGGGTCTCTCATCACATGAACATAAAAATTATAGTAGGAGTAATACAAAATAAAATCCCAATCATAAGAAATATGAGCTTAAAATAAATGACATAAAAGAGTGTACTTAAAAAGAAAGAGAGTTGTAAGATCCCTTACCTCGGGTCCGACTTGACTCGATCATTCATTAATCTCCTGAATAATAAACTTGAGTTAATTTATAATTCCTTAAGAACCCTTTTCCAAGTTCTTTATTACTTTTATACCACTTATTACCATGTCACAAACATTATTTAATCATTTAAGTTAACAATATTTGTTTTGCCGATATTTGGTTCTTAAGTCGAAAGTGGTCTTCTTACAATTACATGTTGTTCGTGTGGCCAAATGTTTATTATATCCAGAATTGTATTCATTATGTAGATATCATATATGTCATATATATCCAGTACATTCATGCATTTATATCATTACATAATCATTTAGAGGTAAGAAATGAAATGCACCGTTCATGGAGACGGTAAGCCGTACGTACGCATGAACACTACTTTCATTTCTATTTTGTATTTTATAGAATGGAATAATAATGATATAAAGGTATATTATAATTACTATATAATATCATATATAATATCATATTTCCATCCTTTATACATCCCACATATGGTATTTAACGAATCAAATCACTTTGAGGGGGCGGTAGTCCGCACTTCCTTAAATGAAGATATCGCGTATACCCATAATGGAAACCATAAAGGTATGCCAAAAATGAAAAAACAGAAGCTTAAGGAAAACATAAACATATTATATATCATATATAAAAATAGTGACATCATAATGGCCACCTTTGAAGGTGTTAAATGAGTGTTGAACAATCATCGTTTCGGGAGGCAGAATTTCGCCATCCACGGAAACCGTATGTTCTTTAACCATTTAATGTAGTTGTGTGAGTGTGTAGATCAAGTAAATATTATAACAACATCCTTTTATATTGAAGATACTGGTGTTGTTACAAAATAAGTAAATAAAAAGAGTTTAGGGGGTTGGAGAAGCAAAATAAAACAAATGAACATGAAAGAAAGAATTACCTTTAAAAGTGTAACTCCTTTTGTTTTGAGCCTAAAGGTTTCCTTTGAAAGGATTCTGCCCAAAGGGAATCCTCTATGATGAGTAGAGGGATGTGGGGAGAGTAAATGGTCAGGGGTTGGCCGAGCCAAAGGTTTTAGGAGTGTGGGAAAAGAGGTAGAGGTGGGGGCCTTTTATAAGAGGAGAGGAGGGGTACTTTTGGAAAGTAAGAAATATTACTTTATTTGAAAATGTGTTTCGGTTTCCAAAGGTCCCACATTGATATAATTCTTGTATAAGGTGATAAGTAATCTAAATCCACTCATCCAATTGGTTTTGGCCATGTGTATGTTGTAGATTTTTCATTATCGTTCCATTTTAATTAAATCTTCAAATAATGATGTCATCGCTGCATCATTATTATGTCATAAATAATTTAATTTCTTTAATGTCTAAAAATTATAAAAAAAATACTATGTTATAGGAAATCTTTTTATAATTCCAATGACTATTTGTAATCAAAATCTGGACTTGTATAACCCCACATAAAAATTGTTTTCGTAAAACATATTATGTTTGTGTCATTTTCACTTTAACATTAAATAAAAAGTAATTTATGTCATTTCCCAACAAAAGTGGATCCATGGGGTCCCCAAGTTGACCCATGGATTTTCATGGCCGGACATGACACAACCAATGATGGTAGGACATGTTTCAAGATTATCTTATTTTATTAAAGCATTATTTTTACCTTAAACTACACTAATTACCACTAATCGCGATTAAAAACTTAATAAGTTACTATTCACCAAAAAAATTATTTTAATCTCATTGAACCACATTTTACTTAATAATGAAAACCATGTATGTCGTATTTTTGAAAATCATAACACAATGATGGCAAAATTTCATTTAAACGGAAAATCAGTTTTTATAAGTACCACTTAGTGGTTTCACTATTCATCAAAAATTGAAGTTTTTCAGAAAAATCCCAAAAATTCACCCTAAGCTATAATTGATATTCCGAATTCAAAAATGAAATAAGTTTTACAAAATTCAAAACATATTAGTCACATTAATTAATTTAATAATTAATTCCCGCTGTCAGCGCAAATAGCGTGTTTTCATAAAACAATAAGTATCAAAAGATTGATACTAGTTTAAGTCTGATTTCAAAGTGAAATTAATTCCAACGACCACTATTGGATTTAATGGTAAAAATATTTTCAAATTTCACTTTAAAACCAATTCAAAATATTATCTAATCATATAAATAAATTATATTAAAAAGAGGGTTTGAATTAAAACACAACATTTTACACTATTCATGAAAAAATGAACTTTATCGGAAAAATACCAAAAAATTACACAAAGTAAAATTTGATGTCACGATTCTTAATAAGAGTTTTATTTGGTCCAAAAGAATGTATAAGAGTGATCAAAACTATATTTAATGACAGTTCTCCATCAAAAGGTGATAAGTGAACCTTTAGTGAAAATTAGGGTATAAAAGCCTAAAATTGATTTCTTTCCGTATTTTAAGCCTTTAGCTTTTATTGGATAAATGTAAAAAACATTAAAAAACATATATAATCATATTTTAGTTATTTCTATCCATTCCTGCCAATACAACGACTACATGTTAACTACCATTTAAAAGAATATTATTTTATTATTAGAGTGCAACATAAGATTCCCAAGAAACTCGTTGTTGCGTGTTGGGTACGCCATCGAGCATAGCGTCCCCTTTAAAGTCATATTAATATTTTATTCAAAAATATGGACAAATATGAAAATGTCATATTCTTTATTTACCTGGGGTGTTACATCAATACCCATTTATAATAGAGGAGTAGAATTATTATAAACACCAAAAAGTATTAACTATTGAGAGGTCAATAATACCTCAAGTCAATCCTAAATAAATCAATAATGGTGTGGAGGAATTATTTGGATAATAAAAACATAGAGCCATAATGAAAACACAATTTTTATCATGTTATTCCTTATTCATTATGTTTACTCAATTTTACGCATTTTTTTTGTTTACCGCAATATCTATTATCTTTTTGTTAACATGTATAACTCATATTCTAAGAATGAAATCAAATTTATCATTGTTAGATAATTTATACCTACTTATTATAAATAATAATTATAATTTATTAATCAAAAATAATATTAATTTGACAAATTAATTTTAATTTAATATGATAAAACTTGATGTAAATTTGGTTTAACATTAACCAATATAACATAGTTTTTAATATTTGGCAGTCAATATATAAATTATAAAAGAAAAATTTGTCCATTAATGGAAAACTATGTTAAAATTTATTTGAATCTAAAATTCACTTTACATATGAAAGTATGTTTAGAAATTTTAAATTATTTTATAAAAAATAATTTATAATAACATTAAATTCAAGTCCATTTTTACATTATTCACTTATTTTCAATATAATAAATTAAATTAAATAATGGAATTTAGATTTATAATATCCATAGATGTGTAAAATGGTATACTCATCTTAAAAATTAATTGACTCATATAATTTATTAAATTTATTCAACATTTTAAATTATTAATATTGTTCATTTAAATAAATACTAACTAAATAATTCATTTATTATTATTTAATAAGAATTTATAGTATTAATTTAATCTCTAATAAACATTCATGAAATTATCCTGAAAAAAATTATATATCTTTTATAATGATATTTATAACCAAAATTATAATGATTTTCCCAATCATAATGATTTATAGATATTAATGGAAATGAAGGGTCCTTTTTTGTCATTTTCATTACATAAATTATTATATAGTTCACATTTATGAAAACATTTTCCAAATAAATATAATAATTTATACTAAGAGAATAAGGGTAAAAATTTGGCCATCCAATTAGTTTAGGATAATTTGGTAATCCACTTTACCCTTTCTCTATTCTATTTAACCCCTGAAAAACCTGTTTTTTATTACTTCATTAATTAATTTTAACTATTTTCTACAATGTTAAATTTAAAAAACATATTTTACCTCATTATATAATAAAAAATATTAAAATTTAATTTAGTGAATGCTTTTTTCAAAATTAAATTCAATGATTTACCATAATTTAATTTAATATTATTCTCACTCGAAAGACCAGAAAGCGTGTTCTCAAAAATAAAATTGTAAAATGATTACCAATTTTTTATATCAAAATTCAATATGAAATT
Source organism: Viscum album (assembly GCA_963277665.1). NCBI lineage: Eukaryota > Viridiplantae > Streptophyta > Magnoliopsida > Santalales > Viscaceae > Viscum > Viscum album. Next base: position 917,632,695 of record OY728152.1, read on the forward strand.
TGTACCGTCACATTACCAATTTTTATGTTTTTTGGCCAATTTATTTGAGTACCTAATGATTTTATTTAATTTAGGGTTATTTTAATTATTTTATCGGACATTGTTTGTTGTTTTTTGGCCTTTTCATGGTTTCACATTATTTGTGCATAGTTATTTAGTGTTTTAAAACTAATATGCATGGTTTGAGCATAGTTAAACAATGTGTGGAAACTTTTTCGTTGTTTTTGAATTAATTCTCATGATTAAAAAATGTGTGAATCCTATTTCACATTTTGTGTATGGTTTTCACATTATTTAATAAACTGGTCCATCTTTGAAATAAGGGGTCACACGGTTTTCCCATGGTTAGTACTAACCATGCTCCTTGGCCTAGGAAATCATGAAAACTACAATTAAATTTATGAGTATTACAATTAAATCCCCCAAACCCTCCAAATAAAACCTAAATTCCCCCTATTCTAACCTAAATCTATTATATGGCCTTTGGGAGCCATCTAGAGTCATTTTGGCTCCACAAACCTCATCTCTTGGAAGATCAATGTGCTAATAAGAGCTCATAGATTCTATTATGGTGAGTTATTTTATTCTTAATCATGAAATTCCATTATTAATTTTTATTACTTCTTCATAAATGCTATTATGGTCATGATTTTTGTTGGATCTAGGTTGATTTATGTGCAACTATAGATATAGTATCTATTCCCACATCATTTGAGATTTCCCTTAATAGATATATTGATCTCCTTTAGATGCTACATGTAACAGATCCATTAATTTTGGATTCCATATATTATAATTTTTTGTTTCTATTTTTTCTAAATTTTTGATTCATTGTTTCTAGATAATTCATATATACATGTTTGTTAATTTATAAAAAATGTCCGATGAAATTTTTTCAAGTAATTTTTTATAATATCTTCATTGATAAATTTTAATATGAATTGAACTAGGAATTAATTTAATGTCTATAATCATGATATTTATCACCTTTTGTGAAATGTTTAATTCTATGGTTGTATTGATTTATTGTCAATGAACTATTAAGTGACATTTTGGTGGAATTGTGGGTGTTGGACAGAATTTCTAATTATTAAATGAAATTATTTGATTTCAATTAAATTTATTGAACTATTGTATGTTTTTTTATATATAATAAAATTAATGAATTTATTAAATCACCAATTACATACTTGGAATTATTTTATCCTTGTTTTGGTGTTTTTGTTCATGGTTAATTTGAATAAAATGATTTTTGAAAATGGAATGAGGGTGTAAAAACATGTTTTGAAATATATTAAAAACATTTTGATATTTGTTATACCTATCTTGAATGATGTATTCTTTATTTGAAATGAATGATTATATTAAGGTCTCATTTTTAATTTTTATAATGAATTACAAATTGAAGTAGGTATTGTTACCCTTTTGAATATTGAATTGAACAAAGGGTTTTGAATTGAAATTCAAAAGGATGGATGGCCTGGTTGAACATTATGATAATTATCCAATGTCATAATCCATTTACTGAAAATTATTTGATTTATATAGATCCAATTTTTTGGGGTTTGAAATTTTATTAATTACATGGAGAAAATTTGGTGGTGAGATTGTGATATAAAAGATAAGGATCCCCGTGTGATTCTCAAAACATGGATGTACATCCCCTTATCTGGACTATTTATGGAAACCTAGATAGTTAGATCATATTTCCTCAATATATTCTTCACTAGTAGACTCAAAACGTTTCACTCGATCCATAGAGAATGTTTAAGGTTCAGTCTATGGATGTGTGTCTATGAAATTGAGTGTACATGGAACAGATTTATGTTAGAACTATTAGACTATATGTAATCCTAAAAAAATTTCAATATGTTAACTATTTTGAGGTAGACTCACTATCATGCCTAGTTTTTACATATGACATCTATAAATATGATCTCAATAAATGATAGCATTGGTTTTTACCATTTTTTCTACAATGTGTCTTTATTTTCTTCATTTAAGGTTCTTATAAACCATAATTATATTGTATTGACTCATTTCAACATTTCTAGACAATGTTAATATTATCATAATTTCATGAATATTTTAATTTATCATGTGAAATATTTTTCAAATATTTTGAATAAAATTATTCATTTTTAAATGGTTAAATGGATTTTATATAGGTTTTGTCTGATAAAAAATTTTGAACAAATTAAAAATATATTTTAAAACTACTAATCATGTTATCCTTTATACTCAACATATAGAATATTTGAATTACCTTATGAAGGAACTACATGAAATGTTTTTTGGAATCCAATGAGGATGTTTAAGACACACCCTTCTTACAGATATTTTTCAACCCATTTTTATCTTTTAGTAGGTGTTTTCCCATTTTCATAATTTGTGGAATCATGTTAGTGTGACCAAGGGTGGAAAACATGCGACATGGTGTGTGGTCATGGACCATTATAAGTGGGATTTGGTTGTTATATTGGAATTTTAGTTTTCCTAGAGTATCATTGTACTATAATATATATGTACTTATATATTATTTTTTTGGAATTATAATCTGTACTGTTAAATATTTTGAGGGAGAAATCATCCCCAATGGATATTTCTTGATAACCATGTTCCTGTAGCTAAGTTATGGAGATTGGGAACACACTTTAGGTTAGTGGATAATTGGTTCAGGTAATAGTTAAGATGGTATCAAGGGTTTTTTTTACAAATGGTATCAAAGATGGTATTTCCAAAAAGGTTGTTACTTAACATTGAAATCATCATGTTATATGGGGAAAGTCATGGTAGAAAGTTTATTATGAATGTGTTGGGACTCAAGACGTATTTTTTTAGTTAGGGTATTGATCACCACCCATGCGTGATGGTATATGAGATAATAGGGATATGTGAAATTCATTAATTCTTTTGAATAAATTGTTTTAAATGATAAATAATATTATGATTACCAATGATACTATCATTGATTTCTAAAATCTCTTATGAACATTTTTTACTAGAATAGAAGGATGTAAAATATGGAATCATGTTTTCGTTGTATGTTAAACTCTGGGGAATCAGTGTTGGTCATTTGTAAATACAACCATTAACATTTATGGGTTTGTTCTATGGATTAAAATCCCATATTAAGAGTCCTTTTATAAAAATAATGATGATGAAGAGTGGATAATTTGGAAATCCATCCAGGAAAAGGTGTAAGTTTGTTGATTGGTTTACTAGACTATGTGACCAAGCCATTAACAGTTCTATTTTGGTTATAAATATAAAACCTTATATATTATCTTATAATCCTATTCACTTATGTGAGGGTGGTTAGGTGGGTTTTTTATGTTTCTTTTATCATGTTCATGTTTGGTTATTTTAAATTTAATCCAATGTTAATAATTTTAAATATTTTGGGAAAGATAATTATTTCTAAAAATTTTTTGATATGTTCTTTGGGTATTGTTATAAATGAACATAATGCGAGCTTTATGAAATATTTTCTTTAGAAAACATATTTTCAAATACTCATATTAGATGTGAAAAAAAAATTATTTAAGAATTTTTTTTATTTGTAATAGATTTAAATGGAAATATTTTTGGAAAACTGGAAAATTTGATTTATGTTTTTGAAACCATAGAATAATTTGGAACTATTGGTAATGCCTTTTGATACTTTAAGGTATTTATAAATAAATTTTATTATTTTGAAAGGGTATGGTAATTTTTTACAAATAGGGAAATCTTTTTTGTTTTGAAATCAAAAAATATTTTATATTATGTGGTTATGACATTGTTTAAAAACATTTTAGTTGTGTTTTATCATGGTTTTTGCATGGTTAAATAGAGTGCGCAACAAGGGTTTCACAGTTTGAACCTGACTTGTTCATAGTTGATCAATGTGAGAAACTTGTTGCATGTTTTTAGAATGATTAAATAGTTTTTGAAACATATTTCATGGGTTTTTTTGTTTTTCACATGGTTTAACCAGTTTGTGCAACCTTAGAAGAAGGGGATACACTATTTGAGTTGTTTAGTACATACCGTGTGGCTTTGTCCATGATACTGGGTAGACAAAAATAAAAGTTAGGAAATTTTAAAATAAATTCTTAAAACCCACATAATTCACCCTAAACTCCTCCCACTCTAACATAATTAATTATTTCGATTTTGGGAGCCATAAAAAGGAATTTGGTCTCCCAAAAACGCCTCTCTTGGTGGATAGTAGCCAAATCAATGCATATATCTTCCCTTTTGGTGAATTATTTTATTATTAATATTGGGTCTCACTTAATTTAATTATTACTTATTCATAAAGACTATGATAGCCTTAAGTTATTTTGGGTCATGGTCGATTAATGTTGAATTGTATTCCTAGGTTCACTTGCCTCTTTTTTTAGATCTATCTTTATCAATATAGTGATCACCATCAAAATCTAAACATAATAGATCTATTCTATATGGATTCTAAATAGCCCAAGTTGGTGTTCTTATGATTTTTCATCATTTTTTGATCATTTCTTTCTTAGTAATTCATATATATGTGTTTTTTTTAATTTTTAACACATGTTCTATGAAATTTGTTCAAATAATTTCTCATAATGACATTCATGAAAAAAAATTATTGAATTGAATATGATAAGAATTGAATTTCCATAATCATGAACTTTCACACATTTTTTTAATTTTATAAAACCATGATTGTTCTGTTTAATGTCCTAACCCAACTCACCTCTAAGATGGTGGCTGGACCGATTCATCACATAACCTAAAGCACATCTCCCCAAACTCTAGAGGCTGCCGACTAGTAGTGAGGGCCCTTTTTGTTTCTATGGGGGAGACTATGCCCTCATAAGTAAAAGGTAATATCACAGCGGAAGTAAACAACAACAAATAATAAGTTGTAAAATCATGTGAATAAATAAACTATAGAAAAAGAAATTTAAACAATCCAACTGAATAATAAAAACCATGTTCGGAATCTCACAAAAGGTTTTCATGCCATGATATGACTCTAAACTAAAATTATGGAAAATAGAACTCAAACACACATTCAACTAAAAGAATAGACAGAAGCAGCAACTTCATCGGGAGTAAGGCTCAGTCCTCTGCCCCATTTTCTATCCTAAGAAGTAATGAACAGTCAAGCATCAAAAGTAGCACGCTTCCCCATGTAATTACTTGTAGGCATGTAATCTACATGGGTGTCGATGACGCCCGAGCAGGGTGTGAGAAAAAATCCCAGTAGGTTGGCACCAATGGTGTCTAAACATTTCCATTTCGTGAAAAAAAAATGTAATGTCCAATTATATAACCATTTAAAATAAATTAAATGCAGTGGAATGAAATAAATAAGTCAACCCGGGTCCAAAACGGTACTCATGCCAGGTCACCAGCCTCAGCCTATGCTGGTAGTCTGAATGTGTACATGTCATCAGAAATTAATTAATACACACACACACACACAGAGAGATGTATATATATATATAACCTAGAAATCAAGGTAAAACCCGGAAAAAGTATACCCCAAGCTTGTGCTTTTACTTGGGGTTCAAGTCCAGTGTCTACCAGGAACCCTTCCAAATATTAGGGGAAATATCTCAATTTTCAATAGACTCAATAAGAAATAACATAAACATTATATGAATCCTTATTTAAGGATGAAGATGAGAGTTGGAGACTGAGCCCATCTAGAATATATCGATATGGAACCTCTGTCAATTTATCCAACGCCACTGAGCCCATCCAAAGCAATATTTTGAAATACCTAGTATTGTTGAGGTGTGGCATTACCCTAAGTCCAACCCAATCTCTCAAAAAGGGTTCGAGTGTCATCTGAGTTTGGATTAGGAACATTACCAATGGAACTGCCCCGATGGGCCCTTTTGGAACCGGTATCACACAAATGTATTAGAAATTCTGGGGAAGTCTCGGTCTGGAAAACCAACGACACCGCCCCCCATCATGTAGAGGTACCCGTCAGGAACGAAGGATCTAAGTGTGGCCCTTAATACGGGACCCACCTCCTTTCACCACCCTAAACTTAATTAATGATTTTACAGTAGTATATATGACATAATCAGCATATAATGTCGCAGTATGAAAAATAATAAGATACACATGTGCATCACAAGGCATAAATTTAACAATACAACATATCAACAGGAGAGGAAGTATACATATCCTATCAACCTCAGGGGATAATTAATATTTAAATTATATACAATTTTGAAAAACAAGTTCCAATGATCCAACAACTGAATTTCATGTTCAAGAAACTATTTATTTAATTTAATTACAATACAAAGTTTATTCGTAACACATTCCATTAATCAAAAAATAATCTCATCTAATAGCAGAATACACATATCATGTTGGCACTCCCAAAGGGGTGTCCAACATTGTTTTAATAATTCAAACAAATATTCAATTAATTTAAAAACAACAGAAAGATGTTGTGCAATAACAGAAACTAATTAAATTAATAACTCGGATAACGGAAGAAATATGCCAACTATGTCGGCACACCCAAAGGGGTGTTCGATCTTATTGAATCCATTAAAAAAATTAATTTAAGATTATTAAGGCTCAAAAAATTAAACAAAACAATTAAGGTAATTAAAATTGGTAAAACTGCAAAAAGCCGGTAGGCATCAGCTAACGTCACAACGGTGCATTTTTTATAAATCGCAACAAAACAGAGGGAAAGGGAGAAGGACCCGTACCTTATAGTCATGTATGACTCTAAGATCATCAGTAGACTTTGATTTGACCTAAAACGGATGAAAACAAATGATTTTTTAAAAACCACAAAATAGGGTGAAAATTATCCATGATAAACTATGTGCAGAATACTCAACACAATCAAACGATTTCACTTGTGAAACATTAGAATTTCTCTACAGTTTAATGAGAACCTAACAACGAAGGAATCTGACATCAGACATAGGTGCAGTGGCCTAAAGAAGGGGTTTTGGTTGGTGTTATGGGATTGAGGGGTGAAACGTGATGAGTCGGAGAGGGAGAAAGGAGAGGAAAAAAGAAAATAGAGAATATATGAAAAAAAGAAAATAAATGAAAAATAAAAGAAAACGAAAATATAATATAAAATAAAATAAAAGGAAATGATTAATAAAAACAAAATAATTTAAAGGAAAATAATAAAAATAATTAAAAATAATAATCCCCCATTTTAATTATTTACATTTTTGTCCTAACACCCTCTTTATTTTTTTCAGAATTTATTTTTATCCATTAATTATTTATTTTAAATATTATTTAATACTCTTATTACTATTCTCTAATCATTAATTAATTATTTAATACCTAGACACTACGCCAAAGCATGAGGTGGCATTTTTCCGCAAATTTCTACAATTATTTAAATTAAAGACAAAGTTGTCCAGGACCCGCAACGATGTACACAGGTGTGCACCCTGGGTCTCTTAATTAATTAGACTATAATAAAGTAAAAATGGTACATACCTGATTAAGGTCAGGAAGTTACATTTGGATTTTCCTTCAATTTACTTTTAACTCATGTTTTTCTCTAAATTAGGGATTTGAACCAAGTTTTTATTTATTAAATGAACATACCTAGATTTTATTTAATGAATTGAACTATATGATTTTTTCTAAATAATTTAAAAAGTATTATTTAATTAAATGACCAAGAACCACTATTGAATGATTTTAGGCCTGTTTTTTAATTGGTGTTCATGAGTTATTTGAAATAAATGATTTATCTATATGGAAAGAGGTTGTAAACTGATGTTTAGAAATTTATTCTATACATTTTGAAAATTATTAATAACCCCTTGAATGATTTAGAGATTAATTGATGTAATATATTATTTTAAAGGCATGTTTGGAATTTTTATGATGAATAGTGAAAGGATGGGTGTATTTTAAAAATTATAAATATTGGATAGTATAAATGGTTTTGAATTAAAATTAAAGATTCTTGATAGCATGGAAACAATAATATGATAATTCTAACATGTGACAATCCCTTAATTAAGTATTTTTTTTCTTATACATCCCATTGTTTTTAGGGTTCCAAATTGGATTTTTTACTTTGAGAGAGTTTCATTGGTCAGTGTGAGATGTTAAAGATAAGGATACTAGTGTGATCATTGTATCTTGTATATCCCACCCCTTCTTTTTTCTAGTAATGGTAACCTGGATAGTTAGGTGGGATTACTAGATATGTGATTCAGCATTGGACTCACACCATTCAAGTGGATCCATATAGTACATGAATGCTTTAGACTATAGACGTGTGGCCAGGAAAGAAGGTGTGCATGGAAATAGTTTTCTTTAGTCATGTGAGACTAGATATAATAGATAAAAATAGTTATTTCATCGGTTATTTTAATATTGATTCACATTCATAACAAGCTTGTATGCATGATATCCATATGTTTGATCTCCATTCATGACAAATACGGTTGTCTCCATTTGGATTCTGAGTTTCCTTTCTATCATAATTTATTATTATTATATTTTGTGACTCTATTGTATTGATTATAGTTCATCTTTTCATATAAGGTTCATATTATCATCTTTGATTGATTATTTGAATTTATCTTCTGGAATGGTTTTCTGTAAAATTTATAGTTTTTATATGGTGAAATAGAATATTTTAATGTTAGTTTGATAAACTATTTTTATGTTTTTAAAACTAAATTATTAAATTAATCATCATTGATTCCATTATAATCCCATTTTAGAATATTTTCATTAACTTATAAAGTGATAATATAGAATCATTAGTGGAATCCAACTTGGATCTTTAGCTCACACCTTTCTTGTAACTTTTAGTGTTTGCATCCCATTATTATTTTATAACTAGAGTTTGTAATAATTCTATCCATTGTGGATTCACGAAATGGTTACTAGGGTGGGAGACTTGGGACATGGTGTATGGACATGGACCACTATGAGGAGAGTTCATTTGTTATTTTCTATTTTCAATACCCTTAGTGTCTCTTCATACTATGATATATATATATATATATGTATTGATATATTTATGATTATGTTTACACATGTTTAGCAGTTATTATAAATAATTTTAGGGGGAAATTGTTCCCAATTGTTATTTTTTAATCAAACTTAGTTTCCACTAAACCTTGGAGGACACGAATGCTCCGTGAGTTAGTGGAGAATCAACTAAGGTATCTTTTCATATGGTACATAGGGTTTTTCCATAACAAAAATGATTTCAATGAAAAATATTAGATATATATTTATATGTAATAAAACATGATACCATAAAATAAATTAAAAATATAATCTATTATTTTAAAAAATTTAAATGAAAAAGGATTTATTTAGAAAAATTTATAAATTTTATTTTCAATAGAAATCATACCTGGCTCCACAATAATTTCAAGGACACCCTATAATGTAAGCTTGATTGTGTTTCTGTAATTAATGAAAAAATACTGAATAACATTGAAAATGGTTTCGTTCATCCATGTGTATAACCATGGGGTGAACATGTTATGTTTTTTAACAACAATTTTGGATTAATGAAACTCTACCTTGATAATCTAGAACTAAGAAAGATCACATTTAAGAACATGTGTCCTCTTTCCCATATTGATGACTTGTTTGATTTACTAGATAGAGATAAGTAATTTTCAATGATTAACCATAATTCTGGATTTCATCAATTCAGGATCATAAAGTAGGATGTCCCTAATAAATTAGTTAGGGAAAATTACGGAATCTATGAATATATAGTGATTCCATTTAGTCATAAAATTTCACCTACAATCTTTATGGATTAAATGAATAGATCTTGTAGATATTTAATTATTTAGATAGTGTTAGTCTTTATGGATGATATTTTATCTATTAAAATATCAAATATGATTATGTACATCTTGATAATTTTAACAAACACACTATTTAAGGATAAACTATATTAAAAATATATAAATTTAGATTTGGGATGAAAAATGTTTCATTATTAAGTCATATAATCTCAAGAGAAGTTATATCTGTAGATCCACAAAGCTGAAGGCTAGTGAATATTTTCCATTACCTACCACATCGAATGAGATAGATATTTTTCTTTTTTTTCAGTATAATATCTAAAATTTGTTTATAATTTCTCATTACATCCACATATTTTACCACTGTTGTTTATGATTATGTTTTTTTATGATAAACCTTTATTATCCATCTCTCAAATAACTCTGGAATTTTATAGTGTTGTAATTATTCTATATATTTTAATGTGATATTACTATTTTCAAATCCTTTTAAATTTAAATTATTGATTTAATACTTTTATGAAAATATAATTTTATTTATACCAGTATATGAAAATCCCCATTCATCCAAAAACGGATTTTCCAAAAACAGTATTTAAAATAAATTGTTAATATTTTTTTAAATATATTTTTACCCATGTTTAACTTTTTACAAAAAAAAATATAATGCAATATTCAAGTCTCATTCCACACAATTCAAGTTTGGAATTTTCCAAAAATATGAAGGGCGTTTTTTTAATGTGTATTTCAAGAATGAAACTCCTCATCATCAAGAACATTATTTTCATATAATCTTTCCTTATATGTTTTCAATTTTATATTGGAAGATAAATATCTCCAAAATGATTTATTTTTTAATTTCTTTTAAATGAATAAAGGGTATTTTCCTCTATAAATCTATTAAATATCATTCTAAATAATTATCCATCAAATATAATGACAATTGATGTTACCTATGATTAGTGGAGATATAATTAAATAATAAAATACATATAATTATCTAAATGGTTTTATATTATGACAGAATTAGGTTTATGAAACCCATTTCTATTCCACGAGTTATATCGTGACAACAATCTTATAAAACCTGCTTATCATTCCATGGTTTATGATATAATGTTGTGATTATCAAACCTATATCAGTTATATGGTTTATAATATGTTGAAATAATTATAAAACCATTTTCATTTCAATGAAAATTGTTTGAATTTTTTTTTATGATCATGTGGAATACCGCATTTTGTTTTCATTAAGAGATGCGTCGGACCAATATCTCTCTACAATGAAATGAGTATTGATTTATATATCATGAGATGAACTTTACTAGAATAGGGAATAAATCATATTATATAGTTGATAGTGTCCAATACTATATACATGGGAGTGAACATTTACTTCTATGATGTTTTTGGGATTGAACTCATTTTTCTAATTTAGACATGGAAATAAGCCTTCACAAATATGGAAATGATTTTTTATGCATATATGTATGCCAAAATTCAATGTCTTACGATAGTTTTATTCCCTGAAGGATCATGTTATTTTATTACCTTATTATTCATGTGTTAATAATGGAAAATCATTATTTCATGACTAATTATTATGGTTTTTTATATATATGGTATTCTATATAAATTTTATGATCATGTTCTCTTACCTTTTTATTCTAGAGATAATTATGTATCTCCCTTGTTTATCTTTAAAAAGAATCTTATTTAACCATTTATTGTGTTCCCTTTTTATGGGTAATGAAAAAATGAATTAATTATCATTTTTATAAGAAGGTTTATATTCATGAATATCATAATAAAAGATAATGTAGTTTACTTATGGACTAGTTGTATGTGTTTCCATATTTTGAGATACAGTGAACAATAATGGTCATCAGGCGTTTTTTGTAATATAATTAATATTAATAAAAAAAATTAATTTCTATTTGAGATAATAGTCATCCAAATAGGACATATTTAGATTCTTCACAACCAAATTGGATTTTATGGGTTATAATATAGTTTCTGGGATGAAATAATTAACATGGTTAACTTTTGAGGAATTTTAATTGGCATTAAACTGGGTAATGTAATCTGGCTCAAATTGTACTAGATAAATATTATACATTTACCATATATGACACCCATACTAGTTTTTATTGTAATAAATATATTCCTCATAAATATTTTACCACCCAACTCATCAAAATATCATGAAATTCTATTATTATCCCTTACCTATCATTCATTACAAAATATTTGTCCATATTTTCACCTATAAAAATAAGATCACTTCCCCGAACATAATTACAAACACCTAATTTTAAATTACATTGAAATTATTCCCAATATCGTTCTTATAGATCCCCTAGGTATATTTTCAAGTATCTATCCTTAAAATAATTCATTAATCCATTCATTTCCAAAAGATACATCAAGAGAAGATCAATATTTTCATTGTAATTTTTTCTTATCATTTTTCATCCTTTGTTTATACTTCACATAAACCTCACCAAATTAATTCTATAAATTTGAATATAATTATATAATTATAAATAATATACTAAAATGTTGTTATATTAGTAGTATGACTATTATCTATTCCCTTATCATTCAATAAAAAATTAAAATTTATATCATGTGTGTGTGTTGACTACACCCTCTATAAAAGATACATTTAGTTTTCATCCCCACCATTCATGGACAGTCCATAAAATGATTTTGATGAATATAAATGTAATTAATTTCCTAATTAATATTCTAATACTATAAATTGGCCATCATATAATAACAATTAGGAATAATAGATCTTTGTCAAACTAACCTCCTTAATTGATTACACAAAGAGGAAAAAATATTTATTTATAACTGAAATAATATTTTTTATTTATTACCACCATATAAATATAATAAATTACTATTCATCAGCAAAAATAATTATAAATATTTTTATTTATCTTATATTTATATTATAACAATATAAACACATATATAGCCATACTAATAGATAGATTGTAGATAGTTCGTGTTTGGTTGGTTTCTCCACTAAGATGATCGATGATATATATTTCTATCAAAGATTTATTTTAAAAAAAAAATTTAAGATATTAATAATAAAATAATAATTTATTTATTGATTTAATATTAATATCTACATTTAACTCATTAATTAAGTCAATTAATTCTGTTTTTAAAAATTACAGAACGAATATCATTATAGAATTCATGGTCATAAATAATAACTAAAATTACATGAAGTCATAAAATTATAAATATTTATTGAGAAAAAATTATCTTACATTTTTGTATATTTTAGTGATATAATTTTTTATAAAAAATAATAATAACACTACAATTACCCAACAAGTATAAAATGATCAAGAGTACTCATATAATATGTTGAAATAGATAATAACTATCAAATATACATATAGAGAATAATTATAAATTGATTGTATTAATGTTTTTTATATGAATATTTTTGTTAAATATATTATTATGTTACTTATTTCTATCATAAATTTTATTTAATCACATTATATGTATTTTGTAATTATGGTAAGTGTATTTTTGTCTCAATTTTGTTACCCTTAAGGCATAATTTTTTATTATGAACAATTTTTTCATTCAAATGGTGTATCTTTTTTCCATAAAATATATTATCATGATCCTCTCATCATTAGTGGCATTTAGATATTAATTTGAAACCACACCATTCAATGTTTATTATTTTAATGTTTCTAACATAGTATTGGTAGGTGTTGACAACATTTTTATCAATTGATTTACAATCTTTCTTATGGAACTCTATGGATCCATGTTTATAAATTGTCCCTAAATAATAATTTTATGGTATTCCACATCATCGTCATGGGTTCTAAAATTAATATCATTATGAAAATTGTCAAATTATTCTTACATCAAATATTATGAAACGTGAATGGTTTACTTGATATAAAATTCTATTTCATGACGCATAATTCTTATCACACATTAATTTAATTTTATATGGTGGTTATAATTCCTATTTTATTATTATGTAATAAATTATATCATATTAATATATTTTTACCTCAATTTCATGCTCTTTATCTTTCAAATGTTTTCATTTAGAGGTTAACAAATCCCTATGGTTTATTTTTTGTAACCTCACTTAAAAATTGGGATCCATAAAATGTGATATACCATATGGAGAATTTTTAATGTATTTCATTACAATTTCAAAATCAGATTCCACCACCATTTTGATATTCATTGATATTTTTTCACTTTACTATGATATGAAATAAATGTTTTATAATATTTTATTGTTATTTAATTTTTATCATTAGTATTTTAAATGTATAAAAATTGAATTTCTATTATATTTTGTATTATAATTAGCTATAGATTTTTTGGATTACCCTATATATATTTCAAAAATTTAAAAAATCATTATCCAATAATGTAAATTTATTTTCAAATTATTGATAGTAAAATAAAATTAACATTTTATTTTTTTTCATCAACTCATATTTATAATTTTCCATTTATTTGTAAAACATTTTCCCCCAGTTGTCCATTTATATAAAACTTTCTCTCTGGGTTTTTTAGGATTCTAGAAGAAGTTATATATATCCACCATCATAAAATATTTTTTATAAAAAAAATTAACAGGTATCATTTATTTTCAAAATAATTTTCTATTATAAAACACATTGTATTTTTTAGTCTATGTTTTTATATTTTTGAAATATCTTATGATTGATTGCAGATTGTTTCAAAATTATGTCAGCAAACATATTTCTATATTTGGAATATGAAATTTTTTTCTCTTTTGGTGGATTGATCATTAATTATATTCGTCTTGTTTAATCATATTCAATGTATTAAATGAAGTTTCCTACGAATAATTTTAATCAATAAACACATTATAATTATTTAATTATAATGAAGGGTCTTCTCCATGTTTCCATATATTGATTGATTTGTTTAAATTATTAGTGTAACCATGTACCCATTATTTATACGTTGTAAACACCATATGAGTTATTATCCATATTGACGAGTATTTTAGTTTAATATTACAAAATATTAATTTACACCCATTTATAGTAGTAGGGTTTTCTATGAGATGAATATTTGTGGATTATAATTGATTTCCTCATGTGAATCCTTTTGAAAAAGATATGAAACCCATTTTAATTACATGGGTTCACAATAATTTAATGATTAAAAAAATTCATTCTTTAATATCGATATGATAGGATGAATGATTTTTTTAATGTGTCTTCCAATGAATATTTTTATTATGGGTGGGTTTATATATCTCCCTATGATGAATTTATTACATATTTATTTCACATGAGAAAAGTATTTAAGAGGACATTTTAATCTCCCATAATAATGGGAAATTATTATGTGTCTCATGAATGTAATGTTATATATAATAATGTTTTTAATATATTTTAATGGTTTTATACATTATTAGCTTATACTTAGATATCACATGAGGTTTTTCTAAAATGTTCCAAAATATTTGGATTCATGTATTCTATTTATATATTCATTATGAAATAATTTTTAATATTTTTTAAAATTTGTATAGTTTTATTATATATCTTGATTATACACATTCTCTCATTTTATGATCACTTGTGACATTTTATTTCTATAACTTATGATTAAAATTAATGACTATTTTTTCTCACCTCTTTCATATGATTCTATTTCTCCAGGTTATGAAGATAAGTATAACCAATAGGATGTGTAAATGACAGTGTATTTTCTCTAAATTATGAACTAATGTTCTCAAGGGATAAAATATTAGTTTATTATTTAGATATTATTCAATGACACTAAATTATACATTCATTAGATTGTGATATTATTATTTTTTGTGATGTATTGTATTTATTATATATATATTTATAAAAGAAGGATGTTTTTATCTTGGGGTTATACATAGCATACATAATATATTTCATCATAAAATAATGAAGAGGAAAAATATTAAAGGGTGATATCATATTATTATATAGGGTAAACATGGGAGATATAATTTTATGATAATTAAATAGAATAGGATAAAAATAATGTTATTTGAACATGATCAAAAATAATAAAAATATAATTATGAGTCCATAGAATATAAAACAAGATTCATAGCATATGGAATTTTTAAAACAATGGACATAGATCACAATAGTATGGAATTGTTAGTAATCAATAATGATCAATGAAATCATATCATAATAATATAAGATATGTTTTTTTAGTCAATATGATAATAGAATATAATTTACAAAGTTGATGATCTATTCCCTTAAAATCATTGTGCATAAAATTCCTTACAAATAGGATTCACTGTCCATTCTATTTCATATTATCCCATGAAATAGAAATTTTAAACCAATAAAGAATATATCTATATAATTATGATCCCTCCAATCACTTAATGATTAAAATACTCGTGTGTTTTAAAAGATCAAAAAAATATATAGTATTTAATTATAAAATAATGGACATATTAAAGGAAATGGGTATCATGAAAATATCCATTAAACATAATCATCATTAAACATCAAGATAAATAATGTTGATTATATCATAACATCATATATCCGTTGATGAATAATAATCCCAAAATGTTGTTGACATAGATGAAAAATGAAATTATTAAAAGTAGTTAATATATAATAGAAAAATCTAGAAACTTTTTGAATTATAATTTGTTATCATATAAAAACTAAAATTCCCTGATAAATGGGGATATTAATCATGGTCTAATTTCTATTCAATTTGTATGATTCTAGGACATTCGAATTCAACTTGTCATTGGGGGTCAATGAATCTCAATAAGCAGAATGGTAAAGATTAGAATTTGGGTGCAGACAGTGGTTAGGAACCAGAGGCTTGTGCAAAGGAAGGTTTGTCTAGAAAGGAGTTGGAGGGAATGGATTATAAGCTTAAATACTCAATGGATGTGAAGAGTGGATCATGAAATGTGAATCCACTGGTGAGAGATGACTTCAGTCTCTTGATATGGGATCTGGGTGATCCACATGAAGCTTTTCATATTCCATTGGGGCAAGACGTCCATACAATGTAGGTAGGGAGACCTGGGAATGGTCTCATCATGATGGTTCTAAAATAGGTCGGTTAATGATTATTCAAGACTCTCATGGATTCTTATTAACCTGAAGAAGTTATCTAGCGAATTAGTTATAATGGAGATGGTCCAAATAATTCTTCACACTCTATTTAGTTGAGGAAGAAACTTGAAAATCCTCAGACATCATTGATAAATTTACTTGTGAAAATGCATTTCAAGGTGGATATATATAATGGTATTTTGGACCATCCTATTGAGGATACACAGAGTGTTAGTGAGAAAAACTGGAGGTGGAAGAAAAATAGTGCATAAGGGAGATCCCAAGACTAACACGTATGTGTGAAATGTTCTGGAACATGTGGTTGAGGGTGAGCCTCGATCAAGAAGATCCGAAGGGAGGTGGAATTCCTTGTGATGGTAAATAGTTTTGATATTTTTTCCCATGGTGATATTGTCAAAATTTTTGAATATGATCATATCATGACATCAATTTATGAGTATAAAGTCCAATGGAATGTTTCTAGATAATAATTCTCATGTTATTTTGTAGGCGATACAGAGTATGAGGTATAGGGTAGTAGATATCTAAGCCCATGGATAAGTAACAGCAAGTGGGGAAACTGTAATGAGAGGAAGGAATATTCATATTTAACTCTACCAATGGAGACTAGAAATATTAAGATGTTAAATTCCAGGCAGTTGAAAATTTATCCCTAGCTATCCAAGTTGGATTATCAACTGTATGAATCTGATGCTATGCTCAAATGTTATTTATAATTTCTTATGATCTCAAAAAAGGTAATGGGTGAATTTATCATTACCATTAACGATCTGGATCGAGAGACTGAATGAATTATGGAAAGGAATCTAAGGGTTTCTCCTAATGAGGAGCGAGGAAGAGGGATTGATAAAAAGGGCATGATTTTAATAAAATTATTCAAAAAATAGAAGATAAGAATGTAGGAGTACGTACATCCCTGGGAAATGCTGGTGCTAAGGTTTGAATAACTATTAGTTGAAAAAGAAACTAAGGTAACATTTTCTCATGGAAACATTTCTGTTATATTAAAACTAGTAAGCTGGAATTTTACATTAATGGCTCAGTGTTTTATTTTTTAACATGTACATTTGGATTCAAATTTTTCCATAAAATAGTTTGATAATAAAAATTTAATTTTTGAGTGAGTGTGTGGGGATATAGATTTTTTAGGATGGAAACATGTAATTTTGAATCCTGGTGGATGGAAAATACATCAGTTCCATATATGATAAAATGAAACATTATTTTCACATTATTTTAAATAACCTGGTGTGAGTCATATGGATAAAAACATTGAAAAATTTATTTTCAACCATTTATAAAAAAATAATATGTGTTAGAAAAGAATTTCATGTTACAAATTTAAGCATTTCTAAAAAATTCCAAAGGAAAAATTATTGAACATTGAGATGATAGACCATATGTACACTTGAGAGATGATATTTTTTAAAATTATATATAGTAATGATATAAAATGGGTTATTCATTAATAAAAAAATATTTATTTATAGTAAATATAATTATGTGATCATGTTAATTTGGTTATGATGACTTTTGAGGGGTTAAGGAGAAATTATCAAATAACAGATCAATAACGGAAATTAGATATTCTTTGGGAATCATAATTTAGCTTACACATTAATCCTTGTTGATATAGTGTATTTATGATTCAAATACATCTATAATATTACTAATATATCTTGAATGTATTTTCAATAGGTATTTTCAAAACTCGAATTCTAATTTATTGTGAATAACAGAGAAGATGAGGTTCCATTATTTAAGTTACAAGGGTTGAATACATTTAAATTAACGAATAATAATCATTTTATATATGTCATCCACGTGTCATCGTGCTCCATATTATAATATTTTAATTGATAATAGGGGTAGTGTCGAAATCCAATCATCAATTGATAATTATTTATGTGTTTTTATGTTATATCAAACATTATATATTAGTTTGACACCTATATTAGCTATTTTATTCTTTACTATGGTAATGAAATTATTACCATAGTGAATATTCAATATTGATGAAAATTTAGTTGAATATATATCATTGAATAAATCATACCGATAATAAATATCAAATACATTTTTCATGAATGAATTCATATAATTGAAAGATATTAATTATATAATATTGATGAATAACACGTAAAAACTATAATTAGAGGAAATGAATTTTTAAGCCAATATTTTTTTTCATTACCATTCCTTGAGATGTAAGAAATAATATAGACAACTTAATATTTTTAATTTACTATAATATCATTTCAATTCATTTAAAAATAAATATAATTTTATGAATATAATTTTTTAAGATAAAATATACAACACATAATAAATGTTTATTTTTGAAAATTATATATATTTACAATTAAATGATATGGTCTTAATATATAAAAAATTTGTAATAAATTTAAAAGTTATTATTATTTATATTATAGATATTTTCAATATATATCAGCATTTATTAGTAGTGATCAATATGTTATATTTATATAAAAATACTAAATATATCAAAAATAAAATTCTTCCAATCTTTAAGACATTAAAAATATTGCTTTTATTAATAATATCATAGTAATTTTTTATAAAATTTAAAATTTAACTCCCCGAACTGAATTTCACTAAACTAGTTCGCTAATACATCAAACTATGTGGCCTCATGATTAACTCCATGTATGCCATTAGTTACAAACTGGTACTGAGGGTCTATAGGTGGTAAGTTTTGGTGATTGTATAATTTAAAGAGAGTTAAAACACTACAGAAATAAATTAAGTTACATAAAAACCAAAAGTATTATATAATAATTAGGTTCTAAATACCATGTTTTATCCCATAAGATATCATAATTATGATACATGCAAAATAGGAAGATATTTGAATTATAAACAATATGTATAATAGAAAAAATACCAAATAAATGGAATGACTGAAAGATAATATAAAACCTAGATGTCCCAAGTTATAGAAAAAATCTCATATACCATTTTTATAATCTGTAAAACAACTATCAATCATCACCTAGGGAATTTTATTAAACCGATAACCTATGACAAAGTAACATCAACTGAAGTACCCAAGATTCATTGTTGTGTGAGGTGGGAACAATTATATATCAAAAAACCCCCAACAATGATGTTTAATGAAAATACAATGAAACTGCATAATACATATTAATACAAAATATTTATGATATGTATTATGAATAATAACAAGATGTGGAAAAATTAATGGATTCAAATCTGGAATTCATTCTTAGGGAGGCAACCCAGGTTAACACAACATGTTTCATCCAATTCCAGAAACTCTGATTTTAGTGGAAACATCAAGTCCCAATATATTTCCAATGATAACCATAATGGAAGAAATAAAAATATGTCCCGTGAAGAATATTCATGTTTTTTATAGTCATATCCTCCCATTATTTCTTTAATATATATATATATATATATTTGATCTAAACTGAAGTGACAACCAATCAAATTTAGCCGAATTGATTTTATGGAATCATGTATCACACCCAATAAATTCCATACAAATACTAATGAAATAAATTATATGATTCTTATACAATGACCTTAATAAAATAATGAAATTATTATTCCATGAAATTAAGCCATAAAATTATGAATAAATAAGGAATTACCCAAACATATATGTGAGTCATCCCATAAAATTCATAGTATCGAGTTTATGTAGTATCAAATAAAAGGATCAAAAAATTAAATTTAATTATATCACAATGAATCGAATGGTTTTTTCACACCCTAACATTCCCATGAATCACAAAATAGAATTCAATTATATTCCATGTAAATCAACACCCAAAAATTTTATGGGAATCTGAAGAGTATTTCCATTGTATACTATACTAGTAACCACTTATGTATATCTAAAACATGTCATTGTTCCACAAATCATATCACTAAGAAATTATATCATATAATATTATTTTCCCAAATAATTGATTTTTACATATAAACTAATCTATGAATTTTGTCCAATATTTCCACATAATTCATTTCACAGTCTATTAAATAATTCCACGGGAGAAGACTATGATTAGATGCTAAGGATTAACCTTAGGAAACAAAATTTCAAAAAATAAATCCCAAAAATATGAATAGAATGTCAAGAAACTCAATTAAATTACCCCTAAACATTGAATAAGACAAAACACTACATTATATACCTTAAGGAATTTCCATCCCAAGGTTGAAAGTATTTCTATACCCCAAGGTGGTTTCCAATGATTAATCTTGAAATTAAAATTTTAATATAGTCTTTATTTCAAGATACCATTAAGATAGTGAAACCTCGCAAAAAAAAATTGGAATTCCATGAAAAGACAATATGGGAAATGAAAATAAACTACCTCTCTTTGAAGAAGATTATAAATTTCTCATGGTCCAGAAGAAACATCCACGTCCCACCCATTATCATGTCATCAAATAGGTATATAAATCATTCCACATAACCTCAAACAACTAATTACAAACAATTATAATTAATTCAAAAATAAATTCCAAAATAATAAATTACAAGATACAGTCTTAAAGCATCTACCCATTATATCCAAATCCAACGGCTAATCAAATTCCCACAGGGTACACACGAAAAAAGTTGGGATCAAAACCCCCACATGAGATTCCAAGACTATAACTTATTATTTTAAAATTTCCTAAAAACCACAAAAAATGGTGTCCCCACATAAAATTATTGAAACAATATGTGATTTAATGCATGTGTCATTACAAGATAACTTTTTAGGTAATATACATGAAATAACCATGATAAATTGGATATCCCAACATGATCCCATGAAAATAGAAATGGAAACCCCATCAAAAATTCAAAAATTAAATGTAAGGAGGATAATAATGGAGGTTTTCAAGGGATGGTACCAAAAAATAGAATTATTTCCCAAAAACACACCCAAAACTAAGAGTTATTAAGTGGAAGTATATAGGGGTACCTTTTGGAGGCCACGTAACCCCTACTACACATCCAATATACTTATGTTAAGGTCCTTAAATTTTCATAATTTCACTCTATGGTATATCTCAAAACCTGAATCATCCATCTCCTCACAAACTCACAAACCCTCATGAAAACCAAGTGCTTAAATGAACACTGGGCACTAAAAACCCCAATTTTAAACTTCTCAACACTTTTAAGACATGTAGGTCCGTCTTCCACCACTACATTACCTCATAGTTCAACACATCATCATTTAATGTACTTTATCCATTTTCAAATGTTCGAAACCCCACTAAGTAACATCATTAAACTTATGACACATCGACTTCCAAAACACAATCCAAATTCCATCACAACTACTAAAATTATGAAAATATGTTTCATATTAATCCTATCAACCCTAAAAGGATATCATTACATCTATCTTATCATGAATTAACCAGTAGTGCACACCACTGTAGTAATAATTTTTCCACCACCATATATTAATGCATTGGTGTTTCCAAAACCATTAATTATCTAAGATCCTTGATATCATGTGCCAATAATGTTCTTGAAATTATTCCCAACTAAATCCACCTAAATATCCTCATAAACACCAAATTTAACATAAACACCTATTCATTATCTTGATTTTTAATTGAGAATGTATATATATCAAGTTCCAATGTGTGTTCTAGAATCATATATGATATTCCTTGAAAATTTAGATTCAATTAATGGACACATATATCATCCCAAGGATGATACACTAGATTTTTATAAATTATCATATCCCAAATAATACATGAATACATTTCAAACAATTATTGATCATCTCATCACAAATACACTTGACGTTGGTTGATGAATAATCACTAACTTACTTACATTGATGAATTCTTTCATGAAGTAATCCTATGTTTACATGAACATGATTTATAGATTCTATCACCTACTCCTTATGATTTTTCATTTTTCCATACATTTTATACAAAACTGTCACTGTTATACATTTCAAAAACTAATTCACTTACGATCCATGTTCCCTCAGATAACACTAAAAATCACAAAATCTAGAAACCAATGTGCTGCCTAAATCCATAACCACAAATGATTTCAAAATTTTCATTACCACTATATTCATGGTAATAACATCATTGGTTCCTTACTATAATAATAATTACACCCCAAAAATTCCATTATTTGTATTCTTATGTTCTTGACCTATTAGAAATAAGGTTCGTTCACCCATGATTGATGTGTCAATCCACACTATAGTAGTTCCTTTTTGATATTTTCTCATAAAAAATTCCCAAACACCCTAAACGACATTTAATTTTTCATTTAACATATAATAATATTTTAAATTATTCTGCTAAATATAATACTAAAATAATATCACATATTATTATATTCCTATAAAAACAATAATGACAGTTTATTATGTCTATTCCATAACATTATTTTTAGTTTGATGGCATATGGTACACTCCCCAATGTAATACGTCACTTGTAATGCTTTTTGATCGCAAAATCCATGGTCACATGTTAAAAAATATTATTCAAGACCTTAAGATAATGATTTTTTAATTCTAGAAACACCTAACATATATTCATAGTTCATAACTGATTAACTATATAACCTAAATCTAATCTATCCACAATGTGAACTTCTGCAATAAGGATATCACAACTTATTTTCTCTGATAATATTCATCGCTTCCTATAGGGGTCTAATCTACACATTCTTACATATCTCTAATATCGATAATTCTATTGAGACCATCCATATCTCCTTTAAAATATTTTTAATCATCTAGTGCTAATAAATATCATCGAATATCCACCACCAGACCACTCGAACATCTATAAGAACAAATTGATATTAAAAGAACATAGATGGTCTATTATACCAAAAAATTAACTCTAATATCCCCACACATAATAATCTAGTACCACCTCTCTCAAACAAGTTCTTACATTTTGTCCATTGATCAAAAAAACCCCCAATGACATTTAAAATCTACAATATGCACCTAATATTTAAACCACTATGATGATTATGGTTTGACACTCCCTTTTGACTATTTCCCAACATGAATCTAGATCTCATGAATTGTGAATCATTTGAATAGGGATGAAGGTCCCACACAAGAATTTTCCAATTACTTATTAACTATTATACTCATCTGATGTATTTCATCCTCAATGTATTCATCAATCAAAATTAACATGTCATATGAGTTAATTCTACCCTCATGATTACCATAAAAATAACCATTGTCAATGATTAATTTCCACTGTGAGAATCCAATATCCATTTCCTACACCCTAATAAAATGAGTTACCATAAGGACTTAAAGAAAAATAATATATTTTTCATATCCATCATATATTCCAAAATCCCTAGCTCAGGGTGTTTCTTAAACCGAAATAGATGAGATGAATCACAATCCATCTTCATTCCATCTATGATTAAGCTCAACCACTGGGCACCATACACCCCACAACCCAACACCATATCTGAACCATGTCACATGGGTCTAGAATTATCAATGAATATCTCTTCCTAAACCAAATTAATTCAATATCATCCCATTAATTCAATTCTAAAGAGATCATTTCTTGATTCATCACTAATTCTAGGCTTACCTACATAGCATCACTTGTTGACACTCCATCAAAATGAGGCTTGGTAATGATAGATATTAAAATATTAATTGATCATCCAACTAAAAATGAATCTTAAAACCATAATACTAGATCAAAATTTCTTAACCTAGGGAACTGTGGCATATAACAATCCTATAAAACAACATTGGTATAACCAACACCACATTGATACCATTAATCCTATCAATCTACCCATGATTCATTGATTTAAAATAATCCTTGGACAATAGAGACCCCTAAGGAAATTACATTTAAAAAATAAATCACTCACCAAACATCATGTTGTTCTAAGAAATAGAACAATCCCTCACCTAAACAAGGTCTATAAATAATGACACCACATGGATATGAAAAAAACCTATGATTGTGAATTATGATCACTTGGTAAATATAATTCCAACACAAAACACTTATTAACGTATAAAAAATGACACATAATTGTCCCCAACATGGTCCACAAGAAAAAATAAACCTTCCAATATTCAATAAATTGAACATCACCAAGGTCCAACCAACTAGGAACACACTATATCCTTATATAATGTTATAGAACATAAACCCAAAGTATATTCCTGAAAATTGTTGCTCTCAATGTTCCAACGAGCCATACAATGGACATTGTGATTCATTATACGTTTGGATATGGTTTTTTATGTTAATGGTTAATTAATTCACTTACCAAGAGTTTCATAGGTAATTAGATATTTTGCCTAATTTATAATGCAGGTGTATTGTTGAGGATACTGTTTACAGTATCTGGTGGGATCATTTTGTTATCAAATAGTGGGCTACAAAATAGTTCCCTAGAGTAATAATTTAAATGCCTCCATAAATTCTAGTAGGAATATGGTGTGGGGTGATTTTATCCCAGGATATAGTGACCAATAATTTTCAAACATATATATAACATCTTATTATATAAATATTCATAAGATATCATAATTATCAATGCCTGAATAATATAGGTATAGTGCTTTTGGAAACATGTAAACATAAGCCACTAGTTCATAAATTATCTAGGCCATTTTATGATAGGGACTTCATAACAAGTATCCATTATATAAATAAAATAATTAATACTAGTATTCATAACCTGGGTAATGGAATCCTGAGAAATTGGGGGAAATTATGCTTTATAAGGGTAATCATTGAATAAATTAGTGATAAAAAAATTATAATAGGATAATATAGTTATTGAACATGATAATAGTATTTTAAAACCATATTATGGAATATAAAAGATCATAATCTTGAGTCATTTCATATTTATTGATAGTTAATTAGACAATATTCCTAAAATAATCACAAAACATGTGCCATGAGAGAATAACATTAGAATATAACATAGAATTGTGGAATAAAAATATCCATTGAAATATAATTTTTAGTAGATAAGGTTCACTTCCAAGACAGTAATATTTCATTGGGATCACTCCCCATACCATCATAGTTGTCAAGGTTAACCCCAAAAACTATCATAGTGGATTGGTTTCACTCCCCAAACTATCATAGTAATTTAGGATTGCTTCCAAGACTATCATTATTATCAATTTCTCACATTTCAATTGGTTCACCACATATTACAATCTTATTTATATCATTAGATATCAATTATTAACCAATACATTATAGGGATATATAACATTAGTCCCACCCATCACATATTAAAAATCAAAATATTTGCTCAATGAGATCCTAAAAGATTCATCATATTATAGAATTTGAAATGAAATTTTTGTTACATAAATATTTTCATATTATAGCCTATATAAAATAAATGTGTTTCATATGCAGTTATTCACATCAACCTAGAATAACCTAGTGAAAAAGAAGTAGTTTCATAAAAAACATGTTTTCATAATCATAAACATTACTAATGAAGAATAATGATTGAATCATTGGGTCATATCCCCAGTAAAACGTATATTAAATCAAATAAATCCATCTTAGATGAATATTATCTATATAAGATCTATTTGGTCATATAATGAGAGAAATCAAGGTTTTTATTTCAAATAGCATATCAAAAGTTGAAAAAAATCAAAAATAGTGTGTAAAAAATTTTCTGTGAAAATCAAATAAAAATGTTAATGTAATAATTAAAGTATTTATTGGACACAATGGCATGAAATGTTTCATATTGTATAAGTTAATAACACTATACTCATTAATTTGTAAAAATTCAAAGATAACCACATTCATAGAATAATAATAGCCGCACCATTATTTTCAAAAAATAAAAAATGGTTTAAAATACATTAAACAATAAAAAACTACCTTTATAAAAATATGTAATAAATTTTGAGAGAACATGGATCCTGATAATGAATTTTTGTTGAATGATTGATATTGAGTAGATTTTTCCTAAATTTATATTATTGATGTCTTGAGTATTTTTTTAAGGAACATATAATAAAAACATATCTTATAAATAAATATTCATTGTATTAGAAACATCAAGATTTTATTAATATGTATATCAAAAAAAATCATCATTGAAAACATTAAAAAATGATTTGGATGAACAATGATATTCTTACATAAAACCATACAACCATAGAATCAATTGAATTGTAATCCCCATTGATGAAAGAACCACAGATATATATATAATCCCCCATAAAAACTATAATAATTAAAAACATTAAATATATTCTTGTGAACTATATACGCTATATAAATGATATAGGGGATGAATATGGGATGTATCTCACAAAAGTAAAATTGAGTTAAAAATCAATTACCATTGTTTTGAACACTGTCATATGTTTTGGATCATAATTTACAAAAAATATATATTTCATAAACATATATACCCAATAAATAAAAATATAAATTATACCATATAATAATTACTAATTAAAAATTTCATATGTTTTATTACATTTCTGTATTAAAATCACCATTCAATGTGATAGTTGCATTATTTTTCATGTATGTTTTGGTATGCTGGTTTTTGTACATGTAAATTGATAATGGATAAATAATATAATAAAAAATAATCATGATATAAATATATAGTTATTAATTATATATATTTTATAGTAATCCAAATAAGATGATAAAGAAAAAGGTACACATTAGTACTATTTTATTTTTGACAACTGAAACAAAAAAAAAATACTAATAAATCTCCTTTAGAGAATATTCATTAAATAATATATATCATTTATATTAATTAAATCATATACTTATTCCATTAATTTTAAATATAAATAAAAATTTAATCCCAACAATTTAGGGAGGTTGTAGTTTACATGCACACACAAACAACATTATCATCTTCCAACTTCTTGGAAGATAAGAAGTTTGATTACATATAATCACTCCAGAATATTATTTTTTTGATAAAAAAATATATAAACATTACAATCATTATAATAACCATCAAAAAATATGATAATTTAAGATTAATTGTTTCCCTTCATGAAAATGGTATTCCATATGTACGCATAACTGATATATTCACTTCACTTATAGTAGAAAGTGGTTGAACAAAGGAGTTACTAATCATAATAGAATTTATGATTATTGATGATAGATAATTTCTTATTTTCATAGTAATAAAATTTATTTATAGGGAATAAATGGATAATGAAAATGAAAATGATCGGTTAAGGTGATTACAACTTCATTAAAAAAAACCCTTTAGATATCCTCTTAAGGAAAATATGGTTGGTATTTGTGGAATAAAATCAATAATAAAATACATATAAAGATTTTTAGAAATTATTTTTTATGGTTATGGTTAAAATATAAGGTTCCAATGGCCTAAATATGTGAAGGGTGAATGTTCCCTTTCATAATTTAGCTGAGCGGAACTTTTTGAGTTTCTTAAAATATTAAAATATAAAAAATTCATTCTCATGCCAAATGCATCCAAACATTTTGATATTTTAAGGTAATATATTATGGGGTTGAAATACAAAAAACTAATAATTCATTTTATGTTTAGGTTGTTTTTTAATCCATATCTTATTATTTCCCATTAATTACAACATTTTAACATTAACCATGATAACATCATTTTAACACTTAAATGTTTATAATTATATATATGGATACAATTTTTTCATAAATTAATGTGGAATGAAATCTTAAAAAATATATATTTCTCCATTCAAAATTATAATTGTTTATTTTTTTTATAATTCAAAAATTTTTTATATTGTTAAAATATCATTCATATCAATTTTTTCAATATTTAAATAATTTTAATTATATGAGATAAAGACCCGGTTAGAATTATATTATATTCATTAAAGAAATTAAAAATATGTCATATTAATATATAATACCCATGGGAAACTATAAGTAATTCAAAATATATTACATTAAATATTTTTAACATCGTATAATTTATTATTAAATAATTGTTGAAATTGTCATTTAACCTTGAATAAAATTACATGATCATTATATGACTGTAAAAAATTTGAATTAGTTTTACCAAATTAATTTAATTTAATTTTTATAAAAATATAAATTTATATTCATTCATAAAATTATTTTAATATAAGAAAACATAAGATATATTTAAAACAAATATAGTAAAACTTTGAATCTCTCATTGCTTTAAATATTATGGTTTTAATTTTCTTGGATAAGTGGTAATTAAATAATAAATTTTGATCCTAAGTTGATAAGTATAATATTAAATTATTCCTATAAGAATGAGGATGAAATAATATTGCCTTATCATTATTATTCAACATTGATTAACCTCACTTACCCCTTATCAAGGTTATAAAGTTCATCCTGGCTACAAATTGTATTGGCCTTAAATAAAAGGTACTGATTTAAAATATTTAAACATTAATATTATAAATATGTGAAAAAATTGAAAAATATACTTCTATATTTGATATAAATTATATTGAATGAAATATTTTGTCCTTAAATGAAATCAATTTTTTAGAAAAATACATGTTATGCATAAAAATGGGTTTATTCTTATAACCTTCCTAAAAAAATATTTAATGAATGTCAAACATCTGATTGATTTTATAATATATTTGTTTATTTACAACCATTCACAATTATATAATAAATTAATTTAGTAATATAAAAACACATTGTGCGCATAAAAATAATTTTTCAGAGAAACTTCTCTTTCACGTAAAAAAAAATTCATTAAAATTATTAATTAACTATTCACAAATGAATTAATTTTATTCACATATAGACAAAATATTTTTCAAAATTGTTATATACTTATTCATTATAGACAATAATTTCTCTAAGAAATCACTACCATTTAATATTTTAATAGTGTATCATTTTTCATTTAATCTCTTTTTTACGTGCAAGGAAAGTTATCACAAAAAATAAAATATTTAAAGAGAAATATATTCTATCATCTCAAGGTTATATAATCTAAAACAAAAATATAATTTATTTTTCCATTATAATTCATCACTATGATATAAAAAACGAGGACAACCTTGTTTCATTTCATCATTGGGTTCCCATATCACATCATTCTTTTTATAAAATTTATACAGACAACAATCCTCGTGACAGTAATCTGGTTCTATAGTGCTTTTTCTCTAAATTGCATGATTTATACTAGATATTCATACTAATAATGATCCTAATCTAGTGTTATGGCCTCGGATTTTAGTACATATGATGGATCACATATGTAATTAATTAGTTTGGATACCTAGAACACATTATGAGGTTGATATTTTTTTGGTGGTAGTACCAAGCACTGATCTATCATTAATAATTGATCAATAATATTGAAATTTTAAATATACCTAGGTTTATGTTGTCCCAAGATTCTAGTTCTCATGAACATCTTCAATAGTGAAATTTATAGAAAACCTATTTCACCAACTTAAAATTTCTAATCACATCAACGAATGTCAACATAATATTTCTATTCACTAATACATTAACTGATTTGTTAATGAATGTTTTGGAATTTTTCATCCATTTTATCATATCTCTCATGTACTAGTTTATTTATTTATAAATATTCACCCAATATAGTTGGATTTATACATTTATTTCTATATATGGATTTATATGGTGCCAACTGAATGATAGAATGAAAGATGTTGATGTATGAAGAGTCTATAAGAGGATGGTGTCGATACCAACCTCCTTTTTAATAAATTATAGAATTTGTGAGCCTATCGAATTGTGTTTGAATTTTTATTTTAGGATGACAGTCTATCTGAGGATCATTAACAGTTATGAAACTATACTATGTATCCATATCATGCTAAATTCTTATCCATGACATTACGGTTAAACTCAAATCCCAATTAGATATAATATATTGTAGTACTACATGAGACATCACCATTTCCATAATGTATTTCATGGATTTTTAAACAACATATAAGTCATCTATAATAATTATGAAGTTTTCATCCATTTTATGGTGACAGACTAAAACATATATATTATTATTCCATTTTCATATTTTTGGGAGTCTGATAAAAAAATAAATATTGATGTTTTACCATTTCCATTATAGTATATTTAATGTCTGTAATGTCCAAAAATAATTTAGTCACAAAAATATTTCTTTATAACATTCATTTAAATTGGATACATATTCATATATATCACTCTTCATAATTTCCCTCATATAATGCTATTTTATATCATTATACATATTTTTACATCTTGGAATCATATAGAATAATGGACTTTGATCCTCGTACAAGAACCCCTTCTTCAAATCTGGTATGCATGGATCAAATTTGTGGCTCTTGAACTGTATATTTCCATCATAATCATGGTTATAATTAGGAACATTTATCAAATTCTAATATATCTCTAATACATCCTTCTCTGTCTCTTTATTATTAACTTTGATACATTTACAAATAATCATTGTAGAATGATAATATTTATATCCTTCTTTCAGGATATCAGGAATCATTATTTGATAATAAATAAATATTAGATATTTTATGTTCCCCATCATAGATATACTATAATGTTATATAAAACGTAGATCATCCACCAACCTTTAACTTTCCTAGGGTTTTAATGTAATGATAATTCATGATCATTAATAATCTCCAATTAACTTCTATAGTTAATTTTACACTCTTTATGTGTGAATATATACATTACAATTTTAGGTTAATTAATTATGTCACACCATTCTCCATATATATAATTCATCAATACATTCAATGAATAAATTACCATAGATAAATAAATTTAATGATATCGGTAATTATTTGAGGGATACCTAAATTGTAATAAGGGATAAGATATGATAATATAATTATATCATATAACACATCATATTCCATTATGTAATGCATCAATATATATTAAAAATCCCTACCAACTATTTATTAATAAAAATAACATGTTTACTGACTAAAATTATCTTAATTTCCATGAAATATTACTCACATTAATCTATTTAAAAGAACATATAACCCTTATATATTTATAATGTGGTTGTATTAGGTATCGAGGATAAATTATATACAATTTGATGATAATATCTAGCCAAAAAAAATATCTGGATCTCATCCATTGTGGATGGTCTGGGATAACATGTTATAAATTTTGGTAATTATGGCTTCTACTGATATACCATAACATGAAATCATAATACCCAATAATTAATCTTCATTAAAAAATATTCAAAAATTGATACTTCTTATAAGAATTCACTTTCCTTGTAGACTTTAACACATTTTTCAAATGACCTATGTGAACATCATTATACATTGAATATTTATGAATATCATCTATAAATACTACAAAAAAACTAATCAAGGTAACATATAATGTAAATTTTAAATAAATACATGTTGATAAAGATATTAATTACAATAAATTAATAATTTCAATGGCCTTTTTGAAATTATTTCCATGGTATATCCTCTTAATTAATCCTTAAATGATGATATCAAAAATAAAGATGAATCTTGTAAAAGTATTGAGGTCTATTCACTTGATCAAAGAAGTCATCAATATAGGGTAAAAGATACTTATTCATGATATTGATCTTTTTATGTTCTTGGTAATGAATTTAGATTTGAATTGACTTATCCTTATTATTAATAAAAATAAATGGTTCACCCCATTGTGAGATACATGTCTAAATTTATCTATATTCATGAATCTCCTAGAGTTTCTACTTCAATTATAATAACTCAATAGTTTTCATTAATAAATATTTGTAACAACTTACAATGCAACATTCTGTGTCCATGGTCCATGTAGACCAAGGAAATAGATAACCTATTGGAAATATTTTTTAAAACGAGAATATATGATATATTGGCATAATCTATGACCACATTGTACATTGATTGTGTCCATACATAGCACTTTTCCATGGTTACAAAACATTTCCATATCTAGACCCTATTTCCAAAATAATTGAATCCATAGTCTATAGAAATCATAGTCATAACCTATGGACAGAATTTATAGACCTATTGAAAAAGTCTCAGATTGATAAAATATACTAATTTTTTAAACATTACAGGAGAAGAATCATAGAACTGTGATCAAATTATCATACTATTTTGGGTTTTTTCTACTAACTTAGAATCTAATATTTGATGTGGTACAATGATAACACTAAAATCACATATAAAAGGGTGGTTGAATCCAGAATAAAATAAAAAATTAATAGTTATGGAATGGATAATAAGTGTATGTTTTAAAAATTCTTTATCATATTTCACAAATCCAAGATTGATGAAGAGAATTTTTACATTATATATAGGATAAATAGGTCTCTAAAATTGATCAACATAATTAACATTCATATTTTGTTCCTAATTATTAAAATTATAAATCTATGTGAATTTGAAATAATCGTGTGTGTGTGTGTGGTGAATTCTATGGATCAATATCTCTATTCACATCATTAGCTATCATATCACCATAAGAACATGTAATTGGATTTAATAGTGACCTTTCATAAAATTTTATAAACATTGATATATGAATTTAAGGGAATTTCCACCATGTTTCCTTCCACACTTCGAACAATATAGAGATCTCAAATTCTTCCCTACATGAATTTCAAAAATTCATTTTAATTAATTATTTAAATTCATATAAAAACTAGTATATTAATGGATAACACCAATAATAATTTCCAACATTATATAACATCTAATGAAATCTTAAAATCTAATGATTTCGGTTGTGTATAACTCCGTTAAAAACATATTTTTATACCATTGATGAAACAATCAATATTACATCCAGGTTGAATTATAATCCGATAATCATAACCCATATTTCTCATAATATTTTCCTAATTATTTCCAATAGATTCCTTATTCAGAAAAATTCATATAGAGAAGACTTATAGATGTTTTATAAGTATTTTTTAATAACTATTGTATTTTGTTCTCAATAATGTCTCTGAAAATAATAAATCACCTCAATTTGTGTTTTTTATTGTTTCTGGTAAAATTTGAATTGACCAACTTATTTAGAAAATCAGACTGAAAATTATCAAAATGGTCCATTGTATTTAGAAAATAGTGGCTAGTATAAAATTATCATCGGATTCACAATAAATCCAGAATGAAAGGATTGATCATAATGGTAATGAAGAAGAGTCTATATGGATATGATAAAATTAATGTGATGATGAAATATAGATCTTTGAGTTCTCGTAAATCGTAACAGTGTTGGAAAACTTATGATTCATCACAATTGAATGAACGGGGGATTTAAATATATGATTATAATTATGTTTTTCTGATCATAATAATGCCAATTGAATTTAGGCAGAGCATAAAATAAATATTTTTTAGAGGAATTGGAAATGAAAATTCATTCCATTATAAGTCAGATGATGATAATGTTTGCCTCAAATTTATTCAATTTCATCAATAAAGTTATGAGATAAGAAAAATATTCTAAATGAAGGATGTTCCTAAATTTTATGTTATTGAATACCAATCCAAAATATTAATCACACCATCATATTTAAAAAAATTAGATTAATTTAAATTAATAATGATGGAAAAGGAGTTAATACTATTAATGTAGATTCCAAACATAATGACACAGATTGACCAACAATGTAGTAAACCATTTAACATTTGAGACATACATTATTATTCATAGTAATGAGGTATATTATAATAATAATTGAAATCAAACATTGGTTTGGAAGGAGTTTGGAAGAGATGGTTGGATGTGTTTTCTGAAGTGGAACCTTGAAATTAAAGGTTGAGAATATCTGTGGGAAATGTATGAAACAAAATAAACTTTTTTTTCATAACAAAATCCTAAAATTATATATCATGAATAATTATGTTTATGGGTATTTTTTAAAGAAAAAATAAAGAATAAATCTTTTCTTTTCCCAAATTATTATATCAATTGGGACAAAACAATCATATCTATGCTAATATTGATTCTTTCTCCTATAATAAAGTAAAAAATTTGAATGGGAACATTTTCACTCATTTGGCTCCATGAAAATTAAAGGGGAAATCATATTAGTATATTGTAATTGAGAAATTGAATCTCATAGGGGTTTGAATATAATATTGAATATGTCTATTCAATCATGTATAAAATTTGTGTAGAGAATCCTATTGAAGGATTTTAGTAAGAATCTATGAATCAGATTGATTGATGAAAAGAAAGTCAGAATAAAGATTAAGTTTTTAGAAAATTTGATAAGGATATAGAAGAAATGATAATAATTGATAACTATTGATAAAGTCCTAAATGCACCTGAAATTAAAGGAATCATACTAATTTGGATAATTGTGCTGAGTGGTGAAGAGTTTTAGATTCCCTCTAACCCATATTTAGTTATCCTATAAAAGGGGGAGAATTACATAATATTTTTATAACTAATATAATATTCAAAAAATGTATAGGTATGGTGGGTCGATAGATAGAAGAAGGATTTAATAATGATTTGCATGAAAAAGACATGCTAGATAAAAGATAAAAGTAGAAAATAAAAGATTGAAAGGTATTCATATCATCATTATTATAAACATATTAATGTATTAATATATATATATATATCATATCCTAGTGATATCAATATTGGGATGGATTATCATATAGCGGTTTTTATACTATGGAATAACAATTATCCGAATTATCACTACCATATTATTATAAAGGTATATTTTCTATATTAAACAATTGTACAGGGATAGTCAGACTGAAAATCGAATTTGACGAATTAGACAGAAAATAGGATAGGGAATTAGAGTGACTTTTATTACAAAGCTATTAATTTTATTACCATCTTCTGGGTAAGAATGTGATAAATTTTGTAAAAAGGAATACATTTTTCGATATTGATAAACAATAATAAGTAACATGTTTTGTTAAAAACATTTTATGACATCATTTGTGATCGGCTGATTACATGAACTATTGGATTGATTATATTGTGATACATGAGTGAAATGGTATATCACACTCATTGTATTCTAGACAAAAGGATATTTTTTATGTTTTATTTTGTGATATTTGATTATTTCCGAACAATAACAAGGATGTAGCTACTAATATTGAATAGTAAACCTTTAAAATACATTTGTTCATATAAATGTGTGTCTAATTTGGTTTTCTATAGTGATATAAATCTTTATTCAGAGGTGAATGTTGTTAAATATTAAGGAGACATAAAAGAAAAAGTTATCATTGATTCACACCTCCCCATCTATGTGATTCAATTATCCAAACTCGACACTTTTAATAGGTATCAAATAGTTGCTTCCCTTCACTTCTTATTTGCTAATGTTTTTGGGATAAGTTGGTGGAGAATCTAAATTATGTGAACATTAATGGAATTCATGTTTTCAATAGTAAGAATTATCATATCTAAAAATATATAATCTTTATTTATCTTATGTCTATTGGATATGATTTTCATCATGATTCAATATTTTTTTTTACCTATTTTGATGAAAAATTTCCTCTTAAAATCAATTAATAAGAATTATTTTGAAAATATTGGAAGGGTCAAGAATTTTTCAATATCATTACATTATAAAATTTAAATTATAAGAGTGAAATGTGATTCCACTAGAAAATGAATATGTGAAACGTTGGAAACATATATGAAGGCAATATAGAAGGGTTGAAGGAAAAATTAAAAATATAGAGGCTAAAGTGTGATGATTTTAAAATGGGTGACCATAAATATGTTGGTGCTTTCTTTACCATGGTAAATGACATTGTCAGCACTATCAAATGTCTTGGTAAAAATTTGGAATATTCTATAGTTTTTGGATGTTCATAAAAATAATTCATGACATGTTTGATGAAAAATTTTCTTTGCTGGATGATTGGGAGTCTAAAACATTTTCTAGAGTTATTGGTCACATTGTGGATAGTTATCATGGAATAAATAATTAATAAGATAGTTATGAAGAACAAAGAAGTACATTAATGGTGAGGAAGAAATACATCGACAAACTAAAATGTTATTCCATTAGGAAAGATTAAAAATTCACAATTTCTAAATATATGAATTTAATTTATATTAATGTAGAAAAATAAAATAGTGAATCTGAATCTGAAAAACCCACAAATCATGTTGGTGATAATATTTTTTATTGTAATAGTGAATAATAATGTACTTGAATGAATCTATTCTATTGAATAAGAAACACTACATTAGATTTATTTAAATTAATAGTTGAAAGAATGTCTAAGAAAGATCATAACACATCATAAAAAAACAAGATGTTGGAAGAAAAATTTTACTCCGCAAAAACTAAAAAATGTTTTTTATACAAAGTTAACAATATACTGGTGGAAGTAAATGATTTGGAGAAATATAATGAGGATAAAAAAAATCATAATTAGCATCTTGAAGTTAAGCTTAAGGAAAAAAAGAAGTGATAGAAATTAACCAAAAAAACAATCTATATATGAATCGAGGAATACATGTTTCCAATACAGTATCTCAAAAGTTTATGAATTTTCATGAATGGGTAAAACTAAAAATAAACAAAATATCTTTTCTTCAAATGTTTTGAGTAATTTTTGAATTACTTCTGGAAAAGAAATGTTTTTAAATGTTATGTATGTGGCCAATATTAAAAACGTGGGGAATTCATGATTTTCAAAACACCCTAAGTCTGTAATTTTTTTGTAAACATTATAAAAATGAGAAAGTTTAAAATAACTTTGGTTTTATTATAGTTGGAAAGAAAGTAAATATTTTGGTTGAGAATAGAATGTTTGGTGATTTAGATAAGAAAACAGATATGGTTTCTAACAATTGTGTTCACAACTCTATTTAGTATCTAAGTCTCATAGGAATATATTATTTCTATTATTACTGTAGGAATTTATATGAATTCATCAAAAAAAATATGTGTTGGTTCAAACAACAACATTTATATTATTCGACAGATTATAGAATTTAATGTTTGAGGGGAAGTCAGTATCCTAAACGAATGAAGTCTGAGAAGGTTGATTTGAATAAAAAAGAAAAGGTTGGACTAAAAATTTAAAATAGCTTCCAAAAACATGAAAATATTTATGAACGGTGTGAATAACCTAGAAACCTAATGAAAAGATTTCTTAATTTATTACTGGTAAAAAAATTGTTGTTACCAATTCTCAAAATCCAGAACTGTGATAATAAAAATCACATTCTGTTGAAACTAATTTGAATGCTATAAAAGGAGAACAACAGCAGATTATTTATAGTGGTTTTATTCTCATATGAATTAATATTTGAGATTAGTGAATATTTTAAAATATTTCAAATGAAAAAATTTGAAATTCAGCAATGCTAAATCAATAAGAATAAAATGTGTTGGATCCCCTATCATTTGAAAATAAAAATTAAAATCCAATAAGTATTTATATATTAATCTGATGAAACAAAAACATTTTCATGTTTCCCAATATTTCTATGAAGGTAAAAATGTTACATTTAAGAAAGTTGGATTTTTTTAAACTATAAAAGTGATTTAACAATAGTTACATGAGGCCAATGTAAAATGGAAATTTAATTAAAGTTATTGAGATCCAAAACTCTTGTATCTTGGGCATCGGGGAAGAAAATAAAATATGGCATAAAAGGATGGGACACACGTGTCAGAGAAGCATGAGAAATGTTTCTCAAATTAATAGAATCAAATGAATTCTTTATTTTCAGAGAGAATGATATTGGTGTTGGACTATATTCCAGAAATGTAATATTACATATTCAGTGCATATGATAGTTCATATTAGTTAAAAAAACCTGGAACTTATCAATTATGATATCTATAGATTGATTAGAAAAAAATAAATGAATGGACATAAGTATTTTAGTTCATTTATTGAAAAAATTAATCATAAAACAAGGGTAATTTATATGAAACATAAATCAGATTCTATGAAAAACATAAATGTTTTAGGATGAAAGATAAGAAATAATGTGAATATTTAGTAAAGAATTTGAGAAGCGACAATGATAGTGAATAAAAAAAATTAACAATTTGAATGATATATTGAATATCAGGGACATTTGAATTAGTATAGTTCCCCATAAAAACCTCATAATAATGGGGCTTTTTAAATATTGAATAGATGTTTGGTGTAAATGGGAAGAAATATATTACATGAACATGGTCATTCTCTTTACTGTTGGGGGAAAAACGGAGTACTTTTATATATATTCAAAACGAATTTTTCTATAGTCCATGTTTTTATATTACACCATAAAAATATTTTATGTAAAAACACCATGGTTAAAACAATTAATATTTTTCAGGAGTTCATGCATTATTATGATGAAAGGTGGAGACGTGGGGATGTTTGAGTAGAAAGGTAAAGATAAAATCTTCCATGGTTATAATCTAGAAGGAAGAGGATATAGATTTGTCAATAATGAATTAGGAAGAATTGTTTATTTTTTTGGATTGAAATTAATTGAAAAGATTGAGGAAGATAAAAAATCACTTGTACATAATGAAGTTGAGTATTACATAGAAACATTTCTTTAAAATTTTGATAAGGATACAGTAAATTGTAATACCATTATAGAATAAGTATAAGAGTCATCAATTACCATTATTGAGGATGAAACTCAAAAAACTCATCCCAGGCTGAGGAAGCATGTGGATTCTTAGAATATTATTGTTGATCAACATCAAAATGTTTAAAAAACTAGAACAAAAATTCCATTACAAATATATCTTTGTATTCAAATGGTGATCCCAATGATGTGAATAATGCTTTTGAGTGTCTGGAATGGGATCATTCCATTAATGAAGAGTGGGATCATATTGAAAAGAATGATACATGGGAACCAGTTACTAAGTGAGAAAACAAATATTTATTGGTACAAAGTCAATTTTTTGTAACAAGAATAATAAAAAGGATGATGTTATAAGAAACAAAAAAATATTATTACGAAATGGTTAATCGCAAATTGAAGGGGTTGATTTTGATTTAAACATTTCTTGAATGAAATTTTTTGAAACAATTTTTATTTTTATTTTAATTTATGCACAATAAAGTAACAAAATATTTAAAATGTATAAGAAGTATATTTTTCTAAATGGTGAACATAATGAGGGAGTTTACATAGAACAAATTTTAGGATTTATTGTTGGGAATAAGGAATATTATATGTGTATATTGAATAAATATTTTTATGTCCTGCAACAATATATAAGTGAATGGTATAATAAAATACATTCATCCATGAGGAAAATGAGTTTTAATAATGGATGATTCG
The DNA here is from genome assembly GCA_963277665.1 of Viscum album. NCBI lineage: Eukaryota > Viridiplantae > Streptophyta > Magnoliopsida > Santalales > Viscaceae > Viscum > Viscum album. Next base: position 917,672,922 of record OY728152.1, read on the forward strand.
ATATAAATAGTTACATCAAATGACTATAAAAGTTTTCCCTCGTTATAATTGTTTTTGTTGATGAATTTGTATATTTAGATAATGATGGAGGAGCATGTGAAATATTTCATAAATAAATGAAAATGTTTTTTGATATTTCAATGTTAGGGGAAATGAAATAATTTATTTGGATCAAAATTTTTACAAAAGAAGAAACACATTTTTGTTTCTTAGGAAAATTATGATAATGAGCATCATTAGAATGTCGATATAAAAAAATAAAAACTTATTTCTTCATCGATTACAATGAGTACCATGTTTTATAACTATGTAGAATGATTGTATTTTGAAAGAAAATAATTTTTTAATATAATTTGATGTTTTTGTAATTTGACTACCTCAAGACCTAAAATGGTATATGATTTTACCATAAGTGAAAGATTTCATAGTTCTCCAAAATAATAGAATTCACTTTTTGGAAAAATAATTCTTAGATACATCAACGGAATAATAAATTTCTTAATTAGGTATGATATCTTAGAAAGTATTCATTTTTTTAGTATTCAGATATTGATGGGGTAGGAAATGTTTATGATGGAAGATCCGCGTCTGGTGGGGTATTCTTCATAAGAAATAGTTCTGTTAGATAAAATACATTGAATCAAAATTTTGAAACTCCTAGTACATATCAACCCAATTAGGTTTCTAATACCCAATCCTCTACACAACATATGTGGTTAAAAATAGAATAATTACATGTTATAGTGTTACCCTATCTCTCTGGTTATGATAATCAATGTGTGATCAGTCTCAATAGAAATACAGATCCACATTCATGTTCAAAACATTTTTTTACCAAATATCATTTCATCAAAGTTAATGTGTAGAAGATTAAATTGATGCTGGAGTATGTGGCCACATTGAAACAATTTCTGACACTTTAACAAAAATTTTAAAGAAATCTTCTTCCAAATTGAGGTTTAACATGGTTGTCTAACCTACTTCTCATCAGGGATTAGGTGTGTGGTTTTTCTCACTCACTCATATTAGTAATGGATAATGTTTTCAATGGGGAGAATGTTTTGATAAATATATCCTTATGGAATCAAATTAAAATGGGGAGTTGTGGGTAAGCTATGAATCCATCATAGTATGTGTGTAAAAATTTTCAACAATTTCATGGAGTTTTTGTAGGATGTTTTTTTGTATTCCATGTAAATTTAATAAGTAGAAGAAGTTGAGGAAGAAATTTGTGAATAAGAGTTAAAGGGGTTTCAGGATAACTAATTTTTGATAACATGGTTTTACTATCATTGATTCATTATTTCTATAATGATTTAACTCATGTATGTTTAGTTTTTTTGATTAGTAATAAATTTCTTGAAGATAAAAACATCCATTAATTAGGAATATTGGCTGATGAAAAAATCCAACTGGGGATATTGTTGGGACTAATTTTGATGGTGTGGTTTCTGGATGATGAAGGATATTTTTTATCAAGAAGTACTATATTTTCTATTCAATGATGTCCATGAGTAAAATAAATCACCTAAAATTTTTTTGGTTTTTGTTTTATTTTATTTTTAATGGACCATAGTTTTTAATGAATTAGAATCACTATTTTTTAAAAGGTCCGTTGTATTAAACAGAAGATTATAGGAGGAAAATGATCATCAGATACACACTAAATCCAGAATGAAAGGATTGATCATAATGGGAATGAATTGGAGTCTATATGGATAAGAGAAAGATACTAATGCAATTTTTTTCTTATCTTGTAGTTTTCATAATTTGTAATTATTTTAGGAAACTGGTGATGAATGTAACTTGAAAGGAAATGAGAGGGAAACAGATTATTCCAATCATATTAATTCTGATCATAATTATGTTAATCTTATTTTGGATAAGTAGGAATGAAATATGGTGTTGGATTAATGGGAAGGTACAATACATTACCATGTGAGTTAGATGTTGCTTATTGGGATCTCAAACCTATTCAATATCATGACGAAATTCATGATACAAGCACACGTTTAGGAAAGAAGTAAGTTGTTGATGTCAATTTTTTTGAATATTCATCCATTATATTCAGTGCACCATCTTATTCAACAAAGTAAAAATTATTTACATTAAGACCTATGGTAAAGGAGAAAACACTATTTATGCTGATTCCAAATATAATGATAGATATTTATCATCAATGTATTCGACCATTTATTAGGTGAGACTTACATTTTCGTCATCATAAAGAGGATGATTTTAACAAGAATTGTTATCAAACATGAGTTTGTAATGACTTTGATTGAGATGTTTGGATGTGTTGTCAAAATGGGAAGCATGAAATTTGATGTTTGAGATGATTTGTGGAAAATGTAAGAAATTGAAGGTACTATTTTTCTATAAGAACAAAATCCAAATGATATAAATCATCGAATTGTGAATTTGATGGGTATTGTGTTCAAAAAATAAATAAATAATATAGTGCTTTTCAAATGACTATATCAATGGGGTCAAAACCCATATTTTCAAAGTGGATACAGATTCATCTAACTATCATAATGAAAAAATATGTTTGGGAATATGTTCATTAATTTAGAGCAGAGAAACTTAATTGATAAATCATATCAAGCAATCAAATTGGATAAATGTATTTTGTCTGGGGTTTGTGAAGAAATTTGAATTTGTATATTCCATATGGAATACAATAGGTATATAGAATAATATTTATGGAATATTATTGGGTAAATCATTGTTAGATTACTATTTGAAAATAAATTCATAAGTGAGATGATTTATTTTGAATACTTGAGAAGGATCGATAAGAATTGAGAATTGTTTATGAGCTCATAGATGAACTCAAAATTCAAGGAATCATTACAATTAAGAAAATTTTGTTGATAGTGAATAATTTTAATATTCTATCCCAAACCAAAATAGGGTCACCTATTAAAGGGGAAAAATATATTATTCTTTTTTGACTAATTTGTTGTTCACGATAGGTAGAGAGAAGGATGTTGTCTATAGACAGGATGTGTATTAATTTTGTTTTTCTTGAAGAATTTGTTCAGGATATAATTGAAAAGAGAATAGAAAATATTGCAATATATTCCACTAATCACCCTATTCCACTAATTTTTATATTTAATTATTTATCATATTTAGGAGATCTTCATATTAGGATGGAATATCAAATAGGGTTTCCAAAATAAGGAAAAAAAGGTTAAGAATTGTCTCATCTATATTCATACAATTATATATTTTCTATATTGAACAATAAAACTCAAATTATCGAACTGAAAATCAGACTGGAAGAATTAGACTAAAAATAGATATTGGAATTAGATGGAGTTTTATTAAAATCTCTTTGAATTGTTTAGAATTTTTTGGGTAAGAAATTGAAAAAAAATTAAAATGAATTTTTTAATTGATAAATAATCACATGTTATTTTCTTTTAAAGTATTTTATTAAAGCATTTATTCTTGGAAGAGAAACCCCAATATATGATTATTTATGTAGTTCTAAATGAGTGAGTGGTCATATCCTTCTAGTTTTATTCCACCATAAAGGATATTTTTTATAATGTATTATGTGGTATTGAATTATTTCTAAACCATACAAAGTGTGTAGATATTCTTATGGAATAGTGAACATTGTAAATACTTGTGTACTTATGGATGTGTGTGTTTCATTTGGTTTTCAATATGGAAATAAATATTTATCCGGAGGAGATGTTTTTTCATATAAATGAAATATAAGTGAAAATTGTATCACAGATTCATCCCAACCCCCTCTCAGTGATATAATTATTATAAGTGTCCACTTTCATTCCTAGTACATCTTCATTAGCTCATGGAATTACTTCTCCATTTTTACATGAATAATATCTAGACATTAATTTTTTTAAATATTATCTTAAACTCAAACAACTTCATAGAGTTAATTTTATCCAATTTATCCATATTTTTTATAAAACTATTTTATTGATCCACTTAATATTCCAAATAATGGAGAAAAAAAATGAAAATTAAACATTCAGAACACAGGATAATAGAAAATATCTATTTATACATCAAAATACATTTCCTATATACTAGTGGATTATTAGAACCACTTATTGAATGTGGGATTTTCCTCATGAAAGTCTCAACCTAAATTTTTCCCCTTTCTCATTTTGAATATATGTGTGATTCATTGTTTTAGAAATTTTTTAAATCATATAATGATTCTTTTTCAATCAAGATTCTATAACATTTTTTTCCGGTATAAAAGTTGTTTATTATCCTTAACATTCAATATTATCACATTTCTTTTGGGTTCCATCCAACAACTACAACCAAGATGCATAGTGTGGGAATCATTAATAATAGTGTGAAACCACGTAATCTTGAAAAAAAATTATAAGCTATCTAAATCCAGATGCATTATTAAAAATCTATAGCTACTTATGATAAACAATGGTCAAATATGATCATTAGAATAACATTTGGAAGTTATCCTATACTTATAATTCTTCCTATGTTCCTTACTAAAGTTTTATCATCATAGATTATAAATGATAACAAAAACAGTCTCAAATAAAAACTATCATGGAACATAAATTTCAAATGTGGATATTACATATTATTTCATGATTATTCAATAAATATCCTAATTATCCATACTATAATCATATAGGTCGAGTACCTTTGGATACATGGACATATAAAAAATGTTTCAAAAATGTTCTAAATCATCTCATACCTTATTCTTCATAACAATAACACATCATAGGAATATAAAATGTAATAAATAATTCATATCCTAGGGAATGGAATCCTATTAATGGGTGAGATAATATTCCTAGTAAGGGTTAAAAAGGTATTTATTAATGATCACATATTTATAACAAGAGATTACGGGAGTGAGAATATGAGATTAAAACATTAAAAGACTAACCTTCATATTAATGATCATAATCATGAATCATGGCATAAATCAAGGTGATTAATAAGACTTCAATAGTAAAATAATACAAGAACATGAGCCAAGTGATTTTACTATGGAATAAGAAATTAAATTATAGAATATTTATAATCATTGAAATAATTTCCTCAATAGTAAGGGAACACTATCTACATTATAATAATGGATTGGTCTCACTCCCAAAACCATTATAGAAGAAGTGGTTCACTCAAAATACTATCATAATGAATTTTTTTCTGTCCCCATATGATTGTATTATTAATGGTTCGCACCTAATACAATCATAGTGAAAAAATACCCTTATTTAAATGTATTCTCACCCCAATATAGTCCATGTTATTTCCCGAGATGGGAATATTCTACCAATTCCTTAAGGGATATATAAAAATTTCCCACCCATCACAAAATGAAAATAAACCATATGTGTTCATGAAGATCAAAAAAAAATCAACATATAGGAAACCGTGAAAATAAATTGGTTTCATAAATATTTATTCATTGAAAAAACCGTAGAAAAGAAAATTGATTTATATTAAATTTATTATTTCCTCATCAAATATCCAATGGAAATGGAATGGTCTTAATAAGAATATTTTCATCATAATAATAAATCTTCTAGAGAGATATATTGAATTGTATCATCGGATCATATCCCAAGTAAATATTATATAACATCCAAGGGTGTTATATTAGATGAAAAATGTCTTTAAAAATATTAGGATCATTTCCTGAGTAAAATATCATTTTCTCATCAAAATAACTTATATAAAATCTATACATTTAGAAAATATAAAGGGATGTTTTTTCATTGATATTATATTTTAAAACATTTAATGTATGATTCAATGCATTTATAGGACACAAAAATGGGATGTTCTATTAATTTTATATAGGTTAAAAATTATTCCTTTCAGGGTTTTAAAAAAAGTCAAAAATTATCTTATTTGGAAATTAAAGAGAAGATCCATTTTAATCCATTTTTTAGAATATTCTAAAATGTGGTAATATATCTTTTAAAAATTATAAGACAATTGTAAAAACGTTCTTTTTTATATATTTAGAATACATTTATATTAAGGATAATTATTTTTTGAACATAAGTGACAAATAATGTCAATTTCCAATAAAATAAAATTTTTAGTATCATTGTAAAGACCCGTAAATTTCAAGGAAATTTTTTTTCTTAATTTTATTTGGAATTTTACAAGAACGCAGTTTCTGGCGGCGCCTGATTCTGAGGCCCGGTGTTCCCGGAATCATTTTCCGAAGATTGGCTCGGGTACGTTCAGTGAACGGACGAGCGGGTTTTTCTAACTTTTATACTGGTGCCTGGAATCGAATTTTGAGGGCACCGATGAAATCGCAGCGCCGGTATTCGCTTAGAAATGCCTCTTCCGGAGTTGCGTTTGCTCGGGTGTGGTTTTTAATTTTCGGGATTAAAGTTAAGAAATAAAATAATTTTGTGACAACTTTATTTTATTTCACTTAAGCCACTTGAAGCCACTTGAAGCCACTTTAAGGCGGCTTGAACTGAGTTGAACCTGATAGGATACTATCCAGAAATATCCTACCCTCTGGGTAGGATATTTGTGAGGTGGGGCCTGCACGAGCTCTGCCGTTTCTTTCCGCTAAGTAATGCACCCGCGAAAACCCGTCATTATAAATGTCAACTGACGCGTTTCTTAAATTATTAACAGACCATTTAATTGAGCGGTTTACATCGTAAATTAAATGAGCTGTTTCTTTCGTTGAATTAATTCAACGAATTGATGGGTCGTTACTTACCCGTTTTCGTTTGTTGGCATAATAATAAAATAAGACCAACCTATCTTTTTTTGGAGGATTACTCATTGAGAGAGGATCCTTGAAACTTCAACCTCCTTCGCAAAGAACGCGAAGAATGTGAAGAACGCGAAGAATGTGAAGAACACAAATAACACGAAGAACGCCGAACCTAGAAATCGACGACGCGACGCCGTGATCCGCGACGCCGACGTTCTCTTCCTGCAACGTTCTTCTGTGACGACTCTTCCTCCACGACGGATCTTCGGTCGGTTTCTTGAGGTAAGATTCTCATACTTTCTTTTTAATCTCCTTTGTGGTTCTTTACCAAAACACGGATTTAATTAAATAAATTAAATCTGCTGTTTCATGGTCCGTTGAGTTCGCCGACTCAACGCCGTGTTCCGCGACGACGCGACGCCCTTCCGCGACGACGCGACGATCTCCACCTCCCGCGACAAGCAATTCCGGGAAGGATGTGCGTACGACGACGACCAACGAGGTAGGGATTTTATAATTCAGAATACCCCTCTTTATATTCCCGTGAATGTTCTTTAAAAATTAAATAACCGGTTTCAAATGAACAATTTTATTTTATTAAAATTGTCGGTTCATGTGTTGAACAATTTCTCCAGTTGTTTTTATCTAACGCGGAGGGTGCGGGTCAAACGAACACGGCTCGACAACCCTCCAACGTTCTTCGTGTTTTTCGGATTTGGCGGGCGACGACACAATATGATGCAAGGGCAACTTGATGATCCCGCAGTGAAGAACGGAACCCGGGAGGAACAACGGCGTAGACGGGAAGGAAAACGGGCCACCAGAGTGACTCTGGCGGCCCGTGGAAGTCGGCGGCGGCGCGGGTCGGCAGCACGGCGGCGCCTGCGGCCGGAGGCAGTGGCGCCCGTGGACCCGCGGCCCCGCGGGTCCGGCGCCCCCGGGTGTCCAGGGCGGCACCCCGCGGGTGCCGCGGGGTTGTCACGCGGCGCCCCCGGGTGTCCAGGGCAGCACCCCCCGGGCGCCGCGGGGTTGTCACGCGGCGCCCCCCGGGTGTCCAGGGCGGCACCCCGTGGGTGCCGCGGGGTTGTCACGCGGCGCGTCTGGCTGTCTGGCCGACACCCCGCGGGTGCCGCAGGGGTGTCACGTGGGGCGGCGTCTCCCCCCGCGTCGGCCGCTCGGCCGCTCGGCCGAGCCGAGCCGGAGCGGCCCTGGCCGGGCCGGGCCGGGCCAAGCGGGTCGGACCCAGATCGGGTCGACCTGGTTCGGGACGCCCCGGTTCGGGCCGACCAGGGGGGGTTGGGCCGGATCGGCCCGGACCCAGACCCCCCCGTTTTTCGGACCGCTTTCGGTCAAATGCCCATAACTTGAGCTACGTGCCTCCGTTTGACGAGCCATCTGCGGCAACGCGACCCCTGGATCGAGACGGTCGTTTCGGTATATCGCACTCAATGTTTCGGAATACTTTGAGTTCGGCCGGGTTGGTTCGTACACGAAACCAACCAGGCCCCCGGAGCGGAAACGCTAATATCTTGAGCTACAGACGTCCGATTGACGTGCCGTCAGCTTTGCTGAATTCCTCTAAGTGAGACGGATCTTTTGTCACACTCCGCCCGAGGTTTGGACGCAGGTGGAGTATGGTCGGGTTGGTTTTTCATTAAAAACCAATCGGGTCCCAGGGACGAAAAGGCCAATAACTCTCAGACCGGGCGTCCGATTGACGCGCCGTCTGCGACATTGAGTTCTGTTGACGATACGGAACTTTTGGATACATCAACTTCGGTCTTTGTGACAGTTGATCTATCGGCCTCTCGGCTTGTGGAGCGGACCCTCCCGAATGAGCTTGCTGTGTGCGGGAATCCTAGAGCTGGCTGCGACTGCTACTTCGACAGCGACGACCGTGCAGAGATCCTCAGTGGACTGCGGCGACGACCGTGCAGAGACCCTCAATGGACTGCGCCGACGACTGTGTAGAGATCCTCAGTGGACTGCGATGACTACAGCATTCAGCGATCCGATGTGGATCAGTGCTACAGGTCCTGTGTGGGCCCGATCCTATGTGTGTCCTAGCTGTGCTGGTCTTGTATCCTATGTGGGTCCTAGCTTAGATGATTCAATGCTGGTCTTGTATCCTATGTGGGTCCCATCTTGGATGATTCAATACTGGTCTTGTATCCTATGTGGGTCCCAGTATAGATGAATCAATGAAGACAGCTGGTCTTGTATCCTATGTGGGTCCCAGCTGTACTGGTCTTGTATCCTATGTGGGTCCCAGCTTAGATGATTCAATGCTGGTCTTGTATCCTATGTGGGTCCCAGCTTGGATGATTCAATACTGGTCTTGTATCCTATGTGGGTCCCATTATAGATGAATCAATGAAGACAGCTGGTGTTGTATCCTATGTGGGTCCTAGCTGTGCTGGTCTTGTATCCTATGTGGGTCCCAGCTTAGATGATTCAATACTGGTCTTGTATCCTATGTGGTTCCCAATATAGATGAATCAATGAAGACAGCTGGTCTTGTATCCTATGTGGGTCCTAGCTGTGCTGGTCTTGTATCCTATGTGGGTCCCATCCGTGCTGGTCTTGTATCCTACGTGGGTCCTAGCGTAGATGATTCAGTATTCATACATGATCATCCCTTTCACCTTTTCGACGAAGTATACCTGTGTGAGCTGAATCTTCTGTTTACTCTCCTTTGTGGATTGTGTTGAGCTATCATGTGTGGATTTACTGTTTTCTCTCCTTTGTGGATTGTGTTGAGCTATCCTGTGTGGATTTATTGTTTACTCCCCTTGTGGATTGTGTTGTGCTATCCTGTGTGGGTATACGTTTTTCTTTCCCGTGTGGACTGGGTTGTGCTTGGGCTCGGACATTGGAGCCGAACGGGAATTGATGACTTAGGTATATGTATGGGCATATTCCTAAGTCGTGTCAGATGTTACTTCGTGATTGTATCTTTCCTTTGTGGATTATCCTTGTGGATTTCGTGAGACCTTCGGGGGTCTTGGGGTCCCTACTGAGTACCTTATACTCACCCCTGCAGTGGCTATGCCCGCACTACGTTGTGTTGGTTGCAGACGGCGGACAACGCTGATCGTGGTGGAGGCGTGCGGAGCAGGACGGCACCTGGAGGTGGACCACTGGGCGGGACATACTCCGAGCGGTCAGGTGGACCCGAGGTGCAGTGGAGGCTATCTGTACCCACCCTTCAGGTTGGACTTCCAGAGGACGGCTCGACGCTGCGACTTTTCCTTTCAGTTTTTTTTCCTTGGAGTTGTACTTTATAGTTGGGCTTGTATTTCCGGCCCCTTTTTACTTTCATCACATCTTTTACCGTTTTTACATAGTGTTTACTTTTCCGCTTGCTTACTCTGTGGTGCTTATTTACTTTTCAAAGGCAATTCCTTCCCTTTTTGTTGGGAATTACGCCTTGGTGCTAGTCGCCATCCCCTGGCCTATGGAAGGAGGGCATGGGGTAGTCACGGCACGGGCCCCGAGGGCGGGTCGTGACAATTGGTATCAGAGGTGGTCAGTTCTACCGGGGACTCTGATCTTACTTCTATGTGAAGCAATAGTGTTTAGCGTATTGGGTGTGGTTATCAGTACAGGGAGTCCAGTGTTGTTGCGGCGGCCGACGTATCCGTACACCAGGACCCTGACTTCTGGTTTCCGACTTAATGCACGAAAACATTGATTGCATGTGTGTTCAAGTTTTCTTTGTGATTACTTGTGTCAGCTCACCACGTATATTGTTCTGACCGTGGTGCACCTGTTTCTTTCAGGATGGTCCCACGACGGAAGCCAGCTAGGGTTCCGAGAGTGGAGCGTGATGATAGCCCACCGAGCGACGAGGCCTCGGTGCAGGGCTCCTTGTCAGCAGAGGCACCGGCGGTACCTTTACCCGCCGAGCCCCCGATGCTTCCAGCACTGGCAGCTGACGATGCACGAGGCCTCGGAGCTCTGCACGAGTTCCAGCGCCAGAGACCACCCAGGTTTCATGGTGAGACGGACCCCCAGGTAGCTGAGGACTGGCTGGAGGCGGTCGTCCGAGTTTTCAGGCTAGTGAGGACACCAGCAGACCTCATGGTGATCCTCGCGGCGAGCCTACTGCACGCAGCAGTAGGACGATGGTGGAGCTTGATGCTCCAGGTGCACGACGAGGCATCCCTCCTCTAGACAGACTTTGAGAGCATCTTCCGCTCCGAGTTCGTCCCAGCCACCCTCTGTGCGATACGCATATAGGAGCTTCTTCAGCTGCGGCAGGGCAGCTTGACAGTGGCCCAGTACTCGGTGAGAATTACTGATCTCTCACGCTACTCCACAGATATGGTACGGGACCCATTCTTCCGGGCTCGGACCTTCGAGCAGGGACAGAGGCACGGGATCAGGGCTTCGATGATCTCCCTCAACATTCCGACACAGGCAGAGGTGTGGGAGAGTGCCCTTCTAGTGGAGAGTTTTCTCGCCGAGTAGGCTCCAGTGATAGGGCTCTCCGCAAGATGGCCCGTAGCAGGGTCTTCTGCAGCTGGCAGTAGACAGGTGATGTAGAGGTCCAAGCGGGCCAGACCATCAGATGGGCAGTCACAGGATGAAGATTCGGTTGTGCGGGGCACCCGAAGGAGAGCCAGCTACGTGAGGGGCAAACATTGCTATGCATGCAGTGGGCGAGGTCACATGGCTCGAGACTGCCCGACTTGTCTTACAGATGAGCAGCAGGCGGTAGAGGGACCTCCCAGACAGAGATTCGGCCACGGTGGTCCGCATGTTACAGGAGGACGAGGCAGAGGAGCTGGCCGAGTAGCCGATGGTGGGAGACACTTAGAGGTGTTGCCACCACCACCACCAGGAGGTCTACCCCGACCGCAGGGAGTTGGTGGACATGGGAGAGCTCAGCTTCAGGCAGCTGAGGCCTTCGATCATGGAGCTCTGGGAGCAAATGGACAGGAGCGGAACTAGTGGATACGTCCTTTGTACTTCTAGTTCCTTGTTGCTATTTTGTAGCGTCTTTGTATTATGAGTTTCAATAATAAAAGACGCATACCTTTGTGATGTTTTCATTTCTGTCCTATTTTGTGTTGTTACTAAGACGTTCTAGTTTTGACTGTTGACATGACCCTCACTTGTGAGACATCTACTGGAGGAGACCCAGTTACCACACACTGATGCCGACAATGTCACTCAACCCTTGGAGGCGAGAGTAACGGTTGGATCTCTTGGTAGTAGCATCGAGGCCTTACGACGTCATCCTTGGTATGGATTAGTATCATCCATGTCGGGATTGATTGTATTAGGAAAACAATGTGCTTCATCCGGGGGATGGGACCAGATTTCTCTTATCGGAAAAGAAGAAATCTTAGCAGCTTTTGTGGGGCCGGAGATGGTCCAGGTCATCCAGGGGCGGATGAGTACAGCTCAGAGCCGGGAAAAGTCTTATGCTGACAGAAGGCGGAGGCCACTAGAGTTCGAGGATGGTGACCACATCTTTTTGCGGGTCTTACCTCGACGTGGGTTGCGGAGATTTGGCCGAGGTGGCAAGTTGTCTCCACGCTTCATCGGGCCATTCCAGGTCCTCAGCAGGATTGGCGATGTGGCTTGTCGCCTGGCTCTGCCACCTCAGTTGCACCGGGTGCACGACGTCTTCCACGTATCTCAGCTGAGGAGATACGTGCATGACCTGACGCACATCATTGACCATGGGGAGCTAGACATGGATTATGGGGCGACTTTTACGGAGGTCCCGGTGGAGATAGAGGATCGACAGGAGCGGTCCTACTTGGGTGATCGATTCCTCTTGTGTGCATCAGATGGCAGCACGGAAACCTCCAGGAGAGCACTTGGGAGCGGGAGGCTCAGATGCGTGCTCAGTACCGCCATTGTATCCCTTGTTTGTGTTGAAGCTTTACGGGGACATAAAGCCCTATGGTGGGAGTAATGTAATGACCCGTAAATTTCAAGGAAATTTTTTTCTTAATTTTCTTTGGAATTTTACAAGAATGCAGTTTCTGGCGGCGCCTGATTCCGAGGCCCGGTGTGCCCGGAATCATTCTCCGAAGTTGGGCTCGGGTACGTTCAGTGAACGGACGAGCGAGTTTTTCTATCTTTTAAACCGGTGCCCGAAATCGAATTCTGAGGGCACCGATGAAATCGCAGCACCGGTATTCGCTTAGAAACGCCTCTTCCGGAGTTGCGTTTTCTCGGGTGTGGTTTTTAATTTTCGGGCATAAAGATAAGAAATAAAATAATTTTGCGACAACTTTATTTTATTTCACTTGAGCCACTTGGAAGCCACTTGAAGCCACTTTATGGCGGCTTGAACTGAGTTGAACCTGATAGGATACTATCCAGAATTATCCTCCCCTCTTGGTAGGATATTTGTGATGTGGGGCCCGCACGAGCCCCGTCGTTTCTTTCCGCTAAGTAACGCACCCGCGAAAACCCGTCATTATGAAATTCAACTGACGCGTTTCTTAAATTCTTAACAGACCATTTAATTGAGCGGTTTATTTCGTAAATTAAATGAGATGTTTCTTTCGTTGAATTAATTCAACTAATTGATGGGTCGTTATTTACTCGTTTTCGTTTGTTGGCATAATAATAAAATAAGACCAACCTATCTTTTTTTGGAGGATTACTCATTGAGAGAGGATCCTTGAACCTTCAACCTCCTTCACGAAGAACGTGAAGAACGCAAAGAACGCGAAGAACGCCGAACCCGGAAATCGACGACGCGACGCCGTGATCCGCGACGCCGACGTTCCCTTCCTGCAACGTTCTTCTGCGTTGACTCTTCCTCCGCGACGGATCTTCGATCGGCTGCTTGAGGTAAGATTCTCAGACATTCTTTTTAATCTCGTTCATGGTTCTTTACCAAAACACGGATTTAATTAATTAAATTAAATCTACTGTTTAATGGTCCGTTGAGTTCGCCGACTCAACGTCGTGTTCCGCGACGACGCGACGCCCTTCCGCGACGACGCGACGATCTCCACCTCCCGCGACGAGCAATTCCACGAAGGACATGCGTACAACGACGACCAACGAGGTAGGTATTTTATAATTTGGAATACCCCTCTTTATATTCCCGTGGACGTTCTTTAAAAATTAAAGAACCGGTTTCAAATGGACAATTTTATTTTATTAAAATTTTCGGTTCATGTGTTGAACAATTTCTCCCGTTGTTTTTATCTAACGCGGAGGGTGTGGGTCAAACGAACACGGCCCGACAACCTTCCGTCGTTCTTCGTGTTTTGTGGATTTGGTGGGCGACGACACTATATGATGCAAGCTCATCATGATGATCCCGTAGTGAAGAACCGAACCTGGGAGGAACAATAGCACCGACGGGAAAGAAAACGGGCCACCGGAGCGACTCCGGCGGCGCGGGTCGCCGCCGCGGAGGCGCCCGTGGACCCGTGGCCGCACAGGTCCGGCGCCCCTGGGTGTCCAGGGCGGCACCCCGCGGGGGCCGCGGGGTTGTCACGCGGCGCCCCCGGGTGTCCAGGGCGGCACCCCGCGGGTGCCGCGGGGTTGTCACACGGCGCCCCCGGGTGTCCAGAACGGCACCCCGTGGGTGCCGCGGGGTTGTCACACGGCGCCCCCCGGGTGTCCAGGGCGGCACCTCGCGGGTGCTGCAGGGTTGTCATGCGGTGCCTCGGGTGTCCAAGGAGGCACCCCGTGGGCGCCGCGGGGTTGTCACGCGGCGCCCCCGGGTGTCCAGGGCGGCACCCCGTGGGTGCCGCGGGGTTGTCACGCGGTGCGTCCGGCTGTCTGGCCGACACCCCGCGGGTGCCGCAGGGGTGTCACGCGGGGAGGCGGCTCCCCCCGCGTCGGCCGCTCGGCCGCTCGATCTAGCCGAGCCGGACCGGCCCTGGTCAGGCTAGGCCGGGCCAACTGGGTCGGACCCGGGTCGGGTCGACCCGGTTCGGGACGACCCAGTTCGGGCCGACCAGGGGGGGTCGGGCCGGATCGACCCGGACCCGGACCCCCCCCCCCCCCCCGTTTTTCAGACCGCTTTCAGTCAAATGCCCTTAACTTGAGCTACGGGCCTCCGTTTGACGAGCCATCTACGGCAATGCGACCCTTGGATCGAGACGGTCTTTTCAGTATATCGCACTCATGGTTTCGGAATACTTTGAGTTTGGTTGGGTTGGTTCGTACACGAAATCAACCGGGCTCCCGGAGCGGAAACGCTCATATCATGAGCTACGGACGTCCGATTGACGTGCCATCAGCTTTGTTGAATTCCTCTTAGTGAGACGGATCTTTTGGCACCCTCTGCCCGAGGTTTGGACGCAGGTGGAGTACGGTCGGGTTGGTTTTGCCATAAAAACCAACCGGGCCCCTAGGATGAAAAAGCCAATAACTCTCAGACAGGGCGTCCGATTGACGCGCCGTCTGCGACATTGAGTTCCTGTTGACGATACGGAACTTTTGGATACATCAACTTCGGTCTTTGTGACAGTTGATGTATCGGCCTCTCGGCTCGTGGAGTGGACCCTCCCGAACGAGCTTGCTGTGTGCGGGAACCCTAGAGCTGGCTGCGACTGCTACTTCGACAGTGACGACCGTGCAGAGATCCTCAGTGAACTGCGGCGACGACCGTGCAGTGACCCACAGTGGACTGCGACGACGACTGTGCAGAGATCCTCAGTGGACTGCGACGACTACAGCACTCAGCGATCCTACGTGGATCATTGCTACAGGTCCTGTGTGGGCCCGATCCTATGTCGGTCGTAGCTGTGCTGGTCTTTATCCTATGTGGGTCCCAGCATAGATGATTCAATGCTGGTCTTGTATCCTATGTGGGTCCCAGCTTGGAAGATTCAATACTGGTCTTGTATCCTATGTGGGTCCCAGTATAGATGAATCAATGAAGACAGATGTTCTTGTATCCTATGTGGGTCCTAGCTGTGCTGGTCTTGTATCCTATGTGGGTCCCAGCTTAAATGATTCAATGCTCGTCTTGTATCCTATGTGGGTCCCAGCTTGGATGATTCAATAATGGTCTTGTATCTTATGTGGGTCCCACTGTAGATGAATCAATGAGGACAGCTGGTCTTGTATCCTATGTGGGTCCTAGCTGTGCTGGTCTTGTATCCTATGTGGGTCCCAGCTTAGATGATTTAATACTGGTCTTGTATCCTATGTGGGTCCCAGTATAGATGAATCGATGAAGACATCCGGTCTTGTATCCTATGTGGGTCCTAGCTGTGCTGGTCTTGTATCCTATGTGGGTCCCAGCCGTGCTGGTATTGTATCTTATGTGGGTCCTAGCGTAGATGATTCATTATCCATACATGATCATCCCTTTCACCTTTTCGACAAAATATACCCGTGTGAGCTGAATCTTCAGTTTACTCTCCATTGTGGATTGTGCTGAGCTATCCTGTGTGGATTTACTGTTTACTGTCCTTTGTGGATTGTGTTGAGCGATCCTGTGTGGATTTATTTTTTACTCTCCCTGTGGATTGTGTTGTGCTATCCTGTGTGGGTATACGTTTTGCTTTCCTGTGTGGACTGGGTTGTGCTTGGGCTCAGACGTTGTATCCGAACGGGAATTGATGACTTAGGAATATTTATGGGCATATACCTAAGCCATGTCAGATTTTAATTCGTGATTGTATCTTTCCTTTGTGGATTATCCTTGTGGATTTCGGGAGACCTTAGGG
Source organism: Viscum album (assembly GCA_963277665.1). Taxonomy (NCBI): domain Eukaryota; kingdom Viridiplantae; phylum Streptophyta; class Magnoliopsida; order Santalales; family Viscaceae; genus Viscum; species Viscum album. The sequence goes on from OY728152.1 coordinate 917,689,314, forward strand.
GGTCTCAGGGTCCCTATTGAGTAGCTTATACTCACCCCTGCACGGGCTATGCCCGCACTACGTTGTGTTGGTTGCAGACAGCGGACATCGCTGATCGTGGTGGAGGTGTTCGGAGCAGGACGGTACCTGGAGGTGGACCACTGGGCGGGACATACTCGGAGCGGTCAGGTGGACCCGAGGTGTAGTGGAGGCTATATGTACCCACCCTTCAGGTGGGACTTCCAGAGGACGGCTCGACGCTGCGGCTTTTCCTTTCAGTTGTTGTTTTTCCTTTCAGTTGTACTTTACAGTTGGGCTTGTATTTCCGGCCCCTTTTTATTTTCAGCACAGCTTGTACCGTTTTTACATAGTGTTTACTTTTCCGCTTGCTTACTCTGTGGTGCTTGTTTACTTTTCAAAGGCAATGCCTTCCCTTTTTGTTGGGATTTACACCTTGGTGCTAGTCGCCAGCCCCTGGCCTATGGAAGGCGGGCTTGGGGTAGTCACGGCACGGGCCCCGAGGGCGGGTCGTGACAATCATGCATTGATAATATGATAAAAATGAAATTAAAACATCTATCCTCAAGAAATGACTAGTGGAGAAGAAACATTAGAAGTTTCGTGAGAGGTATATGATAATATTTCATCATTTTAAGGATAATCATAAATAATATTGATCACTATTGATATTATAACTGAATCCCCTACCTAATTTGAAATATTTGATTTTTAATCCCAATAATAGATTCAAAATAATAAGGATATGAAAACTTCTAATGAAACAAATAAGAAGAATGAATAAAACATTCATGGGTAGTATTTATATAACATAAATTAAACAACCCTTTAATATGGAAAGTTTATTAATAAATTATAAGATAAATAAAAAAGTGTACATTAGGTATGAAATCAATATAATTTTTTTGAACATAATGTTTGGTAAATATATTTTTATTTTATAAATTTTTTTTCTGTGTTCCACATAATGATTCCTCATACCAGTCGGTCACATGACCTCATGTATGCCTCCCCTTATGCCAGAGGATGTTGACTAGTAGTGAGTGACTAGTAAGTCATTCTTGGGAAGAGTATGTCCTCAATTTATCAAAGAAAATGCAAAAGGAAGTAATAAAAATAGTGGACGAATAAATAACCATATAAAAACCCAATATCTCATTATAAAGAAATAAATAAATAAAATATCCAACTGAAACAAAAAAAATTACAAATTATATTATTTTTTTCCAGCATCTAATGAAAAATGGAAATAAATACCACAACGACTCCCAAGAAGCCCCTGAACCATATCTGGTTCCCTCCACTAAAATCCAATCACATACCAGGAATTAATACTAGGGTATTTTCACATTACATTACTTAATGTAATATGGTCAATTTGGGTACCGACCATGCATACTAAGTAGGGTGTGATTACAAAGTAGTAGGCCACAATCAAGAGTGTCTAAAATAATCTCTAGTTTGAAAATTGTGTATAAATTTCTATAAAAACTATGTACAATGATTAAATAAATAGTTATAATGCTATCATATATTATTTACTTAACCACATTAACTTCAAGTTTCTCAAGGACACTTGTACATCATTCCAACATTAGCTCGTGTTAGAGGCTGAAGTGTTCTAAGTAATATCATATCTTAATACCTGATGTGTCTCATGCTGGAGCATAAGGTATTCAATGGAAATATCATATATCAATACCTATTTTGACTCATGTTGATGGTCGAAGTATTCTCAACTGAGGCCACATCTTGGAGTACCTTTTTACCATTCATTAATTCACAGTTAATTTCAAACATTACCAGTATTGGCATTCATAAATATAATGACCATGTTCCAATTATTACTATTTAATAAAATTATAATGTGAATAATATTTTACACATATGTATAATGTATATGTTAACATGTATACTTCTTAATTAAATGACGGTGTTCCCATTCCTTTACTCACAAGTGAATGACCATGTAGTATTCATACATGTCCCAATATAATGACCACATTCCATTTATTTTACACATTGTTAATTTATCAAGTAATTATTCATCAACTATAATATTACTAATTCATTAAATAGTTTATAGAAAATTACCCTTAATTAATTGTCCAATTAATTAAGTGTTCAAATCCATTTATTAATTTATAAAATATTTATCTCGAGACAACCATTTCAATAATAAATTATTATTTCTATAATAAATTATCTAAAATAAATAACCCCAATTTCCCAAAATTAATCCATCATTAATTACAATAAGTCATTACATAAATATCTAATAATTAATATAAAATAAATTTACTCAACACATTAATCATTTTATTTCATAATTAATTCGTCAACTAATTATCTCAACATCTCGCAAGAAATCCCTAGATTAATTATCCAAATCACATATCCATAAATCACATAACTAATCCCCCAACTAATTATCTTAACGTGTATCCCCAAAACCTCATAACTAATTCCCAAATTAATCACAAAATTTCATGCCCATTAATCCCTCGATTAACTACCAAATTAATCATCAATTTCAATAGTTAAAAAAATTAATCAATTATTCATAATCACTAAATCAAGTTAGGGCTCTAATTTATAAAGAACACAAGAAATACTAAACCATACATATATGTATAAAAAACATGAATATAAGTAACATAATATTAGACCATATACCTTTATTCATTGATAATTGATTTTCCAACAACAATACATGATAATTGAATGCCACAACCTCATTGATATATATATATGAGTCTGTAAACCTAAATGAATTTTGAAAATTTCTGGATTTTAAAATTTATATCTAGATCATGAATAATATATTTGTATCTCACAAAATTTATTATTATCTAATGAAATAGATGATACTTCTCATCAAAATAAAAAATAATGAAGAATAATGAATTGAAAAACAACAAGATGATATCCTCATACTGGGAGGGAGTATGATCATCAATCCGATCATTGAATCAAGTATAAAGGTGATCTAAAGGCATTATAATTACTCTATAGGGCTTCCAAAATGTGAAATTCCTCATATGGTCAGGTGGGGGTAGGAATATAAGAGTCTTGAGGTTAGGGAAATTTTAAAACAAAATATTGGGCCACTTTAATTTCCACACACAGTTTCCTGTGTAAGGGAGCATGGTTTTCCATAACCATAATCTAACCATAAGTGGGTTATTTTCATGGTGTGAATGGTTTCACTGTTTAGAATAATGGTTTACCAAATTGTTCTCTAGCCATTCGATTCATCACTATCCATGGTCACATGGTTTATAGGAAAAGGTTTATGGTTTTCTCTAATAGTGTGATGACAATTCAAAACCCCTTTTTTGTCAATTTTTCTTAAAACTGAACCAAAAACTCTGTGAGGTTCAACCCAAAAAAATGTACTCAAAAAAATTTATTATCTGAAATCAATACCTATATAACTCCATAAAATTTTGATAACATACAATATCTGCACATTATAATAGATCATCCTTGAGATAAAATCCTAAGGATATTTACGAATCAGAGCCAAAAACATCGGAAAAATTATCCCACATATCATTATCCCTTTCCCATTTTTCTTTCAGTATGCATTTATGTTTCCATATACATGAACTATCAGAACTGTGTTTACCCTCAACACTTTCTCACTACGACCCAACACACATTTTAGATACTCCTCAATAGAAACATCTATATCATGATCCAAATCATCCACATATATTACATGATTAGGGTCAGGGTGATACTATCATATTTTTAATACAAGGAAAATTTCATAAATGTAATTATATATTTTGTGGTTGACTCAATCGGTAAGACACTAGACCGGTTCTCTCCATTACCTCAAACACAATGAGGAACTTGAGAGCCAACAGAATCTACCAACTTATCCTGTGGTGACCCAATCTTGGAGACCCAAGAAAGAAAACACGATCAAACTCTGTGAACTCTAGGGTCCATCTTCATTTATCAACATATTACTTTTGTATCTTTTGCTTCATAAGCATATGTTTCCAAATAATATGAACACGCTTCAATTTCTCTAACATGGGACTCTGTCAAAACAACTGTGACTCACCAACCTCCATCCAGCATATCAGTTATCTCTCTGGTCTATCATAAAGATCCCCATATGGATACATCTATATAGTTTCCTAGAAAATATTGGTATACTCATACTCTAAAAATCAAAGTTCTTCTCCCATTATCCACCAAAGTTGTGCACACATGCCCATAGAATTTCCTCATGAACCAATATATTTCACTCCAAAAGAAAATCAATCTCCTGTTGTAAATTCTTACTCAATAATACCTATGTATCAAGTGCTTTATTGAAGCCCTACTAGAAGCATTAAGTGAAATAAGACTGACGATCAGAAACTATAGTCCTTGGACCTCATTTAGATAGACTATCTACTGAATGTATAACTCACCAAACTGCTCTATAGTGAAGGTTTCCTATATCAGTAAGAAATGATCTACTTTCATCAGAATATCCACAACAACCAACATTAAAACATTATTAAATGGAATATTCAGGATACCTACCAAAGAATCAACTATCTCATCATCACATTTCTGTTACTAAATGGTAAACGACTACATCAAACCACCGGGTCATTGATGTTCCTCCGTCACCTGCTGAAATGTTAAGCATCATGTCCTAAACACTACTATCTAATTTTTTATTCCTGGACATAAAAAAAGTTAGTGTATGTTTCAATACATTTTGGTACCACATAGATGTATTTCCCACTTCCAGGAATGAAATTCCTACATAATATCATCTCACAAACTCATTTGCACAACAAACTGATTTTTGGCATATATGATCTCATCCTCATCTATTATATAATTGGAAAGTGACTCCCCACCTTGATGTATTTACCTCATGTTCAATCAGTCTGAATAATAATAATGAATGTCTCTAATTCATCAAAAAAATGACAAATACTACATGAATGATATTAGAGTCTTCTTCTCCTGACTCCCCTGAACCACTGCATCCATCTCAGCCTGCAAATTCACTATCTACCTCTCAATGCAAGACTCATTAAATGCATGTACCTATTTTTTCCTTCTCAAATAATCATCCAAATTGTTTCCCTTTCAATCCAAATACTCTATAGCAAATTTTAATGACTACATATACCCATCCCATCCCCATTGTCGGAGATTCAAATATCTTTTTGAGTAGATATACCTTAGGCTCTTGTGATCAGTAAACATCATATACATCACAACCAATAGATAATGCCTCCAATGATTCATATCATTAACTGTTGTTTGTAGCTTGAGGTCGTGTGTATGGAAGTACCATTCATGAGGCCGAAACTACTGAGAACCATGTTCCACAATTCAACCTCCTTGCATAAAAATTTCTCCATTTCTGATACCATAATCATTAGAATACATCATTTACCCCTCACCAGAATCAGGTTGGATGAACAGTGGGACCAAATTTAAATGCATCTTCAAATCCTAGAAGGAATTATTAGAAGCATCCAACCATTAAAACATTATCCCTTTCTTGGTCATGCCTGAAAGAAGTTCTTCTAAAAGGAAAAATTCTTGGATGAATCCCAAAAAATATCCTACTAACCCCAGAAAGAATAATATATCAAAAACAGTTTTTGGATGCTCCAAAGATAACACTACCTGAAAATCCTCTAGGTCCACTAACACACATTCCTCTAAGATTATGTGTCCCATTATGTAAGACTTATCAATCAAAAACTGGCTCATATATTGCTTTGCATATAGTCGATTCTATATCTGGGTAATTAGGATGATGTCACGATGTTGTTCATGATCTTGATGAGTCTTGGAGTACACCATGATTTCATCCATGAATACAACAATGAATTGATCCAAGTACATGTGTACGATTATACTCATCAGGTCCATAAACATCGCTACTGTATTTTTTATATCAAATGGAATTACAATAAACTCATATAGGCAACACATACTTCAGAAAGAAGTTGATTTTATATTAAATTTATGAACATTCAACTAATCATATACTAATATTAATTCGATATTCGAGAACCCATATTATCCCCTAAATTGGAAAAATGAAATGTCAATTTGTGAAACAGGATACATATTCATTATTATCATCTTGATCAACTTATGATAATCATCACATAAGAACAAAATCCTAGATTCTCTCTCAGCAAAAAAAGGGTGATTCCCAAGGTTCTCGGATGGATAAAATTTCTATCATGAAACCACTCTAGGTGATTCCATATCTCTTTAAGCTCTATAATCGACATTTAATATGATGTAATAAATAATGGTTTATCCCCCATCATGAACTCAATATTCAATTTCACATCTCTCCTCGGTGGAATCCCAGGTAATTCTTTATGAAACACATCCTAAAACTCTTCCAATATTAGTAGAATGGTATCATTATTTACATCGTCATCATATTAGAAATTATAGAAACATGGGTAGTGAGTTCTCCAAGTTTCATAGTGATTATCCTTGATCATCCTACCTAGATATCCCACTCCACATTATTATTGTACTGGCCAACCATAGGAGACAAAATTCACTCTCTCTTGTAACAATATTTGATAGATTTTTATGAAATTATCCATTACATAACCATTATTTTGTTAAATACTTAAAGTTAAAGGATATATGGATCCCACAAAAATGATACTCTCAGATTTCAAGACAACCTCCCATGCATAAACATATGTCTCTAGTCCGTGCCCCCAAACGGTGTATCAAAAGTCTTAACCCCACTCAAAATCTCCAATGTCGTGCTCAAAACATTAAAATGTTTTGCAGATATAAAGGAATGACAAGTACCAATATCAAATAATGCACACGATAATTTAGAACACATTATAGCAGTACCTCTCACAGTGGATGGACTATCCCTGATATACATAAGTGTTGTCTACACCACATAAATCTATTTGTCCACAATCCCTTGGGATGTTCTCTAACTCCCATGATTTTCACCACTCTGCTGATATGTGCACTCATTCATAGAATCACAAAATCTATTATCCATACTACCTAAACTAGTAGAACTTGAGAATTCAATCGGATATGGTGTAGAAGATCCCCTTCCAACGCACTAACTCTGCATAGAACCTCCATCATTGATCAGATGTCGATGTTTCCTTCAAAGCATCTAGAGATGGCACATCCTATAACAGAATCTTCACACCATAAGAGGATAGTGACCGTGTCGATGATGGTTGCTTGGCCTACCAAATGATGTAAAATCACTCTTGTATTGTCCTGTGTGGCTGACCATCCTACCATAACACCCAGCTTCCCGCTCCTCAAATACATTTCTCATAATGGAGCTTCCTACTCTTAGAAGTTGTTCCTCCTAATTTTCTAATAGTAACTATCTGTCCATCACTGGAATCCCTCTAAATGTTCCCCTCAATAATGAGACATTGATCCACCACCTCAGAATACTTCTTTAATAAATAATTTTGACAAGTGATTTAACCTCTTAAATATGTCCATCTTGAATGTGTCTCGATGTATCTTTCTCATATCTTATCAAAGCTAGTACAAAGCATTGTAAATTTTTTATGTTCAAACATAATAAATCATGTAAATTATCCCTTGAGATACCTGAATGAACTCTACTTCTTTATCATTCCTCAGTGTCTCTAGATAGAAGTGATCCAGGATCATATCAAAGAATTCCTTCCATAATATTCCATCCATCATTCCATTTTATTCCTCAACATACCACCTATGCTTCACTAAGACTTGTATCATAAAATTATCCCACTTTACCCCCCTCTTAGTAGGAGTCCTGATTTGTTCATACATCTTCTTGATGGACTCAACCAAAAATTCATCTCCCTCAGGTCTATCCTCTCAAGTAAAAGACATAGGGTGTTGTAAATGAAAATCTCCCATTTGGTTATACTTTCTGTTCTCAAACATCCCTAGTTCTCATTCCATTAATTTCATGAAGCTAGTGAAATTTTCCCAGAACTTCTCCCTTTATCCCTCATCTAGCATGATTGGTTCCTCTAGTTCCATCCCTGGAGGAACATTCCTAACCATGCCCCCTTCGGTTATCCTCTCAACAAGGGTCCTCATGGACTCATGTTCTCTATAAAAAAACACATGAGCTTTAGGTTGATGATTCATAACACTAACACATTTACATAAGATCAAAATCCAAAACATGATTATGTTTCCCCATGTCCTGCTACACTGTCAAAACCAAGGAGTTAATATACTATGCTTAACCATCCTACAAATTGGTCTTAGTGATCGAATATATTATCATTCTCATGTCATGTTTCTCATTTAGACCCCAAATTATTCACATTATTTCATCATATTAACGAATTCAATTTTATATTAGGCTCCAATTTAAATTTAATTTCCTCTATAATTTAAAATATTTATTTCAAATACGTACCTGAAACTTGTTTTCTTGTGCCTTCCTAAAATGATGCATGTGAAAAAATAATCCGGAGTTCCTAGATTGATGCATCCAGACTCAACTATCATTCTATTTCAATCCCCAAGTAAATTCTCTGCAAATATTAAAAATAGTTTTTCATATCACCAAATTAGTGCATCACCCAATGAAACATAATATCCAACTATAACAACAACAAGAAATAACTATATTCCCACCCTCGCTACTTTTATTTTCCCCCATACATTTGTATGCAACTCCAATACACGATCTCATTATTAATTCCAGACACTTTATTGTTTCTTGTATACCTTTCCCAAAAGTAATAAAAATAAAATATAATATAAAACTCCTTTGACACCACTTTGTAACAACTCATCCCGGGGGCCACATAACGGTGCCTTGATCTAGTTTGTCACATGACCTCATGTGTGCCTCCGCATATGCCAGAGGCTACTGAATAGCATCGATGGTTTGGTAAGATAATCCTAGGAAAACAATAATGTATTCTTATTATAGAAAACCCCATCGAAAATAAAAAAAATAGAATAAGAATAAATAATCTTAGAAAATACCATTATATCAAGATAAATGTAACTTGTAATAAAATATCAAATTTAAACAAAAAACATTGAAACATGAAGAATGTGTCCAATGACTAAAATTCAAATTGAAAATGAAAAAACTGATGACTTCCAACATGTCCAAAATCACATATAGTTCCTTCACCCATGCTCCAATCCCAATTCAACAATATATCAAAGGGCATTTTCCCTTATCTTATCTAGTTGTACTATTGTTTATTCAGTTACCGATCAGGTATCCCAAGTTGGGTGTAAGTACGACTCAGTAGGCCACCACCTATAGTGTCTAAAACAACATCCAGATAGATAAGAGTGTTTTTAGTTCTAAAAATAAATAATTACAATGTATAAATAAAAAGTTATCAAATTATCATTTGTTAGTTATTTAACCTAATTAACACTGGGGTTCTTGAGCTCACCCTTACCTCATTAAAACATCAGCTCATGTTGGATCCTGAAGTGTTCTAGGTAATATCATGTATTAATACCTACTTTGTCTTAGGTCGTAGCCCAAATATTCAAAGTTGATATCATATCTCAATACATGTTTTGACTCATTTCAAATGATGAATTATTCTCATGTGATTCAATATCTCTGGGTAACATTATTACCATTATTCAATTCACATATAATTTCTGAAATTTAGAGTATTAAAATTAATAAATAATATGACCATGTAAACATTCTTACCTCTCAATAGAATGACCATGTTACCATTATTTTACTTATAATTATAAATTCCATGTTACCATGAATAATTCTCCATTGAATGATCATGTTCCCATTCCATTACTTGCAAGTGAATGATCATCATTCCATTTATACTTATCCCCATAATGTGACCATGTTCACATTCTTTTACACATAATTAATATTTAAATTAATTCTTTATCATCAATTTTATTACAAATACACCAATTATTTTATCACACAATTACCCTTAATTAATTCTCTGATTAATTATCTATGTCAAATATATTAATTAATTCATTAATGAATTATCTCAAGTCAACCATTTAAATATTACATAATTTGTTATAAATTTAATTATCTCAAAGAAATAACCCCAGTGTCCCATAATTAATCTGTCATTATTTATCTCAATTTATTACATAAATATCTCACAATTAATGTACCATTAATTATCTCAACAAATATTTCTTGGTATTACTTAATTGATTCATCATTAAATTACCTCAAACAAAATATCTCAACATCTCATAACTAATCCAACAATTAATTATCTGAATCACATACCCCTAAATATCATAAAAATTCCTCTAATTAATTAAATCAATGGGCATCCCATAAACCTCATAATTAATTTCCCAATTCATCATCAATGTGGAAAACCATGTAATCCCATGATTAACTCCTCAATTAATCATCAATATGAAAAATAACCTAATTAATCAATTTTCTATAATAACTAAATACTTTTTGTCTCAAATTTCTAAATAATGAAATAATTATAAAACAATCATTTACATATCAAAATCAGGACTACGGGAAATGAATATTAGACCACCTACCTCGATTAATTTATGATTGATCCCCCATGATAAATCCTTTAAAATTGAGAAGCACTACCAATTTGATCTTGATCAGAGTCTATGACACAAAATAAAATTTGAAAGTAGTCAATATCATATAAATATAGATCTAAATCTAGAATCATATATATATATTTTGAAAATCATTTCAATATTTTGAAAAAGTGGATACTTTTCATCCAAAGAATGAGATATGGAATAAGGATGAATAGTAAAACAATGGGATGATATCCACTTGCTGGGAGGGATGTAAATCTTCAATATAGGGGTTGGATCATGTAGAACTATGGTTGAACGACCCTATAATTCATTCAAAGGGCTCCCAAAATGTGAAATACCTCCTCCTATCAAATATGGGTTTCAATTTTAGAGTATTAAGGGTTTGATGAATTTTAAAACAAATTTTCATGAAAATTAAATTTCCTTCACAAGGGGTCTTGGGTAAAGGTGCACGATTTTCCCAAACCATGCGAAAACCATCCACCGTTTATTTGTTTTGGGTGCACAGTTTCCCATTTAGGAACATAGTGTACCAAACCATGTACCATTAATATGATTTGGTACTTTCTAGGGTTCAACGGGTTTTTGTGATGGGGTGCACAATTTTTTATAACCATGCCCCAACCATACAAAATCCCATTTTCATCTATTCTTCTCAAAACTCACCCAAAAACAACCAAAGAAACAATCCAGTCAAAAAAGTACTCATAACATAAAAATGGGTACCTAAACTCAAGCTTGATAAAATACCATAAATTTTTTGGGATAAAATAATTATACCTATATTTAATAAACATAATCAAATATACCATACCATATTTTATTTTTTTAATGATCATTTTTCACAAATTTAATAACAATTATTTATTAAAATCACTATTTTGAGGGATCTGTGATTTATTTTTCATTAATGTTATGGTTTTATATTTTTTGTTGATATAAATAGATATGAGACAATTTATGTCAAAAATGTTAATTAGGATTTAAATATCATATATTTTTTATTATATACATGTTTAGATTCGTCCATAAAAGTATATGTAGAAATATATATATATATATATGAACTCTGTATTAATTTTTCAATAGATAGAAAAAAAGGTAAATAATAATTCAACTTTATGAAATAATTATCCAACCATATATATAATAAAAATATATTCATTCCATACTTATTATCATCCATGTAAATATAAATGAAAAAAATCTCATTGCTTCGTCGATGTTGTAGTCCACACATATGCACAAGCGATGTTGTCATTTTCCCATGGTTTGTAAGGATAGAATATAGATAATATATTATCCATAAAATTTATAATTATGTAATAGATAAAATATATAAATATTGAAATTATCATATTAACCATACATAAATCACGGTGATAGAAAATGAATTTTAAATCTCCATAGAGAAGGTAATGTGTCTATATGCATGAGCGATATGTTCACTTCCCATTTGATGGAATGAGGGTGAATAAATATATATTAATTATCATAATAACATGTCAATATATTAATAATATTTAATTAATACATTTTTTTGAATATAATACATTTAGATGTGGTATTTGATGAATTTAAAATAATGTGATCCATTAAGAAGATTCACTCTTCTTTGATAGAGGTCATTTTGATATCCTCTTAAGGACAAAAGGGATGAACTTTGTGAATACCATAACATCAATAATGTTTATTAAGAAGTTTATAAGCATTTTCATTAGGATATTTCAGAGATAGAGGGATCAAATTGTTTTATGAATTGAGTTGATGGGGTTCTTACTCATAATTTATTTTTGGGGCACTTTTAAACTTTCATATAATATTAAAATATAAGAAAGTGATTCCCTATAAAAATGCTTCCAAAAGGATAGGTATTATAATATAGGATATTATGGTGTTGAAATATGATCATTCAGTAAAATTTTCACATTTTTGTATAAATCCGATCTTTTATATTATCCCTTTTGTTACCACATTTTTACATTAACAACGACATTCATTTTGGAATCTTAGGTGGTTATAATTTCTCATGTAAGGTCAAATTTGGAACATAAATATCCAATTCACGATATTTTAAACAATATAATGTCATCATTTTCCTCTTTTAATATATATGTTTTTAAAAATAGTTAAATAAAATGATATTTTGAAAAAATATGATTAATATCAATTTTTATACTATTCACATAATTTGACATAAATGAAATCAATAAATGTTACTAATATGATTATAATCCATCAAAAAATCTAATATGTAATATAAAAATATAAAAATTTGGGTACATTATAATCAATCAAATTATATTACTTTTAATATTTTTAAAATCATTTATTATGTATTTTTTATATGTTGTTAAAGTTTTGTTTTGATGTTGCATACACATATAGGGTATTTATCAGATTAATTAAAATTATAAATAAATTTCCATTCTGAGATTTTATAAATTCTCAGTATATTTTATTTTAATTTATTTCTTAAGGTTGTCTCTCTATGGACACATAAGTGATATTTTTAACTAACAAAGTGGCATTTTGTAACTTTCTTTTTCCATAAATATTATAATGGTCAATTTCATAGAAAAATTTAAATTATAAAAACAATTAGATCTTGCGTATATAAAAGATGAATTAAATTCATCCAATAAAAAAATTTATCAATATTACATTTTTATAACATAGTTTAATATTATATTTACATGCTTTACTCTTTACCAAGGTGAAAATTTTTACCAACACTACAATTAATATTGATAGAAAATATAAGGGTACTATTTAAAAAATATGAAGTTTCTAATTCCAAATATGGAATCCATTTTAGAGAATTAAATATCTCTATATGGTGGAAATTTAAATATATATAAAAGTGAAGAAGTCATATTTTTAGAATAACACATTTTTATGTATAATACTTGGTTTATTCTTTTCCCATGACTACTAAAATTAAAAATAAATTATAGAGAATTTGATTGGATATATTATATAAATATTTCATTAAAATAATGAATTAATATTTATAAATTTAATTTATTAATATAAAAATACATTTCTTATATAAACACAATTTTTCATAAAAAAATATCTTTTATATTCCAGTGATTTTAATAAAATTTCTATTTAATTAACAAATATTTAATTAATGATATATATTTTTTATCCAAAATTTTTTCATAGTATTGTTTTCCTACATTGTACATTATAGAACAATGGCTAGATGAAAATTTTCAAATACTAAATTAATATTAAATCAAAGATTTTTTAGACTCAATGTTGTTGTAACAAATGTTATAAAATAAATAAAATTATTTAAACAGAAAAATACATCAAAATATATATATGTCTGTGTTAGATTGTATCATCTTGGTGATACTTTCATTTTGTGCATATATATGTTTTAGTTTATTGGAAACATTATTCCCATATCCAAGGATAATGGGTTCTATATGAGATTGGTGATGTGGTTTACAGAGAACAGTTGGTAGTGGTGATTGTGGAATTGACTGTGCCTATAAGTCATGGTATTTCTATTTGGTTGATTGTTTTTACATAATGTCCATTTTTATCTTCTATAATATCAAAAAAATTTCAAATCTACTTATATTCAGTCTATCTTCAACATTTATATCTCAAACATAATGTTTCCAATAGATTATTTCAAAGGTCTTCACATTGATCTTAATCATATTCAACTCCCTGAGAAATATGAGATCAATTCTTAGTGATTCATCTCTATCTATTAAGGAGTCTCTATAAAAATATATTAATTCATTAACATCATGGTATAAATAGAAATTTTTATTGGTTTTGAAATGAAATTTTATGATTTTATATAATAATAATTTTTCTTCTTGTGATATATATTTTTTACTGGGTTTTTCATTTCAAATGAAATTGAGAAAATTTAGTGAGGGAATGAAATTTCATAAGGTGGTTCGCATTCTAAAATAGTTTCTTAACCATGATTTTATAAATTATTCATTGTGAAATTTTTTATGCAAATTATATAAGGTATATTTGATTCATACATCATAATTCAAGCATAGGAGTAGTAATTCATCGTTTGAAAATGTTTTTGGAAATTATTTGAGGGTAGTTTTTAAATGGAAATTTATTTTCAAGCACAAAAGAGGTAATTTATTTATATGGAAATTATTTATAAATTCTGAAAATTATTTTTAATGGGTTTTGAAACATATATTATTGGGAAATATGGGTGTATTATGAAATGGAAATTTCACCATAGTGTGTCCTTTTCATTGCAAGGGGATTTATATAGCTGATCACTATGAACTAATTGGCTCCTCTGTAACATAACAAAAAACTACTACAGAAGAAATTAATTTTGTTTAGATCCACATTGTTCTTGGTTTAGGCTTGTTTATGTGTCTGAATGTGTATTTCCCTATGATAGTGACCAAATTTAGTTCTTTTTAATTTAAACATAGTTTTCCACATGATGATATATATGATGTTTTCTTTCCCAATGGTTTATCAAATGTTTTCCTTGGATATGGTTTCAATTATCCATATTTTACTTCTAGTATACTTTTTATATTCATTTATGTTTAATATGAAAGGATTATATAAAATTTTTATTTTATGACATGGTATTATTTTATGGAAATGATTTATAAACAATTCTTTTTAACTATAGTGAACAAATTTTAAGGGTATCAAACCTTCAATTGATTCTTTTGTGAAATCAAACAATTATTTTTTTCTCAAAGCCTAATTTTCTCCTTTATTCAGTTGTTAAAGTTGTTTTTAATGATATAGATAATGTGAAGGGATACATGTAGCTCATTTCCTTCACATTAGTGTTTTCTCCTTCATGTGAAATAGGTTGTAGGTGACATATGGTAACAAGTTTATTATATTCATATTTTCATTTTATCTTTATGGTTTAACTAGTTTAAATTTATGTCTAAGTGTCATTTATATGTACTATTCTTATACATTTTACACTAATTTTTTATCAATTATACATTATTATGTTTGGTTGTTTTTTTGATGATCACCTTGTGGGGGTCCTTCTTGGTTGACATCTTTAGTTTCCTTGGGGTCGGTCTATGTAACAACCCTACCCACTGGGTCCCACATTTCTTGTGGGAGTATGGGTTTCCATAACCCCAAGCCCACCTGTATTGGAAAAGTGTTGGTAGAAAATCCTCGAGGATGCATAACATAAATAGGGGCCTTTTCAAAATATACATATATTCATGCACCCATTAGTCTCCTTGAAACTATGAATAAGAATAAAAATATGATATTATAACATCTATAGAGAAACCATGTTTTCAAAAAACTCTATACAATGCATTAGAGTATGATAAAATACAACCACCATGTAATTGGAAAAAATACCAACCTGAACATAGATTTATACCTAAAATTAATACAACTGAATGAAAGGAATACTAAAACACATCGGTTCTTAATCCCCATCCTCGTTCTTATACATGGTGTATTCTCATTGATTATCACATTTATCTACCTAAATCCCCACTAATATGTATTTCTTCATCATAAGACATAAGACGTGTGGGAAAATCTCAAGCATGGGTGATTATAGAATTATTCAGTTGGTCGTCCCAATAACCAAAGGGTTATAAATAAAATATATTATAGAAGTAATCATCACAACCCAATTAAAGAGGGAAACAAAATAGAACCACACACACAAATACATAGACATATATACACTTATATTTTGGTGCTTATAATGGAATCACATAATAGATAAAGGGGATATCCATCTCTTATCCCATTCTTTTTTGATCTATCTACCAAAAAATCTAATAGTCCATTATCGATTTCCACCGTCTCAAGTATATGTCGAGGTAACTGTATGGAAGAACCAGACCACACCACTATTTCACATAGTCAATGGGAATAAACTCTAATGGAAGATTAATTCCTTATTTAGTTAGGAGGTCCAGTTGATATGTCGTGGACCCATACCATAGTAAAACAAAGGGTGGCTCTTAATATGTAGTGGACCCATTACCTAATGAATTAGTGGGTTTCGAATAAGTGGGTAGAAGATCCTCATCCATGTTTGATAGGGGTACAACATAATTGGAAGAGAACCCACGCCCTACTCTATAAGCAGGATTATTGTTCATCGGGGTAGTGCTTACACCCTAGTACATCAAGGGTTTTCATTTAATAGGTAGCGGACCCATGCCCCATATTTTATGGATGGTTACACTAAAACAAGTGAATTGACTATTCAGGACTCATTCCTTGATTTAATAGGTGGATTTGAAGACCGGCATCTCACAAAAATTATTTTTCCTTAAAAACTACCTTCATCATGAATCCCATAAATATGTGATATGAATTTAACATTCTACAACATATATAAAAGTCCAATAAAATGTATTCCAACAAATTATTAATTTAAAAATTATCACGATTTGCTAGTCACTATCCAACAACCATATCTAGATGAAAGAAATAGAGAATTTAGATGTTTTCTTATTTCTATGGGGTCAACATGATGTTTCGTCTCACTCCACTACATGCACATGCTCTCCACTATACATGGATCAGAGGACATGTCACCATATATGGAATGTAAGGGTCACACAAATCATGTCTTATCCACCCGGGACCTACTCGTGTGATCCTGGATGTTCTTGTGTTCTTCAGTCCAATATTGTGTGCTGGCTCATTTATCTGGTCATGCATGGGTACCAACCCATTTTCTTGTATTCAAACAGTGTATGATACATCTTCTGGTATATTGTATTATCCATGTGTATTTTTTATATGTATTATCCTCCTAAGGAGGGTCACGTGGTGTGTGGGGCCTTCTATGTTGGGTGTGATCCACAACTCTGATGGAAACACTAGTGTCGCAACTATGGGGGATTTTACATTTTGTTTCTTCTACAGTATACATCATTTAGATGGGAATTCTTCATATTCCAAGTTCTCTATCAAATTTATTCTGGATACATCCTCTTTTTTGTGACCCCAATGGTTGACCACCCTAAATCAAAGATATTTTCCTCTAACATTCGATTTCGAGCCTCTAGTAACCAAAACACGGAAATAGATCATTCGCATGAAACCGACATGCTTCTTTTAATTGCTACCCATTGATACTATTACCAATGTGGATCTCTGATTCATATTCCAACCCCTACATCACACAATCCATATGGATCTCTATTTTTTCCCAATTCATTCACCATACATGAAAATTCCATGGATCATAGTGTTCGGTCTTGCTCGACCTGCCGAAAAAAGACTTATTACTCCCCCATTGTCAAACTGTGATGAACATTAAAAACATAAAGGGATAGTGTGAAGAAAATTTTATCCATTAATTGGACAATATTTATTGACCAATGATAACAATTCATGGATTTATAGGGGAGATAACATTTGAAATAGTGGAAGAATAATATGAGATCAATATAATCAATAAATTGTGTGGCTTATATGATGAAAAAGTATAACAGTTCAAAATTATATAAAATCAATTTTCAATATTTTTATCTAAATGGGTATAAAACCCAATTTAAAAGACCTAATGTGATTATATATCAATCTTTTATGAATAATTATTTTTTCCATTATGGGGATGTTCTATTCTATTCATAGCCTATCGATCCACTGTGGTTTGTTCATTGATTTTTGTTAGATTCTGATTTTTCAATTATATAAAGTCTAATGATCATATCTAATACATTCGAGGATATATGGATAATCCTAGAAAATTATTCATATGTTGATAATTATAGATTATTTTAATTTTGTCATATAATAATACAAAACAATATTAATTATTGATTTTAATTAATAACAGCTTCTAATGGATGCCCTAATCAATAGTCTCATGCCAACCATCCATAGGATGATCATAGGGTAATCTATATATTCATGATTCATCATTGATCTAAAAAAATTTGATGCAAGGGTACTTTAATAATAGAAACCGTTATTTTTTAATAATATCAATCACATGGTATCAATACCATTAATAATTTTTTATTATTAATTATGGTCTCACCAGGACTCATAATCACATTTAGTCACAGCCCCTAGCTCAAAAAATATTTCATAATATATTTCAATGCTTTAATTGGGAAAAATGATGGAATTCATTATTACACCATTCATGGATTTTCTCCCCTTGAAAGCTCAAGTTAACCAATATTGTTGGGATACTGATCCGACATTTGGTTCTCCATCTCTTAATAGTTCTCGTTCATGATCCATGTGTAACCACAACACAAAAATAAATTTATTGATATATCCATACAAGATCCACAGATTTTGATACTTTATTTCCACCTAGCACTCTAGGATGGTGAATCCATCCTCAATGTCCATGAATATACAATCATTGAGAGGCAATATCTCATCCATGTATTTATTTACCTTGGTCACAAAGATAACAACATATGACCTATTAGACTATGGTTTTAAAGATAGGTGGTATACAACCTCACTAACCCTCCATAGTATCCACATGCCTCAATGATCTATGGGGGTTGTTTGTTTCATAGGAAAACGCTACACTATCATCCTTTTGGGGAGACATTCATTGAAACATGGCCTCTATTATTAAACTCCATGGACTTAATATTTAAATATTTATAAGCTTTATTTCAGTTATATGATGTCCTAATTAACATTAGAAACACATGGACCTTCACTATTTCCAACTACACTATCTATATCCCAATACTAGATGACTCTTAAATCTTTGTCCATCACATGGGTGACCTGCACAATATCCAATAGAATTAAATGAATGTTCTTTTACAATCATAGATAGATATATACTATTGTAAAACAATTATAAAAATAGACATTGATACTATGTGATTATATTAATTTATATCAAATAATATTTGAGTATATCATCCAACACATGGAAAATGTACTCTGTCTACCCATCCCTCTTAGGGAGATTCATTTTACTCATCCATAGCTAGATACTGAATTCCCCATGAAGGCCTCCCTAAAACTGTGATCAAAGCCACAAATATCAGTTAGATATAATAGTTGAGGGTACCCATTAATTTTTATGAAGTATCACATGTAAAAATATAAAAAACTCAACCAAACTCTAGTCCCTTGTAGTAAAAAAGTACAGAGACTTTGTATGTCGATCGACTATCACTAAGATAGTATAATGAAATATTCCAATCAAACAAATCCCTATCATAATTTCTTGGATTCTTCCATCACATTTCCAATTTGGGATCATGAGAGGTTGTTCTGAACCTTGTTGAACTTGGTGATCATCCTTAACATGCATACATGTGAGACACCGAGAGATGAACATGCCTACACTCTGCCTAATTCAGGCCCAATATAACTATCATTGACGGTACATGTACCTATTCTATAAATCAACCTGTATAAAATAAGAAAAAGTGTGATACTGTCATGAAATATCCTCTCACGACATGACAAGAACCATCATCCATCCCTTAAATAAGATGATTGGATCCCAACATTCAGAAAATAAAAATGTTCAATCTCTAGATGATATCTGGTTATGATGAACCATATGTTCTATGTCTCCTAATTAATATTCTCTCACATAATAGATAATTGGTGGAGATAACACCATTTATTAGAGATATGCTTCACCCCTATCCTCCAACAAGGTTAGCTAAAAAGACGTCAAAAACAAAAACCCCATCTCCACCAAGTGAGAATGAGACTTCATACTATGTGAATCTTATACCACATATCCCTTACGAAGATTATAGACTATTTTTAAGTCATAGTCATTCAATAACCCCAAATATTACCTTTTTCAAAGGTTAAATTCTATCATTTTGAAGATATACTCGAGACTCTAATTTTATGAGAAAATAATTGTGTTCTCTCTTAGAAGAGAGTGCCTCCATATTATTAGTTCAAGGACCTCCACTACCAACATTAGGTCATGATTAATGTAGTTCTACTAATGGGGTCTCAACTACCACAACACATATGTTACCACTACTAGTGTCTCCACCAACACACATTCAGTCTCAGCACCATAGGCATAAATTTACACAATGTACACCAAGACCCCATCTAGTTGCCCAAAAATTGTATAATTGGTCAAACCTAAGCTAATCTACATGAAGGCCCTCTTAAACTAATTAATATGGTAATTTAGTTACGTTTCAACACTAATGAGGTTAAATTGGATGAAATTTTGGAGTTTTATGTTACAAAACAACTATAAAACCATTCCATAATAAGAAAACTCCACACATATAACATGTTATTAGGTGGTTCTCAAGAATGAATCGCATCAATATTCACATTTTTTATAGCTAATGAATTATAATACAATAAATTCTACAAAATTTGACCTTAGGGATCTAAAACTAGCAATTTCAGAGCTTACCAAAAAACTAGTTCCCCAAATATATGTACAAGACCATCCTCAAGTTATATTAAGGATCCTAATATAATGCAAGTTGGGGAGTACGCCATCAATAAATTAAACCACTAATTAGTCCATTTAAGGAGAGAATATGTAGTTAATTGAATAAATAAAATAGATGTGGAATTACTCACACAAGAATCCATCACCATAAAATCACAATTTCTGTTTAAATATCTTATTACTAGATTCAAAAATCGTTTCCCATGAACCCGCAACTAGAGGCATCCATACATGAGATCGATCATTAAGAACCCACTAAATCATTTCAAATAATCAATTTGGAGGGAGATCCTTGATATGGTATTATTTATCGTTATCATTACTTGGTTCAGGTCACAATAATAAACACCAAACTGCAATTTCTCATTCCTCTTATTCAATCAAATAACAATATCATTCTAAGGGGACACACCACATATAATAAAACACATTACTCAATGGTCCTCCAAGAATACCCTTAGCTTTAAGAGATAGGTAGGGTCAATCAGATATGCTGTAGAATATATCATATTTTCTTAGGCTGCAATTAAATATATAATTCTATCTTCTACCCAAGAGGTAGTCACAAATCATCCTTAGTAGATATGTTTATATTACACTCCACTACTGAAGGAACCTAGATTCCTAAATTTCCCACTATTACAAGGGATAAAATCTCAAACTGATGATGATGTGATATCTCCTCTATCTTGTAAGTCTTGCACACTAAGCCATTATAAATATGTCACTTGTAAATGGGATTCACATCCAATTTTAATTAAAAAAACATGACCCACCTATAATTACAGTTGACCTATGCATGATCCATGGACAAAAATTCTATAACATAGATGTTTCGTAATGATTCATCATGATGAAAATGAGCTCCAATGTGAACCTCTCTCTACTAAATGGAATCTCTCACTGCTTACAAATAATTGATATTAAAGATTCACACCTAATAGGAAACAATATAGAAATTTTTTTGTTATGTTGTAAATTTGGAGATCTATCTCTCTCGAAATGGATATAGAAATGCTGGATTCAATCTCACATGTTTCTATATGTAGTGGTGAATGTGTATAATAAACACAGATCATACCATGTATAACATTGTTAGCTATCGGGTCATAAACCACCATGGAAAATTTCTACTCACAACCCCATTATTTATGTCCCTAATATTGGTGTGGGAATCATGGTGGTGGTGGTTGAAGAAGATTATAGTTTCACCCTCCCCCATTATCTCCACACACTAGAGCCCCACCTATTCCCCTGTGGGAATTGCCTCCCTAGGGGTAGACCATGTTTTGAGTGGGAGAACCTTGATAACGGTTCCAATCATGTAGAGGAGATCCATCCACAACCTATCTACCCTCCACAAAATTTTAGTTTAGGAAATCATATTCCACATTACCCTGTCAATCACAGGCATATAATCACCCCTTTTCCCGCTGAATAGGCCCACTGTGTGAACCTGGCTCTACATTTCTTCATGACATAGACATGTCATGTGAATTTCTCCTGGATAGAGATCATAATGAATGGATTTTTATACATACTATAGATTACTCAGATCTATGAAACCCGTTTCATTCACATTATTCTTGGCCTCCCTCATATAGGAATATCTCTATCACTAGCACCTACTTTAAGACTTTATCATATCAAGGAACGCACATGGGAACCACACTTTCATGGTGTCTCGGTGGAGGACATGATAGAAACATTCTTCCAAAATGTATCCAAACTATTCCATGAAGAGGGTGTACTGTGTAAGGTTTGGGATCCTAACATAATACTCTGAATCTAACAGACAACCTTGAAATAGATCCCAATGGTACTGGATCAGATCATAGCATAACTAGGAGGGGTAATACTCCTCATGAAACAACTATTATAAGTCATTCCATGATATTGAGGAATCCTCAATAATATTTTTGAAACTATCGCACCTAATAAATGCGGATTCATGTATAAGATTTTATTCTTTTACAAATATCTGACCGATTGGTGTTTGTATGAGCATAAAGACTCATATCAAAGACTCAATATAGTCCTCCACATCCTGGGAATCTGGCTCACCATGTAACCATATTTTCTTATGGAACATAAATTCATAAATTATGGTATGTTAATATGAATACTCATCCTAAATTATTGGTATAATGTACTTATTGATAGGTTGGGTGAGGCTACCTTCCAACATGTATGAAAATTATCATGGGATGTCCCATATGTTGAGGCCTAATCAATCATCTGATCATCTTCATGATCGAATATCCGTCACCTGGAAGACATTTAATGCAGAGGAATCCTAATAGTGATTAATAAGTCCCATGCTAAGAAGATAATATATATATATATAGGGGAGTTTACTCGAGGTTAATAATCGAATGACTCGATACTATATAATGAATATTCCATTTTTCTCTATATGTAATGTCTTAGTATTCTGATTTAACATGAATGTAGTCATGGCCTTACTGAATGGATACTTTAGTTTCCATACTAATATTTGGTTTCTTGGCCTTTAATATACACTCAAGATAGTTAGACGTTATTTCCATTAGTCCCAACAAATCCTCAAAAGTGTATAACTTAAAAAAACAGTACTATGGAATGAACTAGAATCATAAAACTCTACAATGACATGACACAATGGGGAATACTTTTCCATAAAATGGTCAGTCCTCCAAAAACCCAATACAGACTCTATAGGCCTGGTGTTGGAAACAAGCACCTTGGTGGAATAACATCAATGGGAGGCCATTTCCTAATGTACCATTACATGAATACCAAACTGTCTCTATGAAACAATGTATAAGAATAAAATAACAAGATTGTAACATATAGAGATTAACCATGAGGGAAAAAATATAGGAAGTAAATTAGAGTATGATAGATTTAAACCATTTTGAAATGAGGTAAAATACATTCCCATCTATAAATGATGTCCCAACAAGATAGAAACTTGATTAAATGGGTATTTAGAGAGCTCAACTATTGATCTCCAATATTTTCCTCCTAACACAGTCTATTACCCCATGTATTCCTAATCTCTAATTAAATCGCTAATATTTTTTCCATTTTCTACATAAAGCATGGAAAATGAAGGATAATCTAATATAAGGGATAGTATATACATACTGAGTAGTATTTTCTAAAACCAAAATGGAATGAAATAAATGATATGATGGAAGTAGTCAGATGAACCCAAGGAAATATTGAAATGAAAACCAAAAAGAGATACATGTATATATTTATATTCTTAAATGAATTCCATATGATAGAGAAAGGGGATCATCATCTCATATTCTAGTCCTAGTCGATGATTCTAGCAAACATATCCAAAATTCCATCATCGACGTCCAACATCTCATTTATTCATCAAAGTAACAATGTAGGGGCCCCACACCACACCACAAGGTTGTAATTATTAGGGGGAATAGTCCTCAATATATGAGGTATTACATATTGTATAATGGGGGTTTCCATTATGTATATTTATCACCCACACCCATGTTTGTTAGGGGGTCCACATATAGATGGTATTGGACACACTCCATAGTTTATATGTGGGTTCCACTATCTAGGAAGAAGTCTCATGCCCTATTCTATAAATTGTTTCAATAAAGTTATTATATGATCCATAACCTTGTTCGAAAGGGGGGTTACCTTCAATAGTCATATGAACCATACACTATTATGTTTGTTGGTTCTTAGTCATTAAGTGCATGGACAACTCCCTTGTATGTTATGGGGTTCTATGGAAACCAGTGCACATAGTATGGGTGACCCACACCCAGATGCAATGAGGGGGAGGGGAGGCAATCCCTAAATCTCTTATATATTCCCCCATTATCAACTAAATCATCAAGAGATCCTCATAAAAAGTCACACTCAGAAAATTAAACATCATATATTGAAATACACTACAAAGGCTACCATGATGTTCTACGTTGAAAACCCCATATGATAGGCTATTCAATGAAATAAATCTGAGTCCTATGGGAGTAGATTGGCATGGTGGATATATCTCAAAGAAGATTAATTATGTGAAAAGGGTCCACACGGTTTTTAATTTTTCAATTCGTTATAGTCATTTTCATCTATTAAAATGACTTAGAGGCCATGTCACATATCATGGAATATAAAAGTATTACACAACATGTCCCTGTCACCAGGGTATTTCGAATGTACTTTGATACATGAAATTGTTTTTTCAAAATATGATTGTGTACCTAGCCATGTGTCTGGCCATGTTGGGGTATTTTCCCATGCATGTGCAATATCAATAGTACATGACATGTCCTCCAATATAGTTACGTGTTTGGGTATAGCATGAAAATAAAATAGCCACCCTGGGAGTGTAACTTGATATGTTGGAACAAAAAATGCAATGTGATCCATTACAATTAATGAAACCCTAGAACCACATATTGGGCGGTAAATACACCATATGTTCTTTTGAGTTACCTGGTGTGTAGCCGATAATTTTCTAGATTCCAAAATTACTTCCATGAGTCTTTTATATTATCCCTCGCATCCATGATCCCCTTAGGCCAGCCTCCCTAAATAAAAGTTATTGTTCTATATAAATTGATTCCATCCCACTTGTGTTCGTAAATCATAAATATTTCATTCACACAAATCACATATAAAAATGACACCATTGCCTCTCTCTTTTCTTTCCTCTGTAGATCGTGAAAGCACAATCATCACCTATATCTCACAATCTCTCATGACCAAACCATTATTTTTCAACAAATTATTTTAAATGAAACTAAAATAAATCTTGGTGTTCTCTATCTTTTTCTGATTCATTCATCTGGGTGACCCACCATACATTTTAATGTTCAATGTCATGTGTTTCCCCCCGCATTCATACATTCCAATGGTTGGTAGATTTCATCACATTCAACAATGACTTCTTCTCCTTTTTTAAAATATAATGAAGTGATTTTAGTTTCTCAATCAATGGATTATTCCATAGAAATTGTCTCCATGTTCAAATATCCACTATAGATTTCATTCAGGTTCATGGGGCTCATTCATAGTTCCATATATTTTTGGTTTCCAGTTAATTAAAATTCATATTTATTGACATTACCATGTGTCTTTACTAAGATGAATGATTCAGTTACATGTGTAGTCACATTATTTTTGTTCGAATGTTTGGACACATAGAACTATGGTCACCATTATTCTTACTCAGAAAAGGGAAACTCATGGGGGGATCCTTGGTGAGGAAACCTAAGCATCCTTTGCTGAACATGATGTATCTAATACTAGTAGAATATATCATTAATGTATTTCATCTCATGAATTCCATGATTTACCTGAGTTATCTATTTCATAGGCACTAATCTTCAAATTAATTTACCCCAGGATTCCCATGTTTGGAATGAGGTAATTCATTGGGGTCACATTTTTAACGTTTTTAGAGAAAAATCTGAATATCTATTTGAGATGGGTCAATGAACAGGTATAGAATCTCATGGAGATATATTTTTTTTCATTGGGGTGGAAGATGTCACACCCTGTTGGTTTATGCTTAGGGGTAAAGTGTGAGAGTGTACCAGACAAATGGGTCATGATGCCAATGAAAACGGGTCTGAGTGGTGTTTCATATAAAGGGGTTATATTAAATTGTGAAGGAATATGGATATGAACATATAATGGCGGTTGATTTTGGAGGTTTGTCCCATAAAAGGGAATATGTCAAATCATGATGGTTGAAGGATCAAAACTCCCCTTAGAGGTGGACCCTGGAGGTGTGTCCCAAAAAAGGAATATATCACACCTTGATGGTGGACAGATCAAATCCCCTTCTAGAGGTGGAACAAGGAGGTGTTCCCCATATATGGAAGATGTCGTAGTGTTATGTTTCATCCCTAGTATTGGTGACCTATGTTTACCACTTTTCAAGATTTCACATTATAGAGACATCCAACATACCATATATATAATATAGGGATCAAAACCCACGTTCTTTTTGGGTATAGTTTAATTATTTGTGGTTGGATGGTTCCATGTAATTTAACATCATGTAGTTAGGATTATCATGTCGTGAAGGGAGCATTGGTGAGGGTGTTTGCGGGTAATATTAATGGAAAATTTCCACGGAAAAAGGATTTCTCCTGGTTGGATGACTTAGGGCTTACACACTGAGCATCCTGAGGGACCTGGTGGAGATGTTGTCTCCCCTGTGTGTTGAATGATCTTACTAGGGATGTGACCCATACATGATATAGATATGTGAATATATTATGTTTGGACCCCAAATAGGCTTATTATTTGTCCTTATTAATTGGAAATTAAGTACCACATTGATCAAAATAGGATGGGTAGTATACCTATGGAGGATTTCTATATTAGTTTATAATGTTTTTGGTACATACATATAAGAAAGACCCATGGATGATGAGTATGGTTGTGGGGGATTACACTCAGGTGGATGACCATGAGAGGATATGTGGTGAATATTTATGGTCACTACTATCCTCTAATCCCATGTGGGTAATGTTTGGGGTGATAAAAAAGATGAAATAGTATACCAAACACAAGTATTATGAAACAATCACGAACAAGAGATAGTGTGAGGATTATGAATAGAAACTTCTCAATTAAAATGACATTCCATGTGAGGAGGATCTCAATCCATGTGATGAGGATCTCATTCCATGTGGTATTTGGTGGTGTAGAGACCATCCCATGTCACTCTCACATGAATCATCCCATAAATATTTCACAAGTAAAGGCAACAATTTACTATCATGTGTTGAGGATATTTGTGCTATGTATTTTTATGTCCTGAATCTCAGATGTGGGGGACTCACTCTTCACCCCATGGTCATACATAACTAATGCTCGGGAATTTTTTGGTAGGGAGATGGAATTATAAACATCATTTTGGTAATAATGGGAGGAGTGGTCTTTCATGTGGTTGACAGTTGCATCTTTTTTATGAGAAGAAAGATGAATTAGCCCACTTATGTTGAGAATAATGTTTATGAAAATCCATGAACTATATAAATTGGGGAAATCATCAAGGGGAAAAAAATTTGATATGAATAATTGTGAATGGTTGCATGAAAGAGGTGGGTACAAGGTTGGAGGTTTGTACATAGAGGTTGTTAAAACATAGTTCATTTACCCAAGGAAAATTCATTGGGAATCGCTAATGTGGTGAATGTAAGATTGATGGTTTCACATATGGTTACGAGTGAGTAAATGAGGTGTCATGATTCACACCTAACATTTCATAAAAATTCCCAGATGAGGATTAATCATTTACGGAACTATTTTATGGTAGTACCACATGGAACCTTTTGCATAAGACATTCTACATCAAGGTTTCCATGCAATAGTGATGTTGTAAAATATCAGTCTTACATGAATATGAAAAATTATTTGTCTTCCATTCGATCACCCCGATGAGTGGTGAGATTCTATTTATAGTTTAAATCCTCATATATTTGTTGGAAAGATTACTATCATGGATGATTTACTCTGCATAAATTCACATTTTACCAGTGTAGAGGTCTATATAAGGTGGTGTTTGGAATCTTCCTTAGCTCAGAAGAGGTTTTTTCCTAGATTAGGTGACTTTCATACATAGAAAACATAATCCTTGTTTTCCCAATGGATATTTCATTGGAAAAAAGGATGGGATAAAAAATGTTTCATACATGAAAAACAAGTGTCTTGTACATGGATTACTATCTTTTTCACATATGTGGACACTTTCTTGTTCCTACATTTGTTCCCTAGGAATGATTTACGTTGTTTCATGATGGATTTATCTTACCAAAAATGGTTTGTTTTCCTTCATATAAATTTTTTTGCATAAAAAATTCCCACCCCCCTCAATGTATGAAGTCAATAAGTATTTGAAGTTAGGATTCCATGGGATGAACCAAACAAAGTTATTTATTCAAATTCATGTGGAAAAAATCACGATATAGTGTGTAAGGTGCTTCTGCATGAGAACTAGATAAGATGAATGACTATAGATAAGTGAATTAGGATATGTATAGCACATTTAAATTTCCTTATGATAAGATATTTTTTTCTCATGGATTTAAGATCACATTTTTTCCATGAAAAATCGAGCATTGGGAAATTTTTTCATGTATAATATCCTTATTTTGTGTTTATACCATTGAAATTACACCCTAATTTTTTTCAAATTATGGAAAAATTGCACTCCCTATCACATCATGAATTTCTAATCATTAATCTTACACAATGTTTCTTAGACCATTCAATCTCATCTAAAATGTCCAACCTAAATAATCGTGCTAGGATATATGCCATTACTGCTTCTTAGATATTTATTATTCTTGAAAATACTTATATCCCTTGATCTAGGAGGGAAAGTTTAGTAAATCAGATGATGTATACATGATATTATAGGAACATAAAATATATAATCTAAGAGACTATCTCCTTCTGATGAATTTCATATTGTTCGATTATGTTACCTGACTAGCCTTCAAGTTTGATGCACCATGATAGTGGTTCACATGCAACGATGATTTCAATTGCTAGAAAATCACTTTCAATGACCATATTTCCTAGTATTTGGGGGAAATTATGTTTATTAACTAAAGAAGTAGATTATTATAGTTATAGAGAAGTAGCTGGAGGCAGTTTAATTACCCTCACATTATGACAACATTTTCAAATGAAAAATGAGGGACAATAGCTTAGGCTAGAACGTGTTTTGGGACCTACGGTCTGGCCAAAATTTTACCAGTGGGTATGACTGGTAGTTTTTGGTATGCTAGATGTTTCAAGATTATAGGGAAGAGATGTTCCATATCATGATTCGTACTGATGTCATAGTTCCACTATTACCATCAATAAGATTTGGTTCAATATCTCCATAGCTGTTTGTTCCCCAGATATAAATCAATTCAATATTCATCACAGGTATGTCTAAATAAATTTTTTCAACATCCACTTCATCATAAGGATTCCACTACAGGTTTTCCAATATAAAAAATTTATTTTGTCATAGAATTCTAGGAATGATATGCAGTAGACCCCTGTATTGGTGCACCATATTCTTGTGGTTCTATAGTAGGAATTTATTCATGTTTCCATATTTCAGATAGATAACCTTTCCAATTCATGGTTAATAATGTATCTGAAGAAATAACCAAATCTGAGGATGACATATCGTGGAAAATAACACCAAATGACATCAAAGAAGTTGAATTCTAGGTCGTACTGGTTGATATTAGAAGAATAGTTGTACCAAAAATGGGGGTAAATAATGGTGGGGGATGGGATACATTGGTATTCCACAATAATTATCACTGCACAATCCCTAACAGTTCTATTCTACTAGTCATGGATATATGTATGGGAATATTTCCATAGATTTTGGTGATGTTTATGATTCTAGAAGCCAAAAAATAGATTCAATTCATAGGAACCTGTGCTTTTTTTGATCTATAACATATTGGGTCATTTTTTAGGGGAAACACACCTAGAAGGATCTTTAGACCATTCTATTTATTACATGTCTATATCACATTTTACATCGAGGGTTACAAATTTTTAATTCCTTTATCCCTATAAATGCTTGTCTCAGGACAACTCTACAGAAAATTACTGGGGTTCAGCCACTGACACTTGAAAAGTTTGGTTTCAATGTTTGGATCAATAATAATGAAAATATCAATGTTTACCCCTTATAATCTATGGTTGGTATAATGGTGGACAACCTTCAAGGATCTTGGGGGATCATAGAGTATTAGATACGTTTCCAAGGTGAAAATTTGGTGGGTTGGATCGATGTCCCTGTATGAAATGAGTGGTACATGTTATCTCCTTTCTCCATGAAGATCAGGTGTCTTCAACGAGTGAAACAAAATTATACATGGGGTTCTAACAAGAGAAGAAAAATGTATATATTTTCATATATGTTGTATTCTCGTGAATGCGGATTATAGGGAAACTAATGTGTTTTCTCCAACTAATGGTGACCTTAGAATGTTCATGGACTATAATAACAAGTGGCTTGAATTATATCCACATGAAAAATTGAAGATGAATATTTAGGTGGTTGAGAAAGCATGTGAAGATATAGAATAGTGAGGAACTGGGTAGGAATCCCCGCAAGGTGTGATCCAAACATCCAGTGAAAATCAATATGGAACTATAGTAGGAACGTCGCATGGTTTGACTACACTCCCGGTTCCTGGATGGGAAGTGTCACAGAAGTGACCTTGGGGACAACTATATAGGATTATGAAAATATAATGAAATATCTTCTACAACCAGATGCTGATAATGTTATTCTG
The DNA here is from genome assembly GCA_963277665.1 of Viscum album. NCBI lineage: Eukaryota > Viridiplantae > Streptophyta > Magnoliopsida > Santalales > Viscaceae > Viscum > Viscum album. The sequence goes on from OY728152.1 coordinate 917,720,583, forward strand.
TCACACATGTCTTCCAAGAGGGAACTGTTGACATCATTATATTCTTAGGACATATAGTGGATGATTAAATGAAATGGAGTCGAGTTACAAGACTAAGTTCTTGGATGGATCAGTGTCATGATGGAATTTCATGAGAGACGCACATTCCTAGCCTCCATTGATGACATCATATGGAAAATAGTGGAATCTATCCCCATGCAGGTAATGTTATGTGGTTATTAGAGATCAGCAGAAAAACCACCAATCAATGATTTAATCGAGGAGTCAACTAATAATGAGGCCCAAGAGTCTGTTGAAAAGAATCATTGGAAATGACGGCTCATTGAGGAATTCCCCTATAGAGAAAAAATCACATATTCTACAGAGAAATTTCATGAACTATTATAGGTACTCCTTAACATACATTTCTTACTCAAACATTCACCTTTAATTATATAGATTACCTAAATTAATATATACCTACACATGAGAAAATTAAATGCAATGAGGTAGGGGCCCGTACTGGTGGGGATGACGATCAACCAACAGGTGAGGAAGAGAAAAATATGGGGACTATACTTAGGGATGAAGAATGTGAAGGGTTAATCAAGGAGGTTGGGGTGGAAATAGTGGATCCTCACTAATTACCAATCTTCTACATAGGTCCATACACTCACATTCAAAATGTGTCACCAATTATTTGAGAGGTGGTTCAACCAAGAAAAGTCATCATTGAAATTCATGTGCATCAATATAAGAGTATATCTCAATTCATTATACTATAATCATATATCCATAGATCATTTTCATCATCATTAATTTCTATTTCATGAGTCCCCTATTATATAAAAATAAGAGGAGCTAGTATTGATCAATGATATACCCAGTTATGAAGGTTCTCATGTAGTGGAAGTCACTACTATGACTCATGAGCTCAATATACAGAATATTTGATCCTATAAATATTTTTCTTTAACAAATTAACACATTTCATTTGATAATTAGATTGATTGATGTGTTCCCATTCTGTGATGTTCTTTAAATATCTCATTCCTAGTGAGTGTATGAGGTTGGGGAATACAGGTTCCCTTCTTTGATAGCCAAGATGATTCAAAAGGAACCAATACACCATGCTGATCCATAATTGGTCCTAGAGGAAAATTTGGAAATGATTGTGATTGTTTCCACTTGTGAGGAAGAACGCAAGTATGATGGCAGTGAATTGGATGAAGAAGGTTCATGTGTGGAAAGACTAACTCCCAATTTGGAACCCATCTCATTTGAGATGATACCATATATAGATCCAGTTTTCCACCTTCTTTCTTCTTTTCCTGAATATGATATTGTTACACCTAAGGAGATATAATTTTGTAAACCTGATGATACAGAAGATAATCACATAATCCGAAGAAGAGAATTTAGTTTTGTACAATGCTACATCAAATAGGCCTTTATACCGAAAATAGTGGGATGGATGGGGTCTCATCACCATTGGCTAAAAAATCTATTCTCCAGAGGGGAGGATGGTAGTTGTCTTGAGGTGATGGTCAAAAACATTATAACCAAGATAGACTATTTAGGAATAAAACTTCTTGAAATTTCATTAAATTAAGAGATATATAATAGAATTAACAATGTCTTATAATTCAACCAGGTGATCAAGAATCTAGAATAACATCCAAATGAGTGTACTTCTTCCATTGAAACTGATTTAGAATTCATGATCCAATTGAGGGATCAACATGAGAGGGCTAAGAGATGGATGGGGTATGTGTATAATCAAGAAGATTATGTCATTGATGAGTCGTACTATGCACAGATCAGAGCTAATGAACTTTTACTATTATCTAATTTGGAGTAAATTCACCTCAAAAGGTAGAAGAAGAGATTTGGGGATATGCAACAGAGGTTGTTGGAGAATCAACACTCAATATATAGAGTAATATCATAGGATAAATTTTTTTAACACCCATGAGAGGCCCCATCATATGGATGATCCTTCCTACTGCCACAAACATATTGAATTATTTTTATTTTTTCTTCCTCCATGGAAACATTTCAATTTCCACTAAAAATTTTCTCACATCAATAATATTTGTGAAACTACCATTGGAAAATCCCTAATATCATGGTATTTAAGATAATTGTAATAAAAAAGGGATTATCATACGTTTTATCATTTTTATGATAATGTAAATTGATCATTGAACACTAAAAACTTCTATTGATGACTAATCACTGATAGTAATCAAGATGACAGAGTTTTTCGGTGGAAAATACAATCCATGGAACAAGAAAAGTGCTTTAACAATGTCTACTATAAAATTAATGAAATAATTTAGTGGGTTTTGAAATATATCTCAATAAATGGGAATGAAAAGTGTGAATCTTATTTCCCAAAATGTGGAAGAAATGGAGAGTGTAAATGAAATACAGGATTACTGTTGTCCATATTTAAAAAAACAATATCTTTACTGTTATCCTAGAATGGGGACAAAAAAATGATGGTTAACCACTAAACAGGTTCATAAACATTTTTACTATCTCAAATTTTCATAAATGGTATTATGGAAAATTTGACCAATATAGTAGGAGAGACAAAATGTTATGAGACCAAGCCATTGGGGGGTCTCATTAGACCTGGAAGAGTATGACGATCTAAATAAGGGATACACGAAGCATGGAAATGGTGTGAAATATTATTCAAATGGATTCCAAATCTAGCAAAACTATGTTGTATAAGATTCTTTAAAATTTGTATAATAATTTTTTTTTCTGAAAAACAACTTTTCAAATCTCTAGGGGAGCACTATCCCGGATGATGAGTCAGGGAAGAAGGAACATTGGAGATGTGGTTGATGTCAGATAATGATGGAAGGGGTCTCACACAATAGCCTAAAACACCCTTCAGTTTTACATTAGGAAAATGGATAATAGATGTATAGTTTTATGTCATTCAGTGATGATATTTGTCACACAAATTAACATAATATAGTTAGGACATGATATTATTCAGTTTAAAATCATGTGATCAAGATGTATCTCACAATGTAATGTTTTATGGCCCAGATGATGGACACTGTTTGAGGTCATACTATCTGGACCATTAGTTGAATATCCCAATTTATATGTGTATAGTGACAGAGTGAAATACTTGATGTGAATGAGGGATAATGGGACCAAAATACAAGACAATATTTTAATGGGACGATAACACTTATACGATGTAAATTCATGGTTCTTGGAATTGAATCCTCATTTTAAGGTCATGGGGTTTGGACAATAGCCTCTTAGTTTATAGTCATAATTATTGGACCATATAGAGTGTCTTTAGAGACCCAAAGCTTGACGTACATGAAAATTATATTACTATTTCGGAATACTTAATACATAACATAAAAAGACACCAAAGGACCGTAATAGTTTAGTGTCTTTGGAAACTCAGAACATAATCTTATAATCGTGGTGAAAGATCTTCAAAATCTCCCATAAATATCTTCCCCTTTTTTTCATACCTACAACCATTATTTATATCCTCAGGAAGAAAAACATATAAAGGGTGATCTCAAATTCTTAGTAAGGGTAATCATGCAGAAAATAAAACAAACCATATACATTTTAACTTTAAAACATGAACATAATGTTTAAACATCAAAATCATGAGCAATGACATAAAACATTGCAGAACATAAGGCATAGATCATAAAAGAACACTAATCATGATAAAAAATCATGGGAATAAAACTTTTAATTGTGTAAAAACATTAAGAACATGATATGATTTCCATAGTAGCCAAGGCATTGTTCCCAAGACCATCTTAGTGGACAAAGTCTCTTTCTGAATCGAGTTCACTCCTCATTCTAGTCCTATAACAATGAACCAGATTGACTTACCATTCCATCCATGTCTATCTCATGAGATATAAATCATTACCCAATGAATTGGAGGGAGATATAGGTCCCACCCATCTCATAACGAAATCATTCTTACGTGTTCCACAACATGAACATAAATCATTCATCATTACCCAAAGAATAAAATGGGTTTCATAAACATCAAACCATCATAAGATAATCCATATAAAAAAATGAATATAATTTCATCACAATAAAAGTGAAACCATGTAAATAATAGATACATTATACATGAAACATACACATATGAAATAATTCCATCTTGTATGGAAAATTGTTTTCATAAAACACTTGAAATGAATTCTTGAGGAAAATATCCTTTCTTCTTCAAAATAATTTTATTTTCACAAATTGACATGATATTTTAAAAGAAAATAATTTTCTTGAAAATATTCATTAAATATTTTAGATTAAGCATCCTGAAAATAAGGCGTTATGAAACCGTAAAATCTGTTCGTGTCGTATAAGTTAAAAAAAATTCTCCTCGTACTTTTGCCGGAAATGTCAAAAAGTTCCACATAGGGTAAAAAAAAGAAATATTCCATTAATAACATGTGGTAAAAGTCAAAAATGGGTAAACAGGACATTAAAAATAAATAAAAACACTTTTAGAAAACATGGACATGGATGATAACAATAAACCCAATAAATACTTATGAATAAACAATCTCATATAAGAACGATATTGGAATAATTATCCCTTACCTTAGGTCTGATATGCTTAGGACGTATCCGGAAATCCTGTATAATGATTTAAATAATGTCATTTACTTATTACAGAATCATATTCATTGTTATGTTATCATATATGGTTCACTTATGACTTTATATTACCCATTTTTTGTAAATTCCATGTTAAAGCAGTGTTTTGGGTAAAATCGTTTTATTTGTCGTACGTGTTTGGACTTATTGTTCTTGATATTATTATTACTTATATCATGATTTAATTACTTCCAGAATGTAAATAATGATTTATATAACATATATATTCTGTATATATATATAATTGATAGATAAATGAAATGAAATACACTGTTCATGGAGACAGTAGGTCGTACGTACGCATGAACGTTGTTTTCCTTTCCTTATTGACTTGAATTGAAGTAAGTAGATGACATATATATATACATAAATCCAATAGCTTTATCATGACATATATTTCATTATTATTCATTATATATACTTTATAATCTTTCTTGAGTAGTTAACATGGATAATGAATCTCATCGCGTCGTGGAGACGGTAATCCGTATGTACGCACGAGCGATGTTATCGTTCCCATAATTATTGAATTGAATTGGGGTGGATGATATAATATCTCAAAATCAGTATGATGTTATAATAACTATATATAGTTATTCATTACACCATTATACCCATCCAAGAAAGGTGGTGGTGGAAAAACTGATTACACCCCGGCGTGGAGACGGTATTCTGTACGTACGCATGAGGGGAGATTTTGTTTCTCGTAGGATGGATAGAAGGTGAAATTGAGTTGTTTCATGTTTATAATAAAATTTCAGTATATTATTGATACCGATGTTATTAATTTATAATGAAACAACTAAATTAGAAGAAGTTGAAAAGGAAAGAAAACTTGAACGAATCGGTAGAAGATATTTCCTCTTCTTCGACGCATGTCTTTTATGCTTCCTCTTAAGGCACTAGAGTTGGACTTTTGAGGAGACCAGAACCCCTATAATGTTCCTAGGAAATTTGATAAGGGAAATTGGTAGGAGTTTTATGAGCTTTAAAGCTCAAAATTGTGTGAGGAGGTGAGAGAGGAGGTGCCCTTTTATAAGGGAGGATAGGAGCACTTTTGGAAAAACATAAAATATTATTTTATAATAATGTCATATTCAGTTTATAATGGTTCCAAATTGATTTATTTCGAAGATAAAGTGGTTAGAGGTTGCAAGCCTCTCAAACAATATGGTTTAGACATGTTTATATTACTATTATAACACTATCATTTAGATTTAACTCTATGATAAATAATATAACCTTTACTGTGTCTTCTTGTTTTCTTACAATATATGGTTAATGAACCTACTATAACAAGCTAAATGAACCCCATGTGGTTCAGTATTAATATATATAAGCTTATATAATTAATTTGGCCGAATCCTAGATTTTTAGGAATATAATAGCAATTAATAATAAAATATATCTTTTAAAAACTAATTTATGTCAATTTTGACACTATTTGGTAACTGATTTTTGTGAAACTCATAACATAATTATTAGTTCAAAACAAATTAATTATATCAATACTAACATGTAATATTAACCTATAAATTTAGTGTAATTCATTAAAAGTCTCAAATTACATTTATTTTGTTATTTATAACATTAATTATGTTAATATTTCATTAATAAGGTAATTACTCCATCATCATTTTGTCATAAATAAATTAAATTATTTAATTTCTAAAAATTATAAATAGAATAAAATTATTTAGGAAGTATTTTTATCTTTCTAATTAATATTTATAGTTGAATTTAACTAATGTATAACCCTATATTAAAAATGTTTTAGTTATTAATCATTGATTTTAACTCTTTTAATTCTTATTTATATAAAATAATAATAAATGTGCTAATCTAATCCATGTTCACATAAAGGGTGATATTTTATTTCTAGGGTTTTTTTGGTCTAATGACACTTATCCAATAGAATTAGGACATGTTTTAGGGTAATAATAATATCATTTAACCCTTAATTACCCTATTTACTTTTAACCATTGTAAATAAAAGTAAAAAGTTACTATTCACAAAAAATTATTTTTATATTATTGAACCACATTTTCATCCTTGATATTAACCTTGTCTCTAAAATTTTCCAAATTTCACTCACAGAAGCGTTAAAATTATGTTTTATGTAAATTTTCAAATTCTCCTAGGAGGTGGGTAAAAGACGGTGAAAAGTTCAATAAAATTTCAATATATCTAAAATTATAATAAAATGACTCCAATGAATGAAATTGAACTCATATAGGTATTATGTATCAATTATGACCTAGAATAAATTTAAATAAAAAAATAATTATTTAAATAATAATTTGGTTTTTAAATTTTAACCTAGTGCTTTCACTGTTCATCAAAAATTGAATGTTTTCAGAAAAATACCAAAAATTCACCCTAGGCTAATTTCGATATTCTGAATCCAAAATTGAAGTCCATTTTGAAAGATAAAATTTATAAATTTTCAGAAATTGCGTATTACTATTCATAATGGCTAGTTCATAATAATATTATAATAATATCTCTTTTAGTGAAACTCGGTATTGCATACTACACACGCTATCGAGTAAGGTCTTGATTGCGGGTAATGAAAGACATGTCAAGGATGCGTGTAGTGAAATATATGTTTGGTGTTGTGTATATTACAAGCTAATCTTTGTGTAGTGTATAATAGAAGAAATAAAAGTTATTAAAAAATAATATATCTCATAAAATCTCAGGGTGTTGCATTCTACCCCACTTAAAATGAATTTCGACCTCGAAATTCTTCAGGGTTATAAATGGTTTACTACTTGAATGTTTTTTCAATAGAATCCCACATCATAAAAAGGACTACCAAAACATAACTTTGAAAACTTAATTATGAAACATAATGGTTACCGAAATTAACTAATTATTGGGTTTCCACATATGAGAACATAGGTAAAAAATATGGATATGGAAGGGAAATCAAACCATCATGTTCTGATGGAAAGTTATAGAGAAAATGGCTATGAAAAAGCTAACAATCACAAAGCCATAAATTTTTTATGATCTAAGGTACCATATGATTCATCAGATATGAGGGCAATAGGACAAAATTATTTGTTATCCAGATCATTTCCTTAATGTTGAAAAAAATGGAATTAGAGGAAATAATTTCTTGATTTTGGTACAATATCATAGTTGGTTGTTCTTTGATCAAGTTCCACTTTATATCTTAAATAAATGAAGTTTAAATTTTCATTCGTGAAGTGTTAGCAGATCATGCGATAGAATGATAGGTCATTCCATCTATCTGAAACAAAAGGATAGCATAAGTCCATCTATAGTGAGATTAATCGTATATGGTTCCCAAAATGGACTTATAATTCATATATCATACCAATTAATAAATTAAAACTAATTTATACTAACCAAGGACTTCCTGTAGGCCAGTTGTATGCGATAAAGGCATGTCGCACTTCGGTTGTGGGTTAGATTCCCACAGCCTTGTCCGACGTAATAGGGTGTCGCTCGTCCTATGGGTTTTCCTTTTTCTAAAACTATACTATTATAACATTCTAGAAATTTTATTCTGAAACAAGTTTTATCCTTAAATAATACTATTTGATGTCCAACCTAATCTATTCCAATATTTAGGCTTATCCCAATATACATCTATCCAATCTCATAGTATAAAGAAAACGATTACTTGAAATGTCACATAACAAGCACGTGAATACCATCATTTATCCCCCATATATCTTAAGATATATCTTGTTGGTCACTTTCCAAAAATCTGAATGCCCTAATCATGTATTCTTTTGAAAAAATAATTACCATAGAACCTTAGTGAAAACATGGGTTCTTTCAAAAGTTATCTATTTCCACATGCCAAAATCCTAAAAGTTCTATATACTGAAACCATGATATCACTTTGTCCTTATAATAGTCATGAGCTCATTAATACTATCAAACATCTCATTATCTCCATATCCTTTCGTTATTCACATATCATCTACCTTCCAAAAATATTTTAATAATCATTCATGGTTACCGGTACCATTCATCATATACATTCAAAAACTCAAGGAAAGACAACATTATAACAATCCTTATATTCTTCTTTATTCCATAGTACCATACATTAGTTTTGATAAACATACAATAATTCCACTACCTTCTTAAAACACTGACTGAGCTTCATCATTTCTTACATCTCATATATAATTTTTAGTCTCTCCATCATCATCCACATAAATACTACCCATATGACCATGTCGATTCTCTTCATGAGATTTTCCCTTAGGGAATTGGTGTGCATAATTCTCATACATTGCACATATACAACATTTAACCATAGTTTATGTCTTAGGAATACCATAATCATTTTCCATGGTGTTAACTAAACCTTTTACATTATAATTACTAGATTTGTTTCCTTTTTTTCCACACCAAAATAATCTTCCAGTTCCTTTGAAACATTTTCCCAGATGCCTCTTACCACATGATTTACATGATGGAAATTGAACATTCTTTCCTCTATGATCATCATGAAACTCCATCATTCTCTTATTAGATGAGTCAGAAAACTTAACAAAGTTGATATTATTGATCATATTATGAGATTTCTGATTAGTCATAATAACAATGTTTGGACTTCCAAATCTCATTTCATTTGGTTTCCCATGAAGAATATCAATCCATTGTCCATCATATCCTCAATTATCATGAATCTTCTTGTTTCCAGCCATTTTCTGAAACCCAAAAAGAATAATGTGAGAGGCAAAAATCATGCAAGGAAAACAACATTATAAAGGGAGTGTACCTTTAATATCTAAAATTTTAGGTTTAATTCTAAGACCATTATCGTAATTCTAGGACTATAACCTATACTTATACGTAACCTTAGGGACATCCCTAGACATAACTTAGAAATATCTTCTAGGGATTTCACTAAAGTTTTCGCATCCTATTTACCAAAGGTTAACTAATACTTTCCTCTGATACCAACTACAGAGACCCAAAGCATGACGTACATGGACATTACATTACTTTTGCAGAATACTTATTACATAATAAAAAAGACACCAAAGGACCATAATAGTTTAGTATATTTGGAAACTCAAAACATAATCTTCTAATCATGGTGAATGATATTCGACATCTCCCATAAAGATCTTCCCCTTTTGTTTTCTTACCTAAAACCATTATTTATATCCTGGGGAAAATAAAATATAAAAAGGGTGTGCTCAAATTCTCAGTAAGGGTATGCATGGAGAAAATAAAACAAACCATATACATTTGAACTTAAAAACATGAACATAATGTTTATACATCAAAATCTTGAGCAATGACATAAAACATTGAATTACATAAGGCGTCAATCATAAAAGAACATTAATCGTGATAAAATATCATGTGAATAAAACTTTTAATTGTGTAAAAACATTAAGCACATGATATGATTTCCATAGTATCCAAGGCATTGCTTCCAAGACCATTCTAGTGGACAAAGTCCCTTTTTGAATTGAGTTCACTCCTCGTTCTAGTCCTATAACACTGAACCAGATTAACTTACCATTCCATCCATGTCTATCTCAAGAGATATAAATCTTTACCCAATTAATTTGAGGGAGATATAGTTCCCACCCATCTCATAATGAAATCATTCTTACGTGTGCCACAACATGAACATAAATCATTCATCATTACCTAATGAAAAAAGTGGGTTTCATAAACATCATCCCATCATAACATAATCCATATAAAAAATGGATATCATTTCATCATAAGAAAAGTGAAACAATGTAAATCATAGAGACATTATACTTGAAACATCCACATATGAAATAATTTCATCTTATATGGAAAATGGTTTTCATAAAACACGTGAAATGAATTCTTGAGTAAAATATCCTTTCTTCTTCAAAATCAGTTTCTTTTCACAAAAAGCCTTGCAATTTTAAAAGAAAAGGATTTTGTTGAAAATATTCATTAAATCTTGTATAGTAAGCTACATTAAAATAATGCGTAATGAAACCGTAAAATTTTTTTTGTGTCGTATACGTTAAAAAAACATTGTCCTTATACTTTTTCCGGAAAAGTAAAAAAGTTCCACTTATGGTAAAAAAAGATATATTCATTTAATAACATGTGGTAGAAGTAAAAAATGGGTAAAAAGGACTTTAAAACACATAAAAACACTTTTAGAAAACATGGACATGGATGATAAAAATAACCCCAGTAAATACTTACGAATAAACAATTTTAGATAAGAATGATATTGGAATAATTATCCCTTACCAAAGGTCTGATATGCTTCGTACGTATCTGAACCTCATGTATAATGATTTAAATAATGACATTGACTTATTACACAATCATATTCATTGTTATGATATCATATATGTTTCACTTGTTACATTATATTACCCGTTTTATTGTAAATTCCATGTTAAAGTAGCGTTTTGGGTAAAATCATTTTATTTGTCATACGTGTTTGGAATTTTTGTTCTTGATATTATTATTTCTTATATCATGATTTAATTACTTCCAAAATCTAAATCATGATTTATATATCATATATATTCAGTATATATATATATAATAGATAGATAAATGAAATGAAATACACCGTTCATGGAGACGGTAGGTCGTACGTACGCATTAACGCTATTTTCCTTTCCATATTGACTTGAATGGAAGTAAGTAGATGAAATATATATATATATATATACATAAATCCAGTTTCTTTATCATGTCATATATTTCATTATTATTCATTATATATACATTATAATCATTCTTGTGTAGCTAACATGGGGAATGAATCTCATCGCGTCGTGGAGACGGTAATCCGTACATACACACGTGCGATGATATCATTCCCAGAATTATTGAACTGAATTGGATTGGGTGATATAATATCTCAGAATCAGTATGATGTTATAATAACTATATATAGTTATTCCTTACACCATTATACCCATCCAAGTAATGTTCTGATGGAAAAACAGATTACACCACTATGTGGAGACGGTATTCCATAGGTACGCACGCGCGGTGATTTCTTTTTACGTAGGATGGATAGAAGGTGAAATTGGTTTGTTTCAGGTTTATAATAACATATAAATATATTATTGATACTTATTTTATTACTTTATAATGAAACAACTAATGTAGAAGATGTTGAAGAAGAAAGAAAACATGAAAGAATCGGTAGAAGAGATTTCCTCTTCTTCGACGAACATCTTTTAAGCTTCCTCTTAAGGCACTAGAGAGGGTATTTTGAGGAGTCCAAAACATCTATAATGTTTCGATGAAAGTTTATAAGTGAAATGGGTAGGTTTTGGCAGAGATTTAAGGCTCAAAATTTTGTGAGGAGCTGAGGGAGGAGGTTCCCTTTTATAAGGGAGGATAGGGGCACTTTAGAAAAATCTTAAAATATTATTTTATAATAAATTCATATTCGGTTTATAATGGTTCAAAATTGATTTATTTCGAAGTTAAAGTGGTTATGGGTTGAAATCCTCTCATCCAATAGGTTTTAGACAAGCTTAGGTTACTATTTTAACCTTATCATTTAGATTTAACTCTAAGTTAAATAATTTAACTTTTATTGTGTCTTCTTGATTTATTACACTATATGTTTAATAAAAATACTATAACAGGCCAAAAGAAACCCAAGTGGTTCATTATTAAATTATATTACCTTATCTAAGTCGTTTTTCCAAACCGTAGATTTTTAAGAATATAATAGCAATTAATAATATAATATTTGTTTTAAAAACAATTTTATGTCAGTTTTGACACTATTTGATAATTGATTTTTTTGAAACTCATAACAGCATGATTAGTTCGAACCAAATTAATTATATCAATAAAAACATGTCATAATAACCTAGATAATTAGTGTAATTAAAAAAGTCTAAAATTACATTTATTTTGGTATTTATAACTTTAATTATGTTAATATTTCATTAATAAGGTAATTACAGCATCATCATTGTGTCATAAATAAATTAATTTATTTAATGTATAAAAATTATAAATAAAATACCATTATGTATTAAAACGTATTATATTTCTAATTAATATTTATAGATGAATTTATCTAATGTATAACCCTATATTAAAAAAAATTAGTTATTAAACTTTGATTTTAACTCTTTTAATTATTTTTCAAATTAAATAATAATAAATGTCCTAATCTAATCCAAGTGCACACAAAGGGTGATATTTAATTCTTAAGGTTGTTTTTGGTTTAATTACACTTATCCAATAGAATTAGGACATGTGTTAGGGTAATAATAATATCATTTTTACCCTTAATTACCCTATTTAATTTTAAAAATGGTAAATAAAAGAAAAAAGTTACTATTCACCAAAAATTATTTTTATCATATTGAACCACATTTTACTCCTTAATATTAACCGTGTCTCTTGGAGTTTCTAAATTCCACTCATAGAAGCGGTAAAATTATGTTTTATGTAAATTTTCAAATTCTCTTAGGAGGTGGGTAAAAGACGGTGAAACGTTCAATTAAACATTTATATATATAAAATTATTATATAATGACTCCAATGAATTAAATTGAACATATATTGGTATTATGTATCAATTTTGGCCAAAAATAAATTTAAATAAAATAAATTATTATTTAAATTAAATGTCGGTTTTTAAATAGTAACCTAGTACTTTCACTATTCATTAAAAATTGAATGTTTTCAGAAAAAGACCAAAACATCACCCTAGGCTAATTTCGATATTCCAAATCCAAAAATGAATTCCATTTTGAATGATAAAATATATAAAATTTCAAAAAGTGGGTATTACTATTCATAATGTCTAGTTCATAATAATATTATAATAATATCTCGTTTAGTGAAACTCGGTATTGCATACTACACACACTATCGAGTAATGTCTTAATTGCGTGTAATGTAAGACAAGTCAAGGATGAATTTAGTGAAATCTCTGTTTAGTTTTTCATATAGTACAATCTAATATTGGTGTATTGTATAATAGAAGAAATCAAAAAAAAAATTAAAAAATAATATATCCCATAAAATCTCAGGGTGTTACAGTGTCCCAAAAAATAAAGATTCATTGCCTATATGAGTAACAGACCTGATGTGAATGGCAGCCCAGGAGTCCTGATTCCACGCCAAAAATTCATAAGAAGACTTAAACATAGTTTAGAGTCATTATTCTAAGACTAAGGGATATTATTTTTTTATGGTCATAAATCTTAGAACAAGTTAGGTATTCAGGGTTGAAGGATTTGATGTTTATTCATCTAGTCTTGTAGATGATAACTGGGAGAATTGGTATGTATCCCAAATGTATTGGAATAAACCCACAAATTTTTTGATCAATTTGCAACTTGTATCATATATGAGAACATCAATAATCTCTATGTATCCCATAAATATGGGAATCATGCCACATGTAGTTTTGGAAGATTAAACACATTGTTTAGGGTCATACATTCTAGACCATGTCTGATAATTTTGATTCATGTCATTTGGGTTATATGTAAATGGTTCCCCCCAATTGTATATATATATATATATGTCACGCAATAGATAAAACCCCATATGAATGTGGCCAATAAGTATCACATGAATGAAAACAAATTATGGTTAACTATATAGAGTTTTAGGTCATAATGATTTTATTGTAAATGATTCCAAGGGGAAAATGTGAAATGAATTAGTGGTAGGGGTTAAAGATGAGAAGTCACAGTGTCTCTAGGTATATCATAACTATGAGAATCATTCCATACATAGGTCAAGAACATGGAGGAGTTATAGAAATATTATGGAAGTGGTGATCCCCTTTGATGAGGGAATTAGTGGCACCCCATAGATATCATGGGGAATCCCATTTTCAGATCATGGGGTAACATTTTTTAATCATCCCATTGTTATTATATTTGTAATCCCATTTTAAAATGGGGTATTATTGTAGTTTAATGTCATGTGTTGATGATGTTGGTTTATGTAGATTAAATTCGTATATGGGGAGATGCAAATAGTTTAAGTTCATAATCATTGTATCTGCTGCATATAATTTATTTTCTAATTTCATGGACTATATAATTACTATTAGTTTAGGTTCATAAATCTCATACCATATGTGTGTGTCTCAAATTGATATGTGTAGAGAAACATAGTGAAATATTGATGTGGATTAGGAATAAAAAGTCCTTAAATTCACTATATATTTCCTAGTAGATTCCAATATATAGTTTAATGTTGGTATTCTTGGACTTTATGAAAATAGTTTATGGTCATGTTACTAGGAAAGTGGATTATTATTTTACATTCATATAGTACATACTATATGGAAGGGGAATATTAAAATGGGTTAGGTGGGATGGAGGAGTTAAAATATGAAATTAATGGGGTCCAAGGGGACCTGATTCAACACCAGCCATTCCCATAAAGGCTGACACATAGGTTAAAGTCCTGATGTTGGGTCTATATGTTTTCTGGTTCATGCCATGGAATTCATAACAAAGGGGTGGGATTTTGAAATGAGTACCTGTAGCGTGATGGAGTGGAAAACTCTACATGAATGAGGAATATGGAGGTCCAACACCACACAACATTTAATATAGAGGATACAAATATAATTTAATTTCATAAGGAATGTCCATAAGATATCAGTTTAATGTTGTGGAGTTAGGACTAATGATGAAGATGAGGGGCCGAACTATTTGTGGCTTGGCCTGAAGAAAAAATGTTCGGGCATAGCAACATGACATATAATGATGAGAATTTAGACAGACATAGTTTTCGAAGTGTATGAATATGGTGTAAGGTCATATGGTATAGACCATGTACAAAAGGGTAATCTATGGATATTAATGTGGTGAAAGATATAAAACTCGATCTGAATGTTTTAATTTGGTTCTATATCACATGAAGTGATCTTAATGCCAATTATTCATAGTTTAAAGTCACACTGTATAGACCATAACTATGATCAGTA
The DNA here is from genome assembly GCA_963277665.1 of Viscum album. Lineage (NCBI taxonomy): Eukaryota > Viridiplantae > Streptophyta > Magnoliopsida > Santalales > Viscaceae > Viscum > Viscum album. Next base: position 917,736,185 of record OY728152.1, read on the forward strand.
TAAATTCCTGATGTATAGACTATTAGAGGTCAACTTTCAAGGTATCTATGTTCTATGGGATAATTTTAACCTAACGTGAATATATATAATGTGACTAGAATACCACACATTAGCATTTAAACTGAAAGTGTGTAATTTAAGGTCATGATTCTTGGACCATAGTTGAATCCAAGGGGATGAAAGGTTAATACTTTTTTGGTAGGTCGTCAGGAAATTTTTTTGGTTATCGATACATATTCCAAAATGATGTCAATCAACCAATGCGTAGATCCAGACCACAGTGTGGTGAGAGAAAAAAACTTGTGTGGTAAATCATATTTTGTGATGGAACTAAGGTATTTGTTGATTATCATGAGGTATCCTTACACAAATAAAGGTATGATCTTAGCATAAACTCAGGAATTGAATAAATTAACACCTATTTTAGGTTCATAGAGTATAGACCATAATGGGGGTAATATTACTAATGGGTAAGTGTATTTTGGTGTTATGACAAACATGACATGAATGTGGTCCAAGGGTCCCATCACCATACAAAAAATACAAGGGAAATCCTTCTTAAAATTTAGTACTTTTATGATTGGACTTGACCTCCTAGTTTATGTTTATAGTGTTAAGACCCTTTTGATTGGTTTAAAGAAATGTTTCTTGGACCATTAGGTATGCACTTTAAAAGTGATATGAGTAATGTCATGGCATATAAAACCTAACATGAATGGGGTGCATGGAGTTCTATATACAAAATAGTCATTCATGGTGAGTTTTTCACTTATTTTTATATTTTGATTATTGGATTATTTGTATAGTTTAATGTCATGTTCCTAGGGAGCGAGTGTTTTGCAGTTTATCATCATGTATACATGATAATGGTCACTCAATGTGAAAAAAAGTTTCATAATAGTTGGGCCTATGAATAAATATTTGATAATAAATATGTATCATCCATGGGAAGGAATGAATCCACATATATTTTATAGTATCCTTGCATAAGACTGGCCTATTCATGGGAAGGGGATATTTTGTTCTGATGGATGGACCCTCACGTAAAATCCCGAAATCACAACGTATACTACATTGATAGTAATAATGAAACATGTAGATTTCTAATATTGAATGCTAGATAACATATGTAGATGGTGACTTCCTATCAATCAATAAAAATATTGTGTTTTTTAGTTTAACATCATCAAGCTAGGAAAATAATGAAGTATTGTAATGTCATATGAAAGGAATTTTCCATGTAGTTTAACATCATGTGGTAAATATGTAGACTCATAGTGTAAGGTCTTGAGTTTAGACCAAAGATGTATGAATCTCAACAAAAAATGATATTTGGGGCATGGTATGATTAAACCGACATATATGTGGGCCAATTAAGAACACACTGTGGGAAAAATTCATGGGGAGACTCACACATAGTTTAATGTCATGATGCCACAAAATCGACTCTCATTTTTATTTCATGAATATCAAACCTACATCTCCCCATTACATGTACTGATTGTTGAGAAAAATTTCATTTGTGGGGGTAGAATTGTGTTCCCTATCTATAGTGAAAAAGATTATTTTCCATATGGATAAATGTTGAGAATTATATAAGGTCATTCCAATTTGGGTTCCTACTTTGGTGGATTCTTGTAAGGTATCAATGTAGTCTTTAGAGCCAGTACAATGTCACCATTGAAGATTGATCATAGGAAATGTTTCTTATTGAATAGAATTTCAGTCTATTTCTGGTACCCGTCTGGATATTGTAATTCATGTAGCCTATTCTCTTTGAGGTCATCAAGCTCATCTAGGTGTATTTCTTCCATCTAGTCTGAATTATGCTTATCATAGACAGCCTTTCAGAATAAAGGTAACTAAATATTAGTGGTAGGTATTCCTCTGTTCTGTACACATGGGACTATGGTATCACCATGGTGGAATTTCGATTCATCATCAGATGTTACTATAGAGTTCTAAGGATCTTTTCTACCAAACTCTTCTTTTTCAAACCTACAATATTTTGTAGAATTACGAATAGGGTTTTGTTAAACTACTCAACCTATCCATTTTCTAATTCATTTTAGTGGGAAGTATGGTTGGATCATATGATGTACTTGACAGACAACATTATTATCTCAGTACCCAAAAATTTGTTGTTTTTATCATTGAGTATAGTTTAATTAACACGAAATCCATGGACGGTTTGGGAGCTCAAAAAATTTGACCTCTGGTCAGACATTGACTTGTTTAAGAGTAATCAATTCTTTGCACATGGAGAATAAATCAATCATGGTTAGAATGAACCTTCATTGGAAATATTTTTCTAGTGGATATGGAACCATGACATCAAGGACCCACACATCAATGAAAGAGAATAATTGGGGGTATGAAGTGTCTCTACCAACCAATTCACAAAAAATAACATATACCTAATACACATGTACCTTAATGGTGATCTCAACATAATCATGAGCCATGGTATGCTAGAAGTATCCCATCCATCGAATAATATGGGAGAGTATCAACCCTATCTGATGACCACCACAATACTCGATATGAACTTAATGCATGACATGGGGAATCTCATCTCCCTATAAGAAATAGAGGAAAATTCCATCACACCCACGCAAATATAAATTCTTCTCAAGGATAGTCCCACTCAGGATATGGAACAAAATTTTTCACTAGTGAAATCTTTTATGCTCGATTCATTATGTATACAGAGAACCCCACTATAGATACTCAATGAATGTAGTTGTAAAATTGAAGGTTTCTTCCACTATGGGGGATATAGATATCCCTTTTAGATGCACTAGTAGTAAGGTGGTTTACTACTAGATACCATCATCATCCGAAATAATGGTTGAAATTACCATTGGATACACCACATGAATAAATATATCATCCTCGTATGGATCTAAAAGAGACACAATTAGACTAGCCAAGGCATTAGTATAACCATTCAATTACCAGAGAACATGAGTAACCTATGTCTGAGATGGAAATCAGGCCATTGGAAATAGAGTGCACTCTATAAGGGGCATGATCTCTGATTTCATGAAAGTGTTGTCACCATTGATTAGTTCGATAAATAACATGGAGTATTTATTCACATTAATGAGATGAAAACCCATATTGAGAACTATCTTGACACTAGTAATGAGCAATAGGTAAACTACTAAATTGTTTATGAAACCTTCTGATAATATGAATGATTATGGAAGAACATCCAATGAAAGCCTGATGAAGATGATCCGCAGACCTACTATATGTTGATTGGTATCATTAATCCTTTTTCTCATTGGAATTAAGGAGACACCATCCAAATTCATCTTCCATTTCATCACTAAAATATAAACTAAGAGAATGGCCTCATCTGGGAGTATGATATCAAGAAGAAATTATTCATGATCCAGATGGATGGCTAGTATGTATGAAAAGGAAATATATTTGATGAAATTTTTTATATATCCCATATGTTGAAATAAAAAAGTATCACTACACAATATTTTAATAATCTATTAAACAATGGGTGTTTTAGGATATAATTCAGTGGTTCCACACATGACATAATATATATATCATGATACTAAAAATAGTGTCACAACATATTCACTGTGAAAATGCGCATGTGGAAGCTCTTCCTGGTAGAAGAATATCTAGTCTTTATGTCTGGGATCATGTGGATGAGATTTTATAATTTTTTCCCTCTTCTTTTATTTTTCATCTGAGCATGAAGGGTGTTGGGGGACCGATCTATGGTGAACATGTAAAGGAATAGAGTCTTACCAGAGATATGTGTCAAAAAAACTAGAGGTTATAATAGAATGTTGTTGATTTCCTCTAAGTCATCCTAACACAATTCATCTCACAAGTTTATGGTATCTTTTTTCATTATCCTGTAGAAGGGATTACACTTTCCGACCAAATTCCCAATAAATTGGAATATATAGGGTTAATGGGATTTAAAACCTCATATGATCTTGTATGTTACTTAGAGGAGGTATCTATATTATGGAATTGATCTTCTCTAGGTTAATATCAATGCCTCTATATATAAAGATTAAACCCATAATCTTCCAAGAAGTAACCCAACAACACACATCAAGTGGTTTTCATCAAATTTCATTAAAGGAGGAATATGAACATTATCTCTATATCTCATATTGGTACCGATTTATAGAAATATTTGAAAAAATTGACATCTATTTACAATCCCACAATCTACCTGATAATTGATTTGAAGATGTGGAGAATGGATCACTGATAAGTAGCTCATGAATTCATCCGACCAAAAGTCAATAAATAATAGATGAGGGTTCCTCATGGTGCTCTAAACGTGGTATAATACTCATCGTTAGGGTCCATCCATATTATATTATTCCTTGTGTATCCATCCATAAATAATAGATCCCAGCACATAGTTATGGCATCGATGAAAAACTCTCTCACTGGAAATAAAAAATCAAGTTTCATAAAATCGAGGTTAAGATCCCTGAAGTCGATAATGACTCTAATCTTAAAATTTATCATCCTAAATAGAATGATGTTATAAAACAATATACGGTACTAGAAAACCTAGATAATGTTTTATTTTATAATATTATAATATTCTTCATTGACCATGGAACCCTGAAAACGGTGAATTTTCATGGGAGGATGGTTGAACCTACAATGAATTATTATACATCCTAGATGGTGGATAAAGACCTAAGTCCCTAGTCATAGTATATGTTTAGTGGTATAGTTGTGGAAATGAAGATAATAATTTATGAAATACACATATTACTATTGTTCATATTGAGTTAGAGATTCACTAATCAATGTTGGACATGGGTGCACCTTAGTACCATAGTTTACCCGAACCTACTCAATAATAGTGATGGAGATTCACATTTTGATTATGGGAGGGTAATCATATAAATTGTCATTATCGTTTTAGGTAGAGTAAATATTTGGAGGAGAAGTTTTATCATGGTTGAATGATTCTGGGGGAACATTGGTACATACTTTGGTAGAGATAGAATCCTCAATGCGAGACTCATGTACTACTAGAGAAATTTTAGTATATGATTTGGAACCAATCCCACCAGTCCTTTGACCACATAGTAAATTCTTAATATCAATTTAATAGTCATGTGTTGGATTCTAGACGTTCAACCTGGTTTATAAAGACAGATAGAAATAATGTGTAATTGTATCCATAGGGTGATCATCAGAGTACCTCACAGCGGTATGGGATTAAAATATAACTCATGCCTGGCCTGTATTGGAGTAATAGGTAATATTATGATGTTCATTAAACCAAAATAAGTCTCACTTTTTACTCTTAGAAATGACAGTTAAATTTACCATGTTTGGTTTCATAGCTTCCAGTTGGTGAATTGGGAGCATGAAAGCGTCATCCATATCTATCCACATACAGGATATAGTGGTGGTGTGCTCAACCATGTTGGTAAGATCATGGTTTCCATTGATGTTTTAATATTAAACATCTAGATTTCATGATTCCTCAGAGTCGAAGGGGGACATATATCCTTGAAGTACTCCTACTTTTCCATTAAGTGGGAGCCTGAGGTATTAGTGATATGCAGAGGGGACTACTACATAAAGATCAATCCAAGGCCTACCCATCAATTTGTTGTAGGTAGTGTCCTGAATGGAAACCATGAATTCATAATTTTAAATCAAGACACTAAATTGCTTCATCATACATATTATTTAACATGATATTTCTTTGATCCTATCATATCATTGAATGTTTATGCTAGATGGACTGAAACCTACTTCAATCAGTCCCATCTTATGGAGTTTCTAAGTTTGGATGATATTTATCATGAAACATGTGTCAACAACACAAAAAAAATTACATGGTATTCAAATTTTATGTGAATTTCATAGAGTATGTGTTACCATATATGATGGAGCCCTCATCTTCTATTGATTAAGATATGATGTCATGAAATTCTCCATTCCCTAAAACCCTTATTAGTAGGCTTGTAAAATAGGTACTTATTCTTGGAACTGGAGGGGGATCATCAAGGATTCATCAATGGTTCACACACATAATTTTTATTAAGTGGTGGTCCTAGAGAAGTCATTGATTTTTTTGTATTCTAGATAGGTTCATCAGTACATCAAAATTCCAGGCCATATTCACATTTCAATCTGAAGGGGGTATCTCATTTGTATGAGGAATGAAGGGTCTTTATATATGAACTAAAATTTTTATATTTTACTAGTAATTTCCATCTAGTCATCATCTAACCCACCTAAATCCACCACTGGAAATTTTTCTACTGATTGAGGACTGTATTTAGTAGGACACAACAAATCACAGTGTGACTACGAAAATTATTCCACGTAAATTAGCATATTAAATTGTGTAAACTTGTTCGATCGCGTGGGATATATGAGCTATTCTTCTTGGGGTCTATGTAATAATTGGTGTTTTGTTTCAGTATCATTAATGAATTCCATCAAACCACTTTCCAAATCATTCTGTTAGTTTTCATTCCTTTGACCATTCCTCTGGAAGTATCGATTGGATTCCCCATGGTGTCTTTCCTTTTTTTCAAAATTATAGACAATAACGAGATCTAACATATAAAAGGTATTCGTATAAACATACTCCCAATCATCAGTAGAAAAATATTTCAATGATGGATGTACATTGGGGGTGATTACCATCTCTGTAGGCATGAAATCGCAGATATTAAAAGACAAATTTTCCATCAGTTGGGGGATTTTATTTCCCTTTCATCAGGGTTCATTTATCTTCTATGACATACATAGCTATGATATGGATGTTTGATCATCAATAAAAGAAGGAATGGAGAATTTAAGATGGTTTGGTTCATCCTAAGAGGTAACAGAATATGCCATGGGCATGATAAACCACTCTACATTCTAACCACCTAACATACAACCAATTACTTCCATTTAATCCAATATCCATTAACAATTATTATCTTTTTCAATCTTAGAATATGCCATGGGAACATATAATTTTAAATGGTATTTCTAAGGATCTTTTGATATGGTAAATGTTCAGGTTGATCTGTACTATTATCATCATAAGGATTCTTTATCTCTTACAGTTTCAATATCCCTTATTCAATCGATTTTTTGAAATAATCATGAACCTAGGCATATTAAAAATAATAGGTCATGTTGCTCATATTTGGGAAGGGACCACTAGGAGTTTGGCATAGGTGAAGGGTTCCATCCTAATGGGGGTAATGAAGAAACATTACCCCATGACGGCAGATGTACATAAAGATGTGGTTCCTATCAATTTTTCACTTGGAGAGGTTGAGTTTGATGAGGCTGATACACTCAATGATTCTCTAATAGAAATGAGGGAAAAAATATATATGCTCGATGACCTCAACCTAAAATTTGTTGGTTGTAAATTTCTTGGTGGTTCTCATTGTAGGACCTAGGAGATGAAACCTACATGAATTTATAGTATGTTATAATGTTTCCTCTGGATGTTTTGTTTCTTCAATGAAATACCATAAACTTACAGGGATGTCAGGAGTAATGAATGAATGGAGAATCTCAATCTTGATACCCCCTATGAAAAACCTCATCAGTTGTTCACATGTTATTGTAATATCAATTTAATAATTATGTCCCTTCCATCGGGTGAAAATATGTGATGTGTTCATTAGGAATTAGTGGACATGAAGAGGCATGAAATGAATTTATTTCATATGATGGAGCTGAAATGGTAGTGAAAATAGCAATTCAGTTCATTCCAACGAGTTAAAGACCATGAGGGTATATTTTTTTACCAAAGGAATACATATCATTCAAATGTATTTAATATTTATTGGAGAATTGTAGCTTCCTTCTTTTCTTGGGTTCTAAAAATGGGCCCAAACCTTGAGATAATTTTGTCCAAAAGATTTATTTTATCTCCCATCCATTATAATCAGGTGAACTTATGGTGTTAAAAATCGAGGGTTTCTTTCATGTATTCTACCCATACTGAATATAGTTTTCCGTTAGGAGGGAAATTAATCTCTCCGATTTCAAAATATTTGAGGTGATTAGATAGAGAAGAAATAAAAAAATATTAGAGGGGGTTCTTATATTTATGAGTAACCCTAAAAATTTTGTTGAAATAAATCATCAACACATAATCTAAGCTCAACGGCTTGTGGATCATCTTAATCTGGGTCTTGGGGAAGATGATCATTTGACTCATGAGGATTTGAAAATTCATATATTAATTTCTTGACAAAAAATCCCGCCTTTTCTATTTTTGGATACATGAGATATCAATGATTGAATGGAATAAACTATCTACTGTGGAATTGTTGCTACCCATGCTGACCATGTGAGGGAGGAATAAGATCCTTTCAAGGAGTTCAATAATTTGGGTTCCACTAAGAGATAAACTCAACAATGATCCTCTTATATTGTGTGACCTACTAGAGAAAGGTGGTGATTACAGGATAATCCTCAATATTATTCACAATATTAGATTGATATGAGTTCTCAAAATGTCCCTTTCCCTTTTGGATATACAAAACTATAGGAAATGATGTAGATGGATCAGAGGGGTTTGTCATCTTCCAATAATATTGAGTAAGAACTCCTATATGAGGGTCTACATGGTACTATACTACACCGTGGAATGAGTTTTATTTTTAAGAATGAATGTTAGTTCCCTTTTCCTATGAAATACTAGGAACTACTATATTCATTGTAACGATACTCAAATGAAAATCAGGAATATCAATAGGTAGGTCTGCTTTTCACATGGTTGGGATGAAGTGTAGAGTAGCATATAATACCTGGCCCTATTTCATCACATGTGGAAATGTCTATTCCATGAGTTAGTGGATCACTATAAGCCTCTTAATGCATATATGTGGTAAGGTCCAGTGTTATCCTAGTAATTTAGGGTGCTAATTCATAGGGTGTTCTACTATGCCAACTGTGTCGAAGTGCTGGTCAATTGTTTCAGAGTGGTTTGTGATTACCAGGTGGTCCAACTAACCATCATGTGGGATAAAAAGGATCATCCAGAAATTCTAGAGAAACCACAAAATTTGGCACTATGTGAGGGACTCTAGAATAGCAATTTTTGGAGTTTCATTCAGCTAGTTTACTTAGTAAAACTAATGAATCTATTTTGTATCCCGAAATCATTGTTTCTTTTAATAGGGGCCCTCATCTTGGTTGGACCAAGAATTGATTAGTTCTAAATGGTAGATTTAAGGTTTCTTTGAAGTTTTTTGGTGTGTTGGATGGCTGGCTAGTGGGGGATTCACTACATGAGTCAATTGTTCACTATATGCTAGGACATATATTAGGGGTGGTACGAGCTGCATCATCCCTTCCCTATAGTTCTGGGTTTTCACCAATACATCATGTGGGATAGAATATTCTCTATTCTATGACTACACATGATAATTTTAATCTATATAATTACGTAATAACTATCTATGTTCATGGGTGGGGGTATAGAGTGAAATTGGTGATGATAGAGATGGGGGAACTATGATCCCTTCTATGGGAGGTAAGTCATCCTCCACCTTCATGTACCAAGAGCGGAATTTGGGGATTCTGTGAATATCACCTTTTGGGGTGGTGAACATTACATTCCATTATCCTACACCAAAAATTGATAGGGATTAATGTGGTAATGGATTCATAATTGAAATGAATTTTTCCTAAAAATACGAGAGATGAATGGTATTGATGATGATTTATCAATGCCTATAATTTTTCATTTAGTGATGGCGGTTTGTCCTTCTTCATCGGGACAATTCTTCTAGGCAGGGTAGTTTTTCATTATGGGGAAGACCTATATGATTGTGGGTGATATCACATGTTGAATAACTACTTTATTAATACAGAAATGGGGTGGGGCTCTATATTTTTTCCGAAGCATGGAAGACCTATTCATTGAATGTTGATATACTAGAGAGGACCTTCACAATGGTTTTTCAATAATAATAGAGTACATCTAATTTGGTATGTGGGGATATGGGGATGACATTCATTCTAACTGGTGGTAATGGAATTAGTAGGTCATCCGTAATGGTGAGTTGATATTTTAGGAGGACCTTCACAATTATCAAAATGGACACTAGGAGTACCTCTATGTCGAGGAGATGAAATAAGAGGATGAACTCCACAATGGTATCTAAATGTGTTTCCAGGAACTCCACTATGGATAGTTTCAATATGGTGAGGGACAACATATCAACTATTGAAGGAGCATGGAGGACTTCCACTGTGGTTCGTTGTTCCACGAAGAGGATTTATCTCATTATTGATGGTTATAACACATGGAGGACCTCTTTAAGAATTTTTGATGATGTGAGGAGGAACTTCTCATTGATTTATTTTGGAGAGGGGAGGAAATCTGATGTAGCTAGGAACAGAAAGAGGATGACCTTCATGTTGAGGGTCTACACCATACGATGGACCTCTGTATTGACTGGTGGTAGTGGCCTGAGAAGTAACTTTTTATGTGTTGTCAAAGAGGGGGGGGGGCTAAACTGATATTTAGAATAGCATTAGGTGTCCCTTCAAGCAGTTTATGAGATTGTGAAAGAACTCTTCATAGTTTAATGATGGTGCGAGGAGGACCTCTTCACTGAATCTCCTCCTCATGGGTTGGACCATAATGAATATTGGTGGAGCTAGTGATTGAAATTGTCATCCCGTCATATCATTTTGGTGATGGGGTCTTGATCCCAACCAATAATGGAATGACCCCTAACCAGCCATCATAGGAATATGATGGAATGTACCAGAAGAGGAATAGTCCACTACATCACATAAAGATAATTCCCCTTCTAGGTAATCGTCCAGATAATATTTCAAATGTTCATTGTGTTGTTAGGACTGGGGATTATACAGAATGTATATAGTTCTCATGTTCTTCACTTTGAAGGACTGGTATATGTTGATTATAACATGGAATTGTGGGTCCCCTTCATGGAAGTTTTTTATTTTTTAGTCAAAACCGGGATATGTCAGGAATCCCCCAACACCTTGTCCTAGGGGAGTGGGTTATTATATATCTCTGATGAGAGGCTCTTGAAGTGGTTCACTATTTGATCGAGAAGCAGTGTCTCCCTGCACAACAATTGGATTGGTGGTGTCAGTGTGGCATTGCTGCCTCCAAGACCTAGAGGACCATGTACCTTATTGTAATGACCCCCTCTGACTCATATAAACATACAAGGGTGTCCATCACCCTCATTTGGAAGATATATAAGGGTGACATGGGGTGTGGGATACTAGTAGTCGATGTCGAGGTAGAAATCATAGTGGGGGTGGAGTTGTGATGGATTTATGTGTTAAGATTTCTCCTTCCCCTACATCTGCAAGAATTGGATTTCTAGATTCCTATATATTGGGATTTGAAAATAAGAAGGATTCATCTATTATTACTAATATAATAAATACATTTCCAACTCCCCACTGTCGTCCAATATTACAATGTTAATGAGAGATATTTGTAGTGAAAATGTCACCGACCCGAATGCCCAATGTCTAACTACTCAAATTTATGGTGAGTTCCATGCCATTCCCACTCATTCCAAAGTGGGTCCGGGTTCCAGATATATGGATTTGGTGAAATGATAATCTTATGATGCCCAAAACACTGAAAACCCAAAATTTTAAGATAAATGTTTCAAGTTTAGTTCTCCATTTTTGTTTTTGAAGAACAATTCCTGCAACTTCGAACATGAATCGTTAATTTAATGGGAAACATGGATAATCCCCATAGTTCAAGGAGAAAAGATTCATGTTGGTTTCACCAGTTTTTTTTATAAAATTCATCATGTGGGAATCTCCCTTCATGTTAATGTGTGTGAGTGTGCATCTGTTCCCCCAGAGTCCTTGTTTCCAATGTTTGGTGGATTTCATCACATTAAATCGAGATCTATACTCTTTCATTGGAATAAAATAAAGGCATATCCATTTATCCTTCAATGGATTCCTCCTTTTAACTTGTCACATAGTTAACATCTCACATGTAGATTTAATTCATCTTATTGTAACACATTCTCAGTACCATATCTTTTTGGATGTCAGTTAGTTAAATTGCATTTTTTGGACATTCTAATGGGTCTTCACATTGAAGAAACATTCGTACAATAGAGTAGCCACTTTTGGAATCGATGCCATGTAAGGATCCTAGGAACATTGGTCACACATACTTATCCTCATAAGAGGGAATATCATGGAGTCATATTGGGTGTGTAACCAAAGTCATCCTGTATTGATCAGGAGGGTTCTAATGCCGAATTTGTATATCATCAAAGGATTTCACCTCATTTATCCCATGTTTCACTTGAGGTAGATAATAACATAGTCTAGTATCTTACAAGGATTTAGACATAGTCATCTAATGTTTATCATTAGGTGTGTATAAATGGGAACATGTTTATATTCTTTTGGAGACTGACTAGAACACCGAGTTGAGACAGATCATGGAACAAGTTCAATGTATAACAGAGACAGAAGGAGTTTCCTTAGGAGGGAATATTTCATTACCAGATCCTATAATCATATGAGGGTGAAATTTTGGGTTTTACCAGGTATATGGATCATAAATCTAGTGGATTCAGATTCCGGATCTGTGTCCCATAAATTGAATATGTCACATAATGAATGTTGATGGCTCAAAACACCCAACTGAGGAGGATATGGGAGTTGTGTCCAATAAAGTGAAGAATTCACATAATGAAGGATGATGGATCAGAACTCCCATTAGAGGCAGACCCTTGAGGTTTTTCCCATGAATAGGAGAGGTCACATTGTGAAGGAGGCCTGATCAAAACACTTTATGGAGGTGAAACCAAGAGGTGTTTCCCACAAAAGAAATTTTTCATGCCATGATGGTGAATCCCTATGGGGATCTCACCTAGGCTTACCACTAGATGGAATTATTCCTCATAGGTGCTTCCTACATACCCAATTTTGATGACAATGAACAAAACCCATGTATTTTTATGCTTCCATTTAAGGTATTATGATAGTATAAATTCATATTGTTTAAGAATATTTAGTAATTATTATTCCATTGTGAAGGGAGAATCAATGACGGATGGTGTGGGTATTTTGTGTGGATGGTTACTATCACTAGAGGATTGATCGTGGATTGATAGTGTGTGGATTATATATTGATCTTTACAATGGACCTGTATGATATGTGGTCTCCCATGTGAGTGGCGTGATATTACATGGGAGGTGACCATGAGGATATTAATATTGGTGTGAATAATTGTCATGGACCCCATTATGGAATCCTATGTATCATGGCATGTTAGTCTGAGTGAGTAACATAGCAAGGGGGGATTCTTTTACTAATAAATATTTCTATTAAAGTTAATGTCAAATTAAAAAACTCATAACAAAATAATTGATTAGTTAATCCAAATATCATATCAACTTAATATTTGTCCTTTTAAATGATTTCTAAAAGAGTGATTATGTCATAGTTAAAATAATGTTAAAATTATATTTATTTTCTAAAAAATATACTTGGACAAAAACAAATGTAAATACTAATTAAAATTAAAGATGAAAGTAATATATTTTTAATTATTAGAAACCTTATAGTATATGGTAATAAAATAAATCACAATAACACAGTTAAATAAACAATATAAATGGGCTAAAGATAAAACATAATCCCATCTACTTGGAAATAACCTACTACAAAAAATCTTATAATAATAATCAAAGAGATCCACCACCTGGATTTCATTAACAAAAAAACAAAAAGTTTTCTGGGATAAAACATTTATTCCATGGTCATATGTGGGAAGTATAATACTAATAGTAAATGAATGACTGATTCCAAAAACACTGTGGTAAAATAGTTATACAAGTAAAATAGAGAATAATAGTTATTCTCCAATTTTGGTGGAGGAGACAGTTTGGGTTTGGAAGCAAGAAAACAACACACAACTTAGAAGATAAATAGAAATAGAAATCATATGAATATGAATATAAATAGTGATTATATTTATATTTTGATTAAAATGTTTGAAATCCTAATATCAACTTTAGTGAAGAGTTTGAGTTCCATTCATGAATTTTGCCAATGAAAAAATATCATAGCCATTTGAAGGAATGGTCTAGTTTATCTCTGTTGATGTATTTATAAATATCTGTAATCGATGTTGTTTTCTGTGTTGACGATCTTTATAGTTGATGGACACAAAATCATGTAAAGGTAGACAAAATCAATGAAATAATTTTCCAAATACATGTTAATTAGTAATCATTATTTCAAAGAGATAGAGAGAGATTGACCTTATAAATAGTATCATCATTTGAACAATATCCATAATCCTCAAATGGGACTTGACAATGTATTTAATGACATAGTAAAATGATTAATGGATAATAATTTATCTTTGAATAGAAATATAAATTGGATCATTAACTTCTACATCTATAGAAAGAAATGGTATCACGGATCTAGTGACGACTAAGAATCTAAATGTACCTTATACTGACCGTACCTCAGGCTGGTGGTGACTCATAGTTTAGCAGTGAAAAAATGCTTGGTGGTAACAATATCTGGAGGCAACTCATCCTTTGCGGTATCCCATCCTTAGTGGTGACTCGATTAGTAGTGACAATCCCATAGTTGACTCCACTGAAATTACCATATCATTAATGGGGACTCAGCTAGTGGTGACAAGCTCGATGGTGACTATGTTAATAGTAGATCATACTTAATATCTCCTTTATGGTGGTGACTAACCTTAATACATAGCCATAATATCATAAAAATAGTGTTATTATATATAATTAATCATAAAACATGTAAATAATTAGTAATAAATTAATCCTAATTTGTGATTATAAAAGTAAGGATCTTCCAAACCCTATCATCATAAGGATGTGTGGAAATTCTACCCCTTATTGGCGATCACAAAACATGATGTTTTTATAATTCATTTACTCAATAATTAAGCATAAATAATCATAAATGAATTTATGTGACAATAATATTATTAACATTTCAGATAATATATGATTGATATAAAAAACTATAATGTCATTGAATATAAGAGGTAATGGCCATCATTTCTCCCCATTAATTATTAGAAAAACAATATAAAAATTTTAAATAAACTCATATAATTGATTAAAATAAAGAATAAATTTCATTGTATTAAATCTAAAAATATATTTGGTTCAATATCTAGAGATAAAATGTAAATACAATTCATCCCTATCAGAAACATTATCTAATCAGATCTACTGTTTGTGGTTGGTGGAGGCTCTATTGTCCCTTTCCCATTTTCCATCTTTTTCATTGAGATAATAAATTAGTTGTAGTGATAGTTGGCGTATTGGTTATGATGAAAGTTATTTTAGTTGATGTACGATGAGTCTCGTGGATATGAAATGCCCACAAGTGTTTGATTTCTTTAGCTGGTGATAGACTCATTTGCTAATAAAGTGGTGGAAGAAGACATTGTGATTGACTAATCACTACTAGTCTGTGTCTAATTGGTCATTTAGAAGGGTTGGAAAGAATAGTATCCACCGGGATGACTTCATTGTAAATAATAATTTTGTTCTGGAAATGATGATATTGTTTAATGAGGTTAATGAAATCAGTTATAATGTTACCAACCAATTCTCGAGCATTTATGGAATCCTATTTCTCTTTTATAAACCACTATAACACTAGTGTGATAACCTTCAGTTCAATAACCTATTCTATGAGGTCTCTTATGATGGGTGGTATTGTCATGTTCTCTACCAGATATTTGAAATGATAATCTAGATCCCAATTTGAATAAATCTTCAACAAATAATATTTCAGGTCCTTTTTATGATATCATTAACAATCCTCAGGTCAACGGAATATTCCCTTATCATCTTATAAACATGTTCTCTAGGTTGTTGAATCTATATTAGTTTCCCTTCATGGGTTGACACATCACCCAAAGAAGTACTAAGATCATCAATTATATTTCGTCAATGGAGTTATCTATCAATAGGCACTAGAGAAGGAGGATGTTTAGTATATCATGATGCATCAGTGGACATGCAGCTCAAACTATTAGAAAAATTATTCATCCTTTTTGAGATAGAATTTTTCACTTCCTCTAATAATTTTTTCAAAATTTACACTTCACGTGAAAATATTCTACTCTAAAAACATAATTCATGAATATAAAACTATCCCTTTGGTTTTTAATCATATATAGAAATATCATCCAAATATTGAGTTATATCTTCCTTCAAAATGAAAAAATGAGAATTATGGGAGTTTAATGAAACCTTAAAATCTAAAATCAAATTTTCTTCTAAGGATTCCAAAATAAGAAGTATCACTCCGTTGAAAATATTCTAAATCACTCTTTATAACATCATTAGATGGAATAGATATTTGAGAAGAAGGATTCATTATGTTATCATGTGGCACAATGGCCCTAGTTAGTCTGTCAGGTTTAATTATAGTAAAATTGTGTAACTCCATTAGTCAATAAATTTGATTCATAGGGGAACCTTCTCTTCTTATAGGTCATTCTTCATCATCTATATCACATTAATCAAGTCCAAGACTAAAAAACTACTATACTTATCACATTCATCAAATGTTCTTACATTAGATCTCATATAAAGATGAATAGATTGTTCTCTATGAATATGAGAAGATTCTTCAATTTCAAGAACAAAATGGGACTGAGCAACATGAACTAACATTGTGAGATTGGTTGGTTTTGTGTGATCAATAGGTTTGGGAGACATCGACCACACACCAGTAACTTCCATATAATTCGTAGAAATTTGTGGAATAACATAAATCTCCTCATCTCTAGATCTATCCTCATCCAAGATAGAACATGATACCATAAGTGATGAAAGGTGTGACAAAACCATCTATTAATCATTATCATTGTGAGTATCACCCTTTACATCAATATTATGATAATCTCCGTGATTTCCATCAATTCCTCCATCATGGTCATCTACATGAACAACTCCATTGCCACTATCATGATCATCTTCATGATCATATCCATTTACCCTACCATCATCATATCTATCTTATCTATTAATATCATCATCTTTATCTACTTCCTTATATGTAATTTAATCACTTACACTTCTATTTTAAATAATATTATTCTGTTATATAGATGATTTAGTGTTCTAGGTATTCAATTTTGCATATTCGGATATTTTGTTTCTTTATCCTAATCCTAATATAAAATTTATTCCCTAGTGGGTAGATAACTAGGTGGACTAGCGTATCCAAATGAATCATTTAGAGGAGATTTAGGAATATTTGGATCACTTTCCACATCATATGAGAAATAATATTCTTCTTCTACAGCAGGTTCATTATATTTTTTACATTTATAATGATTTGAATATTCAACTATTTCATTAGGCTCAACACTAGGATCCACTATATCCTTAGGTCTGGTTGTATAAAAAATGGGATTTAACTCATCATAAATTGTTTCATTGCCTCTCACCCAACACTTCTTCCATGGATTCCAATTTAATTTTTCACTTTTTCAAATTGTTTTTGATAATAAACCCAATGTATTTATCATCATATTTTACACATTCATTAAAAAATACCAAAGATTCCAATATGTTATATATAATCTTTGGATATATCATAGAATCATACCTTGATCATTTCATGAACATCTCATACATTTGAATCATCATAAATATAAAAATATTAATTTTATAACCTATTTTAATCACTAGGAGGAATTAAACATATAGATTTATCATGGTCTTGAAATCTAATTTTCTAGGAAACAATAAATTCATTTAATACATAAATAATAGCTTTGAATCATCAATAATTTCAGCATATTTAGGTTTTTTCTATGAACCGTCTTCTATTAAATGTAGGATAACATCTTCAAAATTGAACATCCCACTATCATTTATAATGATTACTTAAAAATCCTCAAATATTATTTTATGATGTACCTATTTTAATTTATCACATAATTTTGAAGTTAAGGAAGACACTTATTTATAAATTATACTATTCATAACATCCACATTATCTCCAAACAAAAATCATAATTCTAACACAATTTGTAAACCACCATTGGGTAATAAACATGATAATTCATTCCAATCAAATTCATCCATTTATGATCATCTATAACATTCAGAAAATGTTCATTTCTTAATGGAACCATTTCTCATCTATTTCCTTTTCAATTTTAATAAATAGATTCTATATATGTTGGTTTCTCGAAACAATGATTGAACTGATTGCAAATCAATTTCACTTATTGGTTTTCCTTGCCACATTGTGAGTAGATTTATTTAGTATCTTCACACATTCGAAATTGATTGATTTTGGTTTTTAGGTGGAACAAGAGAGGAAGGAAGAAAAATAATTTTTAGACGAAGAGAATGATTCTGGAGTGAATCGGATTGAATTTTAGGGTAATTGATTAGAATTATTCCATGAGGTATATCATGTAGGGATAAATAAATAATATTAAACAGTAAAATAATTTTATCAAAAAGAAAAAGATATGGTAATTGTAACATAGTAAAGGAATATTAAAAGTGACTCGTTCACAAAGGTGAAATTTTCACTATGCTGACTTTTTCACTATACTGGCTCATCAATGGTGCCTCATAAACAGTGACATATCAATAATGAAATATCAATAGTGAATCATTTGTAGTGAATAATTGATGTTGATTCATAACAAAAGACTCAACAATGGTGACTTTTTAACCAAAACATACCATAACTAATTCATATTTCATATAGTTCAATCTTTCTGAATTAAATAGTTTTGTAAGGATGTCTTCAAGCAGATGTTTAGTTCCAATAAATTCTAAATTTATATCACCTTTTTGAAAATTATCTATAAAAAAAGTGATGTCTCACAACAATTATTATTATTCTATAAAATGATACTGGATTCAAATAAATTATTATATCACTTGGGTTATCAAAATTTATAGGGATATGACTCAATTTGCATCCAATGTCTAGTAAAGTATGTTTCATCTACTTAGTTTTTGAACATTAACTTCCTGTAGTTATGTATTCAACTTCAGATGTGGACATTGCAAAATAATATTGTTTCTTATAGCACCTTGTTACTAGAGATTTTCCAAAAAAGAAGAAATGACCCAATGATTATTCTTCTATTTAACTAACATCCACTAGAATTAGCATCTGTGTTACTAAATCAAAATACATTCCTCTTGGATAGAACAATCCTAATTTGGTTTTATATTTGAGTTATTTCATTTTTTAAACTAATAAGTGTAACTCTAATGGATTTTCATTAATGAGAGCACACATACACACAATAAACATATTGTTCGAACAAATAGTATTTAAGTATAATAGACATCCAATCAAAACTATGTAACTAGTTTAATCTAATTATTTCCTAGATTCATCAAAATCTAGTTTACTGGTGTTCCTCTTGAGATTATCACTAGATTTAGTATTGTCTAATAATAAACATGGACTTATTTTTATTTACTAATATTTAAAATGATTCCTTATATATTTTTAAAAATATGAAATACAATATATAATTTGAGTTCACCCATTTACCTCATTTCAAAATAATTATTCATTTTTCTAGAAAAATCAGTTCATAGGGAATCATTAGTACATCCAAATATAATACCGTATACATATATTAATAATATTAATACATATTTTTAATTTTTTTTATAAAATGAGTTTGATCTACTTTAACTTTAGAAAATATTTTTTTTATAAGAAATTAGGTACTATCATGTAAAGCTCTGTAAGCCAATATAAAACCATATAATTCTTTTTATAGTTTAAAACCTGATTTGGAAAATGGTTATTTTGAATTACATGGGGTTTTTCAATAAAAACAACCTCAATGTTAAACCCATTTAAAAATTAACATTTAACATCCATTTTCTATATTCTTAATCCCATATATGCTATACAGAAAATCCATATCCTATTGGCCTTAGGTTTGGCTACAGGTATGTAAGTTTATTTATATTCAATACCTTATTCTTGATTATACCCCTTAGGAAACTAATATAAACTTGTTTATTACAATAGTTATTGACTCATAAACCTTGTCTCTAAGAACCCACATATTTACAACAGTTGGAGTGTCCATAGGTGTATCGACATATTCCAAAACACTATATATTTAAAATTTATTATGTTCTTCTTGTATAATTGTTAACCACAATTCTTCATTGGTAGAATAATTGGTTTTCATTTGATAAATATATGACAACAAATTTTGGTGTTTAATTTGATTCCAATGAGAAGTTGTTGTTTTCATAAATATATCTAGGTCTCCTTCAAAAACATCTAAGGGATGATATATATGTATCCTAATAGATATTTAAAAAGAGGGGATGGTTATATCAATATCTTCTTCAGGTTTAGGTTCTGTAAGTTGAATTGATGAATTTTATTCTTATTTAATAGAACCTTCATATGGTTCTAAATTAATATATCGATCCACCTGGTTTTCTACGATATATGTATGTCCACTAGGATCAGTTTCATGAAATTTAATTTGAATAGATTCATATATTTTTTTGCTTCATTAACTAAACACAATATTATATTTACAAGAAGTTTAATAACCTCCAAAAATTTCTTCAACACTCTTGTAAAAAAAATTCTAAATTATCCTTTGAATTCTGGATAATGACTTTTCAACCAAAAACTATAAATTTTTTAACCTTTTACATTCTATTACTCTATAACTCATAAGGGGTTATATTTATGATATTTATAATTAAAAGACGGTTTATTGTATAACATGTTTTGTTAATATACTTTACCCTAAATTTTAAATTAAGGTTATCTTCATTTACCATATTCTAGGATATCTCATGAAGATTCATATTCTTATTTCTACAAAACCATTTTTTTGTGGTTTCCTATAAGAAAAATTTTATATTTATAAATATTTTCAGAAAAAAATAGATTCATAGTCTTGTTTATCAAATTCATGACCATGATCACTTCTTATGGTTTTAATCCTAAGTCCATGTAGATTTTCTATATATTCGGTATATTTAAAAATTTAAGAACAACCTTTAATTTTTTATCTAAAAACAATTCCCAAGTGCACCTAGAAAAGACATCTACAAGAATATACAAAAATTATTTCCATTTAAACTAGAATCCCTGGATGTTTTGAAAAGGTAAATACGAAATAACTCTAGAGGATGATATGTTAAAACTACTTTCTAATATTTCAAATAAATATTTTGATGTTTTCCTTTTAAACATACATCACACACATTATCATTTTAGAATTCAATATTTGGTAGAACATTAACTAACAATTTTATAGTTATATATCTAAGTGAATGAATGTTTCAATGGCCCATTATTCTATTCCAATGCCATAATTCTTTTTTAATTTCACATAAGATGGAAATATTTTATAAAATAAATAATTTACAACAATATAATAAATTTGGTAATTTCAATAATATGTAAATATAAAATAATTTTTATCATGAAAAACATGACTAGAATTTTTTTCAAATTTTATATAATTTTATTTCATAACATAGAGATACTAAAGTGATTATTTTAAAATCTTCTACATAAATATCTATAAATTAATACATACTTAGAATTATCTCTTTCTCTACGGATGATGATTTTCCCATTATAATGGTCACCAAAAGTGACATTACCACAATCAAGATTGATCAAATTATCTATGCATGAATACTCACCAGACATATATCCAGAACATCCACTATCCAGATACCATAGGATTTTTGAGGATATTTTCAAATTAGTTTCCTATCAAAAAAAATTTATACAAAAAATGGCTTTTCTAACAAAATATTTTTTAGTCGTGTTATGTTATTGATATGAGACTCTGTCACAAAAAATTATTTGATGTGTATTCTATTCATAGAATGTAAACTTATAAAAATAAAAATATTATCAGTTATAGTTCAGTAAACACTGGTATCATATTAATTTCTAGAACAGGTTGTATACATGAATCTAGTTTTTACAACTTTTCTCTACACAGTTTGATACCCTATGCTAGTTATATACATTTAATATGTTGTCCATAAGATCATAATAATTAATATTTTCTTACTAATTGTAAACCATTCAAAATCATTCTATAATTAAACATTTGATAGTTTTAGATCATTTTTCTCATTAAAAAGATGGTATTTCTTATCATTTTCATCTATAAGGTAAACATTAGTATTTTCAAAAAAGGCATCATTTTTTTAAGTAACTATAATATATCTTTCAGTTCATGGAATTTTTCTTCCATCATGTAACAGTTTTCATATAGATATACATTGGCCATTATTTCCTCAATTTCAATATTATGTTTATTATTAGAATGACTTTTAATACTTATTGGTGAATATAGTAGAATATTTTGTTCCATCGATGTAATGGATATAAATAACATAATTTCTCTATGAGACTTATCTCATTTTTCGGTGTCTAAATCACTGGAGATATATTCAGAGGAACTCTATGATTATTTCCTGGAATTCATGATTCTTTTATCCTTGACTTCGTATTTATTTTTATATTAAAATATTTAGTAGTTTCATTAAAAATTTCATTTCTATTTATATTACTCTAAGATGATATCCTTTTAAATATCATCCTTTTACTAATCCTTTTTCAATATTCCTTGGTTGTTAAAATATCATCTGAATTTTGATTTCCTGAAGATGTTTTTTCCCTAAATAATTTTTTAAATATTTTGGTTTTGTGATCCTTCTCATCATCACTATCATCTTGAGATTCATCGTTACGGGAATTTTTAGCCTGTAAATTTCATTTTTATTTGTAGGTAGTAGTCTTAAAGTCTACAAATTTTCATTAGCTTCATATTCATTGATGTACTTGTTGACTTTAATCTCTTCTATATACTTCATCAGTTTTCCTATCAATTCCTTTACAATTATGATACTCAATTCGCATGATTCTCTAATTCACACATATGATCTTATATATATATTTGTTATAAATGTGATTATTATCATCACCTGATTTTTGTTTCTCACTTGTTTCCTGATTAAATTCATGGGATTAACTATTTAATTGAACATGAGATATATGTCAGAACTAGGATCATCTAATTTTATTTTAAAATTATCATATTTCATTTTATATGTATTTAGTTTGATTTCCTAAGCATTCTAATTTCATCCATGAAAGGTAGATGTGGTATCACATATTCCAAAATATTATTTTCAAGTAGATATTATAACATCCCCGACCCGGATGCCACTAAACCAGTGCTTCAAGATGGGTAGTTACATAACCCTATGAGCACCTCCTCGTACGCCAAAGGCTGCCGACTAGCAGTGGGGGTCTATGTGGTCAAGTGGAGAGACTATTTCCCCATTTTATCGGAGTAAGCCACAAAAGAAATAAACCAATAGCGGAAACAATAATCCATAAACAAGGAACATGTATAACAACCATTTCTGACAATAAAATATGCCATCTCATACTAAATGTGAAAAAGTGAACAAAATCATAGAATAAGGACAACAGACAAAATCCTCAAAATGGTCTCGACTCCAAGTATGGAGCCTCCACCATGTGCTACCCATGTACACTCAACTATCAAGAAAGGGCCCTTGCCCTTCTCCTGACCAGCAAACATGAAGTCTTCTCAGGTACCGAATGGCGGCCCAAGCAGGGTGTGAGTAAAACTGAGTAGGCCACCACCAACGATGTCTACAAAATATCCAGTATAAACAGGTAGTTCACCCAAAAGGAATATGAATTATAATTTCCATGTAATTATTTAAGTTTCCATTAACTAGTTCAGATCCAAATCCATTGCCACTTCTATTACCAATCATTTCACACCAATTATCATCACTTATAATTTCCTCACATTTCCATGGGTTAATCAAATACATTATGTTACATGGGTCTATGTCCAACAATCACATGCAAGAGGGTAAACACATCGTTATCCTATATCAGTTGGACTAACCCCCTCATAGTAACCATATTCTCACCATGATGCGTCAGTCAAGGTGGATGAAACCATATCCTCACTTCGAAGCCTCAGTCCGGGTGGATGCAGCTATTAGCAGAATAGATCATCAGTCCTCATTCCTAACCTGTGCAATTAGGGTGGTGTTTAGAGCATCCGTCTTCACTCGACCCATGGGCATAGATCCTCAATTCATACCCCACTCTACCAAGACATGTGCACATGCTTATATATATATATATATGTGTGTGTGTGTAACCATCAACCATCCAAACCATTTCCCTTCAAAAACATTATTCACAGCAACCCACATGGGGGTCCACATCATGCATTAACACATTAACACATTATCATTTCGTATAATTTAACCATTCACCCAATTCCCATGTTTTATTCCTATCTCACTAAGAATTCAACAATAAACCCATAACCTATCCCATTATGGCCTTTAATCAAGTTACACATTAACCCATTTAACCCGTGCATCATTTCCATGGATCAACCATTCAACCCATTCCAAATAACCTTTATGTTTTTGACAAGTCTAGGTGCATCACCTAACTTTTATTCCACGTTCAACGAATCTTGCCAACATATTCATCAAGGGCTCTACCATTTATTACAAAAAGGTCACTTGTTTAATAACAACCCCTAAGTCCGGGAAATCCGGTGTATCCCATGGATGGCCCTAAATTAGGTCACGTCAATCCCAACACATCCCACGGGGATCATGAGGGTTCCCATTTTCCATTTCAAACACCATTATTACCAAACATTCCATGTTTATCCAAAACATAACAAAGGGGAAACAAGAACACAACTAAACATGCACAAACACCCAAATAACCATGGGATATAACATATAGACCACCTACCACAAAACCACTGTTGAACGCACTATCAATAGAGTCCTTAGACCTCGATCCGACCATCCTTTGAAGCTTAAACCGAGAACTCACCCAAAAGATAGGGTTTTAGAACTTCGGAACAAGAGGGAGAGAAGATACAAACCCTAAACCAAAAATAGAATCAAGGATGGGATTAGCCTTACCCGGAGATTCGATTTTCATCCAACGGAGCACTAAATGAAAAATAATCGAAGGAGAACTACCCTTGGGAATCTTGGTCAGCCAAGTTCTTCACTTGGGTTGAGATGGGATGAATGGAGTAAAATCCCAAGTAGGGGTTTAAAATCCTGTAGTGGAAAACTTTTATTTTTTCCCAACATTATGAGGCCACACGGTTTAGCCGCACATTTTGACAAATCGTGAGCAAACTATGTGCATGCTACTACCTGGATGATAAGGGTTTCACTATTTACCTGGGCAGGCCGCAAGGTTTTCCCTGGTCGTGCACATGTCGTGCACCCTAGCCTGTCTTGCCCTGTTTTCCGTTATTTCGTGCCCCGAGCCCCTAAAACCCCCCCAAGGCCTCTCATACTTTCGGAAGTCATCCCTTGAATCCCAAAACAAGGGATTCAACAAAAACATAATGAAAACATACCCTTCCAAAAACTGGGATCTTAAAACCTCCCCAACTTATAATGGCTCATCCTCGAGCCGAGTTCCTAAGCCTCATTACTCCACCGAAGAGACGAGTTCTGGCCACTGAGCCCACATATCTGATTCTCGCTCCCATGTTTCTTCCTAAACATTCCCATGCTGCTATAGTACTCGCACTAATGGCACAACCTTTCCCGGAAGGATATTTTCACTACGATCCACCACATGAACTGGATGCTCCTCAAAGGACGCATCAGCCTCAAGCACCACATCCTCAACATCAACCACGTGAGATGGGTCAGGGGGATACCTTCGAAGTTGCGACGCATGAAACACATCATGCATCCCACCATACCAATGTGGAAGATAAAATCAGTAATCCACTAGTTCGATCCTCACCACAATCTCAAAAGGTCCCACATACCTGGGTTCCAACTTACCCTGCTTTCGAATCCAACGGTGACCCAACCTTGGTGACACACGAAGGAACACATTATCACCCACGACAAACTCAGGAGGTCTATGCCTCCGATCTGCATACGACTTCTGTCTTCTCTGAGCTGTAGCCATCTTCTTCCTGATCAACATAACTCTCTCTGAATTCTCTTGCACGAGACTTGGCCCCAACAACTCAAATTCACTAGCCTCTAGCCAACACAACATGGATCTACATGGCCTCCCGTATAGTGCCTCAAATGGTTCCATCAGAACCTAGCTTGAAAATTTTTGTTCTAGACAAAATAAACTAATGATAGTTTCCAATCCCAAGAACCAGAAAAGTCAATGACACAAGCTCTTAACATGTCTTCCATAACTTGGATCGTACGCTTTGACTGCCCGTCCGTCTGTGGGTGGAAAGTCGTACTCAAAAATACCTATGTACCAAGAACCTTCTGCAACCCATGACAGAAACGCAACATGAAATTTTGATCTTAGTCTTAATATATGGTATGTGGAACACCATGCAAATGCACTATCTCCTGAACATACAACTCACCCAACTGGTCGACTGTAAAGGTCTCCTGAATCGGTAAAAATTGAGTCAATTTCGTTAACCAATCCCTAACCACCCAGATTGCATCATTCTTCCGTGGTGTCCATAGAAGACCCACGACAAAATCCATTGTTACATCATCCCACTTGCATTCCTGAATGGGAAATGGATGTAACAAACCACATTGGTGTTGATTCTTTACCTTCACCTACTAATAGTTAAGGCACCGTTCCACAAAGCCCGAAACTTCCTTCTTCATTACAGTCCACCAAAACTACCTTCGGAGATCACAGAACATCATGGCCAACCAATATACAGTGCCCAATTTGATGGATGGAATTCACGAATCAACTTTTCCCGCACACACTTTGGCACAACCACACGATCATGAACACGAACAACACCTTCTGCGTCGATGGGCCAACCAGAAGGAAGCTCTCCACCATTAAGCTTTTCCTTTATGATCAAACACTCAAGATCATCATGCTGACCATCATTAACTCAACTCAAAAGCATAGACTCCATCGTTAAAGAAGCAAGAGTTACCTGACCATTCTCCTCCTGCACCTCTAGGTACATCTCTGCAAACAAATCCATCACCTTCCAATCGGTGCTGGACTCCTCAACCACCTAATTCTGAACCTTCCTGCTCAGATCATAGGCAACACTTTTTCCCTTTCCCGGAGTGCACTCCTACTCAATGTCAATAGACTGGAGATATTCAACCCATCTTCACTGCTGAAGATTCAGGTCCCGCTGTGAGAAGATGTACTTTAAACACATATGGTCAGTAATCATAGTTAATCGTTTTCCCAGCAGATAGTGCCTCCAGCACGTCAAGGTGTACACCACTATATCCAACTCAAGGTCATGAGTTGGATAGTTCCGCTCATGGGGTTTCAACTGTCTTGACCCATAAGCCACAACCTGCTCGTCCTTCATCAACACAACCCCAAGTCCGACATCAGACGCATCACAAAACACGACGTACTTCTTATCCGGCTGAGGTAAGATCAAGATAGGTGTGGTCGTCAACCGCTTCCTCAACTCTTGGAAGGAATTCTCGCAAGCCTCAGACCACTCAAACCTAATTCTGTTCTTTGTCAAGCCCGAGAGTGGTGCTGCCAATCGAGTGAAATCCTGAATGAACCATCGGTAATACCCGGACAAACCTAGAAAACTCCAAACATCAGAAACACTCTTGGGATGCTCCCAGGATACAACTGCCTGCAATTTCTCTGGATCCACTATCACACCTACCTCCAAGATGATGTGACCTAGAAAATGCACCTCACCTATCCAGAATTGAAACTTTTAGCATGGTGTATATCCTATGCTCTCTTAGCGTACCCAAGACAATATCAAGATGTTGGGCATGATCATCATGATTTTTTGAGTACACTAAGATATATTCAAGAAAAACAATCACAAACTGATCTACATTGGGATAAAATATTCAGTTCATCAAATCCATAAACACCGCCTATTCATTGGTCAAGCCGAAAGGCATTACCACACAATAAAACAACCCGTACTGACTCTAGAATGTTTTCCATGGTATGTCAGAAGACCTCACCATCAACTGGTGATAACCCGACCTCAGATCAATCTTAGAAAACACTGATGCACACTTCAAATGATCAAACAGTTCATCAATTCTAGGAATGGGGTACTGATTTTTCACTATCATCTAATTCAACACTTGATAGTCAACACACTGCCTCAACGACCCATTTTCCTTATTTGAAAAAAGCACAGAGATCCCCATGAGACGTACTAGGATGGATAAACCCCTTACACTCCAACTCCTCAAGATGAACATTCAGTTCCTAGAGTTCTTCTGTTGCCATTCGGTATGGTGGAATGTTAACAGGCACCACTCCCGGCAGCAGCTCGATCGTAAGCTCGACATCCCTCTCGGGTTGTAACCCCAAGAATTCCTCAAGAAACACATCCTAAAACCGATCCACCACAAGAGGAAAATTATATTGTTCCCCTACCTCATCATCATCAATCATGAGACATGCCACTTGAGCCATGAGTCCACTCATCTGTTGACAAAACAGCCCTGCACGCCCTGCTCGAATATCACATTCTCCACGGTAGACATAAAGGTCAACCCTCAAGTGACCAGAATGATACTCTGTGATGATAACAGTTTATATGTGCCTGATACAACACCAACCAATCCATTCCCAAGAATAGTTCAGAACCTGATATCTCAAGAACGAACATGTCCCACAGAAACTGATACCCACCAAATTCGAAGGAACATCCCTTACATTGCTTGATATCCTCAACCCGCACCCCCAAAGGGGTGTCAATTAACATAACTCCACACACCATATCCACAGGTAAACCCTGTGATACAACAAATTGATAAAAGTTAAAAGATTTTGTGTCACATGTGTCAAACAACGCACTAGAAAATGTAGAATCTAAATGGATCGTAACTCGAATAGTCGATGGTCCAGCCTCGCCATCACTAGGTGCAAACTGAACTACCTAAAGTTGAATTTCCCCTCTACCCTGGGCTCCAGCCTGAACACCAGGTGCCACACTGCCCTGCGGGAGTGAGCGATCTTGCCATGGAGTTCCACGTCCACCGCCCCTGCCAGTATGGCCTGTGGAGCTCCAACTGCCTGCCTGATACAGGGCAACTGATCCCTTTCTCGTATTTGGTATCTACTTTTCCTCATTATGCTCACATTTGTGTGAAGGGTTCCTGCAGAACCTCTACACATGCCACATTCTGCTACATGAATGGCACTCAACTAGAGGTCAAGGACACTGATCACACATATGCCCTGGCCTGCCGCACTGATAAAAAAACACATGGTTCCCATTCTGAGAGGTTGGCCCCCTCTTCTAACCACCTTTCTGGAATCTTTATAAATGGTACTTCTGACCATCGGAAGATGCCCCACTTGTCTGCACATCTGGCACGACAAGCCCACCACCTGAAGCTCCCTTCAGGTTCCCTTCAAAAATGAGTGCCTAATCCATCACCTCTGCAAACATCTTCAAGCTGATGATATTAACTTGAGACCAGATCTCATGTCTCAAACCATCCTAGAAATGCCTTGCTATCACTGCCTCATCCCCGGTTAACACTGGGATGAAGCATCGAAAATAAGGGAAGCGACTAGCATAGTACATCACCTATATCGATCCCTAAGTTAGGCTCACAAACTCTGTATCCCGCTCTTTCCTCAATGTATCTGGGTAAACATGCTCTAGAAAATTCTCCTGGAAAACGTTCCATGACATCCCCTCATCCTACTCAGTCTGAGCCGGAATGTCCCACCAACGCCTTTCATGTCCCTATAACATATAAACAGCCATCATTACTCGCTTTTCAACATGGGTCTCTAGATGATCCAATATCGATTGGATAGAATCTAACTAGAACTTCGCTTACTCTGGCCCACCCTCTCCGGTAATGGTCGGAGGGTGTTGTAGCTGGAATTCCCTGGTCAGTTCAAACATACTCGGTGCAACCCACCCTGTGTCCTGATCCATCATCTGCATAAGTCGAGCCAAGTTCTCTCGGATCTGGTCATCTCTACCTTCATTGATCACCAAATTTTTGTGCTATTCTGCCGGAGGAGTGTTCTCAGTAACATCCTCTTATTGACCAACTGGAAATCGACATAGTGGTGGCATATCTCTACATTTCCCAACACGAGATTTAGCACGAATACCTTAACACATTCATGACATCCTCAAAAATCTCTTTACTAGCTACAACAACCCATTTTCATATGCTAATTTAACAACATTATCACCTCAAATTCATCTTCCCGACCATCCCCACTGCGGGCTATGGTCCACATGGGGTAAACAACCATACACAACCACCGAACACACACAACATTTTACAAAACATTTTCCACATTGTTTCGATCCCTTATGATTATTTAAACATCATTTACCCACTTGTTTTATTTCATTATTCTCATTATTTCTTGGATTCATGAAATGAATGATGCACCCTACCTTCTTGCCTCACACACTCATCCCATGCGTGTGCCTAACATGATGCTTGCCACCTATCTCCCATAGGTACCCACAATGATGCAAGAATGAAAATCCTCGGGCCGTTAAGCCCACGAGCCATATATCAAAAAATAGTCACATCAAACCACATGTGCATCACCCAACGGTAAAATATCATCAACTGTAACAACCCACAACCAAGAACAACATTTCCTAACCAGGGTGACTTGGGTTTTCCCCTATACATGGGTTAGCTACTCCCATGAACTAGCTCATTACAAGGGCCCGACACATCTTAACCCTTGGCAACCTATTCGAAATAAAAAGTCCTTAGAGAATAAGAAGAATGACCTCCTCTAATACCACTTTGTAACTTCCCCAACCTGAAATCCACTAAATGGTTTCTTCGAGCTGGATACTTACATAACCTTAAGCACGCCTCCCCATACGCCAAAGGCTTCCGACTAGTAGCGGAGGTCTATGTGGTCAAGTGGGGAGAATATACCCCCTTTTAATCAGAGTAAGCCACAACATAAATAAACCAATAGCGGAAAAAATAATCAATAAAAAAGGAACATGTATAACAACCATTTCTAATAATAAAATATGCCATGTCATACAACAAGTGAAAAAGTGAACAAAATCCTAGAATAAGGACAACAGAAAAAATCCCCAAAATGGTCCCAACACCAAGTCTGGATCCTCCATAAAGTGTTAACCATGTCCAATAAACTATCTAGCAAGGACCATTTCCCTTCTCCTGACCTACAAACATGATGTCTGATCGGGTACACAATGGTGGCCCGAGTAGGGTTTGATTACAACTCCTTAGGCTACCACCAATGGTGTCTACAAAATATCATGTATAAACAGTTAGTTCATGCAAAAGGAATACGAATGATAATTTCCAAGTAATTATTTAAGGTGTTATTAAACAGTTCAGAGCCAAATCCATTGCCACTTCCATTACAATTCATTTCAAAATAATTATCATCACTTACCATTTCATCACATTTCCATGGGTTAATCACATACATTATTGTACATGGGTCTAAGGCCAACAATTAACTGCAAGGGGGTAAACACATCGTTATCATATCTCACTAGGACTAACCCCCTAATTGTAACCATATTCTCACCCCGAAGCATCAGTCTGGGTGGATGCAACCATATCCTGACCTCAAAGATTCAGTCTGGGTTGATGCAACCATTAGGAGAATAGATCATCATTCCTCATTCTGAACCCATGCATTTAGGGTGGAGTTTAGAGCATCCATCTTCGCTCGACCTATGGGTGTAGATCCTCAAGTCATACCCCACTCTACCAAGCCATGCGCACATGCTTATATATATATATGTAACCATCAACCATCCAAACCATTTCCATTCAGTAAACACTATTCACAGTAACCCACTTGAGTGACCACATTATGCCTTAACCCATTAACACATTATCATTTCACATCATTTAATCACTCACACAATTCAAATGTGTTATTCCTATCTCACTATTCATTCATCATTAAACCCATAACCTTTCCTGTTATGTTCCTTAAATAGGTTACACATTAACCCATTTACCCATGCATCATTTCCAAGGATCAACCATTCAACCCATTCCAAATAACCTTTATGTTATTCCCAAGTATAGGTGCATCACCTAAATTCTATTCCAAGTTTAACCAATCATGCCAACATATTCATCAAGGGCTCTACCATTTATTACGATAAGGTCACTTGTTTAATAACAATCCCTATGGTCTGAAAATCCAGCACATCCCATGGATGGCCCAAAATTAGGTCATGTCAATCCCAACACATCCCATGGGGATCGTGAGGGTTCCCATTTTCCATTTCAAAGACCCTTATTAGCAAACACACCATGGTTATTCAAAACATAACCAAGGGGAATTAGGAACACAACTAAACATGCACAAATACCCAAAAAACCATGGGATATAACTTGTAGACCACCTACCTCGAAACTGCGGTTGAACGCACTCTCAATCGAGTCCTTAGACATCGATCCGACCAACATTTGGAGCTTAAACCTAGAACTAACATAAAACATATGGTTTTAGAGCATCAGAACAAGAGGGAGATAAGATACAAACCCTAAACCAAAAACATTAGCAAGGATGGGATTAGCCTGACCAGGAGCTTCGATTTGCATCCAACGGCACTCAAAATGGCCAATAATTGAAGGAGACCCACACTTTGGAAGCTTGGGTTGGACAAGATCGTCACTAGGGTTCAGAGGGGGAGGAATGGAGGAAAATCCCGAGTTCGGGTTTACAAGATGAGAGTGAAAAACTTGTAATTTTTTCCAACATTAAGAGGCTGCAAGGTTTTGCCGCACGATTTGACAAACCGTGCACAAACCATGTGCATGCTACTGCCCAGAGGAGAAGGGTTTCACAGTTTACAAGGGAAGGCCACATGGTTTGGCCTGGCCATGCACATGCCTTGTGCCCTGGCATGTCTTGCCTAGTTTTCCTTTCTTCTGTGCCCCAAGCCCCTGAAGAACCCCAAGTCCTGTCATATGTTCAGAAGACATCCCTTGAAACCCACAACAAGGGATTCAACCAAAACATAATGAAAACATAACCTTCCAAAAACGGGGATCTTACAGATATTCTATTAAATTTATCATCACAAAAGGCACAAAATAAATAATTCATAGCATTATAGTTTTTATTGTAGGTAGTTTTTGAATCATCACTCTAAGTAACTCTAGAGGTTTTTAGTTTTTCATCATGATCTTCAATTATAGTTTAAATTTCAAAACCCATACTTTCTAAATTCTATTTTATTTTAATTTTATATTGAGAATAATTTTCATCATAAAAATAAGGTGGTATGTGGGTAGTAGATTATTCTTTTATATTATCCATAATGAAGTAAAATTTATAATTGACATAAATTTGAGATATTTAGTATACAACTAAAATCACAGTTCATAGATAATTCAAAAACCTATGATACCAAATTTTCATTAGAGTGAGTATATTAAGAGTGAGTGAATTGATTTCCCAATAATGTTTTTTAAAAATTAATGTTAAATTAAAAAACCTTTAATAAAATATATGATCAATTAATAAAAATAGTAAATCGATATAAGATCGTTCCTTTTAAAATATTTCTAAAAGTGTTATTATGTATTAGTTAAAATAATGTTAAAATTTTCTTATTATTTAAAATAACTAAGATAAAAAAACAAATATTAAAAACTATTTGACATTAACTACGATGTAATAGTTTTGATTAATGATTAAATAAAATCTAGGTTTTGGTAACAAAACAAAATACAATAACATAGTGGAATAAACATGAGGTTCGATTAGAATATTAGACATAATCTCACCCACATGGTAATCACTATATTCTATTAAGATTATAATAATAAAAAAATATAACCAAATCACAAATCTAGTAAATATAAATTAGAAAAAAATTAGTTTAAAAATCTTCTACCACATTTATATATGGGAGGTAAAATAGTATTTTCCACACAACGACCTCTTAAAAAACATTATTGGAAGGAATATATAAAATTGGAAGAGATGAAAACAAGTATTATCTAATTTTGGTATGGTATATAGTGTATGTTTGAAAACAAAGTCACAATACACTACTTAGAATATAAATTGAAATAGAAATAAAAATAATATGAATAGAAATAGTGATTCTCAGTCTAGACTTCTCAGAATGTTCTAAATCCCCTGATCATCTTTAGAGCGGCGTTCGAGTTTCCATCATTAATGTTTTAGAAAAGTAAATATCATAAAAATTTGAATGAATTTTTCACTTGATATCTTTTTATTTATTATCCAGTATCTATAATAGATTTTGTGCATATGTATTGATGGACTTCACGTCATATGAATCAGTAATATTGTACAGTTAGAGAAATACAATTTCATAATTTTTCATAGAATTATTTTTCAGTATTAATTATTATTTAGAGAGAGAGATGGTCCTTATACATAGCATCATTGGTTAAACACAATCCAGAATTATATTATTGGATTTGATAGTGTATTTAATGATATGGTAAAATGATTAAAGGCTAATCATTTATCATTGAATATAAATAGTCATTGGATAATTAACATCAATAACCATGAAAAAAATAGTTGTATTAAGTTGGCGGTGACTATGCATATTATGATATCTCGGACTGATGGTATACTAGGATGGCAGTGACTCAGTGTTCCGCGATGACTCATTGTTTAGTGGAAACAATCCTTGTTGATAACTCATCCTTAGTGGTAGCTCATTTTTATCAAATTTATGTCTAACGGTGACAATCCTGGCAGTGAGTCAGATGATGGCAGCTCATCCTTTGAAAGAGCTCCTAGAAGGTAGTGAATCACCTCAATAATTAGCTGAAATATCATAAAAACTATCTTATCATATAATATTCAATCATACAACATATAAATTTTTAGTACTAAAAGAATAATGAATTTTTTATAATTAAAATAAGGAAATTCCAAACACTATCTTCATAAAGTGGTTCCATCAAGGTTAACTGGGAATCAAAACCTGTATAGATGAGAATAGGATGGGTCTTATTTCTATTGATGAGGAAAATTATAGTGAACCATATGGTTGGGGCTTATTTTTAGGAGTATCAAATTGAGGATTAGTTCGGTTTTTTGGAGAACACACTATGTAGGATACCCATTGTAGGATATGTGGTAGATTTCATTGTCACTAATAACCTCTATGACCATGTGATCTATGATCTATCATAGAAACTAGAGGATGTAGTCGACTTGAAACTTATGTCCTAAACGAGGTTCCAATGATAGATTGTGTGTACCTTGGACAAAAAATATTTTAGGGGATGATTTCATTAAATGTTGTGAGTATCTCATTAATTGTGAGGAGGGTCTCATTCCTTATGAGGGTAGGTTGTGTAAAGATCATACCATTACACTCACACATGAAGAATCCTGTTATTATTACTAAGGGTAATACTACAGATTAATGTCATGTGTTGAGGAAGTTGGTTCAAGGTAGATATAATTTATTCATCTTAGAAATGGATACTCACACGTCACCCCTTAGGCTTACATAATTGATGCTCATGCACCTTTAGGAAGAGTATGGCTTTAAATGTGGGGAGTAATTATCAATAATAAGGTTCACATTATCAATCCTATGTTGAGAATCTAGATGAATTAGATTACATATGATAAGAAGAAAAATGTATGGAATCGAATGCACTAGTGTCATAGGGGAAATATCATTAGGGGCCATAAAATTAATGGATTCATTTTTGTATGGTTTTTTCCAAGAGGTGTGTGCCAGTTTTTTGTTTTTTGTGAAATTTTTGCACAAACATTGTTCTTTGACGGATGAGAAATACATAGATCTTCAATGAAGAAGTGTGAACATGATTGGAGGTTTTAGTGAAAGGAAAAGGATGTGTGCAAGAAGATACATTTTACACACCTGATATGTTTTGAAAAGGTTTTGTAAATGATTACACAAAAATGGTCCAAATCATTGGTGGGCTTGTAGGGAACCCATCTCACAAGAATTTTAACCTTGAGGGTTCTATTCATTCATGATGTCACATAACATATATCTTATACACAAAGGAGTGATTATTCATCTTATAGAGGATTAAAATCAAGATGTGTGGATTCACTTCTATTTAATGATGAAATAATCACTGATGGGTGTAACATCTAGACCTCGATTACCTCTTAACCGTTAGACAGATCGCTTTTTCACAAGGCCTCATGTCCATTTCCCCAAATTCCAAAGGCTACTGACTAGCAGTAAGGGACTAGGGTGTCATAGTGGGGAAACTACTCCCTTGTTAGTATAGTGTAAGACAAGGGAATAAATAAGAAAAAATATAGGAAGCACAGAACATCAAGCTAATGAACCAAAATAGTGGAAGTAGGATAGATAAATACCCAAGTCTCAAACCATACATATGAGAATGAATCATTCTATATGTTCTATGAAATCAGCCAAAAAGGACTCAGTGCAATCAGATAAAAATTCTATACAAGTACATAACAGAAATAGAATACAAAATCTTCGCAAGCCTCGACTTAGTCCCATACATTCTTTCTCCTAAGAAGTAATCAATTACCTATATAGGGTCACTTTCCCTCATCTACACCTACAATCATATAATCTATTTGGACCCAAAAGTGGGACACAAACAAGGTGTGAGACAAATCCCAGTAGGCAACCTCTAATGATATGTTCCTAATTGCCAGTGAAAAAAATGAAATAGTAGTATAGAAAATAGTAACTATGATCTACTCAAGTAAACTATCCATTTATTTTGTTTATGTTCTTTAGAAGTTCAATTTCATTCATGTATGACTATCACAAGATTCAACTGTAACCTTCCAATCCCCCAAATAGATGTAAACATAGTAGATGTCTCATAAGATCATCTAGATGAAAAGTGAAGACCGAATCCAAGATTGTGATATGACTTGACAGACTCAACATAAGTCATTTCATTTCATTTAACAAGTTTTGTGAACGTTACAAATGTCTCAAAGTCCATCCTAGTCCCATCGACCCACATACCAAAGTAAACATCATCTCATGACGTAACCATTTCGTATTTTAGGGTATCATAATTTCATCATTTAATCACTTTTCCAGTTTCCTATAGAGCCTTTTCTACATATCCCTTAATAGATCAATGATTTGCTCAGCATTTATAAGGAAGACTAAATTTGCTCGACCAACAAAATAGGGGCTCGCTCTCAGACTTTGAGTAATTAACCTCTCAAGTCAGTCCATTTCCATTTAAATTATACAATGGTTCATCCAAGGTAAAAAAAAGGTGTAATTAGTCACATGAGTCTGACCTTGTCTTTTAACCTAATCTATGGCTCACCCCTAGCTAATTACCCCTTTTTCATCATTTTTCATTTCATTTGAAAACAATAAATGTGAATTGAAATATCAAAAGGCTTTAAATCGGAACACCTCATATGGGAATTTCACATAGCATCAAACAAATGAAAATTAAAATATTACATTGTTTTAACCATAACTACTCACATGGGAATTTACCATAATAACACATCATTCTAATCAACCCAAAAGGGAAAAAATTCACATGCCTCAAAGGTGTTCTTTCCAAATGGATAACAATGGCGAAAACACACATGGTGTGTCCCTAAAACAGACAATCAGCAACCACATGCTTAAATTTTATATCATCAAATACCAAAACATCATATTTTATCAACATGTTTCAATTCCAAAGAAGAAAATACCCAAAAATGGTTTCAAGACATTATGGCATATATAATCAACCCGACCTTTAATGAAAGGACCAAGACCACCTACCTTGATGTTGTACGACCGATATAAGTCAATGTTTTCCCTTGAATCGACCATGAATAGTGTAGATATATGAAAAGAGGTAAATCATTCAACCTTGAATAAATTCCCCTTGAACATAAATTAACAAGATCTGATCATGGAGAAGAAATCTCTTACTGATGGAATCCAACAAGAGAGATGGTACATGATTCGGGTTCCAGACGACGAAACAGGAGAAGGAAATGTTTCTGCAGCTCCTTCTTCTTCACCCGACATCTCCTCTATCAAGAATAAGAGAGAACGAGAATACTGCCCATATTAATATGAATTTTAGTAGTACATAGTGTTTAAATTGATATACACGGCATGTATATCATTTTACTATTCATAACTCAGCTGACATAATTTACAAGTCTCGCACCAAACTTACCAACATGACTACACGACATGTACGAAGGAGTACATGTTTTGTAGTATATTTTTCCTTTCTCCTCTGCCAAGAAACTCACACACCATGATTCCCCATCTTACACGGAGAAATTACACGGTGTGTACAAAAAAGTACACAGCGTGTTCTACTAAAATGTAACATTTTTCCAATTCTTCATGTTTTCTCTAAAAAAACACAATGAAAATGAAAAATGAAGAAAAAATACCTCATAAGAATAACTGGGTTCTTAAAAACATCCCCCCTTAAAACAATTCGTCGTTGAATTTCCCTTCCAAGGGTGGGGAAAGAATATCAGAGAATAACTCCATCTACTGAGCACGTATGTTGGCATCTCTCTCCCATGTCTTGTCCTGTACTCGGCCAAGATTCTATAGCACTCGTACAAGAGGAACAGACTGGCCTTAGAGAACCTTCGTGCTCTGGTCTACAATATGAATTAGATACTCCTCAAATGATGCATCAACCTATAGCTCAACCACCATAGGTTGAAAAATGAGAGATGGGTCTGAGTGATAGCAGTGAAGCTGAGATACGTGGTAGACATCGTGCGTGGCTCGATACCTTTAAGGAAATTATAACCAATAGGCAACCGAACCGACTTGTTCTAGAATCTCAAATGGTATGAATTATCGTGGTGAGAGCTTACAATGTCAATTGATCCTCTTATGTATCAACCTCGGTGCGACGTGTAGGAAATATTAATCCCCAACCACGAACTCCAAAGGATGTCTACGATGATCGAATTAATATTTTTGATGAGACTGCGCAGTAGAAATCCATATCTGAATAATGTGATCATGCTTAGTAGTCTCATGGACAAGATGAGGTCCCAGCATTGCTTCCTCTCCTACCTCTATCAAACACAGGGTGGATCGACATGACCTACCATACAAATCCTCACATGACGCTCTCGGAATAGTATACTTGAAGATATTATTATAGGAAAACTCAACCAGGGGTATATATTTTTCCCAAGATTTTCCAATGTCTAGGACATATGAACATAGCATGTCCTCCAACACTTGAATCGTGCACTCTGACTGTCCATCTGTCTGATGGCGGTAAGTTATGGAGAGAAGAACTTGTATACCCCACACCCTTTGAATGCTCTGCCATAAAAGAGACTTAAAGCTGAAATCCCTATCTGATATGATATAATGAGGAACCCCATGAATTCAAACCACCTCTCAAACGTAAAAATTACTGATCTCATCAACACCAAAGGTCTACTTGATTGTAATGAAGTGAGAAACCATTGTATGCCTTTCAACTATAGCCCACACAGAATCAACGCATCTAGACAGTCTTTGTAACCCCTTCATGAAATCAATGGTGAAATCATCCCATTTCCACTCTGGAATGGGTAAATTCTTTAAAATTCCATCCAGCCGCTTATGTTCCACCATCACTAGCAGAATGTGGAGTACCTCATAACAAAACTAGATATTTATCACTTCATACCCGACAAACAGTACTAAAAACACAGGTCACAGTACATCTTGGTGACTCTGGGATGTACTGCCCAAGATAAAGACTAAAACTCTCACATTAGATCCTCATGTATATACCCTAGAACCCACACACATCCATGGACACATAACACTTCATCATACCCTATCATCCATCCATGAATAGGGTCCTCTCCTTCAAACTCTCTCTCATAGAAATAGGCATTTAGAATCATCTAGTTGTTTCATCATCACTTTGTTCAGTAGGGTAGAGGTAACACCCAAAGATGAATGATAAACATATCCTTGACCATTTTGAACTCTTAAATGCATCTCATAGAACAAATCCATGAGCTTCCACTCACTAATATCCTTATTCACTACCTATATCTGATTCCTCTTGCTTAGTGAATTAGCCACTACATTCCCTTTAATACGGATATAGGTAAGCTCAAAGTCAAATGACAGAAGGTATTACACCCACCTTTACAATCACGGATTAAAATCATGCTATGTGAAGATGTATTTGAATTTTTTTTTGTCCTTGTACACCACAGAATTCTATCCTAATAAATAATGTCTCTAACTGTGTAACTCTGGAACAACTGCAACCAACTTGAGATCTTGTTTCATGTAATTTCTCCCATGTGGACTCAACTGCTGAGACCCATACACAACTACTCAATCTCCATGAATAATCATTACTACCATCCCAATACATGATGCATCATAGTACACAGTGTTACTCTTTCCCAACTCTAGCAATATCAGTATTGTATCTGAAGTCAAAGGTCCCTTCAAATCCTGAAATTTTACACCCAACGAATATGACCATTCAAACTTCACACCTTTCTTTTTCAATCCCTTCATTAGTGCTACTAATATTGATAAATCATGTATAAAACGCATGCAGTAACCTACTATACTCAATAATCTATTCACCTTGAAAAAATTCATGGGCTGATCCCATGTAACTACTACTCTCACCTTCTCTGGGTCCACTGATACACCAGATTTCTGAGATGAAGTGACCCAAGAAGTGAATCTGATCCATTAAAAAGTATCATTTTTCAAGAATATCATATAACTGATGTTCTCTTAGTATATTTAAAATGATCTCTTTGTGTGTGGCATGATCATGTCGATTTTGACAATACATCAAGATATCATCCATGAAAACTGTAACACCCCGAGATTTTATGAAAAATATTCTTTTTAATTTCATTAATGTCTTGTGTTGTACGCTACACCAAAAGGAGTTTGCACAAAATGCACCCCTTACTTGCCTTTCATTATACTCAATCACGACCTTCCACGATAGCGTGTGTAGTACGCAATACCGAGTTTCACTAAACGAGATATTATTATAATATTATTATGAACTAGCTATTATGAATAGTAATACCCACTTTTTAAAATTTTATAAATTTTATCTTTCAAAATGGACTTCATTTTTGGATTCGTAATATCAAAATTAGCATAGGGTGAAATTTTGGTACTTTTCGGATAACTTTCATATTCTGATGAATAGTGAACATTACTAAATTTTAATTAAAAACAACTTTTTAAATCGAAATAATTAATTGTGATAAATTTTTAATTTGAGTTGTTTTAAAGTATATTTAGAATATATTTTTACAATTTAATACAATGTTGTTCATTGGATGTAATTTCACATTTAAACCAGACATAAACATGTGTCAATATTTTGATAGTTATTATCTCTTAAGAACACACTATTTGTTTTGACCACGGGAATTAATTTTTTTAAATTAATTAATGAAACTGATATTTTTTAAATTTGGTAAAATAGACATCATTTTTGAATTCATAATATCAAATATATCTTAGGCCTAATTTTTCGTATTTTTCTGGAAACTTTCATTTTTTGATGAATAGTCAAACCACAAAGTGGTAGTTAAAAAACTGAATTTTTCATAAAACTTAATTTTACCGCTTCTGTGAGTGGAATTTCGAAAATCAAAGAGCCACGGTTAATATCAAGGACTACAATGTCATTCAATGAGATGAAAATATTTTTTTTCGTGAATAGTAACTTTTTACTTTTTTTTAACCACGGTTAAAAGTAAATAGGGAAATTAAGGGTAAAATGATATTATTATTACCCTAACACATGTCCTAATTCTATTGGATAAGTGTAATTCATCCAAAAACAACCTTAGTAATAAAATATGACCATTTAGGCCCACCTAGATTATATTAGGACATTTATTATTAATTTATTTAAAGAAGAGTTAAAATTGTTAAAATCAAAGTTTAATCACTAAATCATTTTTAATATAGGTTTATACATAAGATCAATTCGACTATAAATATTCATTAGAAATCTAAAAATATTTCCTACATAATGGTATTTTATTTTTAATTTTTATACTTCAAATAAATTAATTTATTTATGACACAATGATGATGCATTAATTGTCTTATTAATGAAATATTGACATAATTGATGTTATAAATACCCAAATAAATGTAATTGGAGACTTTTTATGAATTCCAATACTTTTCTATGTTAATATGACATGTTAGAAATGATTTAATTAACTTTTGTTTTAACTAATCGTCCTCTTATAATTTTCACAAAAATCAATTACCAAATAGTGTCAAAATTGACATAAATAGTTTTTAAAACAAATATTATATTATTAATTTTTATTATATTCCTAAAAATTTAAGGTTCGAACAAGATACTTATATAATGATAGTTGTATCATTAATGGACCACTTGGGTGTCTATTGGATGTATATGGTAAGATTGTTAACTATATAATATAAAAATACAAAGTGACATGGTAAATGCCAATCTAATTAACTAAGAGTTAAAACTAAAAGATAAGGTTAATATAAAGACCTAAACTTGTCTAAATTATATTGGATGAGAGTATTTCGACCCATACCCACCTTAAGATTCGAAATATATTAATTTGGATCTATTAAAAATCGAATATTACTTTATAATAAAATAATATTTTTTGTTATTCCAAAGGTGCCCCTCTCCTCCATTATAAAAGGGCACCTCCTCCCTCTCTTCCTCACACCACTTTGGGCCTTCAAGCTCGGCCAAACCCTGCCAATTTTTCTTCTCCAATTCCCTAGAAACATCCTAGAAGTCCTGGTCTTCTTCAAAGACCAATTTTAGTGCCCTAAGAGGAGGTCTCAAAGAGGCGCTTCAAAGAAGAGGTAATGTCTGTTTCCGATTCTTTCAACTTTATTTCTTCTTCCACTTATTCTTATTAGGTTGTTTCATTGTAAAGTAATAAAATCAGTATCACTAATATATTGATATGTTATTATAAGTATGAAAAACCCTATTTCAAAATCTATCCATCATACGGAAAACGAAATCACCGCGCGTGCGTACGTACGAAATACCGTCTCCACGTCGTGGTGTAATCTATTTTCCACCACCACCTTACTTGGATGGGTATAATGGTGTAAATAATAACTATATATTATTATTGTAAAGTGATATTTATTATTTAATAGTATACATACACTTCAATAAAATTCCACGATCATGGGAACGATATCATCGCTCGTGCGTACGTACGGAATACCGTCTCCACGACGCGATGAGATTCATTCTCAATGATTAACCATTCATAAATGATTATAAAGTGTATATAATAATTAATCATGAAATATATGACATATTATTTATACTGGATTTATTTATATGTATTTATGTATGTAATCCAATTAATTCCATTCAATTCAAAGAGGAATCGAAAACAACGTTCATGCGTATGTACAGCCTACCGTCTCTATGAACGGTGTATTTCTTTCCATTTATTGATCTATTATATATATGTATATTCTGAATACATATTATATATAAATCATGTTTTATATTCTGTAATTAAGTAATCATGATCTAAGTAATCATATTAATAATTACAAGTCAAAACACGGACGACAAATAAAACGATTTTACTCAAAACACTCTTTAACATGGAATTTACAAAAGAATTGGTAATATAATGTCATAAGTGAACTATATATGATATCATAACCATGAATATGCTTCATTAATAAGTCAATGACATTATTTAAATCATTATACAGGAGGTTTGGATATGTACAAAGCATATCAGACCTAAGGTAACGGAAAATATCAAAATCTCTTTTTATCCGATATTGTTTATACGTTTGTATTTACTGGGGTGTATTTTATCATCCACATCCATGTTTCCTCAATATTTAATATTGTTTCCCTCCACCTAAAATTGTTTAAATCCAATTTTTCCCTTCGGTGAGTTTTTAGTTAAAGATATGAAAGGAATATTTTGTCTTTTTTCTTATGAGGTACTTTTTGACTTTTCCGACAAAAGTACGAGAAAAATGTTTTTTAACGTATACAGCATGAAAGTATTTTTACGGTTTTATAAATCCTTATTTTCATGATGAATCCTCCAAAATATTTCACGATTATTTTCAAAAAAAATCCTTTTCTTTTAAAATCTCATGACATTTTGTGAAAAAGAAAATGATTTTCAAGAAAAAAGGATATTTTCCTACAGAATTCATTTCAAGTGTTTTATAAAAACCATTTTTATCTAGGATGACATTATTTCACATGTGTATGTTTCAAGTATCATTTCTCTATTATTTACATGGTTTCAC
This sequence comes from Viscum album, assembly GCA_963277665.1. NCBI lineage: Eukaryota > Viridiplantae > Streptophyta > Magnoliopsida > Santalales > Viscaceae > Viscum > Viscum album. The sequence goes on from OY728152.1 coordinate 917,780,530, forward strand.
TTTTCTAATAATGAAATGATATCCAATTTTCTTTGTATGGATTACGTTATGATGGAATGATGTTTATGAAACCCATTTTATTCTTTGGGTTATGATGAATGATTTATGTTTATTTTATGACACAAGTTAGAATTATTTCATTGTGAGATGGGTGGGACCTATATCTCCCTCCAATTAATTGGTTAAAGATTTATACCTCATGAGATAGACATGTCCAGAACGGAAAGTTAAATCGGTTCAGTAATACAGGACTGGAACGAGGAGTGAACTCGATTCAGAAAGGGACTTTTTCCACTAAGATGGTCTTGGCAGCAATGCGTTGGATACTATGGAAATCATATCATGTGCTTAATGGTTTCCACAATTACATGTTTTATTCCCATGAAATTTTATCATGATTGATGTTCCCTTATGATATATGCCTTACATACTTCCATGATTCATGTCTTTGCTCAATATTTTGATGTTTAAACATTATGTTCGTGTTTTTTTAAGTTCAAATGTATATGGTATGTTTTATTTTATCCATGCTTACCCTTACTGAGAATTTTAGCTCACCCTTTTTATGTTTTATTTTCCCCTAGGATTAAAAGAAATGTTTTAGGTAAGGAAAAAAAAAGTGGAAGATCTTTATGGGAGATGTTGAAGATCTTTCACCATGATTAGAAGATTATGTTCCGAGTTTCTAAAGACACTAAACTGTTACGGTCCTTCTATGTCTATTTTTGTTATGTATTAAGTATTCTGCTAAATTAATGTAATATCCATGTACGTCAAGCTTCAGGTCTCTACAGTTGGAATCAGAGGAAAGGTTTAGTCAACCATTGGAAAGTAGGATGCGAAAACGTTAGTGAGATCCCTAGAGATATTTCTAAGGTATGTCTAGGGATGTCCCTAAGGATAAGTATACGTATAGGATATAGTCCTAGAACTATGGTAACGATCATAGAATTTAACCTAAGATGTTAGATATTTAGCATGCTCCCCCTTTACTATGTTGTTTTCCCTAGCATGATTTTTGCCTCTCACACTATTCTTTTTGGGTTTTAGACGATGGCTATAACCTGAAGGAACTGTGTTGATAAATGCAATGGACAATGCAATGATTGTCCTCATGAATAAACAAACGTTAAGGGAGATGGAGGGAAAAATCTTATTGTTATACTTACACAAGCTATAAATCATTCTGTACATCCAAATGAGCAGAGAAGGGAACAATATTCTATCGAGTCCTTCATGAGGCAACGTCCACCTTCTTTCAGTGGGTCTTCTGATCCACTTGTTGCTGAACAATAGATCAGTACCACTGAAAATATATTTTCAGTTCTTCAATGTTCTGAACATGATAAAGTCATCTTAGCAGTATATCGTTTGGATGGTGAAGCTGATCAATGGTGGAATCTTATTAAGAATACGAGGCCAAGAGATAAAATTGAGTCCATGGAATGGGACTAGTTCAAGAACTTATTTTCAATAAGTACTTCCCTCGTATTCTTCGAACAATGATGGAGAAGGAGTTTCTTGAACTAAATAAAAATGATAATGAATCTATTGGTGTATACGAAGAGAATTTTACAAGGCTTTCAAGGTATTCATCTGGCTTCATCATCCGTCCTGAATGTAAAGTTGATCGATTTTTCAGTGGCTTAAAACCAAATCTTCGAAGGGAATTAGCTATAAGAGACTTCAGTAGCTATGAAGAAATTTTGCGTTGTGCTATCAAGGTAGAAATTAAAGTTGGTGTTACTTGTCCATCTCATAGTTTTGACAAGAAACAAAAGATGGAGTTCAAGGAGAAATCTCAGAATAATGGTGAAAAGAAGATGAATGTTTCCTTATGCTCAAAGTGTGGAAATAAGCATGGTGGGGATTGTCTTAAAGGGACTAGAAAATGTTTTAAGTGTGGAAAAGAATGGCATCGATCAGCGGAGTGTCTATGTAATGGAAAAAGGGTTTCTAATGATGTGAATAAAGAAAAGACTACAGAGAACACACCACCAACACTTCAATGATTCATGTGCAAGGAAATGGGGAATTATGCTAATAAATTCCCTAATCCAAGGGTTAGTGATGATCGACATGAGCAACCATTTAAGGAAAAGGATAAAGGGAAGTCACATGCGATCACTATTAGGGATGTTGAATATGAAAACGATGTGGTGGAATAATTACGTGTTTTTTTAATGGGATTCCAAAATAATGTTGTATATAGTATCGTGGAATATTGGAATATTTATGTATTGGTCTATTGTGGTTTTCCATAATTTTATGGTACCAGTTACCATGGAAAGTGATTGAGATATTTTTGGAAAAAAGATGATATGTTCATAATGCAGGGATAAGGAGAAAATGAAATATTTGACAGTATTCATGATCTCATGACTGATATAAGGAAATAGTTATATCATGGTTTGAGGTTTTGGTATGTGAAAAGAGTTAACTTTGGACAGCACTCATGTTTTCACTAAGATTCACTGGGTATTCATTTTTCAAGAGAATACATGATTAAGGCCTTTGAATGTTTCTAATGTGACCAACAAGACATATATCATGATATATGGGGATCAACGATGGTATTAACACGCTTGTTATATGTACTCTTTGGTAATCGTTTTCAATATAATATGAGATTGGACCGTAGTATTTTGGATAAGCCTAAAGATTGGAATGGATTATGTAGTACATAAGTTAGTATTGTTTAAGGATAGAAATTTTTTTGATATTATTAATGGGATGTTATAGTAATGTATTTTTAGAAAAAGGACAACCAGCAGGATGGGTGACAGCCCATCGCGTCCGACAAGGCTGTGGGAATTGAACCCACAACCGAAGTGCAGCTGGCCTTTATCACCTACCACTGTCCTACAGGAAGTCTCTGTTTAGTAGAAACTAGTTTTATTATATTAAGAAGTATGATATATGAAGTATAAGTCCATTTTAGGAACCATATATGATTAATCTCACTATAGATGGACTTATGTATTTTTTTATAACTTTTATAACCTTTTGTTTGAGACAGATGGAAAGACCCATCATTCTATCACATGATCTGCTAACATATCAAGAATGACAAATTCAACTTCATTTCTATAAGATATGAAGTGGAAATTGTCCAAATAACTACCAACGGTGAGATTGTACCAAAATCACGAAAGTATTTCTTCTAATTCCAATTTCATCAACTTTATGGAAATGATCTTGAAAACCAAAAACACTATCCTAGTGCTCTTATATCTGATGAATCAGATGGTACCTCAGATCGTCACAAATTTATGGCTTTTTGATGGTTGGCTTTTTCATAGCCATGTTCTCTACCACTCTCCATCAGAACATGATCGTTAGATTTTTCTTCCATATCCATATTTTCACCTATGTTCTCCTACGTGGAAACCCAGAGATGAGTTAATTTGGGTAACCGTTACGTTTCATACTTTAGCTCTTTAAAGCCAAGTTCTGGTATTCCTTTTTACGATGTGGGTTTCTATTAAAGAAACTTTCGAGTTGTAAACCATTTACATCTCCGACGAATTTCAAGGGCGAAATTCATTTTAAGGTGGGTAGAATGTAACACCCTGAGATTTTATGAAAAATATTATTTTTAATTTGATTAATGTCTTGTGTTGTACGCTACATAAAAAGGATCTTGTACAACATGCATCCCTTACTTGCCTTGAATTACACGCAATCATGACCTTCCTCGATAGCGTGTGTAGTACGCAATACCGAGTTTCACTAAACAAGATATTTTTATAATATTATTATGAACTAGCCGTTATGAATAATAATACCCACTTTTTGAAATTTTATAAATTTTATCTTTCAAAATGGACTTCATTTTTTGATTCAGAATATCAATATTAGCTTAGAGTGAAATTTTGGTACTTTTCGGATAACTTTCATATTTTGATAAATAGTGAAAATTACTAAATTTTAATTAAAAACATCTTTTTTAATCAAAATAATTAATAGTGATAAATTATTAATTTGAGTGGTTTTAAAGTATATTTAGAATATATTTTTACAATTTAAAACAATTTTGGTCTTTGGATGTAATTTCCCATTTAAACCAGACATAAACAAGTGTCAATATTTTATAGTTATTATCTCTTACGAACAAGCAATTTGTTTTGATGATGGGAATTCATTTTTTTAAATTAATTAATGCAACTGATATGTTTTGAATTTGGTAAAATAGATATCATTTTTGAATTCATAATATCAAATATATCTTAGGCCTAATTTTTGGTATTTTTCTGGAAACATTCATTTTCTGATTAATAGTGAAACCACTAAGTGGTAGTTAAAAATATAAATTTTTCATAAAACAAAAATTTACCACTTCTGTGAGTGGAATTTCGAAAATCCAAGAGACACGGTTAATATCAAGGACTAAAATGTTGTTCAATGAGATGAAAATATTTTTTGGTAAATAGTAACTTTTTACTTTTTTAACCACGGTTAAAAGTAAATAGGGTAATTAAGGGTAAAAATGAGACTATTATTACCCTAAAACATGTCCTAATTCTATTGTATAAGATTAATTTGGCCGAAAACAACCTTAGGAAAAAAATATGGCCATTTGGGCCCACTTGGATTAGATTAGGACATTTATTGTTAATTTATTTAAAGAAGGGTTAAAATAGTTAAAATCAATGTTTAATAAATAAATCATTTTTAATATAGGGTTATACATAAGATAAATTAGACTATAAATATTCATTAGAAAGAGAAAACTATTTCCTACATAATGGTATTTTATTTGTAATTTTTAGACTTAAAATAAATTAATTTACTTATGACACAATGATGATGGAGTAATTATCTTTTTAATGAAATATTGACATAATTTATGTTATAAATACCCAAATAAATGTAATTTGAGACTTTTTATGAATTAAACAAATTTTATATGTTAATATGACATGTTATTATTGATTTAATTAACATTATTCATACTAATCATTCTGTTATGATTTTCACAAAAATCAATTACCAAATAGTGTCAAAATTGACATAAAATAGTTTTCAAAACAAATATTATATTATTAATTTTTATTATATTCCTAAAAATTAAGGTTCAGCAAAGATACTTATATAATAATATTTTTATCATTAATGGACCACTTGGGGGGTCTCTTGGATGTATATGGTATGTTTATTAACAATATAATATAAAAATACAAAGTGACATGGTAAATGTCTATCTAATTAACTAAGAGTTAAAACTAAAATATAAGGTTAATATAATGACCTGAACTTATCTAAATTATATTGGATGAGAGGATTTAGACCCATACTCACCTTAGATTATAAATATATCAATTTTTAGCTATTAAAAAATGAATATGACTTTATAATAAAATAATATTTTTTGTTATTCCAAAGGTGCCCCTCTCCTCCCTTATAAAAGGGCACCTCCTCCCTCTCTTCCTCACACCACATTGGTTCTTCATGCTCGGCCAAAACCTGCCAATTTGTCTTCTCCACTTCCCTAGAAACATCCTAGAGGTCCTGGTCTTATTAAAAGACCAATTGTATTGCCTCAAGAGGAGGTCTCAAAGTGGCGCTTCAAAGAAGAGGTAATGTCCATTACCGATTCTTTCAACTTTATTTCTTCTTCCACTTTTCTTCTTAGGTTGTTTCAATATGAAGTAATAACATCAGTATCACTGATATACTGATATGTTATTATAAGTATGAAACAACCCTATTTTGCAATCTATCCATCCTACAGAAAATGAAATCACCGCGCGTGCGTACTAACGGAATACCGTCTCCACGCCGTGGTGTAATCTATTTTCCACCACCACCTTACTTGGATGGGTATAATGGTGTAAAGAATAACTATATATGATTATTTTAAAGTTATATTGATTCTGTAATAGTATACATACACTTCAATAAAATTCCACGATCATGGGAATGATATCATCGCTCGTGCGTACGTACGGAATACCGTCTCCACGACGCGATGAGATTCATTCTCAATGATTAACCATTCATAAATGATTATAAAGTATATATAATAATTAATAATGAAATATATGACATAATAATGATACTGGATTTATGTATATATATATGTATGTCATCCAATTAATTCCATTCAATTCAATGAGGAAACGAAAACAATGTTCATGCGTATGTACGGCCTACCGTCTCCCTGAACGGTGTATTTCTTTCCATTTATCGATCTATTTCATATTTTTATATTCTGAATATATATTATATATAAATCAAATTTTTTATTCTGGAATTAAGTAATCATGATCTATGTAATCATATGAATAATTACAAGTCAAAACACGGACGACAAATGAAACGATTTTACCCAAAACACTCTTTAACATGGAATTTACAAAAAAACGGGTAATATAAAGTCATAAGTGAACCATATATGATATCATAACAATGAATATGATTCTATAATAAGTCAATGACATTATTTAAATCATTTTACAAAAGGTTTGGATATGTACAAAGCATATCAGACCTAAGGTAAGGAAAATTTTCACAATCTCATTTTATCCGAGATTGTTTATATGTTGGTATTTACTGGGGTGTATTTTATCATCCACATCCATGTTTCCACAATATGTAATATTATATACATCCAACTAAAATTGTTTAAATCAAATTTTACCCTTCGGTGAGTTTTTATTAAAAGATATGAAAGGAATATTTTGACGTTTTTCGTACGAGGTACTCTTTGACTTTTCCGACAAAAGTACGAGAAAAATGTTTTTTAACGTATATGGCATGAAAGGATTTTTACAGTTTTATAAAGCCTTATTTTCCTGAAGCTTCCTCCAAATTATTTCATGAATATTTTCAACAAAATCCTTTTCTTTTAAATTTTCTTGACATTTTGTGAAAATAAAATGATTTTGAAGAAAAAAGGATAGTTTCCTCAAGAATTCATTTCACGTGTTTTATCAAAACCATTTTTATCTAAGATGAAATTATTTCACATGTGTCTGTTTCAAGTATCATGTCTCTATGATTTACATGGTTTCACTTTTCTAATGATGAAATGATATCCAATTTGTTTTTTATGGATTACGTTATGATGGAATGATGTTTATGAAACCCATTTTATTCTTTGGGTTATGATGAATGATTAATGTTTATTTTGTGGAACAAAGAAGAATGTTTTCATTATGAGATGGGTGGGACCTATATCTTCCCCCAATGCATTGGGAAAATATTTATATCTCATGAGATGTACATGGCCGGAATGGAAAGTTAAACCAGTTCAGTAATACAGGACTGGAACGAGGAGTGAACTCGATTCAGAAAGGGAATTTGTCCACTGAGATGGTATTGGCAGCAATGCCTTGGCTACTATGGAAATCATATCATGTGCTTAATGGTTTCCACAATTACATGTTTTAATCCCATGAAATTTTATCATGATTTATGTTCCCTTATGATATATTCCTTACGTACTTCTATGATTCATGTCTTTGCTCAAGATTTTGATGTTTAAACATTATGTTCAAGTTTTTTTAAGTTCAAATGTGTATGGTATGTTTTATTTTATCCATGATTACCCTTAATGAGCATTTGAGCTCACCATTTTTATGTTTTATTTTCTCTGAGGATTAAAAGAAATGTTTTAGGTAAGGAAACAAAAAATGGAAGATCTTTATGGGAGATGTTGAAGATCTTTCACCACGATTAGAAGATTATGTTCCGAGCCTCCAAAGACACGAAACAATTACGGTCCTTGTGTGTCTATTTTTGTTATGTATTAAGTATTCCGCTAAAGTAATGTAATGTCCATGTACGTCAAGATTTGGGTCTCTACAAAAACAACCATAAATGAATCTAGGTACAGATGGAACACTTGGTTCATCAATTCCATGAAAATTGTTGGCGTGTTTGTGAGACAAACAGCATAACCAAGTACTCATAGTGACCGTACCTACTACAAAATGATTTACAAGGTATCTCTGTAGGTTGAACATGTAACTGGTGATATCCTGGCCTCAATTCAATCATCAGGAACACTCATGATCCCTTAAGATGATCAAATAGGTCATCAATCAGGGGTAAGGGGTGTCAGTTTTTAACCGTTAACTGGTTTTGTTTCTGATACCCCACACATAACCTTAGGGTACCATATGACCTTTTCTGGAAATAGACCAATGAACCACAAGTATAAGTACGGGGTCAGATAAAACCCTTGTCTTCCATATCTTCCAACTCCCTCTTGAGCTCTTGCAACTCCATCGTAGCCATCCTGTAAGGAGAAATGGATACAGGTGCAGCTCTTGGAACTAGCTCCATAGTGAAATCCACCTATCATACTAGAGGTAAGCCTGATAAGTCACTCAGAATATGTCTCTGAAATGATCGACCACTGGAATAAAATCTTCCAGATGTGTTCCCTGGTCATATAGATATAAACTTGCAATTTGGAATGTCATCCTTCCCAGCTCACGATGCCCGGGTCCATCTCAGATCGCCTAGACATCCCTATCTCCCTTGTATAGGAAACACCCACCCTCTAGTGATGTAAAACTCACCCTGTAGTGATAGTAATAAATGAAGGCATAATATGATACCATCCAATCCATTATGAGGATAAAATAAAACCCCATCATCTCTAAGACATTGAGGTTTCACAGAAAGTGACACCCAACAATCTCAAGGGCCAACCCCTTACACTGATTCACTCCTACCATTCTGATCCCTAGAGGGGTTTCTAGTGTCATAATGTTCCCAGAGATATAAACATAGAGCCCAAGTCAATCCACAATAGGAACAGAATTAAAACTATGTTTTCCACCTGAATCAAAAAGTGTGGATGTTAAAAAAGAGGCAACTATAATAGTACATCTGACAGAAGAAGGTCTAGGATCCAACTCTTGTTGTGTCTGTTTCACTGCATACTTCTGACCTATACTACGGATTTCTGACATAGCTTAGCTACCCTAATCTGACCCACCCTGCTACCACGGAGATCCCATGGCCTGGCTACCATGGCCACACCCACCGCCATGGCCTGCACGCCCTGACGTATTCTAGTTTTCTGAATGATGGGAACCTACTGACCCTGGTCCTGCATGTGGGGTTTGTATAGAACCTCTCTCACAATCCACTAGTAGAAACATCATGAAGAAACATTGTAGATGGCACATCTTACTGCAAGAAGAGCACTCATCTGGGTCCTTCGAGAACTGGGGCATCATATGTCCAAATCCTCAACACAGGTAGCACCTCATCTGGCTACCATAAGATACATCCTCACTACTTTTATTCCCACAAGAAAACTCTATAAGACACTTCTTGCTTCTATTTGAGATAGTGACAGATCTCTGTGCCGAACCACCATGGCTCGGACCCCCAGATTCTCATCAGTTTTCCTCAGTAATTAATTCCTGATTCACAATTGAATGTACAGAATGTAACATTAAAACATTTTTCTATGCTAAGATATCGTATCGAAGACCATATTTAAAGTTCATATCAATAAAAATATTTTCACCCATCAGAACAAGTAGGAATCATGAAGCTCTCTAAAGTGGGAAAAATAGTCCTTCAATGACATAGTACCAAGCTCTAGATTAATGAACTCCGAGGATCATTCGGCCTTAAGGGTATCAGGAAAGAAGTACTCATAGAAGACTCTCTATAAGACTCTCCATTCCATGTGTCAAGAGCACACTATCTTTTTGATAACATCCCATCTCCTCTTGGAGGAATCACGTGGCATATAAGTCGCGAACATGACTCTCCTCTTGGGAGGAGTCTCAAGATTCTCAATGATTTCCATCACTGACTGCAGCATGGATTCCACAGCATTTGGCCCACCATCCCCTGAAAAAATAGGTGGAAGCTTCTGTTAGAATATACATGTCATATCTTCCATAGATGTCCTAACCCGTGGTGCTCCCTTGAAGGTCTACATGAACCTCCCAAAACATTCTTGGAACTGTGCGTATGAACCATCATTTGTTATAACAGATAGTTTTGTAGATGGCACAACTAGAGGATCCATTGGTATCCCCTCACCTGCCACCTCCAGTGAATACTCACCACCACTCTCTTGGAGCACTGGTCGAGTTCGTCTTGGTGAAGTCTGGCACGTGCACCTCAACATATGTTTAATAAAGAGAAAACTACAACTCAAAAGAGGAAAGAGGGATAGAGAAGTAAAAACACTCATCTTTTTCAAAATAAGAGTACATGTTGTGTATAACTCCTTACATGGCATGTTATCCAAGGTCATAACATGGGTGTGTACTTATTCCAAACATGGTTTTGTATCACCCCATGTACACGGCATGTTTCCCTTGTGTCACAGAGTGTACTTGAGTTACCTTCCAGCCCAGGTACATACAAGTGTATGATTCCATGATGTTTTCAACCTAGACATGGTGGGTATAGCTACGTTTTCATCCACCCATGTCGTTAGTCACACAATAGAATACATAGTTGACTTATACCTGATGTGTACTAATATTGGACGTTGTTCCCTAATAAAATCTCTACAACCCATGTTCCCTTCTCATGTGGCATGTTACACATTCACAGATTACACAACGTGTATACATGGTAAATGGAATGGTCTTATTAAAATTTAGAACACATTATTCCCCGAACAGGAATAATACACGTTGTGTTAGGATTGACTAAACACTGTGTATACTTTGTTTTTTAGGATTGAAACTCTTGATATCCCAAAAAACACATGTTCTACAGAAAACCAAACTATAAGAATGCCAAATTCCGATTTGTGATGTCCCATACACACCACATACTAGAGGTTTGAACCCAATAATAACTTATAATGATATAAGTATAGATTAAAAGTGATTCATGATCCGCCAAATTCTTCTCCAAGAGGTCCCATACACCTCTAGAACCAAATTTTTGGCATCCACCCAATCCCAACCATAGCACGTACCAACACACCTATCACAACATCAGGCTTAGTTATCACGTTATCTATCGCAACAACATGCGATTTATAATGCATTCTTGATAGCATGACATAATGCATCGCATGTAATTTTAACAAGTACATATATGATGAATGGGATGGAATACCCGCATCTCATCAGGTTACAACTAAAATAGAACACAAAATAGTATCAATAGTAATAGTAGAAATCATGTGTGTCACCAAACTATGAAATTCAAACAACAATAAAGCAAGAAAAATCAAAATTTATTCGCGGTAATTCAACTTTTCCCTATACATGGGTTAGCTACTCCCGGGATAAGTTTATTACCAAGTCCCCTTTTCCTTTCTATCCTATCTATTTTCTCCTAATAGTATGATAGAGAATAAAAGAACAACTTGAATACCATTTTGTAACGTCCTGCCGCGGCTTAAAACTTGACGGATATCCAGACCTGTTTTCCACATGGACTTAAGCCCATTTCCCCAAATTCTAGTGGTTACTGACTAGTAGTGATGGCCTAGGGTATGATATTTCAGAAACAATTTTCTCATTGGCAGAGTGTAACACATCAGAATAAAAATAAACAAATAGCAGAAGTAGTGAATAACAAGAAACTAAAACAAAATAGAGGAAGTCTGATAGATAAATACCCATGTATCCAACCTTTCAAATGCTAATTCATCATTTTATATATTCTATGAAAGTATCCAAAATATGAATCATTGAAATTTGATACAAATGAATTACAAGTACAGAATAGAAATAAAACACAAAAGAATCGTAAGCCTCGGCTGAGTCTCATGCTTTATTGCTCGTGATAGAAATCAAGTATTTGTATAAGGGTGAATTCCCTTGTCTACATCTATAATAATATAATATTTTTGGGGCCCAAAATCCTACCCCAAATAGGGTGTGTGACTAATACCAGTAAGAAACCACCAATGATCGGTGCCTATCTATTAGTGAATATATGCAATAGTAGTAAAGAAAACAATAACTAGGAAGTAATTATGTAAACTATCCATCTATTCTGTTAATGTTCTTTAGTAGTTCAATTTTATTCCAGTATGAATATCTGAATATTCATACTTAACCTTCAAATGCCCTGTATAAATTTAAATAGGGAAGATATCTCAGAAGATCTTCTAGATGAAATGTGAATATATAATCCAAGTTAGTGTTTTGTCTTGGAAGAATCCTCCTAAGTCATTCCATTTCATTTCACAAGTTTTTTGAGCATTATAAAGGTCTAGAAGTCATGCCAAGGCCCTTCAACCCCTCGTACCAAAGTAACCATCAACCAGTGACATAACCATTTCACATTTATGTGTATCAGCATATCAGCATTTAATAATTTGTTTTGCTTCCAATTGACCCCATTATAAGAATCCCTCAATTGATCAAATATTCTCTTGGAATTTATAAAGACGACTCAATGAGCCTGACCGCCAAAATTTATTCTCACTCACTTCATTTATGCAATTAACCTCTTAAGTCTATCTATTGCCTATAAACTAAGAAAATGGTTCACCCAAGGTAAATATGGTGTAATTTATCACATGATCTTGACCTTGTATTTTAACCGATACTATGGCTCTCCCTTGGCTAATTACCCATTTTTATTCATTTATCATTTAATTTCAAAACAAAACATGTGAAATAAACTATTATATGACATTAAATCATAACACCTCACATGGGAATTTAACATATTATCAAACACAAGAAAATTAAACTATTTTATGGTTTTAATTATAACAACTCATATGTGTATTTCCTATAATTATATATCATTCTAATCAACCCAGAAAAGGGAAAACATTATAACACATCAACGGCCTTCTTGCCAATTAGATAACAACAGTGTACGCACCCTTCGGGTGTCCCTAGAAAAAATAATCAGCAATCGCATGATTCAATTTCGTATAATGAAATACCTAAACATCATTAAGTATCAACATGTTTCAATTTTATATCAAAAAATACCCAAAAGAGGTCTCATTCCATTTGGAATATATAATCAACTCGACATTTAACGAAAGTCACAAGACCACCTACATCGATGTCATTCGAGGGATATAAATAGATGTCGGCCATTGAATAAACCTCGAACAGAATAGATATATGAAATTTGGTAAACTATTAAACCTTTAATAACATCCTCACAAAAAAACAATATCATATCAATAAGGAGAAATCTCTTACCGAGATGAATCCCACGAGACCAATGACCCTTGATTTGGGTTTCAGAAGACAAAATAGGGGAAGGAAACGTTTCTGTGGATCCTTCTTCTTCACCAAGTAGCTCCATTGTACAAAAGAAGATAAAATAAGGCTAATTTCCATTTTAAGATGAATTTTAGTAGTACACAACTTGTAAATGCATATACACATATTTTATATCATTTATCTATTCTTAACTCACCCTACTTACTTTACACATCCCGCACCGACATTGCTGACATGACTAAATGGCATGTACTAAGGACTACACAGTGTATAGTGTAATTTTCATTTCTCCTAGGACAACAAACTCACACACCGTGTATCCCTATCCGACACTTCCAGAAAACATGGAATGTACATAGAATTACATGGTGTGTTACACTAAAACGTACCTTTTTTCTAGTTTTTCTTGTTTTTTTTCAAAAACAACTCAAATGAAAAGAAAAAGGAAAAAATAGTACCACATAGGAGGGACTGGGTTCTTAAAACAGATGAATAATATTCTAGTCATAGAGGATATATTATTTGATTAATCACCCTTTTCTATGGTGATGATTCATGAAAGGCTACATTTGATATCTCCATTAGTGTGTAGGATGCTTGTACATGGAGTGAGAGTCTTGATTGATGGAATGATATTTTTCCATGGTCGTCTTGTCAATTTGGGTATCCTTCCTGAATGATGAATGAAATTTCATTATATTTGGACTTCAAGAGTCTTTCATGTGGATTATGGTCATCTTTGCATATGTAGATACATGTGTGTTCCTTCCATTCTACTCTCAAAATGATTCATCATGTTGGAAGATAGAATGGGTTTTTCAAATGTATCCTATATGATCCTTTATATGGAATTTAAGTTCCAACAATCAATATTCAACTCACCCTGAAAATGTAAAATTCAATCTTTATTGTCCAACTATGAAGAATGAGAAGAACATAGTCGTGAAGCACAAAAATATAGTAAAAAATACATTTTCAAAGAGTTCATGTATAATGATCATAAATCCTTGATTAAAAGGGGTGATAACTTCTGTAACAAGGGAATAATTTTATTGGATAATATAATCAATAAATTTAAGGGTTCATGAGAACAACAATTATAAAATATCAAAATTTTATAAAATACATGATCAATATTTTACAAAAATTGGCATAAACCGTAATTTTAAATCCCTACCTCAATTACGAATTGATCATTTCTAATGATCATGTTCTCCTATATCATAGATTATCTACTAAATTTGATTCATTTCAATCCTATTTGACCCATTAAAAACTCATCTTCTAATTCTAATTCCCCATCCATAAATGGTTCGAACCACTACAAAGATATCACAAGGGTTAGGTAGCTAACCCTTGAAAAATTTCCAGGCGATCATATTTATAGTGGATTTTGACTCTAAAATTTAATTTAACAAAAAAAAAATATTTACTTATTAAAATGAAACATACCCGATAATGTGTGCCTCATCCAAATATCCTTTATTGACCAGCCTTTATTTGTGCATATGGTAAACCATGTGTATCGAATTCAACCATGGTCTTGGATTTCAGATCAAAGGAACCTCTTAAGGGAATACCAATTATTTTTAAAAATATTCATCCATTTGAAATAAATATATTTAATTTTTTTAAAATATAAATTCCATACTCAACTAACATCATAATAATTGACCATCACATCCCTTGGATGTGAATATATTTATTAATTTAATTTAATTTGTTACAAGGAAATAATTGTTTTAAAATATCTCGTTAAAAAAATTCATAGAAAATAATCAATCTAAATTTATATGAAAATTATGTAATTTGTCTCATGGATATTGGTAGTCTATAAGGACGGTCATAAAAATATAGGTAATAAGATTTTGTGGTGGGTTGAAGTTGGGGGTGGGTGGGTGGGATGCCTAGTTATCTCACTTCTGTGTTTTTTCTCGAGTTTGGGTGGTTGTGGAATTTTTTCCCATTATTATATTGTTTTAGATTTTAAAATGAACAATATTTTGGGTTTATTTTAATGATCATGTTTCTTATTAATTTTTTTCTTTTCATTCATAAGTACTATAATTTCATAATTGTTTTTGTTTAATAACCATCACATGGATTCCTAAAGTTAGTTTTGCGATTTTGTGATTTTATCATAGGATGAATAGTTAGTGTCTTGTATTAATTAAATTATATATATATATATATATTAGAATATATTTTAAGAATCTATGTTGGGAATTTGTGAGAAATGTTCTAAATTAATATCCACTAATGGTCCCTTCTATGATGGAAGCTACAATTTACAATTTTTTAACTCTAGTTAAAGTTGTTTTTTGGAACATGGGATGAACAATGGTTCATGGATATAAATTCACAAAATAGAATCCACCAATCATTCAAGGTGAAAAAAGACCCATGGAACATATGCAGTGTATTTAGTGGATGTAAATGATATTAAATTTTATAAAAACACATGTGGAATCCAACGTGAGTTTCATAACATATTTTTTTAAAGGTTTTAGATATAGATGCTTGGAAACCATCATTCATGCCGATTTTTAAGAGGAGTTAACCTAGATTTCATTCAATTAGATCATTAACCAACATTTGTATCCATTTAGATATTATATGGTGAATATCAATGATTATTTGAACATTGGAATAGGGGTGTTCAATTTGGGAGTATTCGACCATTTTTTTGAGTTATTGAGCATTGAACCATAGTTTTTACCAACGATTATGTCAATGATATGAGGTTTGAGATGGGACTAAGGGATAATACTTAGTCAATAATAATTACTTTCAGAATTATGACCCTCATTGAGTTTTCAAAAATTTTGATATAGATATGGTAATCATAGAATGGAAGTAAAGTCTAGGTGGATCTCAAGTTCATATAATTTTATTCATGTGTTTTATTTTTGGATATAAAATTAAATGAAAATGTGTGAATTTTCCCTCAGGACTAGATTCAGGTTATTTTTACTAAGAATATCAATTTTTTGCCATCATTGGGGATGGACAGGCCATACCACACCAAATTGAATGGATGCACACTAGACATTTCAATATTTTGAAAAAAAATTATCTCAAAAAAAAAGGATATACCAAAGAACCATGGTTTCATCCACTCTCTCCAAGGGTTTTCTTATTTGTGATGATTTTTCCAAAGGTGTTCAGTCCTCTCAAAATTCCAAGTATTATGTTCATATTACTATGAAATATAAGGGAGGAGTTGTTAGCGTACATATTTATATAGTTGAGTAAAAAATTGATGAATTTTCGATAGGGATAACTAATGTTATAGATATTGTGTTTGTTTATTCCTCATTAGAAATAGATTTATTTGATACAATTGTTACTCATTATTTTATATCATCAAATTAAATTGATTTTTTGGGGTTACATTTTTATCTTACATTATTTTGGATGTATTTTTAAATTCTATTGGTAAATAGTTCCAAACAAGGATTAAAATTTCCCGCATGTCGGGTGATGATAGTCGACTTCAAAGATGTGGAGAATTTATTGGTTCTTGATCTTTATATCTTTGACCTGATTATTTGTATATATTCAATGATCATCTTTAAGTACCATATCAACTATTATCATCATTAATTAATGGTTTTCCTCCCAATGGAGTATCTCATGTTATACATGGTGAGTGGGATTCTAGATCAGGGTGAACATGGGAAGTTCCTCTATATGCAGGAGTGATCACATTCAAATTTTTAGTGTTTTTTCTTATGGTATTTAAACCCCATTGGTGTTGTACAGATGGATACATGGGGAGAGAATGACTTGAGGTCTTTCTATATGATTTTTCATGGTTTCCAAAATAAATAGGGGTCAATTTTACTACTAAAATGTTTTCAAATATGATGCCCATTTATATACCATATCATCACATGACCCATTCAATTGTAACATAAATTTAATATACACATCTAAATATAAAAGATAATTGATTTATTCATCCCAAAGTCTAGATATTTGATTCACTTGTTCTCTTTAGAAATAATGAACACATGAGCCTCATACATTTCATGTATTATTGAAAGTAACATATGGTTACATTGAATAAAATGTTTCTCTTTCAAATGATTGGTGATATATTTGAAAAACTTAAGGGCTATAATTGGTTATAAAATATTGAACTTAGTTTGGGGTACCACCAATTGATATTACAGGAATTGGATATACCTAAGAAAAAATTTAGGATCCCTTATAGAAATTTCACGGTCCTAGTTATGTAGTTCCATCTCACTATTTCTCTTCTGGTGTATATATAATTAATTAAATTATTATTTCATCAGTTCATAATCTCAATTCTATTAATTATTGTCGAATATATTATTGTTTACTTCGAGTCAGAGAATGAAAAATTGGGTCATATGGATATTACCCACAATATTATGAACTAAGATTTCTTCTATGATATTATTTCCATTAGTGAATATTTTATATAAAAAATTGTGTTTATAGGGAGTATAATTTCTAAAATTTGATTCATATATTATCATGATAATATTTAGGCGGTTGTGTCTTATAAGAATCCCATAAATTTTTTTCAAATTTATTGAATTTTTGTATTTTATGGTTATTAAAGGGAAATTGTTTTGGAATTTTGAAAGAATTAATCTATGTTCAAAACATGAGTTGTAAGTGTATAATCATTGAGTGTAATGACATGTTTTAGTGGACTCCTATGGCACTAAAGGTGAGGATGAAATTATATATAGTTATGATTCTTCTAGAATCAGGTATAATTTTTCAATTATTAAATGATGCATCTGGAAGGGGTTTAGGTTATGTCATGATTCAAAAAATGTATTTTGGGGACTATAGTTCATTCCAATTACACCCTTATGAGAAGAAATAACATACCCTCAATCTAGAGTTGACTGATATTTTACATAAATACAAAATTTGGTGTCACTATATATTTGTATAAAAGCTTTTGATATATTACAATCATAATATAATAAAATATATTATTACTCATATGGATATGAATTTGTTGTAGAGACACCTCATTATGTATAACTATAATTTTGATGTGTATATTTAGTATATTCATGGGAAGGGTTACGTGTATATAGATTCATTGATTAGTAAATTACCAACTCAATCCCTATGTAAATTAGTATAGAAGTGTTCCTATATGATTTTATTTGTTGGGGTCAGTATAGGATTAGATGTTATAAGTGTGAATTTGATCATAGATTCAGTAAATTATGAATTATTGGATGAGTTGTTTAATCATTAGAAAGATGAAGACACTAATTTATATCACATTAGTAAAATTTAAAATGGTAGGGAGACCTTGGGTGAGTGGTCTCTCTCTTCCATTGTTGCATTTTTCTAGAAGAGAGATTGTTGATAAAATATCTCAATGTAATGAATTAATGTTTGATTGATATAGGTATTATTGGTCTATAAAAATAATGACCACCAATGTGTATCCAGATATGAGACATCATTATTTGCAGCTTGGGATGAGGTATTCAATACCAAATTCATTTCCATGATTACTTACTTATTAGAAAATCATTGGTCATCATATCATTCGTTGAAATTTCATGACTAATTTACTATATAACACCTCTTAGATTGTAAATCATAAAAAATATGGCCCTAAAATCCCACCAACAATAGGGAATGTGTTTCTTCACAGGAATAGAAGGTGTAAAAAAATATATGTGACGAAGTACAATAATAATATTCTGAAAATATGAATAGATAGAATATTAACCCCATATAACATATAATTATTCAAATTTCAAAAATAATGTAATGTTATACATATAACATGGTCCCTGAATGAAAAAAAAATTTAATGGACTTCTAGAACAATGAATTATCAAACACCAACTAACTCTAAATAACAAGATAATAATGTTTAATCCAATGAAAATACCCAATTTAAAATTTTGCAAATTTTTTTTTAAAATCTAGTTGTTAGTATACATGAATACGAATAGATATCCTACATAAAATATCTCAATAAATTTTTGGTGAATTTTATAAAACCCAGTTTGTATAAATAAAAAAACAAACACTATATCTTACCAAATCAACAAACACACAAACTCATTCAGGATCACTCATCAACAAACACACATAAATTGAGTAATATAATATTATTAATATATATTGCTATTTTATAAGAATAATATTCCAATAGAGTGTAGCCCCTATATATCCCTAATAATGTACATTTATAATGAACTACTGTTGGAATCCATCAAAACAAGAGTTTGTACCAACCAACCACATACCTTAAGATTTTACCATATCCCCCTAGGATAAAGAACAATGTTAAGCGTATCAAATATAAATATTTTCAATAATTTCACCCTCATAAATTTAAACACAAACATCAAAACATGTAAAATCCAAAGGAAAAAAAATGATAAATGCCCTAAAAAATACACATACAACCTAATTATTTAAATATAGAGTAAAAAATATACATATTAAGATAAAATAAAAGAATAGGGAATAATAAATAATTCTGAAATAATATTAAAAATACCGGTTCCATTTAACATAATGAATTTTGACCACTTCGATGAGAGTCAAGAGTCATAACCAGCATCACAGCAACCAATCAATTCCTGATGTAGAAAACCATTGATCAAAACTGAATGCAAAGACCTAAACAATCCTACTCAATAAATAAAAACTATATACCCACTAACATTAGTATTTAAGGTTTGATCCAGATCCATTAATATACCACTATGATTCAATTTCATTCCCGATATAAAATAAAACAAAAAATATGTTTTAAAAATAATATATATAATCAGGTTCCCATTTCATTCATAAATGATATATTAACAAAGAAAAAATGTCATTAACTTTCTCAAAAGCTTCTATTTGTAAATCATACCATAATGTGGGGTTTAACAATTTAAATTCCAATTAAATGTCTGATTCATTTATCTTTAAAAAACACACATTTAATAAATATACCAACACATCAATTGGAAGCATTTAAAAAGAATGAAGATCAAAAACAGAACCTCAAGATTGTTACACCCTTTTTATGTTAATATCTTTTACCCACCCAACTCAAATGTATGAAAGGAAACATGGGATGTAATAATGATTATGAAACCATGTAAGGTCAGTAATTATTTCAATAAAATAATGGAATCAAACTAGTAAAAAGAAAGACTAAACAATAAGAGGTTCAATATATCAAGATATTCCATAGATGAAATATGTAATTCACTATCTAATTTATAAATAAAACTCATAACATATGATACATAGCATGAGAAAACACCACTAGGAATAATATAACTACACAATATATGTAAATATGAACCTACTTCTGGTAGCATAGCGAACATACATCCCTTAATAGAATAACTCTAATGAGTCTGTGTAGTAAAAATCCTACTATCTAGGTGTTACATAAAACTAGAAAAACACTATTTATCACATAAATATCAACTAGATTAACACCATGCCAAAAATTCTCACATAGTAGACTGGGTCACCACATGGAATAAAAAATGAGGTGGTCCATGAGAAACTATCATCAAATGAATACATGAAATCTCCTAGGACTAACACCATAATAATTTCATTCTATCCTTCTGTAATTCCCTTAAAGATTTCCTAAACACATAAGAAAAACATCACATTAAAATAAATACATTACATGGATAACATAACAACATCGACACGAACAATGGTCCCAACAAGGGAACTATCAACACCAGATAACAATGAAACAAGTAGTCATTCACACACCAAATATTTCATTTATTTTCAAGAAATTCCTTTTAAAAAATCCAAACATAAATAATAAAAATATTAATCAACTTTAATAAAAAAAATGAACAAAATGGAAACTCCATTACACCAACTTAAAAAAAACTGACTATTTGAATCCTGGAAACCCTTTAAGAAAAATATGGAAACCCACATTGTAAACAAAATTTTCATTAAGACTAAAATATTAAAGTGTTTTTATCAGTCAAAAATATATCTATAATTCCATAAAACATGTAGAATGAAAAAAATATCAATTTCAATAAAAACATCTTAATTATAAAATTCCCATTAATAATAAAAATTAAACCCTAGTGTTTCTAATCACAAAAACTGTAATGACCCGAATTTTTTAAATAAATTTTGTTTCCTAATATTATGTGTTATTGTTATACTCAACAAAAATGTTTTATTTGATAAACATGATTATAATTAAAATGAGATCAGTGGGTTTTGACTATTATATAACCATCGGTCAATATGACCACTGTGAACAAAATGTTTTGATTATTGTCTCTAAATATAAGTAATCTTGGTAAATTATTATAGAAAGAAGATTCGATGGCCTCACCTAGTAGTCTTGGACCGATCGAATCCCATCTAACAGAGCTTGGGAAAGAGGTAGCACCATTGGGCTTTGCTCTGGATCAAATCCAAGCCGAGCTTCATCATGTGAAGCTAGAACGGAATCGCCTTCGTGAGAAGTTCAAACTGATAGAAATTACTACTCGGGAAATGTTGACTGAGCCGCCCCAAGCTTCTATCACCCTATCACACCTTAATCTTAGGTCCTATGCTGGTATTATAAGGGGCTATGTAACGAGACCGTAACTACCTTGTGTAATCCTTGTTTTAAATAAACATTGGGATTTCTTCTTATGATGAAGTTTATGAATTTTGAAATGACCGGATAAATATAGTATGCATATTTTTGATGAATTTTGTAAAAAGGTTATTTTAAAAATGGTTGTGTAAACCTTAAATAATTAAATATGTGTAATGATTTTCAAAAAATGGTCTTCTGCAATTATGTTCAGTACTAAATTTAGAGTCTAATAAGATCAACTTGATTTTTGATGAATAGTAAATTATGAATAGTGATTTTATGATTAGGATTAGTAATATGACCAAATGGATTAGTAATCTCACTTAAAGAAAGTTTTAAAATAATCTAGGCACCTTGATTAAGTAATGTGATTCAATAAAATAGTTAAATAACGGTTTCATTAATTATTATTCAAGTATTAGTTTTTTTGGGTGAATAGTGTTTTTTTAATTAAAAATTTAATTAAAAATAATTAGAAAATTATTTTTATAAAAATGACATTATTTTTGAACTCAGAGCATCGATATTATGTTATGGTAATTTTTGGGGTATTTTCTGAAAAAAATGAATTTTCGATGAATAGTGTTTTTATTTAAAAATTAAATTAAAAATATTTAGAAAATTATTTTTATAAAATGGAGTTCATTTTTGAAATCAGAGCATTGATATTTGGTTAGTGTGAAATTTTGGGATTTTTCTGAGAAAGTTGAATTTTCAGTGAATAGTAAAAATGCAGTTTTAGGGTTTCGGTATGTTTAGTGACATCATAGCTGTGTCATGATGCTGTCATGAGATATTTTGAGGGTTGGCCGGCCAAGGGTGATGAATTATTGTTTTGGGGGCCCCATGTGGCCTAACTCCATGATAAATGCCAAGGGAGAGCACATGGGTTTGAGAAAAGCACATGTGAGGTGTCCTTTGGCCATTAATGCCTTGTCCCCTCACTTTCCCTATAAATACCAAGTCATCCTCTCATCCATTCGACTCCCCCCTCATTCCCAACGAATTTCTGGTCTCATTACCTCCCAAGGAGTCCTCCCAAGGTGCCCCCAAGCCCTCAAGGTCCCAACCTTTGAGGTTTAAGAGTTACATTTTAAGGTAAGGGATCCGACCCCTCTCTTTCTTTTCAAGTAATCTCTTTTATGTCTTTTCTTTTATACTCCATGTTCTTATGTTGGAGGATGTTCTTTTATATTCATACTACTGCCTATTTCATGTTCATATGATGAGAGACCCCCCTTGCTCTCATCAATTCGTTTTAAGAATGTTTAAGTGGCGCCGTTAGGCTGCCGAATTTTTAAGGGATTCTTTCACCTTCCTCGTTTTCAAGTTCTATTTTCATTCAAGTCTTTCATGTTCCTTTTTGTTATATTGGGGTATGATATCTATATATATCATACTGGACTCTTATTTTCATATGATGAGAGACCCCATTTGATCTCTTCAATTCAGTATTTTGATGTTTTAAGTGGCGCCGTTGGGCTGCCGAATTTTTAAGTGGTTCTTCACCCTTCTCGTTTTGAAGTTCTACTTTCATGTCAATTATTTAAAGTTCCTTTTTGTTATATTGGGGTATGATCTCTATATATATCATACTGGAATATTATGTTCATATGATGAGAGACCCCATTTTATCTCTTCAATTCAGTATTTTGATGTTTTAAGTGGCGCCATTAGGCTGCCGAATTTTTAAGTGGTTCTTTACCCTTCTCGTTTTGAAGTTCTACTTTCATGTCAATTATTTCAAGTTCCTTTTTGTTATATTGGGGTATGATCTCTATATATATCATACCGGACTCTTATGTTCATATGATGAGAGACCCCATTTGATCTCTTCAATTCAGTATTTTGATGTTTTAAGTGGCGCCGTTTGGCTGCAGAATTTTTAAGTGGTTCTTCACCCTTCTCATTTTGTAGTTCTACTTTCATGTCAATTCTTTCAAGTTCCTTTTTTTTATGTTGGGGAATTATCTCTATATCTATCATACTGAACTCTTATGTTCACATGATGATATATCCTATTTGATCTTTTCAAATCATTTTTGTTGAGGATTAAGTAACGCCGTTAGGCTGCCGAACTTTCATAAGAGAAATCTAAATTTTTTCTTCCTTCCATGTTTTTCATTTCAAATGGTATGTCCTTGAAATTTCATTACCATGATCATGTATCCTTCTTATTCTGTCCATTTACTATTTTATGGGTCATTTATGAATGTTTGACCCATTTTACCTCTCTTTTAATGTCTTCTAAAACCTCGGAACATTGCCGTTATGCTGCAGAATTTCTGTCTCAAAATGTCTATATCTTTTTCTAAAGTTCTTTTATTTTATTAAGTGAATACTCAAAGCTCTTTCTTCTAAAGGGGTATTCACATATATACCAAGATGTTCTATTTTAAATTCTGGGATTTACATACATGAGACCCACCTTCTTTTTCTGTGGGTTTTAAAGTGATATAAAGATCATGTCTTTAAAGCAGTTTTTAAAAAGTTATGATTATGAAATGAAACCCATTTCCTTTATGCTATATGGGTTATTTATGAAATTTTTGATGATGATATATGTGGATCAAATGATAATAAAGGAAAATTTAAGGGTGCGCCCTGATAGCGCTCCAATGCATTGGGTAATGATGTAACCACTAGAGATTACAATTTTCACGATACCTTGGTGAATAACCTTGGTAATTTTCAAATGACACCTTGGGGATGGACCTTGGTGATATGTTCATGATTGTCTATGTTAAATGATGTAGCCACATATTCAAGTTATGAAAATTTTGTTTTTATTATGATATGACACATGATTTTTTTTATCATGCCTTAAAGTTCTTGTTCATGACATAGTTGATGTATCTCAAGTTCACATGTTAAATGTTTCCCTTTTTTCCCTTATTGGGCCTTCTGCTCACCCTTTCTTTTGATGTATGATCCCAGGTTATGTGATGTCGTAATGAACCTAGGATGAACATGAGGAGAAGCCTTTCAAGTCTTTTAGAAGAATGTTTTTTGTTTTCATGTTTTAAGTTCCTGGTTTCCAAGACACTAAACCTTAAAGATCCTCAGTTTTGTATAATGTAATGAAAGTTTATGTGATAAAAAGGTGGGATGCTATAGATGGTATCAAAGGATGGTTTAGTTATTTGTGGAAATTAGGAAATGAAAACTCTAGGAGGAACCCTATATAAAAGTTTAATATAGGAAATCTTCCTGGTATTTTGGTGAGTATTGAGTAAGGGGTTGCCAAGCAAATACATCCCTGTCTGGATACGAACAGGTAGAGGTGGCTCTGGCACAAATGTACATAGGGATAAAACCCGAAAACACCGCTTTGAGCTAGACTCGAACGGGAACTGGTACACGACAACGGGCCTTGCTTCACTCTTGGTTACGACACTCCCGGGGGATATGCTTTGGTAAATTCATAAGCTTGGTATGAACCATTGTTAAAGGAACAAAGATAAAATAAAATAAAGGTTCAAATAAGAATATATGATCATTCATAACCTAGATGGGAACCTAGGAGATCACAAGTTAGGGTATACCTTTCATATACAAGTTATCCTTATATGCTTTCAGTTCCTTTTCATGATTATTAGCTAAGTACTTAAGCCCCTAATTATGCTTTCTCTTCTTAGTTAATGGTGGGAAATGGAAGAACATGTTCCGACAACCAATGTGATAGGAAATGCGATGATTTTCGTATTAATATGACAGTGATGATTAGGGGATTAAAATATGATTATTATTTTGGAAGTCGTTCATTATTTTGGGAACCATATTTGATCGAGGTAAATAGATTACTACGGTATTTTCATTGAGGAGTAAGGTTGACTTATATTTTGAAGAATCGATGAATTTAAGGTGAACTTATAGTAATTTAGGTTACTTATGGGAATGACTAACCTATCTTGGGTAAAATATGTTTAGGTTAGCTACTTTTTTATAAGATGTTAGGAGTGGTTGATGTTGTCTGGAGATGAACAATGATGTTGTTTTGGAAGACTATGTTATCAA
This sequence comes from Viscum album, assembly GCA_963277665.1. NCBI lineage: Eukaryota > Viridiplantae > Streptophyta > Magnoliopsida > Santalales > Viscaceae > Viscum > Viscum album. The sequence continues at coordinate 917,806,297 of OY728152.1, forward strand.
ATCCTTATTGTATTTGGGTTTCAATCTTAGTTTGGTTTGTTTTGAGGAATTTTATGGACCGTTATTTATGGAATGGTCTATGATGAACTTTGGGTAGTACCATGGAACTTTGGTGATATAAAAGTCGTTTCCATTCCTATGGGATTCTTTCTTTTTGAAGAGTTGTTTTACCTTAACCTTTCTTTTTTTGGGATAATGTTTAAAGATAGAAGAAATAGATAGTTAATCTTTTGTAGATTATGTGATTCTATAGAAGATGATTCTTGTGCTTTTATGAGACCAAGTGTTTTTGAATTCTCATCATTTGGAGAAAAGATTAGTGTTGGTAGGGACTTGTTAAAGGATGAAACTCTACTTGAAGGTAGGTATATTTTCTTATGTTTTTGTTCTATGTAGTAAATGAAATCCTCAAAATTATGAAAATAAACGTAAAACAAAAATGTTGTTGCTTTACGTTTCCTACCAGGTAATCGAAGACCGTTTACACACATCATAAGTTTGGGATTTTCTCATGGTTAACTTTCTCCTAATCATGTTCTCTATCACTCTCCCTGAGAACTTGACCCTTTGTTTTTTTCCTCCGTGTCCATGTTTTCCTACATGGAACCCTAGTGTGGGTTAACTCGGGTGACTATTGTACTTCCCTTTCTTTATTTTAAAGTAATAGTTTTACTGACTCCTTTTCCGATGTGGGACTTTAAATGAAATTTCAAAACCCAATTTTAAAATTGCGAGGACGCAATTTCTTAAGGGGGGAAGATTGTAATGACCCGAATTTTTTAAATAAATTTTGTTTCCTAATTTTATGTGTTATTTTTATACTCAACAAAAATGTTTTATTTGATAAACATGATTATAATTAAAATGAGATCAGTGGGTTTTGACTATTATATAACCATCGGTCAATATGACCACTATGAACAAAATGTTTTGATTATTGTCTCTAAATATAAGTAATCTTGGTAAATTATTATAGAAAGAAGATTAGATGGCCTCACCTAGTAGTCTTGGACCGATCGAAGCCCATCTAACAGAGCTTGGGAAAGAGGTAGCACCATTGGGCTTTGCTCTGGATCAAATCCAAGCCGAGCTTCATCATGTGAAGCTAGAACGGAATCGCCTTCGTGAGAAGTTCAAACTGATAGAAATTACTACTCGGGCAATGTTGACTGAGCCGCCCCAAGCTTCTATCACCCTAGCACACCTTACTCTTAGGTCCTATGCTGGTATTATAAGGGGCTATCTAACGAGACCGTAACAACCTTGTGTAATCCTTGTTTTAAATAAACATTGGGATTTCTTCTTATGATGAAGTTTATGAATTTTGAAATGACCGGATAAATATTGTATGCATATTTTTGATGAATTTTGTAAAAAGGTTATTTTAAAAATGGTTGTGTAAACCTTAAATAATTAAAAATGTGTAATGATTTTCAAAAAATGGTCTTCTGCAATTATGTTCAGTACTAAATTAAGAGTCTAATAAGATCAACATGATTTTTGATGAATAGTAAATTATGAATAGTGATTTTATGATTAGGATTAGTAATATGACCAAATGGATTAGTAATCTTACTTAAAGAAAGTTTTAAAATTATCTAGGCACCTTGATTAAGTAATGTGATTCAATAAAATAGTTAAATAACGGTTTCATTAATTATTATTCAAGTATTAGTTTTTTTTGGGTGAATAGTGTTTTTTAATTAACAATTTAATTAAAAATAATTAGAAAATTATTTTTATAAAAATGACTTTATTTTTGAACTCAGAGCATCGATATTATGTTATGGTAATTTTTGGGGTTTTTTCTGAAAAAAATGAATTTTCGATGAATAGTGTTTTTATTTAAAAATTAAATTAAAAATATTTAGAAAATTATTTTTATAAAATGGAGTTCATTTTTGAAATCAGAGCATTGATATTTGGTTAGTGTGAAATTTTGGGATTTTTCTGAGAAAGTTGAATTTTCAGTGAATAGTAAAAATGCAGTTTTAGGGTTTCGGTATGTTTAGTGACATCATAGCTGTGTCATGATGCTGTCATGAGATATTTTGAGGGTTGGCCGGCCAAGGGTGATGAATTATTGTTGTGGGGGCCCATGTGGCCTAACTCCATGATAAATGCCAAGGGAGAGCACATGGGTTTGAGAAAAGCACATGTGAGGTGTCCTTTGGCCATTAATGCCTTGTCCCCTCACTTTCCCTATAAATACCAAGCCATCCTCTCATCCATTCGACTCCCCCCTCATTCCCAACGAATTTCGGGTCTCATTACCTCCCAAGGAGTCCTCCCAAGGTGCCCCCAAGCCCTCAAGGTCCCAACCTTTGAGGTTTAAGAGTTACATTTTAAGGTAAGGGATCCGACCCCTCTCTTTCTTTTCAAGTAATCTCTTTTATGTCTTTTCTTTTATACTCCATGTTCTTATGTTGGAGGATGTTATTTTATATTCATACTACTGCCTATTTCATGTTCATATGATTAGAGACCCCCCTCGCTCTCATCAATTCGTTTTAAGAATGTTTAAGTGGCGCCGTTAGGCTGCCGAATTTTTAAGGGATTCTTTCACCTTCCTCGTTTTCAAGTTCTATTTTCATTCAAGTATTTCATGTTCCTTTTTGTTATATTGGGGTATGATCTCTATATATATCATACTGGAATCTTATTTTAATATGATGAGAGACCCCATTTGATCTCTTCAATTCAGTATTTTGATGTTTTAAGTGGCGCCGTTAGGCTGCCGAATTTTTAAGTGGTTCTTTACCCTTCTCGTTTTGAAGTTCTACTTTCATGTCAATTATTTACAGTTCCTTTTTATTATATTGGGGTATATATATCATACTGGACTCTTATGTTCATATGATGAGATACCCCACTTGATCTCTTCAATTCAGTATTTTGATGTTTTAAGTGGCGCCGTTAGGCTGCCGAATTTTTAAGTGGTTCTTTACCCTTCTCGTTTTGAAGTTCTACTTTCATGTCAATTATTTCAAGTTCCTTTTTGTTATATTGGGGTATGATCTCTATATATATCATACCGGACTCTTATGTTCATATGATGAGAGACCCCATTTGATCTCTTCAATTCAGTATTTTGATGTTTTAAGTGGCGCCGTTTGGCTGCCGAATTTTTAAGTGGTTCTTCACCCTTCTCATTTTGAAGTTCTACTTTCATGTCAATTCTTTCAAGTTCCTTTTTGTTATGTTGGAGAATTATCTCTATATCTATCATACTGAACTCTTATGTTCACATGATGAGAGATCCTATTTGATCTTTTCAAATCATTTTTGTTGAGGTTTAAGTAACGTCGTTAGGCTGCCGAACTTTCATAAGAGAAATCTAAATTTTTTCTTCCTTCCATGTTTTTCATTTCAAATGGTATGTCGTTGAAATTTCATTACCATGATCATGTATCCTTCTTATTCTGTCCCTGTACTATTTTATGGGTCATTTATGAATGTTTGACCCATTTTACCTCTCTTTTAATGTCTTCTAAAACCTCGGAACATTGTCGTTATGCTGCAGAATTTCTGTCTCAAAATGTCTATCTCTTTTTCTAAAGTTCTTTTATTTTATTAAGTGAATACTCAAAGCTCTTTCTTCTAAAGGGGTATTCACATATATACCAAAATGTTCTATTTTAAATTCTGGGATTTACATACATGAGACCCACCTTCTTTTTCTGTGGGTTTTAAAGTGATATAAAGATCATGTCTTTAAAGTAGTTTTTAAAAAGTTATGATTATGAAATGAAACCCATTTCCTTTATGATATATGGGTTATTTATGAAATTTTTGATGATGATATATGTGGCTCACAAGATAATAAAGGAAAATTTAAGGGTGCTCCCTGATAGTGCTCCAATGCATTGGGTAATGATGTAACCACTAGAGATTACAATTTTCACGATACCTTGGTGAATAACCTTGGTAATTTTCAAATGACACCTTGGGGATGGACCTTGGTGATATGTTCATGATTGTCTATGTTAAATGATGTAGCCACATATTCAAGTTATGAAAATGTTGTTTTTATTATGATATGACACATGATTTTTTTTATCATGCCTTAAAGTTCTTGTTCATGACATAGTTGATGTATCTCAAGTTCACATGTTAAATGTTTCCCTTGTTTCCCTTACTGGGCCTTCTGCTCACCCTTTCTTTTGATGTATGATCCCAGGTTATGTGATGCCGTAATGAACCTAGGATGAACATGAGGAGAAGCCTTTCAAGTCTTTTAGAAGAATGTTTTTTGTTTTCATGTTTTAAGTTCCTGGTTTCCAAGACACTACACCTTAAAGATCCTCAGTTTTGTATAATGTAATGAAAGTTTATGTGATAAAAAGGTGGGATGCTATAAAAACTATAAAAAAAATCGTGCTATCATATAATAAATACCTAAATTCAAAAACACTTTTAATCCATCATGAAATAAATTACATTTTAAAAAAAATTAAATGAAAATGGAACACTCACCTCATGTGGTTGGAACATGTCACCTTTAATGAAATGCATGGTAAAGAAACTCCAACGATGGATCAAAACCATTAAAAACCAAAATACATAATTTATTACAACTCAAACTAGAAAAAATCATCCAAACATGATCACGAGGATTACTGTAGAAGAATAAATGTTGGGGAAATAATATAATGGGATATGTCAGAGTCATTCCTCTTGAACCAGGTGAACAATTACTAAGGGACCACCACAAAATAACCTTATAATAGCTTGGGAGAGGGTGAGAGAAGCATGGGAGGAGTTTGGGTAAATGGGTTATAATGAAGTGGATTGGGGTAGAAGAAATAATTAAAAATATGGTGAAATGGGAACAATACCCAAAATATGGCATGTCACACGGTTGTCTCACAAGGTTTTCCAAAACATACCATGATCATGTGTCTTCCACTATCCCATACATTAGAGTCAGAATATTTGTCTAACATGGTTTCCTTAACCACTTATAGACTATTCACTCTCCACTAACCACCACTATGAAAGACACATTGGTTCTACTCCATGGTTTCAAATACATGTACTTAATTCCACCAGGAATATTATAGGTAAGAATGAGAATTTTTTGTTTGATGCATTACCACCTCAGAAAACCATGGAAATGTGACTAGGAAATACACAACGATGGGTGTAATTTTGAGCAGCATGACAATAAGATCCAATTTTCCTGGACCACCAACTCTGGAAACAGTCAACTTTCTCTCTCTTTCCTAAAACATGAATAGTTGGTTAAGAATATGGATTCCCATCCTTATCACATCCTAATTTTCCCTTCTATTCAACTAGACTATGTTTACAAAATCCATTTTCATTCAAGTCAAATCCATAGGCATGATTCCCTACTAATATTTCCCTAATTAATATTGATATATAAACTACTTCAATATAGGTTTTGATGCCATAATGAATCACTGGTGTATGTATTTTCATAAAAATTCCTCTTGAAAACAAATATGAATTCATAGAATCAAAAGTATTCATCTATATAGAGAATGTAAGAGTGAATATGAAGTGTTCAATATAGTCTTTCATGGGTTTAACACCCAGGAGAATACCCATAAATTCCATCCCATTCTCATCTCACTCTTTATCTAGATAAATCCATTAAATTAATTAATACTTCAATTTTTTCCCGGATTGATCCTCAAATTATTTTTGTATTAATAAAAATATTCAACAAAACCATTCCATCAAACAAAGGAATAGAGATCCTCACCCTATATCCCTATAAAAGTCAATGTCAGGATTAAAATCAATTCAATCATTGATATCTAGTCAATTGTCTTATGGGATCATCGATCACTATAGAATACAACATGATATTAATTCAAGAAATCTCATTCATGATCCTAGAGATGAGACGAGAATTGAACTACAACTCCATCATGATCCTAGGTTGACTAAGTCATTATAAGGAAAACTATTTGACTAATTGAACTATATCCCAAAGAAATACCATCTTGAATTATTGATTATTTCTTGGGGAAATCATTTTGAAAGATCGCGAAATAAAACTCTCAATCATACCATAATAAAATTCAACACAAATAGAATAACTAAAAGAAATCCAATACAACAAATCAAAAAATCACCCTGAAATTTCTATAAAATGGAAAAAATCCTTATTCATTTTATTTTCAAAATATTTAACAAAAATATATAACCCACACTTAATCAATTAAAAACAAAAAACATGAAATTCGTTTCATTTTTCTCAAATACCATTTAACTTGGTTAAAAAAATTAATAATAAAATCTCAATAAAACCAAATCATTTAATGAATTAAATCACCTATAACCCAATGATATTATTTATTTAATAAAAAATAAATGACATAGAAATTTACTAATATTCAAATTATTTTTACCCAATTATCCTAATAAACTAAAACAATTCTTTTCTAACAATGTAAACTAATATATCAGAAATCGTTTTTTTAAACAACATTCAAGAAAAAAAATTATATTAAACATTTTAATCAATATAATCAAATAACAGAGGTGATGAAACATGTGAGCGAGTAAAAAACAATAATCTACTACTTATTCAACAAATCATAGTTTTTTTGCTAGATTTTCTAACAATGCAGAAACTATGCCAGTTTCATTATAAGGTATCTATAATGGTCTCCATATATTGTGCATGGTTTTATAATACTTGTGCATATATAGTGTGCCCCTTATATCCTTGAAATTACACTTTTAATCATGTAGATTCATGGTACATCACACGAAATATCCCAAAAAATTGAGTAATTGAACTCAAATATATAATATATCCATAAAAACAACCATAAGTAGAAAATTTAAAATAATTATCCCAACCACCCATGGTAAAATGTGATTAGTCATAAGGATGACTGGTCCGAAACTTCTATATAACTACCTATCGGTTTTTTTCACTCATATATCCATTCACTAATTGACCCCCCCAAATAATACGAATTAGGATCTTAAGAACCAATTACCCTTTAAGAAATAAAAGTATGTGATACCATTTTTTAAAAATCATCATCTTCCACCATCTGAAATAACACAAGAACAAGCCCACCACATACATGAAGTTTTTCCCTGTTCACCCCTGGATGATGGCCTGAATCAATGGTATTAAACATAACAATTGGGAATGTTTTCACAATCCTAAAACCAAAAATATATTAAAAAAATAGAACCATGTTACATTACCAAAAATTTTGTAAAAACAAATAAGAATTTAATAAAGTGTTAAAATATATAAAATATGTAAAAATAAAATAAAATTGAAGGCCTAAGAGGCTGAAGAAAATACACAATTGAACTAGTTCCTTGAAACTGTAGGATCGATCTATATCTCCATGTGACTCACAATTCACCACCATGATCCCCACAACCAACCACTTTATGTCGAATATAGAACTATATCAAACCCAAAATCCATGAAATAATGATAACTACACAAGAAATAAAAACTATATACCCACCAATGAGTATATGTAGTGTGTGATTTAAATCCTACAGGTCACCACCATGAGTCTATTAAATAATTTTTATAAAATAAACAAAAACATATATTTTTAAAACAATCTCCAAATCTAATTGTCAATTTCATATTAACATGGTATTTGATTATAAGAAAATAATAGTTCATTTAAATTATCCAATAAAACCATTTTGAAATAATCCATATATGGTTTTTTATAAAAAACCTCGTGAATTCCAATTTCCAATAATTTATCATTAAAATGACATAATTTTAAAAATTATCTAAAACATGGTTTTTATAATATTTGAAAATAATGCACACTAAAAAGGTCACTTGAAAACCATGTCCCTATTTTTACAACAAATGATTATATAGTCCGATATCAATGATAAGAAAGGAAAAAAATGGAAACAATTAAGAAAAGGAAATCATATGATATCCTAAATAATACAAATTAACAGATGGAACCATACTAGTCAAAATAAAGAGTAATTCATAGGAGGATAAATGTATGATACAAAGTAAGAAACAACACTATAATGTCTAAAATTATAGTACAAGAAACAAAATGGTTGGAATACTACTAGAAGGTTAATGGAAACACATCTATCCACAGAATTACTCTAATGAGTCCCCATATTGACAATACCACAATATAGGTGTTACAAACAACTAAGGATTATGAGTCGGTGTGTAAATTTCAACTAGTCTAACACCATCCAAAAAATACCTAGTTAGTATCCTCATTTTCCCCATGAAATAAAAAATGATGTTGCCCAAGAGAAAATGATGTTATGACAAGAAAATAACCAATCCCCAATGGTTAACACCAAAATCACATCATTACCAAATCACAATCTATAGTATAGAAGATCCATATTCCCAAAAAAAAACTAATGACATTATAAAACATCAATCACATGGATGAAATATCCTATAAAAAATAATTGGGAAGATCAAGAACTATGCAATTAGCATCACATCACAATGTTCCAGTAGATACATCACACCCCTCTTATAACATATTAATTTTGAAATATCTTTTTAAAATCCATTAGGAATCCAAAAAAATATAATGTATATAATAATTAATATAAATAACAAAATAATAATCCAAGGTAATCTCTATTACCTTTTATGGAAACAAAATTATCCATTTAAAATAAGGATTCCCTAAAGACACAAAAGGGGGAACCCCCTTTCAAAAAAATTATCTTCTAAAACAAGTGAACATGTTTTTCTCATTAAAAACTATATTTGGAATTTAATATATATTGTAGAATGCATAATATTATAAAATTCCACTTCAATATCCAAATGAAAACCATGTGATTCCATTTAAATAATGGATAAACAAATCATTTATATAATATAAATGACTAAATTAATTCTAAATCAATTATAAATAATAAAAAATTAAGGGAAGTGTTAAATAAATGAAAATGAAATGGAGTAACTACCTGATTTGTTGGGATCATTATTATTTTGGTGAAATCCCCCTGAAAGAAATTCTATGATTAGATCATAACTATTATAAAAAATCAACAATTCCTAACAACAAAAACCAAGAATCTCGATCAAAAATTAGCATTATTTTATTGGAAAATTGGAATATATGTGATAACAAGTGAAAGAGTGAAGAGAGTCTCGTATCTCTTGAATTAGGGGAAGAATAACCAAGAAAAAAACCATGAAATAACCATAGAGGACCTTTGGAGAGGGATATATCTCAAGGAAAGTATTTCAATCATGAGTTTTGAATTTCTGGGAATGGGGTGGATGAATCAATTTTAAAGGATTATAAATGAAGTAAAATCCCATGAAGTAGTTAAGACACATTTTTTCCTCACATTATTTTCCATACCTTAAACAAACCTAGTGTATTACACTACCCTACACCATGGAAGCCTCATGGTTGTCTTATAACATTTTTTGAACCATGTGCAGTCCATGCACTCCCCACAATCCACCAACACACATGGAGAATTATTTATAATATTTGTGTTTCCAAACAATGAAACTAATCCCAATCCCAATTAATTTCTATCAAAATACACTAAATGTCCACCCATGACACATTGAACTAAAATGACAAATAAACCCCAATATTAATACCAAGAAAGTACCTCCCCAGATTGTCAAATAATCCTATTATTACCATCCACCCTATATCCACAGAGCCAAAAACAACATAATAGTGTCACAATCGTAACCATATATGGTTTTTCATCATAATACATGACTCAACTCGTGGTTATAAAGAAACTACCTTAATATAATGGACATACTATTTTATTAAGTTACAATTTACTGTATATAATATTACATGATACTATAATCTATTGTTATCTCCATCGAACATTAAAATCATTTCCACCAATTTCCACTACATGAACTGGGTCTATTGTCTGTATAAAAACTATACAATATCTAAAAAACTTCTCATATCTCATCTCAATATCAATCTCATATAATATAATTTTAATCAATATTACAATCCCTAATCATATATTAAATACATAAAATATATTACTTAATCACATTAATATTTAGTCACCTGATAAATTCTAATTTGTGCTCAATGTAAAAAATTAGTAACAATTAACATAATTTTGAATTCCTTAGAACACATGAAAATTAATCAATAAGATCTTTGTTATCTCAAATAAAATATCCCATTCAATTAATTCTTCCTTATATTACTTGAATAGTTTACCATTCCATTCATTATAGCTTATAGGTATTCCACCAATGAACCATACCCAATAAAATAGACACATCCTTATTGTAGAAAATCTTCTAGGAATAAACCAACAAAAAAATATATTCAACACATTTACTCCAAAAATTATAAAAATTAATAATCAACCACAATTAATTCTAAATACCACATCCTCCAAGGAAAAAAATCTACCAAGACTAAAATATTATGGAAATTTGACCTAGAATTATAAAAATACTTTATCTTATAAAAATTTTATATCCAATGTACCCAAAATAAAACCAGGAATAACCTCAACTACACAACATTATGAGGGATAACCAACATGCCTCTATTGGACCTTAAATAATGAAAACCCATTATTTAACCTAAAAACCATCATGATGTTCCACTACAAAATATAGGTCACCTAAAAAAACAATGTAGATGAAAAATAAAATATGGGAGCCTACATTATATAGATCTAAGAAAATTTCATCCTTTATAATTCAAATCATTCCCAAAAAGATAAGAAAATGAAATAAAACCAAAAGTCCCCATAATATTACTCTTGAATATGAATATTTTTATACTAGAAATAATATTAATTATATAATGGTGGAAGTAACTTCGATTATATAAATTAGAAATTTCAACAACACAAAAAATATCAACGAAAAAACAACCCTATATAGCGATAATTTATGCGTGACTCATGATCCAACATAATATTTTTGAAATTGATATTCATGAATTATACATAAACCAATAGAATGAAATTTTCTTGTAGAACATACTTCCAAATGTGTTAAATATAAAATAGCTTCCAATGAAGGTTGATTTATCCATAGCATCGAAAACATGGTAATGAATGCTATATGAGTTGTCATGATGATACAAACAATGCTACAAGATGATTAAAATAACTCAAACACAATCAATATTTGGAGAGTACTATAATAGATATGAGAAATACACAAAGATATATAATACCTAAAAATGTATAATAAATTGATAATAAATCACACCTAAATTATTTACCCTATAATACTAACCAAAATTAGAAAATTTAAGGGAAACATAATAGAAAAATTTAATTCCAAAGGCCTCCTCATATAATTACAATATTTTTTTGATCGTATGGAGTCGTTTTTACCTACTCTTGAATGTATTTTTATTTCTTTGAAATTACATGTGCCTAATTTTGTCCATGATTTATAAATGACTGGCTATATTCCATCAGAAAAGTATCATGGATTTTCATAGCATACATTTTATAGAGAAATTCCTTTGTATGGATGATAAATATTGTTATTGGAAAACTAAACCGAATGAAAAATATTTTCACATGAACCTTTGAAAATAAGAGTTCATACACACATTAGGTTATCCAATGTCAATACCATTATCTTCACTTGAACATCTTTCAAAGAATGGGGTGAAGTTAGAAGTCATATATTCTAGAAAAATTAATATTATAAAAAATTTCTTAATTTTGATTGAAATATAGGATCATGATTTGTTGTGATAATCTATAAAACCCCATTATGTTGCACAGTCTCATTCACATTTTCATGCACTAAAGTATATATTGATCCCAAATTCATAATTGTCTGTAAGTGATCTAGCATCTCCAACCAATCCACAATTATAAATATTATATCACATCCTCACTATGGTATATAGAAAAGTATAATGATATAAATCAATATTCCCTTTGAAATTAATCATGGGACATCAAATGGAATCTTTAAATCAGTAGTAGAACAATGCTTGGATGTTACATACTTACACGCCAAACATAATGACATAAACATACTCACTAACCACTTCACCCCTATCCCCCATATCATTCTCATTATAACATAACAAATCATCAATGTACTAGTATTATAAATTAAAATAGATATATAAAACTCACAAAAGGGAATCCTAATGAAACAATTTTCATAAAAAAATTTGATTCATGTACTTTTATATGAAATTGTTGATGTGATCCTTTTTCAAATGATTCAGTAGACATGTTTCAAAAAAAATATCCCAACTCCATAATAAGATATAAATATGATATATATTTGTTTAGTTACTTCTACAACACTATGGTTTGGAGATCATTTAAAAAATGTTATCCAAACCCAAGAAATAATGCTAAGATCTAGTCACTGGGAATGTATTATCGATTCCAAAAAAATATTTAGATGAATTTGTAAGGGATTTATGGTATATTTGTAACATGAATTTCTTATTCTCTATGAAAAATACATATCAATGAAGTGTAATAATTTGGTTAGATTATATTTCATTGTTTTAAAAGTTAAAATAGATAACCAGAACAATTGATATGGTTGTTTTGTAGTTGTGTATATTTATATAATTACAGAATGTGGAACTTCTCCCTTGATACATTTGAATCATTGTTTTCCCATAGTAGGAAGATCCATAATTTTTGACATGTTATCACCAACCAATTATCTACTAATTGAATATATGGAACATTTACTAATATATATCAATCTAAAAGAAAAATTGAAATCTTTTACATATCTTGTTATATCTTATTTAGATAGATTCCCCTCAAAATTCATAAAAAAATGATATATAATTTTGTAAATTTACTTCCCCAAGTAATCATGCTCCTACTATTAGACTATTATTTATCTATAGAGTAAACATTTCTATACCTATTTTACCATAACCATACATACCTACAACAAATAATTTTTATATAAGTGAAAAAAAATCATTTCCTTATAATATGTAATATATGAAAATCATTTATATATATATCAATTTAATATCAAAAATATTTTGAAATTCATATAAGAGTGAAAATCGAGCAAGATAGACCACACACATTATATTTTTAATCCCACAATTTGAATTTACATAATAATTATGATCAATAAACATATTTTTTATTCATTAAAACATTTGGTTCCCTAAAATCATTTTTTCAACTAGTATCCTTCTAATATATCACATACCAAGTTCGGTTAAGGACTTTTCCATTATAAACCTATTGTTTTTCTCATAATGGATAACCCCAAACACCAATATAAATCTTATCCACAATATTGATATCAATCAGTTATGACCTATCCAAACATTAAGCCTAAAATTATTTATAGAGAATAAATGTGTGATAACTCAATCCCATCTCCAACAAAAAAAGGTTAAATACTACCATCGAGGATGTAACAAAACATATGAAAAGGCATTCGACCCACATAGATCGCAAGAAAAGATAATGAAACCACCAATAAACACCATATAATATAAAACAAATGAAATATATCAATTAATGTAATATTATTGTAACATTACGTATAATGATTCAATAAATCATTTTTTTTATTTTTTTCATTCAAAATTTATATAGTTATATTCATTATAATCACATTTGGTAAATTTTGAAATTAAAAAGAAATGGATTTATTATACACTTTTTGTGAAAAGATTTATTTGAATGATATATTTTCCTTGTTTAGAATTTGAATTTGAAAATATTAATTTCAATTTATAATTCAATATGATAAAATTATCTTATAATTAACTTTTAAAATTATAAAAAAAATTATTTTTCAATGTATAATAAAAAATAATGATTTTAATGGAAAATATTATTTTGTTTTCATATATATAAAATAAAAAAATTTATTTGTGAGTAGTTTCAAAATAAAATTAGTTCCCTTTAATTTTTAATAATCTAATTTTTGATACAAAATATAATTTATACCTGAATTTATTATAAATAAAATTTAAATGAAATTTATTTTTTAAAACCATTTATTATTTACATTGTGTGGTATTATTTTTAAATTAAATTATAATACTTTTGTTGTAACATCGTAGGTATTTATATAATAATATGTTTCAGTATTATTAATATTTGTGAATAAGATATTAATTTTATGTTAAGAGGATGATTTTCCAGATAGCTTACTCAACACGCAACAACGGGTTTCTCTGAAATCATATGTTTCACACCACATTGAGTTATAATGAAAAATATTATTTCAATAATCTTATTATTATTTTAAATGGTAGTTAACACCTAGAATTTTTACTATAAGGAATAAATATAAAAATCCAAAACATGATTACACATGTTTTTTAAATGTTTTGACATTTATCAATCAAATTTTAGAGGCGTAAAATGAGAATGAATCCATTTTTTATAATAAAATAATCTGATATTATTAAAATGTATTTTTACTACCTTTTGATTGTGAACCCTTTTTAAATATAGTTTTTCTCACTTTTATCAATTATATTTAAAAATTAAAATTTATTCTTTATAAGTGGGACCTCAGAATTTACTTTGGTTTAATTTTTGTATTTTTATGATATTAATTCATTTTTATGAATAGTGAAAAATATCCATTTTGATTAAAAACAACCTTCTTCCTCATTTATTTATATAGATAGATTATATTTTTAATTGGTTTTAAAGTGTAATTTTATTATTTTTTTATAATTTAATAAATTTTTTGTTATTGGACGTAATTTCATATTTAAATTGGACATAAACACATGTCAATCTTTTGATGGTTTATACTTCTTAAAAACCTACTTTTTGGTTTTTACAATGGTAATTAATTTTAAATTAAAAATGAAAATTTATGTGTATTGAATTTTCATAAATAGATTCCTTATTTTAAATCATCAGTTCCAAATTTTTTAAATCAGAACATTTTATTTTGGGACATTATGAATAGTAACTTCAATAATTATTTTCATTTACCACAGTTAATGGGTAAATTATGTAAATGTGGGTAAAAATAATATATTAATAATATAAAACAACCATGAAACGTGTCCTAAATTTATTTAAAGTGTCATGGTTGGACAAACAAACTCGTAGGCACAATGTTTGGCCTTTGGGAACCATTTTAGTGTGATAATGAGATTTTATAAAAAATATTTTAAAGTAAAGGGAAATATAACAAAAACACGTATCTTTTTACTGAAAAAATTTTAATATAGGGTAATATAACTAATCACTCTGACTATAAATTGTCATTAGAAATAGAAAGATATTTCCTACATCATGTTATTTTATTTATAATTTTTTGAATTTAAATAAATAAACATATTTATTACCCAGTGATGATGTCATGATTACCTTATTTAAAAAAGACTCAAATAAATGATATTAATAACATTAAAATATATTTAATATTATAATGTTGATTACATCAAAAAAATTGGATTCTTATAACTTGTTATCTTTGATTTAATGTAGTTTTGTTTAATATATCCTATTTTATGGCTTTAACAAAAATCATTTTCTAAATAGTGTCAAATTTGTTATAAATGTGTTTTTATAACAAATACTATTTTATTAAATGATATAATATTAATAAAAAAATATTATTTATTAAAATAACATAGATAATGTTACAAATTCATTAATTCTCCAATTTATGTTTTCTTTTCATTTTATAGTGACTATATTAATTATATAGTTTAAAAATACCAGAAGACATGGTAAGATATAATTTATTTAACTAAGGGTTGAATCCAAATGATAAGGTTACATTTGTGATATAAAATTACCTAAAACCAATTAGTTGATAGTCTTTCTACCCATCCCTATCTTATCCTTGAATTATATAATTTTTCCTCTATTGAAATTCATAAATCATTTTATATTAAAATAATAATTCAAGATATTCTTAAAGTCCCCCTCATCCTTATTATAAAAGGCCACCACCTCTACCCACTTACATGCACCGAAAAATCCCCTTTTATCATCCAAATAATTCTCAAATAATCTCCCAACATCCCTACCATACTCCTATAATCCATACCTTGGGAATAAGAGAATTAAATAAATCATTTTGGCTCAAATCAAAAGGACTTCCCCAATATAAATGTAACACGTTCGCTCAAGATCCTTTCATTTATTTTCCTTCTCCATCACCATTAACTCTCATTATTGCTTTATTTTATAAAAACTAGTATCCTCTATATAATAGTAACTTTTTATTCTATTTTTTAGACCCAAACTTACAAAAACTTAAATCTAATAGATGTAGAACAAAATTTTACATTGTATGGAGAACTAAGGCCTCACGAAACGATGATTGATAAATTTTCTATTACCACCTCTCATTGAGGCCATTATAATAAAATTTTATTTATATATGATATATATTAAATTAATATTGTAACTATTCATCTATAATTTTTATTAACAACATACATTCATGTTTTCCATAATGTGTAAACACGATAATTTTATTTGAGGAAAGGTAGACTACCGCCAGCTCAAAATGATATGACTCATTCATGTCATATATAGATCATATAGAGGATGGAGTTAGTGAACTTATATAACACATATAACATAGATATTATACTATAAGTATAATATACCTATGTATCATTTATTTTTAATTCCATTAATATAAAAATTAAATAAAAGTAATGTTCATGCATACGTACGACCTACCCTCTCCATGAATGGTGCATTTAATTTCTTACCTCCAAATATTATGGATTATTATAAATAATATATAATGGATTTTTATGATATTTAAATCAGGAATTATATTATATAGATAATGGAATTTTATCTACATAGACAATTTTTTATCAAAATAAGTTTATTTTCGGCTCAGCTACCAAACATCAACAAAACATCCAATTTGAACTCAAATAATTAACAAATTGTTATAACATTGTTATATCTGTTATTGAATAAATAATAAACTTGAAAAAAAAATTTGAATGTATAAATTAACCTATGTTTATTATTTAGGAAATTAAATAATGAATGAGAAAAGATGGACTCAAGGTATGGGACTTTGTCTCTGTCTCCTTTCATAGAGACATATTTTGATAATATACACCAATTATTTTATACAGTTTACAATAAACTAGTTCTGAATTTTAATTTCATTTAATGGTTTTCGAAATGAATTTTTTTCTATGAAACATTTTACTAAATGACAAAAGGATATTTTTTAATATACATGGAAACAATGATCTTTCTGCCACTGTAACCATTAATTGGTATTTTATTCTCTACAAGCCATAATGATTTTAAAAATAAAATTAAAATACATAATCTTTTATTAGGTATTTTGGTATTGGAAATGGTTTATATAATTTATTTATTATATCAACTTCTTAAAATTATTTATTATGATTGCAATGTTGAAATGTTATTTTTCCATTATTCTTGTTTATGTGTTATGATTGTGTTTTGGTTCTTGGTAAATGATTTTGTATACAGGTGGTTTCATTCTAAACTATGGGTGGGTGATATTATGGGTATTCCAAATGATACAATTATAGTTACTCCCTAAGTAGTTGTGAAACCTAAAATTTAAGTATGATATGAATTCCATAAGATAACTTTATTATTAATGATTGTAATGAAGTTATCATGATTCTTATAACATCAATGGTTTATAAAAAGTCATGTACTATCATTTTTATTCATTATTTTATCCCTTAATGAGTTTTTATACTAATTTTAGGTGTTTAAAATGTTTTCACATTGTATAAGGATAACTAAGAGAAAGGAATAAGTCGATAAGATTTTTATCAAGAAAATAAATCATGTTTTTTAAGTGGATTTAGATTAGTTGTAAAAATTGATACTATTTTGATAGTATCTTCTTGTATAAATATGGGATGATATATATTAATAATGGGATAATTATCCTAAACTCTAAGCCTTAATAGATCCTTAGTGTGAATTTTTTATTTAACTCATAATTAAGTAACATTTAAGGATGTGGCCTTATAGTTAAAATAAAATGTTGGTTTATATAACATTAGGGGTTATTATATTGGTAATAGATTATCAATAAAATATTTTTACTCTATGGTAACATTGAAATGGTATGTCATTTGAGGATTAACATGTTTCTTTTTCTATGATTTGTCATTTCTAAATGGTATTCTGTAGAGGAAACAGGGTAGATGTGCTTGGAAGGTATCCAGAGGAAGAAAACCTTCCAAATCATCATCCTATGATAGTAGGAATGAGAAGTAAATAGATTGTTGTAGTGATTCCAAAATCGACTCGGGCTATAAATGGTGGTGGTATTAAAACGTGATATAATCCATATCAACAAAAAAATAACATTTCTGTAGTGGATAACTTCAAGATGCAATTTCCTACACCATTTAGAGGATAATATAACCCTTTCTTACTAGAGAGTGGATTAAATCCCTAGAAAAGAGTTTCATTGTCATGGGGTGTTCAGAAATTCAAAAGGTTAGTCTTGTTGATTACCATTTCGATGGTGAAGCTGATAAGTAGCAGTTGATCATTAAAAATGTCAGGGATAGTGGGGAGATTATTGGTCTTGATTGAGTTGAATTTAATGGTCTGTTTCTTTATAAATAATTTCTTATGTCGGTTCAACTTAGGATGGAAAATAATTTTGGAATGGAGGTAGGAGGATGACTTAGTGGATGCTTATGAAGAAAAATTCACTCAACTACAAAGGTATGCTCCAAATCTCGTATGGGATCTTGATAGTAAAATAAATCATTTTTACATAAGATTAAAGACAAAGTATCAAATGTAATTTTATTCTCATTAGTTCAAATGTTATGAAAAACTAGTTTGACAAGTAGAGATGGTGGGAATAGATTTTATCGATGATCAAGTGTTCATTGAAAAAACTATAATTAGAGGTCAAGATGGCATACCAAAGGGAAAATTTATTTAAAAAAAATACTGATGGTATGAATATTATGTTTACAATTTGTAAAAATTGTGGTAAAACATAGAAGGGAATGAATTCTAAATTATGGTAAGTGCTTCTGGTGTGGGAAAATGGGGAATAAGGCACCTAAATGCAATAAAAATAATATATGTAAAACGAAATCTCATACACAGTCAGTGAAATGATTTAAATGTAATGAGATTGGTCATTACACAAATGAGTGTCCGATGAAGAATTTGAATGATAAGAAGAATATAGACTATAAGAAAAAAAGGTGTGGTAAAATCCATTGCAACTACATCTCTAGATGTTGGTCGATAAAATGAAGTGTTATCATGTACTTTGTCTATTTATTCAGATTATGCCAATGTTTTGTTTGATTCAGGGTCTACACATTCTTTCACAATGGATAATTATTCTAGTAAATTAAGAATTCCATCTCATGAAATGAATCTTAAACTTATGGTAAAGTAACCTAGGGGAAAGTTTGAGAGAAAATGAAATTATAAAAATATTATTTTCCTTGTATGTGGAAAGAATTTAACAAAAAACCCTTTTTTTATTATAGAGCATGATGTTATTCTATGTATGGATAGGATTTCTGTTTACCATGCTAAGATTTACTTTAGTGATAATAAAGATTATTATTAAATAGACTTTCATTTTTTGTACAAGAATGAACCATTACCATTGATAACATATTAAGAAGTTGAGAAAATTGTATAATATGGAAATGAATTTTACCTTGCACATACTATTAAAAAAGGAACTATTCATATTAATTATGTTCCGCTATAAAATGAGAAACTTCATATTTTTTATAATTATTTTTCTAGTATTATCAATGATTGGATTGTTGTATTTACATTTCACATGGTTCCTGATGTTAATACAATTTCGAAACCACCTTATCGAATGGATCAAATTGAACATTTAGAGTTAGAAAATCAATTTCAGAAGTTATTAGAAAATGGATTCATTCTAACTAGTACATCAATATGAGGTGAACATGTCCTGTTTGTTAAAAAGAAATATGGTTCAATTAATATTTTCATTTATTATAGAGCCTTTAATAACATCACATTTAAGAATAGGTATCATGTGCATCATATTAATGATTTTTTATCAGCTTTTGAGAGATCAATATTTCTCGATTGTTGACAAGAGTTCGGGGTAGAATTAGTTGAATTAAAATAAAGAAGACATTCCATCAACTGAGTTTCATACTAGATATGGTCATTATCAATTTTTAGTTATGTTTTTCGGTTAACGAATGAACTTACTGTATTCATGGAGCTTATAAACAGAATATTCCATGTGTTCATTGATAGGTTTGTGGTTATGTTTATTGAGGATATTTTGTTATATTCTAAAAGTTACGAGGAACATAAAAGTAATTTAAGGTATTTCTTACAAACCTTAAATGAAAATAAAATTTGCGGTAAATTCAGAATGTGTGAGTTCTTGTTAAAAAAATTTCATTCCTGGGTCAAATCATTTCAAAATACGGGATAATTGTTGATCCGGGTAAAACAAATGTTTTTGAAGATTGTCCAAGACCCACAAATATAATTGAGATTTGTAGTTTTATTGGTTTAGTCGGTTACTATCGATGTTTTTTTAATCACAATTATCTATCCCATTTACTAAGTTAACTCAAAATGGTGTTAAGATCATCTGGACACAATAATGTGATTAATATTTTCTGGAATTTATAATAATATTGATGAATTCTCCCGTTTTTCAACTACATTCTAGAAATGTGGAATTTTTTTCTACATTGATTCTTTATTGAAATGTCATTGATGTGTCCTAATGCATAATGATCAGGTAATTACATATGTATTATGTTAGTTGAAAACTCAAGAGTTAAATTACCCTAAACATGATTTTTAATTATTTGTTGATGTTTTTTCTTTAAATGTTTTGAGGCATCATCTTTTTGGAGTTAAATGTGAAATGTAAACTGATCATAAAAGATTGATGTATATATTTAATAAAAAAATAATCAATCATTCGACAGTGAAGATGGTTGGAATTAATAAAATATTATGATTGTATAATTAATTATTATCCTAGAAAATAAACAAATTGGATGATTCTTTGAGTTGAAAATGCATTTCTGTTTTAACCATTATACATTTGAAACAAGTCCCTTTGATTAATGATTTGATGAAATTTGTAATGGAAGTTGTTGGTACAGGAAATTCCTCAATATTATTTCTAGTTTCAGTGTAATAATCTCTATCTGACAGAATTAAGAAAGTTTAGAAGGAAGATAGTTATTCATAGAAAAAATTAGAGTTTTTTCAGTGTAAAGACCCAGAAATTCCATATACGTTTTTTTCGTAAATACATGAGAATTTTACAAGTCCGTGAATTTTACGGTGCATGATTATAAGGCCTGGTGTGCCCGGAATAAATTTTTGATGTTTTGTTAAGCTTAAATTAACGCACGTAAGTATTTTTCCTTAAATAGTGGAATAACTCTTAAATGGTTACTCGGATTTGAAATCTGAGGGCCCCATTGTGCTCAGGATGGAGAGTTTACCTTAGGTGTGACTTAATTTTAGTCGGTGCGGGTCCCCTGTGAGAAAACCCAAAATTGTCATAATTGTAAATAAAATAATTAATTAAATTATTTTATTTTTCAAATGATTATAACTCAAAAAAGGTAACTCGGAATAAAAATCTGAGACCACCGCTGAACTCATAGGGGTATAAGTTATTTAATATGATACTAACTTTTGTCAAAATGGGCCACCAGAGAAAGTTAGTTTTTGGCCGCAAATAAAATAATTAAGCATCAATTATTTTATTATAAAATTCATAACATTTAAACGGTAACTCGGATTGGAAATATGAGGGTATCGTTGGGTTCATTGGGACGTGTTTCATTTAGGCAGAGCCTAACCACAACTACAGTGGGTCGAGGGTGATTGATAATAATTTTCCGAACTTCTTTTTCGGGTACGTTTAATAAACGTGTGAGGGGCATTTTATAAATTTTGAACTGGTGCACAGAACAGAATTCTAAGGGCACTGTTGAACTCGCAGTGTCAGTAATTTCTAAGTTAGACCTTCACCACAGTTTCATTCTGACGAGTATGGATGTTATTGTTCTGGGTTTTTACAATTTAGTTGAATAAATATAAAGTGTAAACATTATTTTTATTATGTTGGTTAAAACCACCATGTTGAGGTTGGGAGTGGGGGCCACCACACCATATCATCCCATGAGAGGTTATGGTGGGGGGTCCCACCCGCACATAACCACCCATGGTAGGATTTATTAGTGGGGCCCACATGAGTTTCTTAACTCTTCTAACAACACATTTATGTGGGTTAAACTCTCCACCTTCCCCCAATACTTTAATATGTCAACTCTCTCACAATTAATTAATTAAACCATGCAATTAATTAATTGGATAATTTTTGAATTCTGTATGCCACCATTATAATATTTGATTTTTTATTATGGTGGGGAGGATGGCATAATCATTGTTGGGAGAATTAAGGAGATGAAGAGCCTTTGGGATAATTGAGGGGACTTCATCCTCTCAAAGAAGAATGCAAATACTACCTGTCACCAATGAAGAATGATGAACACCCTTAACGATCTTCAAAAAAACCTAAGGAGAAGGAACCAACCGTGAAGAATGCCAACGACGCTTCTTCCTCATACTCCTACCCCGAACGCTTCCCGACATCAACAAAATGATGCCACCTTTACCACGACTTTGTCAACGAACAATCATCAAGAAAGGTAGAGGGTTTAATTTTTGTGTATATATTGTACTCCTTTTCTTACCTTATTCAAAGGATATATAGGGATTTATGCAGATGTTTTTAATGATCATCTTCTACCTGATACTCCAATTGATATCCTCATAAACACGAAGGGTTCGGGCCAACCTCACATGGCCTCACACCCTCCGTCGATTATGCTTTGTATTGTTCTTCGAAGCGGAAACACGGCATGGAAAAGAGGAGACAGAGATGAAGACAGCGAGAAAAGGCCATGTCTCCCCCGCGGCTCCCCAGCGCACTACCCACTCCCTAGCCCATGCCTCGCGCGCTTCCCGCACCCCGCCAGCGCCCTCCCCGCGGCTCCCCTACCGTGCTGCCTGGTGGCCTACCTACACCCCTTGGCCCCCTACCGCGCTACCCGGTGGCCTACCTGAACCCTGCGGCCCCCCTGCCGTGCTGACAGGTGCCCCCCAGCGTGCATCCCGGCCCAGCCGGCGGCCTGCCCGCAACCCGTGGCCCCCCTGTCGTGGCCTACCCAATGCCCTAGCGCCCCGGTGCACTGCTCGTTCCCAAGAGCGCTGCCTGGCGCACTGCCCGGCGTCATGGAACCCTGCCCGGTGCACCCGCGTCCTTCCCGGAGACCAGTAGGCCCGCTCGTGCCCCATAGGGCCCGCCTGCTGGCATTCTGGCCCCTGGCCTACTGAGCCGACCCCCGACACCCCCACAGTGTTGCCGGTCGAACCGGGCCGAGTTACGGATCCACCTTCGTGGTGACAATCGGGTCGAACCGCCCTTGCGTTCCGTTGGGCCGGGCCCAGCGGACCGAATCAAAACATTCCGGGCTGACCCAACCAATGGGCTAGGACAAACCCAGCGAGTCTTACCCGGTTGACCCAGACTGGGTCGGCCCAAACTGGGTTGGCCTGAGTCCGTCCGACCGGGTCGGACCGGACCAGGGCTCATTACTGACCCTTTACCTTCTGGGGCCATATCTTTGGCACCAGACGTCCATTTGACGAACCGTCAGTGGTTCTGATATTCATGGAGCATATTCATCCTTTTGAGTATACCCCACTAGAGTTCAGGGTACAGTTTAGTCATGGTCAGGTTGGTTCGTACACGAATCCAACCGGCCCCCCAGGACAAAAATGCTAATAACTCACAGATCGGGCGTCTGATTGATACATTGTCTATTGCGCTGAGACCCCTATGATGTGGAGGTCCTTTGAGATACTTCCACATGAGACTTTGTGACACTTGTAGTATTGACCAATAGCTCGTGGAGTAGATCTCCTCAGAGATGAGCCGATGGAGTGCAGAGACCTAGTAGCTGTAGACCTGACGATAGCATGACCGATTAGTCTCTGAGTGATTCGACTAGCCCAGTGGACAGAGTGCCAGATTTGGCAGCAGTCCCACGGCGGACAGAGCACCTGGTTTGGTAGGCAACCTGCAATACTAAACAGGAGGATTACCTCTGATAGCTATTAGGGGGAGCACCCGGTTTGGCGGTATACCCACAGTGGACGGAGTGCCCGGTTTGGCAGCAGACTTGCGGTACTCGACAGGAGGAGTACCTCAGAAGTATAAGGTTAGTGATTAGCACCTCAGAGTCACGTTTGGGCCACTGTACTCAATAGAGGAATAGTTCACCATCTATCATCGTTTCGATAATGAAAATCTGGGTTTGACCTGAGTCAATGACATTTTTGTTTTCCTCATGATTGAGATGGGTTACATGATAACTTAGGTATATGTATGGGCATATACCAAAGTAATCGTTATCAGTTGAAATCATACTTTGTGGTTTATCCTTGATGGATTTTGTGAGACCTTGAGAGTCTCAGGGTCCCTACTGAGTATCATTATACTCACCCCAGCATGGGATATGCCCGCACCTCGTTGTGTTGGTTGCAGATGATGGACAACACTGACAGAGGCTGAGAGCCCCAGGAATGGATGGTACACATGGGAGGACTTTACGACGTATCAGTACATGGTGGAGTCTGACAGATGTGGAGTGCGGAGGAGGCCATCTGTACCTACCCTTCATGTGGGAACCTCGGGGGACAAACCAGGAGCTTCTTCGACCTTTCAGCTATTTGTCACTTTTTATTTATATTTTCGTTCGGTTGTATTTGTACATTACCGTTGGGATTGTATTCTGTCCCCCCTTTACTTTTAGTATACTTGTTATTCAGTTTTTACCAAGTTTTTACTCCCCCTTGTACTCTGGTTGAGTATGATTATGATTTATAAAGGGAACGCCTTCCCAGTTTTAAGGAATTACGCCTTTGGTGCTCGTCTCCATCCCCTGGCGTATGGAAGGTGGGCTTGGGATAGTCACGATGCGTACCCCGAGGGACGGGTCATGAAAAATTGGTATCAGAGGAGTTGGTTCTACTGCAGAACATAGAACTCTGATATTTCCTTTCTATGAAGCAATAGTGTTAAGGGTACCGAGTGTGGTTTTTAGTTCAGGGAGTCTAGTGTTGGTGGGGCGGCAGACGTATCCATACACCAGGACTCTGACTACTGATTTCTGACTCAGTGCACAAAAACATTGATTGCGTATGTGTTTTCAAAAGTTTTCATTCAGTTAGCTCAAACCAGGTCAGCTCACCAGGTATAGTCTTTTGACCGTGTCGCATCTGTTCAGGATGCCTCCACACTGATAGCCGGTTGGAGTTATGAGAGAGTACCGGATGATGGACACCGATCGACGAGGCTCCGGTGCAGGGCCCTCTTAAAATGGTGTAACCTTTGGGTGGTGTACCAGCAGCACCACTACCCATTAGGCAGCAGGTACCACCAGCCGCACTAGCGTACGGTGCACACCAACTGAGCGTGTTTCACGAGTCCCAGCAGTAGAGGCCTCCAAAGTTTCGATGTGATATAGATTCCTAGGCTGTAGAGGACTGTATGGAGGCGATTTCTAGAGTTTTCCTCCTCGTTGAGACACTAGTAGAGCATATAGTGATCATAGCAACTAGACTTTTTCAGTGAGTGACCATGAGGATGGTCTAGATAGTTATAAGGATTCAGTACGTGGACCAATGACTATGATAGTACCTTCAGGTAGTGTGTCAGTTGTATCACTACCCATTGACCAGTAGTTACGACCGACAGTACTGGTAGAGGAAGCTTGTAGGATTAGTTCCTTGCATGTGTTTGAGCATCAGATACCCCTCAGGTTTCGAGGCGATCCCGACTCATAGGTGGCTGAGGACTGTCTTGAGGATGTGGTTGAGAGTTCTCTAGAGCTTCTACAGCTTTGGCAGGACAACATATCGTTAGTTGAGTATTCACCAATGTGTACCTACCATTCCTGGTACTCGATGAATACGATACCATCAGTGCTTCAGTGCTCGGACCTCTAAGAATGGTGTGTTTAAGGACGTCCTAGCAAGCAATATTCATCATTTTATTCCTACTTATGTTAGTATGCGGGAGAGAACCTTTGTGGTTCAATGTTTTTTGGCTGAGCGGATACAACCAGTGAATGTTAGTAGTGGGAAAGTAAGAAACAAGGACCAGCCTCAGAGACTTTTGCATGAAAGAAGTTTCACGAAGAAGATGTGATAGGGATAGATGAATCTACAGGGCGGTAGATGCGGAAGCAGATCTAGGAGAGTAGCATGAGGTGGTGTACATTTCGACATGTTACAACCTCACGCCTTTGTAGTCCCATCCATGCTCAGGGATCTGGAGGGAAGGGGAAGAGAGTAGCTGCATGCTTTCAAGGAGTGTGACTGAAAGGCTCTATGGATGATTTGTGTTACGGTTTGTGTCTACTACTAGCTGCCGTATCAATAGACATATGTACCAATTATTACTTCCTTTCAAAAATCTTGTCCCATACCTAGAGTTTCAGGTTAAACCGTTGACTTGAACCTCACATATGGAGATAACTTTGGGAGGAGACTCGATTATCACACTTACACCGATGGTGTGATCTGACCCTTGAGGTGAGAGTTTTAGTTGGATCCCCTTGGTGGCATCATTGAGGCCTTATGACGTTAGTTTGGGTATGGACTGGGCAACCACCGTTCATACACAGATTGACTGTATTTGTAAAAAATGTTGTGGTTTAACTACAATGTTAGGATGAGTTTTACCTTAGTCGGTGAAAAAAAGGAAACCCAGGAAGCCCAGGTTAAGCTCATGCATAGGAGGGTGCAGCCGATCACTCTTGAGTCAGCCATCCTTACCCTCGTGGTTGCAGGAGTTTTTTGTTTTCACTTCCAAACAGGAGGGACAGAACACTGAAATGTCTTTTAAAAATATGTTTCCAGGTTTACCCCCCCCCCCAAGGAGGAGGGATGTATTCCTTGGATGGTCACTATCAGATGTTCATTCTAGACTTCTCCATAGTTTTTCTCATGATGCCTCACTTGTCAGCAAGTGAAGGCGGAGCACGAGGAACCAGTAGGCTTGGTAAAACCTTTAGAGGTCCCAGAGTGGAAGTGGGATGAGATATCTGTGGACTTCGTGACGGGTATGCCACGTACATCTGGGAGACATGACTCTATTTGGGTTATCGTCGACCAACTCACCAAGTTGGACCCCTTCCTACTAACCAATGATAGTACGAGATACCACGGGGAAGGTGCAGGACATCCAGGAGTGGATGAAGACTCTACAGAGGAGACAAAATCATATGTTGATAGGAGACAGAGACCTCTAGTGTTTGAGGATGGCGACCACATCATTATAAGGGTCTCACCTCGACGAGGTCTATAGAGATTTGGCCGAGGAGGCATGTTATCTCTTAGATTCACCATACAGTTATAGGAGCTCAGCAGAGTAGGCAAGGTGGCTTACCTCTTATCTCTTCCACCTCAGTTGCACTGGGTGCACAATGTCTTCCACATATCTAATTTGAAGAGATACGTGCATGACCCTCTTCACATCAATGACCATAGGGATCTGGACATCTATGATGGGGAAACTATCACAGAGGTTCTACTGGAGATTGAGGATCGATATGAGCGAGTCCTACGTGGAAGGTCGATACCTCTGTTGTGTGTTCACTGGCAGTATGGGATCCTCTAGGAGAGCACATGGGAGTGGGAAGCTTGGATGCATGCTCAGTACCCCCTTTTGTTCCATTAGTTTGAGTTTTATCTTACGGGGACGTAAAGCCCTGAGGTGGGGAGAATTAAAAGACTTGTAAGTGGTTGACCTGAAAGAGTGGAATAACTCTTAAACAATTACTCGGATAAAAAATATGAGGGCACCATTGCGCTCAAGATGGCAGGTTTACCTTAGGCGTTACTTAAGTTTATTCGACGTGGGTCTCCAATGAGAAAACCCAAAATTGGCATAATCATAAATAAAATAATTAAACAAATTATTTTATTTTTCATATTCTTATAACTCAGAAACGGTAACTCATATTAAAAATCTGAGACCACCGCTGAACTCGTGAGGGTAGGCTTTCTTTAAAAAGATACTAACTTGGGTCATTGAGGGCCACCAGAGAAAATTAGTTTTTGGTAACCAATAAAATAATTAAGTGTCAATTATTTTATTGTAAAATTTATAACATTTAATTGGTAACTCCGAATGGAAATATGAGGGTACTGTTGGGTTCGTTGGGGTGTTTTTCACCTAGGAAAAGCCTAACCTCGACTACAGTGGTTCGAGGGTGACTGATAATAATTTTCTGAACTTTTTTTTTGGGTACGTTCAATAAACATGCAAGCAAAATTTTATAACTTTTGAACCGGTGCTCGGAAATGAATTCCGAGGGCACCGTTTTACTCACAACGTTAGTAATTGATTAGTGATTCATTCACCGTAGTTGCGTTCTGAAGAGTTTGGATGTTAGTATTCAGTGTTTTTATAATTTAGTTGGTTAAAAATAAAGTGTAAAATTTATTTTTATTGTGGTGGTTAAAACATCCAAATGAAGGTTGGGGGTGGGGGACACCACACAATAACCTCCCATGGGTGGTTATGGTGGTGGGGCCCACCCACAAATAACCTCCCTTGGTAGGATTTATTAGTGGGGCCCACACGAGTTTCTTAACTCTTCTAATCCGCCATTTATGTTGGTTAAACTCTCCACCTTCCCACAATACTAAAATGTGTCAACTCTCTCACAATTATTTAATTAAACCATTAAATTAATTAATTAGATCCTTTTTGAATTCTTTATGCCACTATTATAATATGTGATGTATCATTATGGTGGGGAGGTTGGCATAATTCTTGTTGGGAGAATTTAGGAGTGGAAGAGCATTTGGGATAATTGAGGGGACTTCATCCTCTCAACGAAGAACACGAAGAACGCCTGTCGCCAACGAAGAATGAAAAACACCGTTCTCGATCTTTGACTGAACCTAAGGAGATGGATCCGACCGTGAAGAATGCCAATGAAACTTCCTTCTCGGTCTCCTACCCTGAACGCTTCCCGACGTCAATGAGACGACACCCCCTTTACCGCGACTACGTCAACGAACAATCGTCAATCAAGTTAGGGGGTTTAATTTTTGTGTTGATATTGTAATCCATTTCTTACCTTCTTCAAAGGATATAAATGGATTTATCCAGATGTTTTTAATGAACATATTCTACTTGTTGAGCCAATTGATATCCTCAAAAACGCGGAGGGTTCACGCCAACCTCACACGGCCTGACACCCTCCGCTGGTTATGCTTTGTGATGTTCTTTGAAGGGGCAACACGGTATGGAAAAGAGGAGAAGTTTATTAAGATGGCGTGCAAAGGCCCTGAAGCCCATGTGGCGCCCCAGCAAACTACCTGCACCCTAGCCCGCGCCCCGAGTGCTGCCCCGCGACTTGTCCGCACCCGGTGGCCCCCTGTCGCGCTGCCCGGCGGCCTTCCCAAACACTGCGCCCCCTAGCCCTGCGGTCTGGAGCCCCCGACGTGTAGGTCGGCCCAGTCGACAGCCGGCCCGCAACCCACGACTCCCTGCTGAAGCCAACCCTATGCCCTAGAGCACTGCATGTGCCCAAGCGTGCTGCCCGGTGCCCTTGCACCCTGCCCGGTGCACCCGCGACCGGCCCGGAGTCCAGCCGGCCCTCCCATGCCCCGCGCGACCTACCCGCTAGCCTCCCATCGAGCGTCCTACTGAACCGACCCATGTCGCCCCTGTGGTGTCACCGTCTGAACCGACCCAGTATCCCGGGCCGAGTTACCGAGCTGCCTACGTGGTGACAATCGGGTCGAACCGCCCTCACGGTTTGCTGGGTCGGGACCAGCGGACAGGGTCAATACATTGCGGTCTGACCCTCCCAATGGGCTGGGTCAGACCCAGAGAGTCTGACCGGGTCGACCCAGACCAGGTCGGCCCTGACTGGGTTAGGCCGAGTCAGTGCCACCGGGTCGGACCGGACCCAGGCCCATTACTGACCCTTTAACTTCTAGGGCCATATCATTGGCACCAAAGGTCTGTTTGACAAACCGTCAGCGACACCAATATTCTTGGAGTATAGCCGTCACTTTGAGTATACCCTACCAGAGGTCGGGGTATAGTTCAGTCACGGTCAGGTTGGTTCATACACGAATAACAACGGTCCCCCGAGACTAAAATACTAATAACTCACAGATCGGGCGTCTGATTGACGTGTCGTCTGTTGCGTTGACACCCCTATTATGTGGAGGTCTATTAAGATACTTTCACATGAGACTTCGTGACACATGGAGTATTGACCTCAAGCTCATGGATAAAATCCTGCAGGAGATGAGCAGATGGAGTGTGGATACATAGTAGTTGTAGACCTGACGACTGCTTGACCGATTCGACATGGAGTGATTCGACTAGCCCAGAGGACGGAGCGCCCAGTTTGGAAGTAGACCCATGGAGGACAGAGTGCCTGGTTTGGTAGTAGACCTGAAATACTCTACATGAGGAGTACCTCTGACGGCTATTTGGGGGAGCTTTCAGTTTGGAGGTAGACCCACAATGGACGGAGTGCCTGATTTGGTTGCAGACCTGCGGTACTCAACAGGATGAGTACCTCAGCAGTCTATGGTTAGTGTATAGCACCACGGATTGGTGACATGGCCATTTTACTCGATAGAGGAGGAGTTCTCCAGCAGTCATGGTTTCCATAATGATAATCTGGGTTTGAGCTGTGTCAATGAAATTTGTGTTTTCCTCATGATTGAGATGTGTCACTTGATAACTTAGGTATATGTATGGGCATATATCTTAGTAATGGTTATCCATTGAAATCATACTTTTTATATTATCCTCGTTGGATTTTTTGTGACCTTGAGGGTCTTGGGGTCCCTACTAAGTATCGTTATACTCACCCCTGCACGGTTTATACTCGCTCCTCGTTGTGTTGGTTGCAGACGACGGACAACACTTGTAACACCCCGAGCTTCCACGATACGCTTCTCATTCAATAATGCAATAGCTTGCATTGTACGCAACTTCGAGTTCTAAAACACCGCGACTAATCAAAGTAGCCATTATGAATAGTAATAACCACTTTTTAAAATTATAGAAATTTTATATTTCAAAATGGACTTCATTTTTGTATTCATAATATCAAAATTATCCTATGTTGAATTTTTGGTATTTTTCTGAGAACTTCTAATTTTTTATGAATAGTGACAAATACTTAAAAACAAATTTTTTAATCAAAATAATTTATAGTGATAAATTATACTATTTAGTGGTTTTAAAGTATAATTAGAATATATTTTTACCATTTTATCCAATGGTGGTCATTAGAATTAATTTAACATTGAAATTGGACATAAACAATTTCCAATCTTTTAATATAAATTGTTTCTTAAAAACACGCTATTTATTTTGACAGCGGGAATTAATTATAAAATTAATTAATTCAACTTATATGTTTGGAATTTTGTAAAATAGACATCATTTTTTAATTCGGAATATCAATTATATCTTAGGGTGAAATTTTGGCATTGTTCTGAAAAACTTCATTTTTTTATGAATAGTGAAACCACTAATTGGTAGTTAAATAACTGATTTTTCGATTAAATGAAATATTACCACTTCAGTGATTTGATTTTAAAAAATCCTACATACATGGTTGTCATTAAGAAGTAAAATGTGGTTCAATGAGATTAAAATAATTTTTTGGTGAATAGTAACTTTTAAGTTCTTAATCGCGATTAGAGGTAATTAGTGTAGTTTAAGGTAAAAATAATGTTTTAATAATATGAGATAAGATTGACACGTGTCCTACTCCTATTGTATGAGTCATGGCCGACCAAGAAAATCTATGGGTCAACTTGGGGACCCCATGGAGCCACTTTAGTTTGAAAATGACATAAATACCTTTTATTTAATGTTAAAGTAAAAAATGACACAAACATGAAATGTTTTACTAAAACAATTTTTACATGGGGTTATACAAGTCATATTTTTGACTATAAATAGTACTTGGAAAGATAAAAAGATTTCCTACATCATAGTATTTTTTTATAATTTTTAGACATTAAATAAATTAAATTAGTTATGACATCATTATGACGCAGCGATGACCTAATTATTTAACGATTTTAATAAAATGAAAATATAATGTACAATACAAGGCTTAAACTTGTCCAAAGACTATTGGATAGGTATATTTCGAACTCTTATCACCTTATCCACTAATTACATATGTGTGGGACCTTTAGAATCCGAAAATCATTGTATAATAATGTAAACATTCCTTACATTCCAAGAGTGACCCTCCTCTCCACTTATAAAAGGCCCCCACCTATACCACCTCATTCACACTTTCAAGCCATTTGGCTCGGCCAAACTCTGCCCAAATACTCTCCAAACTTCCCAATCTTACTCCTAGAAGCCACACATTGGGCAGAACGCTTCCCAAGGAAGCCTTTGGCTCAAATCAAAAAGAGTTACCCGATTTTGAGGTAATGTCTTCTCTAATGTTGTTTTGCTTTATTTTTCGTCTCCAACCCCATAAACTCTTTTTATTCATTTATTTTGTAACAACAACAGTATACTAAATATACTAGGATGTTTTTATAAGAATTATTCGAGCTACACTTACACACACCTACATCTAATGGTTAAGGAACATACGGTTTCTGTGGATGGCGAATTTCTGCCTCACAAAACGATGATTGTTCAACACTCATATAACACCTTCAAAGGTGGCCATTAATATGTCACTATATTTATATATGATATATAATATGTTTATGTTTTACTTATGCTTATTTATTTCTCATTTATGGAATACTTTATGATTTTCATTATGGGTAAACACGATAATTTCATTTTAGGAAGTGCGGACTACCGCCCCCTCAAAGTGATTTGAATCGTTAATGCCATATGTGGGATGTATAAAGGATGGAGTAAATGGTATTATACACTATAATATACTGGAATTATATTATACATTTTTATCATTATGATTTCATTCCATTAGATACCAAATAGAAATGAAAGTAGCGTTCATGCGTACGTACGGCTTACCGTCTCCATGAACGGTGCATTTCATTTCTTACCTCTAAATGTTACGTAATATTATGAATGAATGTATATACTGGATATAAATGATATATATGAAATCTAAATCATGAATATAATTCTGTAGATAATGGATATTCTACCACATAAACAACTTGTAATTATAAGAAGTTTATTGTTGACTCAAGTACCAAAGATCGAAAAAACGACCGATATTAACTTAAATAATTACATAATGCTCATAAAATTGTAATAAGTGATATAAAAAGGATAATGAAATTAAATATGTTTCTTAATAAGGTATATATTAACTCTAGTTTATTATTCAGGAGGTTAAAGAACGGTTGAGTCAAGTCAGACACGAGGTAAGGGAATTTCTTAACCCAACTTCCATTCTTTGGGTTAATCTCCTACTTTCAAATTATGCCATGATATTATTATGTCCTATCTTGTATTTTTTTACTTTCTTTATGTGTACTTATAGTGAATACACATAATGGATATATTTTATTTTAAAAATGATCTTGGTAAGGACTTCGTCTCAATCTCCTTTCATTGAGTCATATTTTGTTTTATACCCAACTTTCCATTATACGGGGTATACACCCCTTTGACTATTACGTTTATTCAAAAGGAATCTTTTTTATACAAAGCTTTTTACTAAATGACAAAAAGGGAATGTTTTTCTTTCCGTACTTATGCGGCGACAATGACTTCTCCACCGCCGTGACCATTATTTGAGTTTCGGCTTCCTCTACAAGCCATCACTTTTTTTTAATGAAAAATATATACAATGTTTTAACGTTCTTTTATTTTGGTATTGAAAATGGTTTTGAAAGCGTTTTTATTATATCAATGTGGTGTATTGATATCTTGTTATTGAAATGTGGAAATGTTATGTTTCCTTTATGCATGTTTTATGTGATACGATTATGTTATGTTTTATGATATGTTTAAACCTATTCATATGAGGAATGCATTGGACTTAATAAGTGACGGGTGGAGCCCGCTATAGCTCCTCGATGCATCGGTAGGTCTCATGAGACAACTAGATGCGGAATTGGCTGAGGCCTTTTCCCAATTTGATTTATGGTTTTGGCCGAGCCCTTAATCATTTTAGACGTCTTGGCCGAGGCCTTGACAAAATGTTTCAAAATGTCTGGCATTATGCATTCCATCATTATGAAAGTGGTTATTGATATTGAATGTGATTATTCAACCAGTAGAATATCCATGGGAATAAGTAAATGGCATTATCTCATTTTAATTTTGCCATATTATGTTGAAGTTTATGTTTAAAAGGCTTTTGTTTTAGTTATACGTTGCCTTAAATGTTAATGTTTATTTATGAAAGCTTCCGCAATATTGTTATCCTTACTGAGCATCTGAGCTCACCCCTTTCAATGTTTTAATATTATCCAGGATGTGAAGAAGTATTTTAGGATTGACCTAGAGGGATATTCAGAAAGGGATATGAGTGTGGACTATGAAGACCTTGTTATTTTAGTTTTTCATTTTTATGATGGAATGTAATTTTTACGAATGTATCTAGTGTTTCCAAGGATACTAAACTAATCGGTATTTCGAGACATGATCTTTTGTGATCATTCCAATGTTATGAAGTAATGCACTGACTCTGGGTAGCTGGGGTCGAGGCGTTACTGTTGGTATCAGAGGCAGTTTAGTACTAACCTTGGAAGCTAGATTTAGATAAACTCTGATTAGAGAACATGGCCCGAAGATAGACTTTGAGGATTAGTATAGAAGAACTTCATAGAATTTTGGTATTGTAGAGATGATGAGTGTTTTCCGAGCAATACATCCCTGTCTAGATACGAGCAGGTAGAGGCGGCTCTGGCACAGATGTACCTAGGGGTAAAACCCGAAAACACCGCTTTGAGCTTGACTTGAATGGGAACTGGTGCACGACAATGGGCCTTGCTGCACTCTTGGTTACGACACTCCTGGGGGATATGCTTAGGATAATTCTCATTTTCTTTACAAACCACTATGAATGGTTATGAGTATATACATCCTCAAAAAAAATCCTTTTTATGATTATGGATTATATCCATAAAGAGTTCAATTTATGTTAAGTATTTTACAAGTATGGAATTATGTATTTTGACTCATAAACTAATCTAGTTTATGCCATTGTTTAGAAATGGCGCCTAGTGGAAGGAATGGAAACCGTATCAATGCACGCACTCTGTGTATGGATTGCCCTCCTGCTCAAGATAATTATTGTGGATCTGGAGATACAACTGGTGTTGATCAACTTATTACCATACTGGGACAACTCACTCAAGTTATGAATGATAACCTTACTCGTATGGATCACCCTGATCCACAACGTGGAGGATCAATGTTAGACCTCTTCATGAGGAAACAACCACCAACATTTAATGGGGGTACAAATCCGTTAGTATCTGAGCAATGGATAAACTCCATAGAGAAAATATTCCATGCCTTGGGGAGTAGCGAAAGGGAGAAGGTTGTCATGGCTGTTTACCACCTCACTAGAGATGCCGATCAGTGGTGGTCGCTGATTCAAAACACAAAGGAAGATGATGACATATCGAATATGGAATGGAGGGAGTTCAAAGAGCTTTTCTTAGAAAAATACTTTCCTCGTGACCATCGAGCAGATATGGAAAGGCAATATCTGAGTCTGAGGCAGAAGGAGGATGAGAATGTCACAAAGTATGAGGCTAACTTTACAAGGTTAGCGAGGCATGCTGTCGATTATATACGTAACCCAAGGAGTAAGATTGATCGTTTCTTTGATGGGTTAAAACCATTTCTCCGTCGAGCTTTAGTATCACAATCCTTCTCATCATACGAAGATATTGTCTTGTGTGATATCAAGACAGAAAAGGAATTCTCTAAGTCTTATGACAACAAAGTAAAGCAAGAGAAGAAGAGAACGGTGGAACAAGAGACAGATAAAGGGAAAAAGGGAAAGAAGGATTTTCCATTATGTGATAATTGTGGGAAGAATCACCCTGGTACTTGCCTAAAAGGAATGGGAGTTTGTTATAAATGTGGAGAAAAGGGTCACCAGGCTCGTGATTGCAAGGGAAAGAAAGAGGCTATCAAAGTTGAATGCTACAATTGTAGAAAAATGGGTCATTATGAAAATGAATGTCCTAAGCGTCAGGGAAATTTACCTCAGAAAAGGCAAAGGGATCAAGGAAAATATTATCCTGTTACTACAGTTGAAGCAGAATAACTAATGTATTGGTGCTTTTGGACTCATGGGTTATATTCTTGTTATTAGAATAATGTGATATATATATAAGGATTGTACTGCAGTACTTTTTTATTTCAGTAAGGTTTTAATATGATGAAGGTAATTATATTTTTAGTATGTGACAATAAGAGAAACTTTACTTTGTTTGGGGAATCTGATAAATTGATTTTGGAATTAAGAGACCTTTAAGAGAAAGTCTGGACAGAGGTATTTTGGATAACTATTAAGGTTGGAGTGGATTAATTTGATCTTTGGATAGTATTGTTTAAGGTTAAAAAATTTATGAAGATTATTTTTGGAATATTATAATACTATAGTTTTAGGAAGAGGACAACCTGCAGGGTGGGGCATAACCCATCGCGTCGAACAAAGCTGCAGGAATCGAACCCACAATCATAGTGCGACATGCCTTTATTTCCTACCACTAGCCTACAGGAAGTCCCTGGTTATTACAAAATAATTTTACTAATCTAAATTTTATGTGTTAACATTTGGAACCTTATACAATTAGGATAAGTATAATATTTTTGAGTTCTATTATCTTTTTGAGTGAAAGATGAGTTGAAGGATGAAACTCTAATTGTCAAGCATAAATATATATATACCAATCTTTTATTAAATGAATAAATTAATTATTAAACAATAGTAAAGGGATATTAAAACAATAAAATGTGTTATCCTAATACCTTATGTCTTGTTGAACTGATGATATTTTAAATCAACATAGATTGAAGGCTTTGAGGCCCTCAATTTAACAGTTGATTATGATTGATGACCTCAATCACTCCCTACAAATATTTACGTTTTTCCTCCAATTATATGTCTCTAATTTCCACCAATGTTATCCTTATCGAGATCATATATTGGTGGTGACTTTCTTATTTCCCTTTCCCTCTTATTAAAGATAAATTTTATTAATCTTATTTTCGATGTGGGTTTTCCACAAAGGTATTTTCTATTTTCAACCTTTTATTAGAAAAAAATTTCAAATTGCGAGGACGCAATTTATTGAAGGAGGGGAGAATGTAACACCCCGAGCTTCCACGATACGCTTCTCATTCAATAATGCAATAGCTTGCATTGTACGCAACTTCGAGTTCCAAAACACCGCAACTAATCAAAGTAACCGTTATGAATAGTAATAACAAATTTTTAAAATTATAGAAATTTTATTTTTCAAAATGGACTTCATTTTTGTATTCATAATATCGAAATTAGCCTATGTTGAATTTTTGGTATTTTTCTGAGAACTTCTAATTTTTTATGAAGAGTGAAAAATACTTAAAAGCAACTTTTTTAATCAAAATTATTTATAGTGATAAATTATACTATTTAGTGGTTTTAAAGTATAATTAGAATATATTTCTACCATTTTATCCAATGGTGGTCATTAGAATTAATTTAACATTGAAATTGGACATAAACATTTTCCAATCTTTTGATATAAATTGTTTCTTAGAAACACGCTATTTGTTGTGACAGCGGGAATTAATTATAAAATTAATTAATGAAAAATATATGTTTGGAATTTTTTAAAATATACATCATTTTTGAATTTGGAATATCAATTATAGCTTAGGGGGAAATTTTGGCATTGTTCTGAAAAACTTCAATTTTTGATGAATAGTGAAACCACTAAGTGGTAGTTAAATAACTGATTTTTCGATTAAATGAAATATTACCACTTCTGTGATTTGATTTTCAAAAATCCGACATACATGGTTGTCATTAAGAAGTAAAATGTTGTTCAATGAGATTAAAATAATTTTTTGGTGAATAGTAACTCTTATGTTCTTAATCGCGATTAGAGGTAATTAGTGTAGTTTAAGGTAAAAATAATGTTTTAATAATACGAGATGAGCTTGACACGTGTCCTAATCCTATTGTATGAGTCATGGCCGACCAAGAAAATCCATGGGTCAACTTGGGGACCCCATGGAGCCACTTTAGTTTGAAAATGACAAAAATACCTTTTATTTAATGTTAAAGTAAAAAATGACACAAACATGAAATGTTTTACTAAAACAATTTTTACATGGGGTTATTCAAGTCATATTTTGGACTATAAATAGTCATTGGAAAGCTAAAACGATTTCCTACATCATAGTAGTTTTTTTATAATTTTTATACATTAAATAAATTAAATTATTTATGACATCATTATGACGCAGCGATGACCTCATTATTTAACGATTTTAATAAAATGAAAAGATAATGTACAATCCAAGGCATAAACTTGTCCAAAGACTATTGGATAGGTAGATTTCTAACTATTATCACCTAATCAACGAATTATATAAGTGTGGGACCTTTAAAATCCGAAAAGCATTGTATAATAATGTAAACTTTCCTTACTTTCCAAGAGTGCCCCTCCTCTCCACTTATAAAAGGCCCCCACCTATACCACCTCATTCACACTTTCAAGCCATTTGGCTCGGCCAACCTCGGCCCAAATACTCTACCAACTTCCCCCTCTTACTACTAGAAGCCTCAAATTGGGCAGAACTCTTTCCAAGGAAGCCTTTGGCTCAAATCAAAAAGAGTTACCCGATTTTGAGGTAATG
Source organism: Viscum album (assembly GCA_963277665.1). Taxonomy (NCBI): domain Eukaryota; kingdom Viridiplantae; phylum Streptophyta; class Magnoliopsida; order Santalales; family Viscaceae; genus Viscum; species Viscum album. The sequence goes on from OY728152.1 coordinate 917,845,172, forward strand.
TCTTCTCTAATGTTGTTTTGTTTTATTTTTCTTCTCCAACCCCATAAACTCTTTTTATTCGTTTCTTTTGTAACAACACCAGTATTCTCAATATACTAGTATGTTGTTATAAGAAGTATTCTAGCTACACTTTCAAACACCGACATACGGTTTCTGTGGATGGAGAATTTCTGCCTCACGAAACGATGATTGTTCAACACTCATATAACACCTTAAAAGGTGGCCATTAAGATGTCACTATATTTATATATGATATATAATATGTTTATGTTTTACTTATTCTTCTTTATTTCTCATTTATGGAATACTTTATGATTTCCATTATGGGTAAACGCGATAATTTCATTTTAGGAAGTGCGGACTACCGCCCCCTCGAAGTGTTTTGAATCGTTAATGCCATATGTGGGATGTATAAAGGATGGAGTAAATGGTATTATACACTATATTATACTGGAATTATATTATACATTTGTATCATTATGATTTCATTCCATTAGATACGAAATAGAAATGAATGTAGCGTTCATGCGTACGTACGGCTTACCGTCTCCATGAACGGTGCATTTCATTTCTTACCTCTAAATGTTACATAATATTATGAATGAATGTATATACTGGATATATATGATATATATGACATCTAAAACATGAATATAATTCTGGAGATAATGGATATTCTACCACATAAACAACTTGTAATTATAAGAAGTTTCTTGTTGACTCAAGTACCAAAGATCGACAAAACGACCGTTATTAACTTAAATAATTACACAATGTTCATAACATTGTAATAAGTGATATAAAAAGGATAATGAAATTAAAAATAGTTCTTAATAAGGTATATATTAACTCTATTTTATTATTCAGGAGGTTAAAGAACGGTTGGGTCAAGTCAGACACGAGGTAAGGGAATTTCTTAACCCAACTTCCATTCTTTGGGTTAATCTCATACTTTCAAATTATGCCATGATATTATTATGTCCTATCATGTATTTTTTACTTTCTTTATGTGTACTTATAGTGAATACACATAATGGATCTATTTTATTTTAAAAATGATCTTTGTAAGGACTTCGTTTTAATCTCCTTTCATTGAGGCATATTTGGTTTTATACACAACTTTCCTTTATACGGGGTATAAACCCCTTTGACTTTTACGTTTATTCAAAAGGAATCTTTTTTATACAAAGTGTTTTACTAATCGACAAAAAGGGAATGTTTTTCTTTCCGTACTTATTCGGTGACAAGGACTTCTCCGCCGTCGTGAACATTATTGGAGTTTCGGCTTCCTCTACAAGCCATCACTTTTTTTTAATGAAAAATAAATACAAAGTTTTAACTTTCATTTATTTTGGTATTGAAAATGGTTTTGAAAGCTTTTTTATTATATCAATGTGTCGTATTGATATCGTTTTATTGAAATGTGGAAATGTTATGTTTCCTTTATGCATGTTTTATGTGATATGATTATGTTATGGTTTATGATATGTTTAAACCTATTCATATGAGGAATGCATTGGACTTAATAAGTGACGGGTGGAGCCCGCTATAGCTCCTCGATGCATCAGTAGGTCTCATGAGACAACTAGACGTGGAATTGGCCGAGGACCTTTCCCAATTTGATTTATGGTTTTGGCCGAGGCCTTAATCATTTTAGACGTCTTGGCCGAGGCCTTGACAAAATGTTTCAGAATGTCTGGCATTATGCATTCCATCATTATGAAAGTGGTTATTGATATTGAATGTGATTATTTGACCAGTAGAATATCAATGTGAATAAGTAAATGGAATTATCTCATTTTAATTTTTCCATATTATGTCGATGTTTATGTTTAAAATTCTTTTGTTTTAGTTATACATTTCCTTAAATGTTAATGTTTATTTATGAAAGATTCTGCAATATTGTTATCCTTACTGAGCATCTGAGATCACCCCTTTCAATGATTTAATATTTTCCAGGATGTGAAGAAGTATTTTAGGATTGACCTGGAGGGATAGTTAGAAAGGGATATGAGTGTGGACTATGAAGACCATGTTATTTTAGTTTTTCATTTTTATGATGTAATGTAATGTTTACGAATGTATCTAGTGTTTCCAAGGCTACTAAACTAATCGGTCTTTCGAGACTTGATCTTTTGTGATCATGCCAATGTTACGAAGTAATGCACCGACTCTGGGTAGCTGGGGTCAGTGCGTTACAACAATGACGGAGGCCGAGAGCACCAGGACTGGAAGGTACCAAGAGGAGGACCTTACGACCTATCGATACAGGGTGGATTCTGACGTACATAGAGTACATAAGAGTCCATTAGTACCTACCCTTTAGGTAGGAATCCTAGAGGACGAACTAGGAGCTGCCTCCACCTTTCAGTTGTTTGTCCCATTTTAGTTGTATATGCTTCCAGTTGTATTTGTGCATTGCAGTTGGGCACTTATTCTGGCCCCCCATTTACTTTCAGTACACTTGTAATTCAGTTTTTACTTATTGTTTACTTCCGTTTGTACTCTGGTTGTGTGTGTTTACGATTTATAAAGTCAATACCTTCCCAGATTTAGGGAATTATGCCTTTGGTGCAAGTCGTAGCCCCTGGTGTATGGAAGGCGGGGTTGGGGTAGTCACGATGCGGGCCCCGGGGGACGGGTCATGAAATTCATAATGGTGTGTTACCTGATTTTAACATTGATAAATATTATTCCTTTGGTTTTGGAAATAGATTGTGTGTGCCTTGTGATTCACAATTGAGGAATGAGTTATTATGTGAAGTTCATAGTGCTATGTCTTCAGTTCATCCATGAAGTATTATGATGTAAAAATATCTTTTAGTTTATTATTGGATGGAATGAAACGATATATTTCTGACATTACACTAAATTTATTGACTTGTCAGCAGGGTAATGTAGAATGGAAGTTGCTGAAAGGGATTCATCAACCTTTGAAAGTTCCATATTGGAAATGGGAAAATATATCCATGGATTTTGTAGTGGGATTACCAAGGACTTTTCGAGGTGACAATGCCAATCAGGTTATTGTGGATAGATTGACTAAATCTTCTAATTTTCTTCCAATTTGAGATATGTTGTATCTAGATCAATTTTCTCAGTTGTATCATAAAATATAGTCAGGTTACATGGGGTTCTCCTCTCCATTAAATTTGATCATGATCCTAGTTTCATTTAAAACTTTTGTAAAGGTCCATAGAAGTCATTGGGAACTAAATTAAATTTAGGTATATCATTTCATTCTCAATCAGATAGGCATCCATAATTAACTATTCATACCTTTGGAGGATATGCTATGTCTTTGATCAATGGATTACAAAGGAATTTGGGCTCAATATTTGTCATTAGTTGAGTTTTAATATAGTAATAGTTTTCATTCAACTATTCATATGGAACCATTTGAGTCATTATTGGGAAATTGATGTCGAACTCCGTCCTTTTGGGATGAAGATAGTGAAAGAAGGATTGTCGGACTAGAATTCGAAAATGAGATTCCATAAAATGTTATTTGATTATATGCACATGAGGAAAACACAAATCTGGAACAAATTTTATGACAAAAACAAGAGGAAGGATCCTTCTTTTGAGGTAGTTGATCATGTCTTTCAAAATGTTTATCCGTGGAAATGTGTGTTGGGTTTTGGTAAGAAGGGAAAGGTGAGTTCATGGTTCATTGGAACCTATGAAATCCTGGAGGAATTTGGATCAATTTCTTAAAGAGTGGATTTACCTCCATTTTTATCCTCGGTACAATTTCTTTTCTTGTTCCGATGTTGAGAAACAATTTTTTGATCCATCTAATATTTTGAATTCAGACGTAGATCAGTTAGAAGTGAATATTTCATATAAGGAATAGCCAATACAAATTCTTGACCACAGAGAGAATGTGTTGCGAAATAATGTGATTCATTAGGTAAACTTTTTGTGAAAAACCAATATGGTTTAGTAGTAAATGAGGGAATATGATTATTCTATGAGGGTAAAATCCCCCACTTTATTGATAAGTAAATAAAATTTTGGGGACAAAATTTCCAATAGGTGGGAAGGATGTAACATCCCAGTTATTTATAGATTAATTCTTTTTCATATCTATTAAATTTTTTCAATAAGACAATAATTTTACATTAATGGTGTGATTTTTTTGATAGCATAATCGAAAAGTAACAACAGGTTTCTCTAAAATCTTACATTGCACACGACATTGAGTTATACTGAAAAATAATAGCGTAATATTTTTATTATTTTCAATAGTAGTCAATGAATATTCATTGTATTGGAAGGAATGAATTGAACTATCTAAAATATTATTACACATGATTTATAAATGTTTTTACATTTTTTCAATAAATTTTGGGGACTAAAAATGAGAATCAATCTAATTTTAAGCATAAAATACATTAATATTTGTAAAAGGTTGTTTTACCACCTTTTGGTAGTGAAAATTTTTTAAATATTTTTTTTTCTTTTATATGTCATATTTCCAAAAATAAACTTCTTATTAAAAACCAAGACATCAAAATTTAATTTGGTTTAATTTTGGTATTTTTATGATAAAAATTTATTTTTTTAATTAATAATGAAAAATACTACTTATGAATTTAAAACTAAATTTTTGTCTCATTTATTTGTATAGTTTTGTTATCATTATAATTATATTTTATGCTTAATTAGATTATTTTTTTATTATATAATACAATGTTCATCGTTGAAAGCAATTTCACATTTAAATTATATATAAACACTTATCAACCTTTTGATAGTTTTTATTTCTTAAAAACCTGCATACTAGTTTTCACTATGGGAATTAATTTTAAATTAATTAATACAATTTATGTGTTTTTAATTTGGAAAAATATGTTCTATATTTTGACTCAAATGATACAAATTTTTTATATAGGAACCGTTTATTTTATAACATTATGAATAGTAACTTCAGTAATTATTTTTATTTACCATGGTTATAGGGTAAATTAGGTAAATAATGGTAAAATAATATTATAATAATATAAAACTACCCTAACACATTTCATAATATTATTATATGAGTCAGGGGAGACCAAAAATATCAATTGGTCGAACTTTTTTCATTTAGTAACCAATTGAATGTGATGATGACATGTTATAATCATTATTTTATAGTGAAGAGAAATATAACAAAAATATGTATCTTTATACTAAAAGTATTTAATATAGTGTTATATAGCAAATATATTTGAGTATAAAATTAATTTTAAATATATAAATATTTCATCAATAATGGAATATTATTAATAATTTTTATACATTAAATAAATATTCTTATTTATGATGCAATGACGATGATGTGATTAACTTATTAATGAAATATTCAAATAAATGATATCATAAATATTAAAATTAATGTAATTTGAACATTTTTATAACATCCACGAATGTTTTGGATGATTATGACATGTTATCTTTTCATTAATTTAGCTTTTTACTAAATCAAGTAGTTATGTATTTAACAAAAATCAATTACTAAATTATGTCAAACTTGACATAAATGTGATTTCAAAACAAATACTATTTTATTAAATGATATAATAGTCATAAATATATAAGATTCAGCCCACTGAATTATATAATGATACAAATTCCATTAATTATCCACTTGATGTTTTATTGGAATTTTATAGTAACTATATTAACAATATAGTGTAAGAATACAAGAAGACATGGTAAGAGTTAATTTATTTAACTAATGGATAAATCTAAATGACAAGGTTAAATTTGTGACCTAAAATTACATAAAACGTTTTGGTTGAGATGATTTAGACCCATCCCTATATTATCCTCTAATGATATTACTTTGAAACAATTATAATTCAAAAATAATTTTATAATAAAATAATATTTCAAGGCATTATTAAAGTGCCCCTCCTCCATCTTATAAAAGGCCACTAACTCGACCCACTTATACAAACCTCTTACACACTTGGATGATCCAAATTCTTATAAAATAAGATCCCAAAATCCCTCTAATCCTCCTATAATTCTTACCTTGGGCATACGAAATTCAAGGAATCCTTTTGGCTCTAATGAAATGGAGTTACTCGATTTTGAGGTAACGACTTCTCTCAAAATCCTTTCATTTATTACACTTATACATCACCTATCTTATATTTATTCCATTATCATATAAAGACACCAGTATCCTCATTATAATAGTATGTTTTTTTGATATTTTTTCAACCTACATTTAGACACACCTCCATATAATGGATATAGAACATATAGTTTCTGTGTACGGAAAATTACTACCTCATGCAACAATGATTGTTCAATTTTCTCTACAACCTATAATGTCAGCCATTGTTATGGAACTATATTTATGGATGATATATATTTAATTTATATTGACTCTATTCTTCTATAATTTTTATTTACAACATAGCTTTATTATTTCCATAATGATAAAATATGACAATTTCTTTTGAGGAAGTATGGACTACCGCCTCCTCAAAGTGATATTATTCATTCCTTACATAAATTTAATGTATAATGGATGGATTTAATGAAATTATGTTACATATATAACATAGATATTTTAAAAAAATTATAATATACCAATATATAATTTAGTTTTCATTATTTAATATGACATTGAAATTAATGTAGCATTCATGCGTACATACAACCTACCGTCTCCATAAATGGTGCAATTCATTTCTTATCTCAAAATATTATGGATTATTATAAATACATATATTTTTATATATATTATATTTAAATAATTAATTATATTCTAGAGATAATTTACTTTTGACAACATAGACCATTTTTAATCGCAACAATTTCATTTTTCACTCATATACCAAACAACGAAAAAACATCAAATATCAAATCAAATAATGAACTAATTATTGTTACTTTTTAATAAGTGATAAAAAATGAATGATAAACCTAAAAATGGTTTCGGATAAAATAGAAAATTAACTATGTTTATTATTTAGGAAATTTGCGAATGGATAAGACATATTAGACTCAATGTAATGGACTTCGTCTAAATCTCCATTCATTGAGGAATGTTTTGATAATATACACCACTTTCTTTTTTACGGTGGATAGTAAAAAACATTGAATTTTAATTTCAATCAATAGTTTTCAAGCATAATCTTTATCTATGAAGTGTTTTACTAAAAGAAAAAAATTTATTTTATTAAACCTACATACAGATAATGTCCTTTCTTCCATCGTGACCATTATTTGGTATTTGGATTCCTCTACAAGATGTAATGTTTATAAAAATAAAAGTAAATACCACATTCTATTTTTAGTTATTTCGGTATTGAAAATTTTCTTGATAAAGGATTTATTATATCAATATATTTAAATTATGTATTATGATTTTGTTGTAGAAATGTTATTTTTTTCATTAAGCTTGTTCATGTGTGATGATTATGTTATGGTTCTCAGGAAATAATATTTAATTACATGTGGTTCCGTGATAATTTGAGGGAGGGTGAGCCCGTGATAGCTCTCCAATGCATTGGTTAATGTGATGGTGGTAAATTTTATGGTTTATCCAATGATATTAAATGAACATACAATGATGGTTATTCAAAATATTACCATGAAGGTTACTCACCATGTAGTTGTGAAAGATATATTGTAAGTATGATATGATTGCCACAAGTTACCTTTATGATTTATGATTTCTATAAATTTTTCATGATTCATCTGAATTCATGGGTTTATAAATATTAATGGACTATCATTTTCATTCCCTATTTTATTCCTTATTTAGGTTTTATGCTCATCCTAAGGGTTAAATTTTTTTAAAGGGTATAAGGATGAGTATGAGAAAGAAAGAAGTGAAGATGATTTTTACCCAAAAAAAGAAATAATTTTATGTTTTTAAAAGGGTTTCCTTTAGTGTTAAAAAATTGATACTTTTTTATAGTATCCTATTTTTTTATTATTGGATGATATGTATTAATAATGGCTTAATTCTATAAAACTCTCAACCTGAAAAGATCCTCAATGTGAATTATTGATTTAACTCAAGATTATGTTAAGTTAAGGCCAGGGCATTATATCTGTGTTTCAAATTCTAAAAAAATGATTACATATTTGGATTCTATAGGTCCAAATTAGGTAAATATATTATTTTATTTTGTAATTATGAATAGTAAACCTAGTAAATTTATGTAACCTTGATGAGGATAAATCAGGTAATTTTGGTTAAAATAACAAGATAAAGACTCAAACATGACACTACCACTTTCCTACATATTATTTTATTAGTATATATCATCTACAAAAATTAAATTTATATATATATGACCTTTTATACCTTTTTAGAATGATTTTTTCTTTATGTAAATTTTTATGAAGAAAAGTATTAAATATCATTTTACTAGTTCAATTATCATTACATTTTTACATAATGATAAATAGGGGATATGTTTGGTTATAAATATATAATTAAATATAAATGTTTTTTATCAATTATTTTCTTATTCGTAGTGATTATATAACTACTATAAATTCATACTCAACATTGACACAATTGTTGTGCTAGATGTTAAAAAAATTATAAGATGAATTGAAAAAATAGAAAAATGATATTATTTTCATTATCTATATTTTATTAGTAATTATATATATATAACATATTTGCGTTGTTCACTATATGTGTATTCAAATTCCAACTATTTTAGGATGATTTTAATCTCAATATAAATGAATAGTATAAAAAAGGATATTATAGGTATTTTATAATAATTAATATTTTTTTAATTGACATAGAATTGCTAAAAAAATCCTCATCCAAATGAATAAGATATGGTTTATAAAAAACTATTATTTATTTACTCATTTTATTTCTATTTAGAATAACAATAATTAAAACATAATTGAAAACAACATTATTATCACAACAATTGTCAAAATCGTTAATAATTAGGTAAAATGATAAGATAAAGGTCAAACAACCATATAAACATGTACAACTTCTATCAGATGAGATTATTTTGATGCATTGACAATAAATCTTAAAAATAAAAAATTTTGGTTCCATTATTAATTGTAAATTAATTTTTATGAAATTAATCCTATAATTATTTCCAATAGTGCACCTCCCCTAACTTAAAAAATATCACCTCTTCTCCTCTTTTCAACATAGTTCAAAAGGATTTTCATTTTTCCACACCACAAAATAATTTCCTCTTTAAATCTATCCACACATCCAAGAAGATGTTTTAGATTGTAAAAGCATGTTAGAGTATCTTTTGGTCTAATATATAATAGGTTTTACAAATAATTGGAAGATAAAGAACATAACATATTATTCAAACATGAGTTATGGAGAACTATACATTATAAATATCTTTTTTTTAATTTATTCTGATTTATTTTATATATATCTTTCACTCGTATACAAACATGAATTATTTTTTTATGGCTATATTTTTACCGATATAAATAAATTTAATTCAAATTTTATCCCATTATTGAATATCATTTGGTGGTTTTCAATGAAATAATTTCACATATCATTTTTAATTTCATCAAAAATTATGAAAAATGAAATTTCCATTTTAGTGTATATAGTGAAAATGTGTTTCTCACTACCATAATTATTTATTTATTTTTTATACTTCCTTTATAATAGTTTTTTTCTATAGAGAAAACCCATATTTCCCTTCCTTTTTGGTATTTTACTTTTGAAATTAGTTTTTAAAAGTAAATGGTATTTCAATATTTGATTGTTTTTGTTCATATGTGTTTATAATAATTTTTAAATTGTTATATAATAAATTGCATGAATAATGAAATAATCAATACCTGATATTTTCAATAAGAATAATTTATGAGAAATGGGTGAGGTCGATACAGCTTATACAACAGGTTGAGTCCCATTATAGCTCATGAGAAATTTATGATCCCTATATTGCTTATAAAAATCGTGGGCCTCATTAAAGCTATCCAGTTAATATGGTAATGTTAATTTTCAAAAAATGGAAGAATAATGGAGTTTAATATATTAGTTTCTCAAATTGATTTAACTAGGAATCATATATTTCCAACACGATTTAGAAACATGCTACGAATATGATGTAATTAGTTTCCAAAAATAAATTTCCATTTTATATCCATGATTTATAATGTTTTATTAGTGAAAAAATTAATTCTTCAAGTGGAAAATAGCTAATTCCTATTCGTAAATATTAATGTGATAATGTTATTTATTTTATGTGTTTTACATTTTTTTATCAAAAAAATAGATTTTTTACTTTTTTATATCCCAAAATCATATTTTTGTACTCACATCATGTTTTAATATATTTTTCATAGGATTTAAGGATGTGAAAGGTAAGAGATTACTTAATGATAAAAATCATGGTGATTTTTCATGAATGGAAAAAAAATTATTTATTTTAAATGGTTTATTTTGGGGGGAAGTATTCTATATAGATGTCTCAAACTAGTATTATATTTTTTTGTATTAATTATTAAGTAATTGTATAAAAAATAAAAATTAATGATACATGGGAATTAAATTAAGTTAGTTATTCAATAAAAATTCAATAATATGTAATGTTTATAGCTATGTCCTTATAAATGATTTTCAAGACAGGGTTTAGATAATATATTAGTTTAGGGAAATGTTAATGGAATACCCATGGAATATTATATTATATGATTAAGATAAAATGATATTGTATTTAATGACTACCTTTTAACATTTTCTAACATATGTATATTCATAATGTATAACTACTGAGTAAATATTTATGCTGGTGTAGGAAGATAATAGTAGTAGAATATCGTTTTAAATCAATATCTATGAATGTTTTGAATTGGAACTAAGAAATTTCTTATAGTGATGGTTCGGCTTGTATATTCTATAAAAGGTGGTGGTGTCCATTAATGATAAAATCTTGATATACATAATGGAATAAGTTAATATTTGATAATTTTATCAAAACAACACCCACTTTATTTTATTAAAACTAAAGATCAATTGGTAACCAATGGATGGATTAATACTCTACAAAAAATATTTAAATTTTAGGGATGCTCCCAATATAAAAAAGTTGACTTTTTCAATTTTTAATATTACAGGTTGACCAAATAAATGGTGTTATTTTGTAACTATTACTATAGATAAATATTATATTGAATCTATAAAATGGGGAAATTTTAAGAATTTTTTATTGGATAAATATTTCCATATGGTTTTTGACACTTAATTTAGAAAAAAAATAATACAATTGAATTAAAAATATAATAAATTAGTTACTATATACGAATCACATTTTTAAGATATTCCATGCACATAACTTGTACTATTTTTCCCTATGTTAATAAATTTATTATAATTTTTGTAGGATTAAGACCATGTTTAAGAAGAGTATTGGCTACAAGATAATTGAAATGTTATGTGAAAATTGTCCAATGGGGTGAGAATGTTTTGATAGAGTTTTTTGAAACTTAAGTTCCTTGAGATGAAAATATTATGAAATGTTCATGGGGGAAAGAAACTGATAATATACAAATTATAAATTATGTAAGTGTGCCACCGACATGCTACAATTGAGATAAAATAAATTTCAAGTAATGCTTTTTAGAATAACGAATTTCTTATTAGTGTAGTAAGTTTAGTCATAATGCTCGGGACTACCAAAAGAAGATTCATAGAAAATAAAAGAATTTTGTAATAGATATAATTTTAATAGTGATATTATTTACTAAAAATGAATTGATATATTATGATAATCTGTGTCTAAGAACTATTTCTCAGGGTGGAAATCATGGGGATACAAAAAAATGGGGTCGAAATGTAATTTTATATTACTCTTGTTAATTATGAACAATTTAATGGTGTTATGAAATTAAGTTACTTGTTAATTATAAATATTTTAATGCCCTCTTTGACACTATTTATTCAAATTCTTTAGTTTTGTGAAATTTGAATGTAACATAGTAATATAAAAATATAAAATAATGATATATATTCTAGTGAAAATCCCTAGTGAAAATATTAAATAAATAATGACTTACAAGAATCATCCTATTATTATTTGTTGGGTGGTATTTTATAAAAATAATTTTGATCATAGAAAATTTGAATTTGTTATTATTTTATTGCACGATTATAATGTTAATATATATTTTAGTTATAAAAAAAATTGTATTCAATTATTTGATACATTTGATAACATTCCATGAAGCTTAGAATTGAATAGATTTGGAAGATAATGTTATCTATATCAACATGCTTAAAAGACTGAAACTATTAAAACTAGGGATTTTTTAGTAGTATATTAATATAGGGATGACATTACTAAAAAATTGGTCATGTTATTCCTAAAATGGAGATTGAGCTTTCTATGGACCTAGTGCTTGATGCTCATCCTATTTCAAAACCCCCATATCAAAAGAACCAAGAAGATAATTTAGAATTTAAAATTTAGTTATTAAAGTTTCAAGATAATTAAATTATTCTCCCAATAACTACCCATTAGAGTGTCATGATTTGTTTGTTTGAAATAAATATGGTTGAATGAAACTTTTCATTTTTTATAGAGCCTATAATATTATTATTGTTCTGAATAATTATACATCTAAAAATATTAATGTGTACTTTGAAAATATTTAGGGGAAAAATATTTTTAGTGATTAATATCTGGTTAGGGTACCATAATCAATGTATAAAAGAGGAAGTCATTGGAAATAATACATTTCATAATAGATATTGTTCGTATGAGTTAGTATGTATGCAACTTAGGTTTTACAATTTACCAGTTCTATTCCTATATCATACGAATATATTTTTTCATAAATATTTTGAAAATTTTAATCTTGTTTATTAATGTCATATTGTTATATTCTAATAGTCATTATGATCAATAAAGTGGTGTAAATGTTTTTTCAAAACATTAATAGAAAAAGAATATATATAGAAAATTTATCATCTTGTAATTCTGGTTGTAATTGATTTCCTTCATTTAGAATATTGTTTCTGAATATTTCATTATGTTTTCATTTAAAAATAGTATTTTTTTAAGAATAGAATGGAAAACTGGAATAGATATTCATATTTTTCTTGGATTACATTGTTACTATTGTTGAGATGTTGAAAACATTTATTGGTTATCTTGACCAATGACTAATGGATCACAAAAATTAGTTAATTTCATCTCAATGAAATAATGTTATAATATTTTTCATAAACAAAAATGAAGATCAGTGAATTCTATTGTTTTAGTCATTCCCTCTAGAAATGGGGATTTTTTTCATCTACATGGATTATTCCTTGAAGGGACTTAGTTTTTTCGAAAAACAATTGATCAGCTATATTTTAATACATCACTACAATTAAAATATCATGAGTTAAATTATCTAACACATGATATAGAATTATATTATGTGGGGTTTTACTTAAAATCATTAGGGAAATATTTATATAGATACATCATTGAATTATATACAGATCACCTTAGTTTGAAGTATAAATTTTCTCAGAAAGTGTTTATAATGAGGTAGAGAAGATGGATGGAACTGAATAGTGGAATATAACATCATGGTTTTTTATATAGTATGAAATCCTAGATAAAGTAAGATCATATTCCTATATTGTGGCCTTGTATCTGCATTTATATTAGGGAAAAAAATCATCAAGTAAAGTAAATAAAATATGGTCTAGATTCATATCATATTATGAGAATAGTGGCAGTTTAGTTCGAATATAGTAATTTATATGATGAAAATCATTTTCAAATAATAGACCTTAGAGATCTTGTATTATATAACAAGGTAAATCATCTTGTGATGGTTTTTTTATAAGATTAATATCGTTGAAGCAGATAAAAGTTTCAAAATTGAGAGGTCAAAATTGAGAGGACAAAATTTATCCACTAGTTTAAAAACTTAATAAAATTGGGAAAAAAAACTTCCAAAAATTAGGAATAAGGTAACAACCCATTTAATATTACAATAAATCATTTTCATATGTATTATTAATGATTAATTGTATGTTTATACTTATTATAAATATATTTTGTAATTATAACAATCTAAATTGAGATAGTTTGATTAATCACTTTTTTATATGTTATTATTATAAAGTATAATTTCTTACATATAGAATTTTAATTTGAAAAAATTTATTTCATTTTAGAATTAATTACTTTCAAATTATAGTAGAATGAATTTTTTAGAATTTTATAAAATGATTCATTTTATGAATTGCACAATATATTTATTTATATTTAAAGTAGTATTTTTTATATAGAATTTAATATGTACAATAATTTTTTTAATAGTTTTATAATTTAGTGAGTTAAATTTTCTTAAAATAAATAAAATTATGATATTTTTATTTATTTTTGTACATTAATTATATATAAAATTATATTTCATTTATAAATGAATTTTTATAAAAAATTGTGTTCTAATAAATTTTGTGGGTAAACAATTATTGTAAATTTTGTAACATATATATTTTTTGAATATGGAATAATGGATTACATACTTGGAATAAGTAGAACTAATTTTGAGGAAGTATTAAGGATTATTTTTTTTCATTATGAATAGTAACCTTAGAAAAATTGATTTCACTTCAGTAAATATTATTCATGTATTTTAGATTTAAAATAATATGACAATGGAAAAAATGAACCTAACTTTATCCCAAATTTTGATGTGTGGGTATATATCATCCATAAGCATCATAATTTTGAAAATATGATCTTTTAGTAAGGATTGAACCTATTTTTATCCTTTATATTTATTTATATATAGAAAATTAAAATATATCGGTCTCTTTGTTTTATTATCATTATTTGTCAAACATTGGGAAAAATAAATTAAATATTTTGGTTATAAATAATAAATTTAATATTAAATTATTTTTTATCAAATTAATTTATTTCTAATATATTGTTTTGATATAATGACTATAAATTATTATGATACATTACAATAGTTCTACTACATTCAATAGAAAAAATAATAAAATATTTTTCGAAAAACTAAAACATTAATTATTTAAGTCAGTTATATTGTCATATAATTTTTGTAGATATGTATAGAATTTATTAAATTTGTGTAAAATTTATATTCTAAGTCCATATATATATATATATATTCATTTTCAAATTTAATGAATACTATTAAAATTAACATTAATGGTATTTTAAAATAATAAATATTTTATTAAATGTTTTAAAATTCCATAAAATTATATCATAAATAGTTTTTTAGGATATGTATTAGTAAATAAACCATGGACCATTTATGTGATATTATTCCTATTATAATAAATATATTGTTTTATAAATAATAAAAAATATTGTTATCATGTTAATCATCAAATGTTTTAAGAAGGGGTCAAAATGTTAAAGGTGAAACCATCACCTAAACTTGTCCATGCCTTATTGTATGAGCGGATTATTACCCATGATCATCATATATTTTAATTAAAGAAACTTTTATCAACTGTAAATAAATATTAATTTAATAATTTATTTATTTCCAAGAGTTCCCCTACACTAACTTATAAAAGGGCATATACACTCATCTTTTCCTAAAACATAAAAAGCTATTTTATTTGTGTAAGCCCAACCCAAATCTATTCCTTACAATTCCCACATGATATATAAGATATCGATCTATCAAAAATCAATCCTTATTACAATTTTATGTAAATGATAAGTTCTTTTCAATAGAAGAGTAAGATAATGAATGTGTTAGACGAGTCAGATGTGAGGTAAGGGATAAATTACATCAAATAAATGATTTTAATGGTTTTAATGATTTCAATTTTAAATATTTTTCATCCAAATATGTATTGTAGACATTATTTTAAATATGTGTTTATATTGATATAAATTTTCTATAAATGATATTTCATGTCACATTTAAAATTCATTCAAAGGGTTAAAATTGAATCTTTTTTAAGGAAATCTGTTAATTTTTTAAATAATAGAAAAAATTGGTCTATTTTAATATATTTTCTGATAATAAAAGTTCACTCCAAAAAAATTTATTTATTTTTGGGATCCTTTAAAATATATCTTTTTTTCTTCAATGTATGCCCCCCTTTCCCTTCAATTTAGTTATTTTAGTTTTGTATTGGTTTTTAATGGAATGGTAATTTCAATATCTGAATGTTTATCGAATACTTATTTAAAAGAAGTTTTCATGGGTATTAGGATGAAAAGGTGTAGTATACCAGAAAATCATATCCCGAAGCAAAACCCCAGACCATTTATTAGAATAAAATAAAAGATTCAAAAACAAGCATCATAGATCCAAAACAACCATTACATATCCTCAAAATCACACCCATAACCACCTCCATGATAAAAGGATTCTTCCGCAGTCACTGATTCCCACTCTGAACTTTCATAATGCTTCAGATCTTTAGTGTATTTCCTTCTCATATTCAACCACTCCAGTGAGAGAAACTCAGTAGAAGATTACATATTCATGATTGTAGATCTAGTAGACATTGGCTTTTGAAAATGGGAGTATTACTTCTTAATCTTTACTGGTGGAGAAGCAACCATATTTTCCTAGGTCACCAACAACATCTTGTTCCCCCCTTGGACAATGTAACTGTATGATGGCCTGACCTTGTCACTATAATTTTCTTTCTCACTGTCAGCAAGATCCCCCCATTTTCCATGGATCTGCATCTCTTGATACTTCACTAACTGGACCCTCTAAAACTGAAGATTCATGTCAATCATAGCCAAACAATAGAGGTGCTCCACCACATCTTGATCATCATTTATCCCATCATTACACGTTACATCATCCTCCATTGACTCATTCTGCATGTTTTCACCACCATGTAATGGAGACATATCATCCACAATCGCATTTCCTAACCATTGAAATTGATTCCCCATGGGTATTGTCATATTCACTATTCTATCAGCATTACCCTGACCACTGCAGCTTCTAGAAAAGGCCTCTAAAACATACAAAATTCTATTAGCATTACATCTCACAGAATCTATCTCCATCGCTACAGTAGTCAGCTTGTGGTCCTTGTCTGTATCCAATGAAACCCTCGACCTTCCCTTACTCACAACACCACTACTGATCCCCCTCTTGTGATTAGCCACACCAGCATCAGTCCGACTGATTCCAAAGAAGTATGAATATATTGAATTTGTATAGCAGAGGCCACTGGCTCCTGTTGAAGGTCTACAGTCATAATTTCACCTGAAGGGATTGACAAACCACAACCAACAGCACCCCTGGGAACAATTTCCATCAGATCATTCCCCAAATTCAGCTCCTGACCAAGCCAATTTAACACAATATACACCAATGGATTCGAAGTAACTCCTGCGGATGTGTCAATAGTCATTTTATCCCGATGTCCCAAACTGGTTGTCTTGCCAGTATCATCCACAGCAGACCTCCTATTCTCTGTCCTCATACTCAGTCATGGTGGCCTCCTTCTCTTCATCCCAGTATGACATCTAAAAACATGAGTGCCCCAATCTCTTGCAGTTTGAGTAGTAATCAATCTAGGATTCATAAAAAACATCTTCCTTCCATCTGAATTCCTCCCATACTAAGATCCAACCCCATTCCACAGTAGGTCCAGAAATGTACACCTCAACATAGCACCGAGGATTGATTAGGTGTCTCAAAGTAGACGTATGCACATCAAAACATAATAAATGACCTACTATGTTCCCAAGAATATGATTATCACTGGATTTTGAAAGGTTAAGGGGTGGTGGGGGATACATACCCAAATCAGAATCGAAGTAGGATCTCAGTTCATACATAAGTCTATGGTCCACCAAAAGAGAAAAAATTTGCAGCTTTTGTATTTCTGGGGATCGTTGTACCATGGACAAACAAGATCTTATTAGGAAGAAAATTGAATCATGAAATGATGACTATCAAGAAGACTGACAACTGCGTGATCTTGCAAGTCCCATTAACCTAAGACAAGCCTACCAAATTCATCCACTGACGGCCTTCGATAGTTGAATTGAGATACCAGGGTCAGTTATTGTAACGACCCGAACTTTTTAAATAAATTTTGTTTCCTAATTTTATGTGTTATTGTTATACTCAACAAAAATGTTTTATTTGATAAACATGATTATAATTAAAATGAGATCAGTGGGTTTTGTCTATTATATAACCATCGGTCAACATGACCGCTGTGAACAAAATGTTTTGATTATTGTCTCTAAATATAAGTAATCTTGGTTAATTATTATAGAAAGAAGATTCGATGGCCTCACCTAGTAGTCTTGGACCGATCGAAGCCCATCTAACAGAGCTTGGGAAGGAGGTAGCACCACTGGGCTTTGCTCTGGATCAAATCCAAGCTGAACTTCATCATGTGAAGATGGAATGAAATCGCCTTCGTGAGAAGTTCAAACTGATAGAAATTACTACTCGAGCAATGTTGACTGAGCCGCCCCAAGCTTCTATACCCTAGCACACCTTACTCTTAGGTCCTATGCTGGTATTATAAGGGGTTATGTAATGAGACCGTAACTACCATGTGTAATCCTTGTTTTAAATAAAAATTGGGATTTCTTCTTATGATGAAGTTTATGAATTTTGAAATGACCGGATAAATATAGTATGCATATTTTTGATGAATTTTAGAAAAAGGATATTTTAAATATGTTTATGTAAACCCTAAATAATTAGAAATGTGTAATGATTTTCAAAAAATGGTCTTCTGCAATTATGTTCAGTACTAAATTTAGATTCTAATAAGATCAACTTGATTTTTGATGAATAGTAAATTATGAATAGTGATTTAATGATTAGGATTAGTAATATGACCAAATGGATTAGTAATCTCACTTAAAGAAAGTTTTAAAATAATCTAGGCACCTTGATTAGGTAATGTGATTCAATAAAATAGTTAAATAACAGTTTCATTAATTATTATTCAAGTATTAGTTTTTTCGGGTGAATAGTGTTTTTTAATTAAAAATTTAATTAAAAATAATTAGAAAATTATTTTTATAAAAATGACTTTATTTTTGAACTCAGAGCATCGATATTATGTTATGGTAATTTTTGGGGTTTTTTCTGAAAAAAATGAATTTTCGATGACTAGTGTTTTTATTTAAAAATTAAATTAAAAATATTTAGAAAATTATTTTTATAAAATGGATTTCATTTTTGAAATCAGAGCATTGATATTTGGTTAATGTGAAATTTTGGGATTTTTCTGAGAAAGTTGAATTTTCAGTGAATAGTAAAAATACAGTTTTAGGGTTTCAGTATGTTTAATGACATCATAACGGTGTCATGATGATGTCATGAGATCTTTTGAGGGTTGGCCGGCCAAGGGTAATGAATTATTGTTTTGGGGGCCCCATGTGGCCTAACTCTATGATAAATGACAAGGGAGAGCACATGGGTTTGAGAAAATCCCATGTGAGGTGTTCCTTGGCCATTAATGCCTTGTCCCCTCACTTTCCCTATAAATACCAAGCCCTCCTCTCATCCATTCGACTCCCCACTCATTCCCAACGAATTTATGGTCTCATTACCTCCCAAGGAGTCCTCCCAAGGTGCCCCCAAGCCCTCATGGTCCCAACCTTTGAGGTTTAAGAGTTACATTTTAAGGTAAGGGATCCGACCTCTCTCTTTCTTTTCAAGTAATCTCTTTTATGTCTTTTCTTTTATACTCCATGTTCTTATGTTGGAGGATGTTCTTTTATATTCATCCTACTGCCTATTTCATGTTCATATGATGAGAGACCCCCCTTGCTCTCATCAATTCGTTCTAAGAATGTTTAAGTGGCGCCGTTAGGCTGCCGAATTTTTAAGGGATTCTTTCACCTTCCTCGTTTTCAAGTTCTATTTTCATTCAAGTCTTTCATGTTTCTTTGTATTATGTTGGGGAATGATCTCTAAATTTATCATACTGATCTTTTATGATCATATGATGAGAGACCCCATTTTATCTCTTCAATTCAATTTTTTTGAAGTTTTATGTGGCGCCGTTAGGCTGCCGAATTTTTTAAGGGATTCTCTCACCCTTCTCTTTTTCAAAGTTCTACTTTCATGTCAAGTCTTTCAAGTTAATTTCTATTATGTTGGGGTATTATCTCTATATCTATCATACTGGACTCTTATGTTCATATGATGAGAGACCCCATTTGATCTCTTCAATTCAGTATTTTGATGTTTTAAGTGGCGCCGTTAGGCTGCTGAATTTTTAACTGGTTCTTCACCCTTCTCGTTTTGAAGTTCTACTTTCATGTGAATTATTTCAAGTTCATTTTTGTTATATTGGGTTATGATCTCTATATCTATCATACTGGACTCTTATTTTCATATGATGAGAGACCCCATTTGATCGCTTCAATTCAGTATTTTGAAGTTTTAAGTGGTGCTGTTAGGCTGCCGAATTTTTAAGTGGTTCTTCACCCTTCTCGTTTTGAAGATCTACTTTCATGTCAATTCTTTCAAGTTCATTTTTTTTATGTTGGGGAATTATCTCTATATCTATCATACTGAACTCTTATGTTCACATGATGAGAGACCCTATTTGATCTTTTCAAATCGTTTTTGTTGAAGTTTAAGTAACGTCGTTAGGCTGTCGAACTTTCATAAGAGATATCTAATTTTTGTCTTCCTTCCATGTTTTTCATTTCAAATGGTATGTCCTTGAAAATTCATTACCATGATCATGTATCCTTCTTATTCTGCCCATATACTGTTTTATGGGTCATTTATGAATGTTTGACTCATTTTCCCTCTCTTTTTAATGTCTTCTAAAACCTCATAACATAGCCGTTATGCTGCAGAATTTCCATCTCAAAATGTCTCTCTCTTTTTCTAAAGTTTTTTTTATATTATTAAGTGAATACTCAAAGCTCTTTATTCTAAAGGGGTATTCACATATATACCAAAATGTTCTATTTTAAATTCTGGGATTTACATACATGAGACCCACCTTCCTTTTCTGTGGGTTTTAAAGTGACGTAAAGATCATGTCTTTAAAGCAGTTTTTAAAACGTTATGATTATGAAATGAAACCCATTTATTTTATGCTATGTGGGTTATTTATGAAATGTTTGATGATGATATATGTGGCTCACATGATAATAAAGGCAAATTTAAGGGTGCGCCCTGATAGAGCTCCAATGCATTGGGTAATGATGTAACCACTAGAGATTACAATTTTAACGATGCCTTGGTGAAAAACCTTGGTAATTTTTAACGACACCTTGGGGATGGACCTTGGTGAATCGAAACTATTGTCAATATTAAATGTGGCAGCCACATCTTAAAGTTATGAAAAAGTTTTATTTTTATTATGATATGCCTCATGATTTCATTTTCATGCATTAAAGTTCTTTTCATGACTTTATTGATGTATCTCAAGTTCATATGTAAAATGTTTCACTTGTTTCCCTTGCTGGGCCTTCTGCTCACCCTTCCTTTTGATGTATGTCCCCAGGTTATGAGATGCAGTAATGAGCCTAGGGTGAACATGAGGAGAAGCCTTTCAAGTGTTTAAGAAGAATGTTTTTTTTGTTTCATGTTTTATGTTCCTTGTTTCCAAGACACTAAACCTTAAAGATCCTCAGTTCCGTGTAATGGAATGAAAAGTTATGTTATAAAATGGCGGGTTGCTATAGTTGGTATCAAAGGATGGTTTAGTTATTTGTGGAAATTAGGATATGAAAACTCTAGGAGGAACCCTATAGAAAAGTTTAATATAGGAAATCTTCCTTGTATTTTGGTGAGTATTGAGTAAGGGGTTGCCAAGCAAATACATCCCTGTCTGGATACGAGCAGGTAGAGGTGGCTCTGGCACAGATGTACATAGGGGTAAAACCCGAAAACACCGCTTTGAGCTAGACTCGAACGGGAAATGGTACACGACAACGGGCCTTGCTGCACTCTTGGTTACGACACTCCCGGTGGATATGCTTTGGTAAATTCATAAGCTTGGTATGAACCATTGTTAAAGGACCAAAGATAAAATAAAATAAATCTTCACATAAGAATATATGATCATTCATAACCTAGATGGGAACCTAGGATATCACAAGTTAGGGTATACCTTTCATATACAAGTTATCCTTATATTCTTTCAGTTCCTTTTCATGATTATTTGCTAAGTACTTAAGCCCCTAATTATGCTTTCTCTTCTTAGTTAATGGTGGGAAATGGAAGAACATGTTCCGACAACCAATGTGATAGGAAATGCGACGATTTTCGTATTAATATGACATGGATGATTAGGGGATTAAAATATGATTATTATTTTGGAAGACGTTCATTATTTTGGGAACCATATTTGATCGAGGTAAATAGATTACTACGGTATTTTCATTGAGGAGTAAGGTTGACTTATATTTTGAAGAATCGATGAATTTAAGGTGAACTTATAGTAATTTAGGTTACTTATGGGAATGACTAACCAATCTTGGGTATAATATGATTAGGTTAGCTACTTTTTTATAAGATGATAGGAGTGGTTGATGTCGTCTGGAGATAAACAATGAAGTTGTTTTGGAAGACTATGTTATCAAATCCTTATTGTATTTGGGTTTCAATCTTAGTTTGGTTTGTTTTGAGGAATTTTAAGGACCGTTATTTATGGAATGGTCTATGATGAACTTTGGGTAGTACCATGTAACTTTGATGATTTAAAAGTAGTTTCCATTCCTATGGGATTCTTTATTTTAGAAGAGTTGTTTTACCTTAACCTTTCTGTTTTTGGGATAATGTTTAAAGATAGAAGAAATAGATAGTTAATCTTTTGTAGATTATGTGATTCTATAGAAGATGATTCTTGTGCTTTTATGAGACCAAGTGTTTTTGAATTCTTATCATTTGGAGAAAAGATTAGTGTTGGTAGGGACTTGTTAAAGGATGAAACTCTACTTGAAGGTAGGTATATTTTCTTATGTTTTTGTTCTATGTAGTAAATGAAATCCTCAAAATTATGAAAACAAACGTAAAACAAAAATGTTGTTGGTTTACGTTTCCAACTAGGTAATCAAAGACCGTTTACACACATCATAAGTTTGGGATTTTCTCATGGTTAACTTTCTCCTAATCATGTTCTCTATCACTCTCCCTCAGAACTTGACCCATTGTTTTTTTCCTCCATGTCCATGTTTTCCTACATGGAACCCTAGTGTGGGTTAACTCAGGTGACCACTGTACTTCCCTTTATTTATTTTAAAGTAATAGTTTTACTGACTCCTTTTCCTATGTGGGACTTTCAATGAAATTTCAAAACCCAATTTTAAAATTGCGAGGACGCAATTTCTTAAGGGGGGAAGATTGTAACGACCCGAAATTTTTAAATAAATTTTGTTTCCTAATTTTATGTGTTATTGTTATACTCAACAAAAATGTTTTATTTGATAAACATGATTATAATTAAAATGAGATCAGTGGGTTTTGACTATTATATAACCATCGGTCAACATGACCGCTGTGAACAAAATGTTTTGATTATTGTCTCTAAATATAAGTAATCTTGGTTAATTATTATAGAAAGAAGATTCGATGGCCTCACCTAGTAGTCTTGGACCGATCGAAGCACATCTAACAGAGCTTGGGAAGGAGGTAGCACCACTGGGCTTTGCTCTGGATCAAATCCAAGCCGAACTTCATCATGTGAAGATGGAACGAAATCGCCTTCGTGAGAAGTTCAAACTGATAGAAATTACTACTCGAGCAATGTTGACTGAGCCGCCCCAAGCTTCTATCACCCTAGAACACCTTAATCTTAGGTCCTATGCTGGTATTATAAGGGGTTATGTAACGAGACCGTAACTACCTTGTGTAATCCTTGTTTTAAATAAAAATTGGGATTTCTTCTTATGATGAAGTTTATGAATTTTGAAATGACCGGATAAATATAGTATGCATATTTTTGATGAATTTTCGAAAAAGGATATTTTAAATATGTTTATGTAAACCCTAAATAATTAAAAATGTGTAATGATTTTCAAAAAATGGTCTTCTGCAATTATGTTCAGTACTAAATTTAGATTCTAATAAGATCAACTTGATTTTTGATGAATAGTAAATTATGAATAGTGATTTTATGATTAGGATTAGTAATATGACCAAATGGATTAGTAATCTCACTTAAAGAATGTTTTAAAATAATCTAGGCACCTTGATTAAGTAATGTGATTCAATAAAATAGTTAAATAACAGTTTCATTAATTATTATTCAAGTATTAGTTTTTTCGGGTGAATAGTGTTCTTTATTAAAAATTTAATTAAAAATAATTAGAAAATTATTTTTATAAAAATGACTTTATTTTTGAACTCAGAGCATCGATATTATGTTATGGTAATTTTTGGGGTTTTTTCTGAAAAAAATGAATTTTCGATGAATAGTGTTTTTATTTAAAAATTAAATTAATAATATTTAGAAAATTATTTTTATAAAATGGATTTCATTTTTGAAATCAGAGCATTGATATTTGGTTAATGTGAAATTTTGGGATTTTTCTGAGAAAGTTGAATTTTCAGTGAATAGTAAAAATACAGTTTTAGGGTTTCAGTATGTTTATTGACATCATAACGGTGTCATGATGATGTCATGAGATCTTTTGAGGGTTGACCGGCCAAGGGTGATGAATTATTGTTTTGGGGGCCCCATGTGGCCTAACTCCATGATAAATGACAAGGGAGAGCACATGGGTTTGAGAAAATCCCATGTGAGGTGTCCCTTGGCCATTAATGCCTTGTCCCCTCACTTTCCCTATAAATACCAAGCCCTCCTCTCATCCATTCGACTCCCCACTCATTCCCAACGAATTTATGGTCTCATTACCTCCCAAGGAGTCCTCCCAAGGTGCCCCCAAGCCCTCATGGTCCCAACCTTTGAGGTTTAAGAGTTACATTTTAAGGTAAGGGATCCGACCTCTCTCTTTCTTTTCAAGTAATCTCTTTTATGTCTTTTCTTTTATACTCCATGTTCTTATGTTGGAGGATGTTCTTTTATATTCATCCTACTGCCTATTTCATGTTCATATGATGAGAGACCCCCCTTTCTCTCATCAATTCGTTTTAAGAATGTTTAAGTGGCGCCGTTAGGCTGCCGAATTTTTAAGGGATTCTTTCACCTTCCTCGTTTTCAAGTTCTATTTTCATTCAAGTCTTTCATGTTTCTTTGTATTATGTTGGGGCATGATCTCTAAATTTATAATACTGATCTTTTATGATCATATGATGAGAGACCCCATTTTATCTCTTCAATTCAATTTTTTTGAAGTTTTATGTGGCGCCGTTAGGCTGCCGAATTTTTTAAGGGATTCTCTCACCCTTCTCTTTTTCAAAGTTCTACTTTCATGTCAAGTCTTTCAAGTTAATTTCTATTATGTTGGGGTATTATCTCTATATCTATCATACTGGACTCTTATGTTCATATGATGAGAGAACCCATTTGATCTCTTCAATTCAGTATTTTGATGTTTTAAGTGGCGCCGTTAGGCTGCTGAATTTTTAAGTGGTTCTTCACCCTTCTCGTTTTGAAGTTCTACTTTCACGTGAATTATTTCAAGTTCCTTTTTTATATTGGGGTATGATCTCTATATCTATCATACTGGACTCTTATTTTCATATTATGAGAGACCCCATTTGATCGCTTCAATTCAGTATTTTGATGTTTTAAGTGGTGCTGTTAGGCTGCCGAATTTTTAAGTGGTTCTTCACCCTTCTCGTTTTGAAGATCTACTTTCATGTCAATTCTTTCAAGTTCATTTTTGTTATGTTGGGGAATTATCTCTATATCTATCATACTGAACTCTTATGTTCACATGATTAGAGACCCTATTTGATCTTTTCAAATCGTTTTTGTTGAAGTTTAAGTAACGTCGTTAGGCTGTCGAACTTTCATAAGAGAAATCTAATTTTTGTCTTCCTTCCATGTTTTTCATTTCAAATGGTATGTCCTTGAAATTTCATTACCATGATCATGTATCCTTCTTATTCTGTCCATATACTGTTTTATGGGTCATTTATGAATGTTTGACTCATTTTCCCTCTCTTTTTAATGTCTTCTAAAACCTCATAACATAGCCGTTATGCTGCAGAATTTCCATCTCAAAATGTCTCTCTCTTTTCCTAAAGTTTTTTTTATATTATTAAGTGAATACTCAAAGCTCTTTATTCTAAAGGGGTATTTACATATATACCAAAATGTTCTATTTTAAATTCTGGTATTTACATACATGAGACCCACCTTCCTTTTCTGTGGGTTTTAAAGTGACGTAAAGATCATGTCTTTAAAGCAGTTTTTAAAACGTTATGATTATGAAATGAAACCCATTTATTTTATACTATGTGGGTTATTTATGAAATGTTTGATGATGATATATGTGGCTCACATGATAATAAAGGCAAATTTAAGGGTGCGCCCTGATAGCGCTCCAATGCATTGGGTAATGATGTAACCACTAGAGATTACAATTTTAACGATGCCTTGGTGAAAAACCTTGGTAATTTTTAACGACACCTTGGGGATGGACCTTGGTGAAACGAAACGATTCTCAATATTAAATGTTGCAGCCACATCTTCAAGTTATGAGAAAGTTTTATTTTTATTATGATATGCCTCATGATTTCATTTTCATGCATTAAAGTTCTTTTCATGACTTTATTGATGTATCCCAAGTTCATATGTAAAATGTTTCACTTGTTTCCCTTGCTGGGCCTTCTGCTCACCCTTCCTTTTGATGTATGTCCCCTGGTTATGAGATGCAGTAATGAGCCTAGGGTGAACATGAGGAGAAGCCTTTCAAGTGTTTAAGAAGAATGTTTTTTTTGTTTCATGTTTTATGTTCCTTGTTTCCAAGACACTAAACCTTAAAGATCCTCAGTTCCGTGTAATGGAATGAAAAGTTATGTTATAAAATGGCGGGATGCTATAGTTGGTATCAAAGGATGGTTTAGTTATTTGTGGAAATTAGGATATGAAAACTCTAGGAGGAACCCTATAGAAAAGTTTAATATAGGAAATCTTCCTTGTATTTTGGTGAGTATTGAGTAAGGGGTTGCCAAGAAAATACATCCCTGTCTGGATACGAGCAGGTAGAGGTGGCTCTGGCACAGATGTACATAGGGGTAAAACCCGAAAACACCGCTTTGAGCTAGACTCGAACGGGAACTGGTACACAACAACGGGCCTTGCTGCACTCTTGGTTATGACACTCCCGGGGGATATGCTATGGTAAATTCATAAGCTTGGTATGAACCATTGTTGAAGGACCAAAGATAAAATAAAATAAAGGTTCACATAAGAATATATGATCATTCATAACCTAGATGGGAACCTAGGATATCACAAGTTAGGGTATACCTTTCATATACAAGTTATCCTTATATGCTTTCAGTTCCTTTTCATGATTATTAGCTAAGTACTTAAGCCCCTAATTATGCTTTCTCTTCTTAGTTAATGGTGGGAAATGGAAGAACATGTTCCGACAACCAATGTGATAGGAAATGCGACGATTTTCGTATTAATATGACAGGGATGATTAGGGGATTAAAATATGATTATTATTTTGAAAGACGTTCATTATTTTGGGAAACATATTTGATCGAGGTAAATAGATTACTACGGTATTTTCATTGAGGAGTAAGGTTGACTTATATTTTGAAGAATCGATGAATTTAAGGTGAACTTATAGTAATTTAGGTTACTTATGGGAATGACTAACCAATCTTGGGTAAAATATGATTAGGTTAGCTACTTTTTTATAAGATGTTAGGAGTGGTTGATGTTGTCTGGAGATGAACAATGAAGTTGTTTTGGAAGACTATGTTATCAAATCCTTATTGTATTTGGGTTTCAATCTTAGTTTGGTTTGTTTTGAGGAATTTTAAGGACCGTTATTTATGGAATGGTCTATGATGAACTTTGGGAAGTACCATGGAACATTGATGATTTAAAAGTAGTTTCCATTCCTATGGGATTCTTTCTTTTTGAAGAGTTGTTTTACCTTAACCTTCCTGTTTTTGGGATAATGTTTAAAGATAGAAGAAATAGATAGTTAATATTTTGTAGATTATGTGATTCTATAGAAGATGATTCTTGTGCTTTTATGAGACCAAGTGTTTTTGAATTCTTATCATTTGGAGAAAAGATTAGTGTTGGTAGGGACTTATTAAAGGATGAAACTCTACTTGAAGGTAGGTATATTTTCTTATGTTTTTGTTCTATGTATTAAATGAAATCCTCAAAATTATGAAAACAAACGTAAAACAAAAATGTTGTTGGTTTACGTTTCCAACTAGGTAATCAAAGACCGTTTACACACATCATAAGTTTGGGATTTTCTCATGGTTAACTTTCTCCTAATCATGTTCTCTATCACTCTCCCTCAGAACTTGACCCATTGTTTTTTTCCTCCATGTCCATGTTTTCCTACATGGAACCCTAGTGTGGGTTAACTCGGGTGACCATTGTACTTCCCTTTATTTATTTTAAAGTAATAGTTTTACTGACTTCTTTTCCGATGTGGGACTTTCAATGAAATTCCAAAACCCAATTTTAAAATTGCGAGGATGCAATTTCTTAAGGGGGGAAGATTGTAACGACCCGAAATTTTTAAATAAATTTTGTTTCCTAATTTTATGTGTTATTATTATACTCAACAAAAATGTTTTATTTGATAAACATGATTATAATTAAAATGAGATCAGTGGGTTTTGACTATTATATAACCATCGGTCAACATGACCGTTGTGAACAAAATGTTTTGATTATTGTCTCTAAATATAAGTAATCTTGGTTAATTATTATAGAAAGAAGATTCGATGGCCTCACCTAGTAGTCTTGGACCGATCGAAGCCCATCTAACAGAGCTTGGGAAGGAGGTAGCACCCCTGGGCTTTGCTCTGGATCAAATCCAAGCCGAACTTCATCATGTGAAGATGGAACGAAATCGCCTTCGTGAGAAGTTCAAACTGATAGAAATTACTACTCGAGCAATGTTGACTGAGCCTCCCCAAGCTTCTATCACCCTAGCACACCTTACTCTTAGGTCCTATGCTGGTATTATAAGGGGTTATGTAACGAGACCGTAACTACCTTGTGTAATCCTTGTTTTAAATAAAAATTGGGATTTCTTCTTATGATGAAGTTTATGAATTTTGAAATGACCGGATAAATATAGTATGCATATTTTTGATGAATTTTAGAAAAAGGATATTTTAAATATGTTTATGTAAACCCTAAATAATTAAAAATGTGTAATGATTTTAAAAAAATGGTCTTCTGCAATTATGTTCAGTACTAAATTTAGATTCTAATAAGATCAACTTGATTTTTGATGAATAGTAAATTATGAATAGTGATTTTATGATTAGGATTAGTAATATGACCAAATGGATTAGTAATCTCACTTAAAGAAAGTTTTAAAATAATCTAGGCACCTTGATTAAGTAATGTGATTCAATAAAATAGTTAAATAACAGTTTCATTAATTATTATTCAAGTATTAGTTTTTTCGGGTGAATAGTGTTTTTAAATAAAAATTTAATTAAAAATAATTAGAAAATTATTTTTATAAAAATGACTTTATTTTTGAACTCAGAGCATCGATATTATGTTATGGTAATTTTTGGGGTTTTTTCTGAAAAAAAATGAATTTTCGATGAATAGTGTTTTTATTTAAAAATTAAATTAAAAATATTTAGAAAATTATTTTTATAAAATGGATTTCATTTTTGAAATCAGAGCATTGATATTTGGTTAATGTGAAATTTTGGGATTTTTATGAGAAAGTTGAATTTTCAGTGAATAGTAAAAATACAGTTTTAGGGTTTCAGTATGTTTAATGACATCATAACGGTGTCATGATGATGTCATGAGATCTTTTGAGGGTTGGCCGGCCAAGGGTGATGGATTATTGTTTTGGGGGCCCCATGTGGCCTAACTCCATGATAAATGACATGGGAGAGCACATGGGTTTGAGAAAATCCCATGTGAGGTGTCCCTTGGCCATTAATGCCTTGTCCCCTCACTTTCCCTATAAATACAAAGCCCTCCTCTCATCCATTCGACTCCCCACTCATTCCCAACGAATTTATGGTCTCATTACCTCCCAAGGAGTCCTCCCAAGGTTCCCCCAACCCATCATGGTCCCAACCATTGAGGTTTAAGAGTTACATTTTAAGGTAAGGGATCCGACCTCTCTCTTTCTTTTCAAGTAATCTCTTTTATGTCTTTTCTTTTATACTCCATGTTCTTATGTTGGAGGATGTTATTTTATATTCATCCTACTGCCTATTTCATGTTCATATGATGAGAGACCCCCCTTGCTCTCATCAATTCATTTTAAGAATTTTTAAGTGGCGCCGTTAGGCTGCCGAATTTTTAAGGGATTCTTTCACCTTCCTCGTTTTCAAGTTCTATTTTCATTCAAGTCGTTCATGTTTATTTGTATTATGTTGGGGCATGATCTCTAAATTTATCATCCTGATCTTTTATGATCATATGATGAGAGACCCCATTTTATCTCTTCAATTCAATTTTTTTGAAGTTTTATGTGGCGCCGTTAGGCTGTCGAATTTTTTAAGGGATTCTCTCACCCTTCTCTTTTTCAAAGTTCTACTTTCATG
This sequence comes from Viscum album, assembly GCA_963277665.1. Lineage (NCBI taxonomy): Eukaryota > Viridiplantae > Streptophyta > Magnoliopsida > Santalales > Viscaceae > Viscum > Viscum album. Next base: position 917,875,763 of record OY728152.1, read on the forward strand.
TCAAGTCTTTCAAGTTAATTTCTATTATGTTGGGGTATTATCTCTATATCTATCATACTGGGCTCTTATGTTCATATGATGAGAGACCCCATTTGATCTCTTCAATTCAGTATTTTGATGTTTTAAGTGGCGCCGTTAGGCTGCTGAATTTTTAAGTGGTTCTTCACCCTTCTCGTTTTGAAGTTCTACTTTCATGTGAATTATTTCAAGTTCCTTTTTGTTATATTGGGGTATGATCTCTATATCTATCATACTGGACTCTTATTTTCATATGATGAGAGACCCCATTTGATCGCTTCAATTCAGTATTTTGAAGTTTTAAGTGGTGCTGTTAGGCTGCCGAATTTTTAAGTGGTTCTTCACCCTTCTCGTTTTGAAGATCTACTTTCATGTCAATTCTTTCAAGTTAATTTTTGTTATGTTGGGGAATTATCTCTATATCTATCATACTGAACTCTTATTTTCACATGATGAGAGACCCTATTTGATCTTTTCAAATCGTTTTTGTTGAAGTTTAAGTAACGTCGTTAGGCTGTCGAACTTTCATAAGAGAAATCTAATTTTTGTCTTCCTTCCATGTTTTTCATTTCAAATGGTATGTCCTTGAAATTTCATTACCATGATCATGTATCCTTCTTATTCTGTCCATATACTGTTTTATGGGTCATTTATGAATGTTTGACTCATTTTCCCTCTCTTTTTAATGTCTTCTAAAACCTCATAACATAGCCGTTATGCTGCAGAATTTCCATCTCAAAATGTCTCTCTCTTTTTCTAAAGTTTTTTTTATATTATTAAGTGAATACTCAAAGCTCTTTATTCTAAAGGGGTATTCACATATATACCAAAATGTTCTATTTTAAATTCTGGGATTTACATACATGAGACCCACCTTCCTTTTCTGTGGGTTTTAAAGTGACGTAAAGATCATGTCTTTAAAGCAGTTTTTAAAACGTTATGATTATGAAATGAAACCCATTTATTTTATGCTATGTTGGTTATTTATGAAATGTTTGATGATGATATATGTGGCTCACATGATAATAAAGGCAAATTTAAGGGTGTGCCCTGATAGCGCTCCAATGCATTGGGTAATGATGTAACCACTAGAGATTACAATTTTAACGATGCCTTGGTGAAAAACCTTGGTAATTTTTAACGACACCTTGGGGATGGACCTTGGTGAAACGAAACGATTGTCAATATTAAATGTTGCAGCCACATCTTCAAGTTATGAAAAAGTTTTATTTTTATTATGATATGCCTCATGATTTCATTTTCATGCATTAAAGTTCTTTTCATGACTTTATTGATGTATCTCTAGTTCATATGTAAAATGTTTCACTTGTTTCCCTTGCTGGGCCTTCTGCTCACCCTTCCTTTTGATGTATGTCCCCAGGTTATGAGATGCAGTAATGAGCCTAGGGTGAACATGAGGAGAATCCTTTCAAGTGTTTAAGAAGAATGTTTTTTTTGTTTCATGTTTTATGTTCCTTGTTTCCAAGACACTAAACCTTAAAGATCCTCAGTTCCGTGTAATGGAATGAAAAGTTATGTTATAAAATGGCGGGATGCTATAGTTATGGGTGCCTCGTCACTTAAGAGAACTCCGACATCATGATCGGAAGATTATGATTTCTAAGATGAATATTAGGAACCTTCGGATTTAGCACAATTGTAGGAAACTACAAAAGATAATTAGGGATAGTAAATGGTACAAAGGGGGTGTGGGGCATCAGAGGCGGTAAAACCAAATCATCCTCCCCCCACCCACCACCATGAAGGGGGGGAAAGTTTCATTCAACATGCACTAGGGTTCCACCATCACAAGCTCCGAGCAGAGAGTCTCCCTCTGGTATCTTTTTGGAAGCAAAGTAAACTTCCAAAAGGTGCAGTGGTTAGGTCGAAATAATTGGAAAATAGATTAATATTTAAATAATGTATTTAAAGATGCAGTGGTTAAGGGTATATTTAGAAACATGTTTGATTTCAATATCTTTTATAAAACATTGGTTAAATTAGAAGAGATTTATAGAAACATATGAATTATAAATGATATATTCCATGATATATTTATTATGTTCCTAAATAGGTTGATGATAGTGATTTTCATTATGTTGAATAAGAATGTTTTCTTTTAGATAGAAAACAATAGAAGATCAATAAAAATGAATCTGAGAAAAATATTAGAGTCCATTTAAAAAAGTTATTCCTTATACATATCCTATTTTAACCATGATTAATATTTCCCTTATAAATATATATCTCCAATTTTTTATAATATGGATATATTTAGGAAAAATCATAACTATTACATGGTAAATTTGAATAATTTTGGTACAATAAGAGAAAAAATAATGAAACCCAAAAAATGACATTTAATTATTAATTTATTAAGGTCATAAGTTTTGTATTTACATTGTATAATTATAAGAATCTAATAAAAGTTTGATTATGGAGAGCCTAGCTTCAAACTAATTAATCAAAACAATCAACAAAAATATAATGTGGAAAAGTGATATAATTAATGGTCATTTTAATTAAATAAAATCAATCCACAAAGGGGATAATATCTAAAAAGTATAGAAAAATTCTCATAGATAAAAATAATATAAGACATTAATGAAAATATATTATAAAAGTAATACTCTACATGAAAATTTAAAATTCAGTAATTGTAAAACAATTGCTATAGATTGTGAATTTTGAGAGGAATGTTTGTAATATTATTATTATTTTAACCACATAGAATTATAATTTGAAAAATAAAATTAGCTACATGAAAAATTCTAATCTACATTCATGAAACATATAATAAATTTCTTCTAAAATTTACCTTAATGGTACACTAAGAATTAATTTTATATAATTCTAATTTTTTGGGAATGTTTTTCACACAATGAACATGTGTTTGGAGGCTAGTAGGATTTTAATTTGAGTAACACTTACTTAATTCATACCCTATCCATGAAACGAACTTTAAATGAGGCATTACATTAATGGAATTTCTTATATATTTCGGAATAATGGTCATATAGAATGGTTTTATAGAATCCAAATAAATATATATATTCTGTTGGAATCCCCAAAACATATAACCTTATGGAATCATGAATAGAAGAAAAATATGTATTTTTTACATATAAATATTTTTATGTATAAGGATGGGAAATATGGTTTATCCTTAACTTGAATCATAATGTAGAATGACTGTAATAGAAGAAACATGTAATGTAATAAATGGTTGACAGACGAAGTTACTCACATTGAAATCATAATCTATAAAAAAAGTCATGTTTGAATGGAAAAAATCATAACCCTATAAAAAATTTTATTAAGGATGGTAAGGAATCCTATTATATGGGTAAAATGGGTTGGGAATTGATAGAAGAACTGATTCTCACTACATGGGTGAATTAAAATCCTTGAAAAAAGGTTTTCATGATCCTACAACTAAATGGTAACATACACTAGTGAACAGTTTTTCACCAAGGAAACAAATTCCCCCACTATTTATAAAGGTAAATGTAATATTGATGCTCCAAAATAAAGATTGACTTAGTAATTCATCTCAAATAGATTCATTTAAGATAACTATAATAAGGGGATTCTAATGATATTATAACTTCCTCTAATAGGGTAAGATTTTGGAAGCCCTCTCCCTATATCATTTTTTCAAAATAATTAATGTTTTGTTTTAGTGGAGAACCATTACATGGGGATGTTCAGAATGCATGAATTAAAATTGAATATGTCATGTTGAATAAAATATTTTATTCTGTAATCAATTAAAGATACACGAACACATGAAGTATTAATGTAACATTGTATATACCTTATGACTCAATTATAAATAAGATATTTTGAAATCAATATTAATATAATTTATATAAGGACATTCAATTTCCATTAAATAACAATTGAGAACACATATATTATAAAAATAATGAAAATAATGAATAAATCTGTACTATGGATATATCCAATAATATTGACAAGATAAGCTACCATTTATAGGAAACAGTGAATCAATCAATATGTTTCCTATGAAATACTATATTCCAGAAAATATAAATCTTATTTAAATAATTATAGAATTAAAATACATATTTAAGTCCTCAAAATATTGTTGATATTATTTTAGAAACAATTTATATCATTTAAATGTCATATAAGTGGGTTATATAAACCAAATATGTGGATAGATATCCCTATGATAGTAAACTATGTACTTGAGAAATCATGTGCATCAATATTGACTACATTTCCCATTTATTCATGGAATAAAAGTAGTAATATATTGATAAAGCCAGTGAAGGATGAATCAAATATGATTTGAAATTGCTTAATTATATTTAATGGTCACATTTTATGTTTTTAATTTATAGGTTTACTTGTTTAAAATGTGGAAATCTGGTTGATCTAAAATTTCATAATATGAATGTATATAAATTGGGTATCTATCTTTAAACCTATCAACGTGAAGAATTTTTTCATTATGATGTGTATACATATCGAAAAATTATTTTATATACTTAAATCTAGGAAAACATGTATAAATAATTAAGGTATAGAGGGTATAACAAATAATATTAATTATACATTGTGAATACATTGAATATGCTGAGTCTACAAGTAGAATCATGTCTTCAAAGGGTAAAATATCCTAAAATAAAGGAATAATATATGAATTTTAAAACAATTTAGGTATCAAATATGTAATATTGGTTTCACAATGATGTAGGTATTATTTAAGAATACATTTAAGATATTTGAAGAAATATTTTAAGTTGACTGAACTAGGATAAGGTAATGATCAAAATATTAGAAGATATTTATTATTTAACTATTCATTAATAATTTTTCTTCAACTATCCAATATTTATTTTTTGGATGGTGTATTAGGATTCAATAATGATTTTTTTCTAAGAATAACATCATCGTCTATTTTATTATTTATAAGTAAAATATGAAAACAGAAATGTGGTCCTCTATGTTAATGATCATTTAATTTTTTTTGTGTTTAAAAAGTTAAAATAGTAATGGGAGTTATATTAATTGATAAATAGGCTACATATATTACCCTAATGCAATGATTTATTCAATTTAATTTCATCAAATACTTGAATTTAAATAAACCAATTTTTATATGGATAGATTGTGTTTGTTTATGTTTCAATGTGGTATGTTCCGTACAGTAGTCTTTTGAAATTTTATGTACTTAATTTTTTGGGAGATTTTTTTTATATTTTTGAAGAGTTTTTGGCCACTAATACATTGAATGTATTATTAATATCCTATGATTAATAATAGGAACAAAATTATTTTCTAATAAAAAATTTTATTTCCACCATGAATCTATAACTCAGTAGGATCAGATGATTTATAACCAAGCAATGGCTTATTAATGAACACATTTATTAAAATTTGGAAGATTTATTGAGATAAAAATGGATGAAAATTAAATGAATATTTTTTGGATGAATATATATAATTGGATTTAATTAAAATGAACACAATGTGGTAAATTGGTATATTTTTGGAATCATTAAATGAGACTTAGTTTTCCTCATTTTTTAATTCTTCGAGATAAGAAATATGTGGTATAAGAACTGTATTTTGGATAGGGGCATGAAGGTACAAATAAAATTTCAAAAATATAGTTCAATTATCCTGAAAAAAATGAACAATATGTTTAATTATATATATTATACCAATGGTTTAGAAAAGAATATTTGTTTTATTGGATATTACCTCCAAAATTTAATTGAAGTATTATTTAAACTATGTCTTTGAAAAATTAGATTTTTCTACAATATGTATTATGGAATACATGGATTCCTATAATTACACTTTAATTATTGAAAATAACTTTGTTGATGATGGTACAGAATAATTATATTTACATACAATATGAAACTTGATTCATATTGATGAACTATATGATTGATATGGATTCATTATATTGGAGATTAATGAATGTGTTATTTCATAATATAATTTTTGGAATATAATATCATTATCCAATATAATTATTATTTTAAGGTGGTTAATATGTAATTAATTTAATGCATGTAATTCCAATCTGTGTTTATTGTATGTTGAATAATATCATAGTGGTTTTGATGTACACATGAAAAACCTGCTCCATGGATGTTCTATAAGGTTGATTGTGGTGTTCACAGAATAATATATTTATACTCTGTATATGAATCCATTATTGAAATATTGAGATAATATTTAAATATTTATAAAGGATGAAAATTAATTTTTCATTATAGGTTCTTCGAAAGATTAGGTAAAGATTTTATGTTATTTTACATGTAGGATTTAAAGCATTAAAATTAGAAAAGTCATGATGAAATATTATTGGTCTCATTGAATGGATTAAGAGGTTTGGAAAATGTTATAAAATGGAGTGATCATAGACACTTTAATAAAAAAAATCATAAGGTTATAAGTTTTTCAAATTGTTGTTTATATGGATTTATTTTTCGGGCATTAGATATGGGTTTTAAGTAGAAAAATTATACTTTTTTATAGAGTATTTACTAAATAAAATGATTTCATAGCTAGATAATTGGTTAATTATAATAAATATAGACAAAAAATAATTTACGCAATGATCATGCCTCCTAGAGATTTATTGAGGTATTTAAATGATACATTATAATGGTGATATTGTTAGACATGTTAGATCATGTTTCTGATTTTATTAATAGTCACTATTCTTGAAAAAATGGTGTGAAGAATATTATGTAAACAATTTTTAATGGGTTAATAAATAAATTGAAAATTCTTAGAAGATTTATTTTATGTGTTTTATTAGCGTGTACTGTCAATCATGAATATAAATAATGAAAGATTCATTTTGAAAGATGTGTTGAGGAATATTGTCTTATCTAGTTTTGAATAAAAGACGAACGGAAGATTTATCTCGATATCCATAAAAATAATCTATTAATCCATAGTTACATATTAAATATTTCTGAAGAAGAGGGGGATGTGAACCACTGTGTTAAATATGGGTACATGAGGAAAGAATAGGGGCTGGTATTATATTTTACATACCTAGTCTGAATATAGAGGAGTTTCTATAAATATCCAAACATTTAATACTTAAATATTACATCTTAAATATAGAATATTCATTAAATAAAATAATTATCCATTCCAAAATCATTTATTTTGAGTGATTTTGGAAACATAAAAATGTAAAAAACTTGTCGATAAGTGTGGTAAGACATATCTCACTATGTTATTAATCACTATGATTCTTACTACACATATCACACATTATAAATTATTCATATCATGTGAAATTGAAACATTAGAAAGTTTTATCTCAGATGATCATTAATGATTAAAAAGGGAGATATCAATGTATTAAGAGAATAACGTTAGAGAAAATGAAAATAACATATAAAAATTCATACCCTTAAAATCATAGATCATAAACATTATTCATAGAATAAATCAGTGTAGTTTATAAGATATAAACCAAAAAGTAATTAAACACACTGAGCTGTGACATCATAACATTGGAATAACTAATATATATTGTATTATATATAATAATAATACTAATGATATTTCTTGGATATCCACCAAGACATTAGCAACATGTTATACATGGGATTAACATGCATTTACCAATATAGGTATTGGGATAAACTCATGTGTACCCTCTGTTAGTCTGGGGAAAACATCATGTGTCCCTATATCATGCTTAGGGTAACCTCCCATTTACCATATGATATTATATAATAATAAAAATTCCCCAATGAATTCCAGGGACATATATATCCCACCCAATACATAGTATATACTTTTTTGTCCCAAAATATCATAAATCATTCTTCATATCATAAAACTTGAGAAGAAATTGTTTTTATACTAATTTCATCATAGTTTAACCCATATAAAATATATGAGTTTCAAAAAAATTGGCTTAATTCATCAAAGGATAAAATATTGAAAAGGAAAATTATGCTCACATTGTGGGTGTTAAAAAAAATTTCCTTCCCCATTTTGAGTAAAAATTAAAATATCCCTCACAAAAAATGATAAGAATAATAACTTAAAAAAATTGAGAAAAAGTAAAATATGGGAAAATTTTCATTAAATAATTAGTAGATTATTCTAAAAAACATCCTCTAAAATATTTTTTCATGTCATGGATATGGGAGAAAACCGATTTTTGACTAAAGGTAAAAATACATTATATTTTCAATAAAAACATTATTTCAAAATATTGACTATATAATATGAGGAAAAAAATTATTTCCCTGACCTAAAAATATGATAATAAATTTTATTTTTGTCTTGAGAGGAATTTTATCATATTTTATAATCTAAATCATAATCATAAATAATGAAACAATAGAATAATATTATAGCATATAATTTTTACCTATTTTCTTTCATTTGAATCACAAGACCCATGAAATAATTAATATATATATATATACAATTGATACAATAATTTCAGGGGAAGAAATATGAAAGACATTAATGGGATGTATATACACCACACATAATAAAGAAGTGGTCAATATGGCTTCTGTCCTAGAAAAATAAAAACTGAGTCAAAGATCTCATTCCGTAACTCTTGATTTCCATTAGACACATTCCAACCTCATGTATAATAAATATATTTTATTATAAATATATTATATAACCATAATAATATATATCGTATAATATATGTATTATATATTACCATTTATTACTGTTTTATAAAAAACTATTTTTGAAATCACTTTTGGGGCAATAACTTCATCGTTTTTCATTAATGTTTTGATTTGTATCTTTTTCCCATTGATTCTGAACAAGGTTAAATCATGTATAGAATTTTAAAAATGAAAAAAATATCATATATTTTAATTATTCAAGAGTTTATTTAATTTAATTAATGTTATATATAGTAAATTAATTACACCATTCTAGGATACCTTAGGTTATATATATGCATAAATGATGTTTTCATTTTCTCGATGGATGAAAATAGTGGAAGAAAAATAATAGATTTTTTTTCAAGAATCATTTTCATGTCATAGTTATCATATATATTCATTAAATTTAACCTTATTACCTTTAATATAAAGAGTAAGTGAAAAAAAATCACATCTCTTCACGATGTGGTAGTTTTTCATCCACCTAATCAATGTTATTATACTCCCACAGAATGGAACATAAGATGATATATCTGATATAATAAATCCATAGGTATAATAATATACTAAATTTTATATATAAATTTTATATCCATCATTATATCCATACATTAGATGTGGTGATAGAATATTAATAACATCGGTTCAGGAGGACCTAATCCCCCATAAAAATGAGTGATGGTTTCATTTCAAATTTAATGGAATAAGATATTGAAGTTTGGGATTATAGTAAAATAAAAATATATAAATATATACAATGTCATAGTTTTCTGTAATGCATACATATTAATTTATATTTTAAACATGTTTTAATTCTATATGTTCATAGTTGTCTATGGAAGGAAAAGAGAGAGTTCATAGATTTTTTACATCCTAGAATTATCAGTTTTTAACAAAACATAACATTTGAATTGTTCTCATAAATTATGCACTAAAGGACACATGGGTCGGAAAACTCATGTGGTGTGTTTTAGAGTGATTCATAGGCTATGCCTTATATGTTTACTATTTTTTTAACTGTGCACCTATATCATATGAGGGGATGTCACCCTAACAGTTCTTAGAGCATGGTGTGTGAATAGTTTGACAAGAATTGTTCATGAAATGGGTGACAGTTTATCCTTGGGATATTGTTAGCCACACAACTGGGAACAAATTTGGAAATTTGTATATCAAAAACTACACTGATTATAAAATTTGGGATTTTTTATGTTTTTTCCTCTTAAGAACCCCTACTCTTTTTCATTTCCAGAAATAAATAAGAAACCCAAAATATTGGGAGATACTCTTCCAAAAATTGAATATGTATTTAAAAACTGACTCTTTAAAGCCTCTCATCAAGACATAAACCATCACGTTTTATAGAAAATTGTAAACTCTCCATTCCATTTTTTCCATTCTTCATTCATCTTCATGTCAAAGGAGTTGTTATGTTACAGGATTTTATGTTCTATTTCTAGTTAATTTGTCTATTTTCATGTTTTTGTACAATATGGACCAAAACAAAGGCTGATACTTGGTGACTAATCTTCCACAATAATAAGGAAGGTTTTCTAGGAATTTTACCTTAATATGTTGTTGTATTTTATTGATTTTTGGCTGCATTTCGGTTTCACCAAATGTTTCCCATGAAGTTTATCTTCCTTGAATTTATTTCCATATTTTGAATCTATTAACTCTCTTATATCCCTATTTATGATGGATTTCATTATCCTTGACATGATTCTAGCCTTTTCTTGTTCCCATTATATTACTCATTGATCACAATAGTTGTGTATCCAAAAAAGCTATCGATGTATGTGATTTGACATCTACAATGATTTACCATTAATGAAAATGGATACATTATAGAGGTGTATCAACTATAATACACATACATGGAATATTGACTTAATTATTAATTTTTTAAATGTACTTAGTAAATTTGATGTAATTGCACACGAACAATGTTACCCTTCCACCCTTAAACCTTTCCATAAATAAATTAAAGCTAAAAAATTAATCAAATGGAACTAGTACATAGGAATGATTATTACAGGGATAATGTTACACTTCATGTATATATACATGGTGCCTATTATTATGGACCATAAACCTTATAATTTATAAATGAAAATAAATGATATAAATGAAATGAATGTAGTAAAATAGCATGATTGTTTCATGGACAATGTCACATGATATTAACTTAATGGGTGACAGTATTATGGGAATTTTTCATGTTATAAGATACGTTAGACATCAGAAAACCATCAATTCCAAATGGTATTCGTAAACAACATAGAGGATTCAACCAAAATTTATTTAGACCATTTTAGTTGGATATTCCCACCATATAATCCAATCATTTCCTTGATACTTTAATTCCATATCAAGGTACATGTTATTCACTTATATTAAATATAGATACAAAAATTCCCAGGGAAACTTCTTAAATTCAGGTTGATATCTATAGAAATGTAGTGATAAGAATTTACACCATTTTTCCTAATGATGGGCCTAGTATTTATTGTAGATGAGATCTATGGTCTCGATTTGACTCTTTTATAGTGCAATTCATTGATTCTATCCACAGTATTATACTCGTAACATGATATCTAGACTTTATGATTATTTACTTTTAGTTGGATTGGACCTCGAGGTCATTGACTCACTAGTTTCACCATATATTATTATTTCGTACTTTATAAAAAATTATTCTCTTTTTATAGATATGGGACTCATGACACAATGATATAATATGTGGACACCTTGGAACAAAATCATGGGAGTAAGACAGAGCATGTATATCTTTTCAGATGATTTTATTATATGTGCATAGATACATATGATGGTAGTGGGGTAGAGACATTTTTTCTTAGTCAGAAGAAGGTATGGTCAACCTGGAATCTTATATGGAGCTCAGTCTGACATGGTGGTTACTTTTCACATTTTACATTCACAAATTATTATTATATTTGTACATTACTACATCAATATTCAAAGGTTGGATTTGTGGAGACATTATTAGTGGTGTCTAACTGAGTATATATCACAGCATATCCAATACACCTTTTTTATCCATAAAAACATCATGGATATAGGTTGGGATAAGTTAAAGTTCCCAATATTCAATTCCTGATCTATTATAGTATGGGAGAGAGGGAGCATAGCACAGATCTATGTCTAGTGAGGCTGTCTAGAAAGAGTATTTTGGTATTTTGTGTCATTTTGATATATTTTTACCGATGTTATCTTGCTTCAATGTCTGACTATTACTTTTTTTAGAGAAAATTCATTACATCATTTTAATATGTTATTGGATATTAATGATGATAAATTTTTATTATATCTAGATCATTTAACTTCTATTTCTTGTTAATATTTTTCCTCTATCGTTTATTCATTTATTATACTACTGTGATGCTTTGTCCCCAAAAGTGTAAACTCTACACTATACTTCCAAGGTCCCTCACTTCTACTCAACCACCGTTGATTGGTGATGTTCACTTAAATCTATGTGATGAACCATGTTCGGTTACATATGAGTGAACCGAGTCTAGGACATTCCAAATTGGTATGAGAGATTTTATTTCTTTGGTATTAATATTTATACCATTAGATAGGAGACTACGTTGTATTTCAATTTGGAAGTGTTCCTATTCATGGAATTATCTAACCCAAATACATGATAAAATAAAAATTTCCTAGGAATTAATTTGTACTTATGGGTTATTCATTAAATGGTTTTGCTGATTTCACCCTTGGTGATAAATGCGAATTATTGTTTTCAATATAATTTTAAAATATGTTTTTACTCTATGATTAGTATGAAAAGGAGTCTATGTCTCTTGAATCATTATAGGAATGTGATGATTTAAATGTGATGTATTATTACATTCCACATTTACTTACTACATGCCTTTTTATTGGATAATTCTATCGCACTTATAGATACATTCAAAACCATTCTAAGATTTCTGAAAATAAGAAATGATTGGAATAGTTAATGTTTATGCACCAACCTAAATTTTGTTTTACTAGATATTTTTATAAATAAAGCATAATTATAAAATTAAATTCAGTTTTATCCATGAACCATTTGTTGCACAATATGAAAAATTACTTGGATATAATTATATGTATGAAAATTTCAATTTTATTCATATATGTGCATCTATAAATTTAGGATGATGATACACCTAATTTAACCATCATAAAATACTTGTTTCACAAACATGTTGAACTAATCTCAATTTATAAAGTATATTAAATTATAACATTATAATGATAAAATAGTTTAACTAGACCATGATATATATATATATGGATATACACAATGATACATGTAAGTACTATTGAGTCTTATGTTTAAATGGAAATGGTTGTTGTTAAAAACTGATACCAATTTCAATTTAATGTGTGTTTTACTCTATAAAAAGAAATAAAATTGTATTCCGCAACCTACATATAAAATATAGAAATTGACAAAAACCCAACCATAGTAGTGGGTAGTGGGAAGTGTCTATAGTTATTTATCTTGGTCTTGTACAATGCCCATGCTTATATTTGTGAGAATTTAAGTGGTGAGGCTCATATATAGGAAGGATTATACCTATACAATTATTATATATATATATATATATATCATTATCAGTATAAAATCCTATCTCAGGAATGTGTTTGTAATTTTTTGAGTAATTCCACTATGATGTCCATGGGTCAAGCGCTATGAAGGTTGAATCATCCATTCTTCTGATGTGGTGGGACATAACCCAATAGTAAATCCACCTTTTTCACCTCTATACATACCTCAAAATGTTGTTGGTTCCATGTTTTGAGAATTTTTTATATGGTTGAGACTTATTTTTTAGTCAGTTTCACAGATTTCACCTGCTATGAAGGAGATGATGTGATATTTTCAGCGGTAGCACCTACCCGTTTTTTTGGGGGATGGTGGCCCACAGGCCACTAAGAAATGGTTTGTAACAATGATATATGTCATTAAGAACATAGAGGTAACTGCATAGCATAGGTAAAATATCTACACTAATATTCTTCATGGGTCTTCCTTGAAATAGTGGGACATTAAAACTAAAGGAAGACCAGTATCTAGATATTGTCTACGGATATTGTTAGGCTTCTTTCAATAACTAAATCTAAGAGGAGGTCATGAGAGATGATAGAGCTGGGGATTTCGTACATCTAGTTAAAGGATCCCTTTTAGTTCTAGACTAATTTGATGACCTTGGTTAGATTCATCATTTTTCAACTTCCTTCAATTCCTCTAAGCCTTTGAGAGTGAAACACCTTGATGATAGGGAAATATTTTCTACATAACTATTTTTATGGAATATTGAACCAATACTGTAACACCCTGAGATTTTATGAAAAATATTCTTTTAATTTCATTAATGTCTTTTGTTGTATGCTACACAAAGATTACCTTGCGCTATATGCAACACCGTATTAGCTTTCAGTATATGCAACACTATTCTTGGATCGGGTTGCACACAATTTTGATAATAGTTATTCTACGCAACATTGATTATATATATATATATATATTCAATGTATAAATGAAATATGGTTGGATTATGATATATGAAACACTGTAGGATTCTTGCACAACACTCAACCCTAACTTGCCTTGCATTACACGCAAGCGCGACCTTCCGCGATAGCGTGTGTTGTACGCAATACCATGTTTCGCTAAACAATGATATGCTATTAAAATATTATTAAAACTAGCCGTTATGAATAGTAAAAACCACTATTTGAAATTTTTTAAATTTTATTTTTCAAAATGGACTTCATTTTTGTATTCGGAATATCGAAATTATCTTAGGGTGAAATTTTGGTACTTTTCAGATAACTTTCATTTTCTGATGAATAGTGAAAATTACTAAATTTTAATTAAAAACAAACTTTTTAATCGAAATAATTAATAGTGATAAATTATTAATTTGAGTGGTTTTAAATTATATTTAGAATATATTTGTACAATTTAATACAATTTTGGTCATTGGATGTAATTTCACATTTAAACCAGACATAAACAAGTGTCAATATTTTGATAGTTATTATCTCTTAAAAACACGCTATTTGTTTTGACGATGGAAATTAATTTTTAAATTAATTAATGCAACTAATATTTTTTGAAATTGGTAAAATAGACATCAATTTTGATTTTATAATATCAAATATAGCTTAGGACTAATTTTTGGTATTTTTCTAGAAACTTTCATTTCTTGATGAATAGTGAAATCACTAAGTGGTAGTTAAAAAAATGAATTCTTCATAAAACATAATTTAACCACTTCTGTGAGTAGAATTTCAAAAATACGAGAGACACGGTTGATGTCAGTAAGTAAAATTCGGTTCAATGAGATGAAAATAATTTTTGGTGAATAGTAACTTTTTACTTTTTTTGCCACAGTTAAAATTAAATAGTGTAATTAAGGGTAAATTGATATTATTATTACCCTAACACATGTCCTAATTATATTGGATAAGTGTAATTCGACAGAAAACAACCTTAGGAATAAAATATGACCATTTAGGCCCACGTGGATTAGATTAGGACATTTATTATTAATTTATTTAAAGAAGGGTTAAAATAGTTAAAATCAAAGTTTAATAAGTAAATCCTTTTTAATATAGAGTTATACATAAGATAAATTGGACTATAAATATTCATTATAAAGCTAAAACGATTTCCTAAATAATGGTATTTTATTTGTAATTTTTAGACATTAAATAATTTAATTTATTTTCAGTAATTATCTTATTAATGAAATATTGACATAATTGATGTTATAAATACCCAAATAAATGAAATTTGAAATTTTTTATGAAATCAACTAATTTTATAGGTTAATATGACATGTTATTATTGATTTAATTAACTTTTTTAGAACTAATCATTCTGTTATGATTTTCACAAAAATCAATTACAAAATAGTGTCAAAATTGACATGAAATAGTTTTTTAAAAAAATATTATATTATTAATTGTTATTTTATTCCTAAAAATATAAGGTTCGGCCAAATGACTTATATAAGGTTATATATATTAATAATAAACAACTTGGGGGTTATTTTTTCTTCTTATAGTAAGTTTATTAACCTTATAGTGTAAGAACACAAGAAGACACGGTAAAAGTAAAATTATTTTACTTAATGTTAAATCTAAATGATATGGTTAAAATAGGAACCTAAACCTGTCTAAATTATATTGGATGAGAGGATTTCGACCTATCCCCACCATAGCTTCGAAATAAATCAATTTGGAGCTATTTAAAACTGAATTGTACTTTATAATAAAATAATAGTTTTAGTTATTCCAAAGGTGCCCCTCTCCTCCCTTATAAAAGGGCACCTCCTCCCTCTCTTCCTCACACCACTTTGAGCCTTCAATCTCGGCCAACCCCTGCCAAATTCTCTTCTCCACTTCCCTAGCAACATCATAGAGGTTCTGGTCTTCCTCAAAGACCAATTTTAGTGCCCTAAAAGGAGATCTCCAAAGAGGCGCTTCAAAGAAGAGGTAATGTCTGTTACCAATTCTTTCAACTTTATTTCTTCTTCCACTTCTTCTTCTTAGGTTGTTTCATTATGAAGTAATAACATCAGTATCAATAATATACTGATATGTTATTCTAAGTATGAAACAACCTTATTTCATCATCTATCCATCCTACGAAAAAGGAAATCACCGCGCGTGCGTACGTACAGAATACCGTCTCCACGCCGTGGTGTAATCTATTTTCCACCACCACCTTACATGGATGGGTATAATGGTGTACATAATAACTATATATGATTATTGTAAATTGATATTGATTCTGAAATAGAATACATACACTCCAATTCAATTCCCTGATCATTAGAATGATATCATCGCTCGTGCGTATGTACGGACTACCGTCTCCATGACGCGATGAGATTCATTCTCCACGTTAACCATTCATGAATGATTATAAAGTATATATAATAATTAATCATGAAATATATGAAATAATAATGATACTGGATTTATGTGTATATATATGTATGTCATCTACTTAATTCCATTCAACTCAATAAGGAAATGAAAACAGCGTTCATGCGTACGAACGGTCTACCGTCTCCATGAACGGTGTATTTCTTTCCATTTACTGATCTATTATATATATATATATATTCTGAATATATATTATATATAAATAATGTTTTATATTATGTAATTAAGTGATCATGATCTAAGTAATCATATTAATAATTACAAGTCAAAACACAGACGACAAATGAAACGATTTTACCCAAAACGCTCTTTAACATGGAATTTATAAAAGAACGGGAAATATAAAGCCATAAGTGAACCATATATGTTATCATAACAATGAGTATGATTCTGGAATAAGTCAATGACATTATTTAAATCATTATACCGGAGGTTGGGACACTTACGAAGCAAATCGGACCTAAGGAAAGGGAAAATATCACAATCTCATTTTTATCCGAGATTGTTTATACTTTGGTATTTACTAGTGTGTATTTTATCATCCACATCCATGTTTCCTCAATATGTAATATTATTTCCATCCACCTACAATTTTTTAAATCCTATTTTACCCTTCGGTGAGTTTTTAGTAAATGATATGAAAGGAATCTTTTGACGTTTTTCATACGATTTACTTTTTGACTTTTCCGACAAAAGTACGAGAAGAATGTTTTTTTTAACATATATGGAATGAATGGATTTTTAAAAAATTATTTCCAAGAAGCTTACTTTACATGTTTTCAAGTATATTTTTAATCAACTTCCTTTAGTTTAGAATTGTATGACATGTTAAGAAAGGAAAAGTGTTTTTGATGTAGAAAGGTTATTTCCCTCAAGAATGGAGTTCAAGTGTTTTATTAAAATTATTTTCCATCTAAGATAATAAAGGGTTCTGTTTCTATCCCTATTATTACATTGATTTGATTATGTTGTGATGGAATTATTTTTATTAATTCCATTATCTTATATGAATTGTTTTATGATGTCCCGATGTTTAAGATTCCCATTTTTATTACCTGGGTTATGCTATGATGTATGGTTTATGATTTTGTGGCACACATAAGAATGGTATAATTTTTAAATCGGTGGGACCTATATCTCCCTCAAATTAATTGGGTAAAGAATTTATATCTCATGAGATATACATGGATGGAACGGTCAGTTAAACCGGTTCAGTGAAACAGGACTGAAACGAGGAGTGAACTCGGTTCAAAAATGGACTTTGTCTACTAAGATAGACTTGGAAATGAGTCTTCACTAATAAGAAATGATTATCTATGATTATGTGTGTATGAAACAAAGTTTCATGTTTTAAGTTATGATTATTGGGATTACATTTCACTACTATGATTTATACCATGTTATGATATTATGATCTCTTTTGCAGGTTATGATTTCCAAAATGTTATGTTCTTATGAATATGATGTGATTGATATTTCTTTTGTTTACCCTTACTGAGCATTTGAGCTCACCCTTTTATGTTTTCTTTTCCCCAGGATATAAAGAAAGGTTTTAGGTAAAAAAAATATCTTTATGGGAGATGTTGAAGATCTTTCACCACGATTAGAAGATTATATTCCGAGTTTCCAAAGGCACTAAACTATTACGGTCCTTGTGTGTGTGTTTTTGTTATGTACTAAGTATTCTGCAAAAGTAATGTAATGTCCATGTATGTTAAGATTAGGGTATCTACAGTTGGTATCAGAGGAAATGTTTAGTCAACCTTTGGAAACTATGATGCGAGAACTTTAGTGAGATCCCTAGAGATATTTCTAAGGTATGTCTAGGGATGTCCCTAAGGTTAAGTATATGTTATAGTCCTAGAATTGCGCTAACCATCTTAGAATTAAAACTAAGATGTTAGATATTTAAGGTACTCCCCCTTTATTATATTCTTTTCCTTAGTGTGATTTTTACCTCTCACACTATTCTTTTTGGGTTTTAGATGCTGGCTGGAACCCGAAGGAACCGTGTTAATCAATGTAATGGAAAATGCAATGATTGTCCTCGTGAACAAAGAAATGTTATGGGAAATGGAGTGCAAAATATTATTACTATACTTTCACAAGATATGAATCATTCTGGACTTCCAAATGAGCAGAGAAGGGAAGAATATTCTATTGAGTCCTTCATTAGGCAACATCCACCTTCTTTCAGTGGGTCTTCTGATCCACTTGTTGCTGAACAATGGATCAGTACTAATGAAAAGATATTTTCAGTTCTTCAATGTTCTGAACATGATAAAGTAATCATAGTAGTGTATCGTTTGGAAGGTGATGCTGATCATTGGTGGAATCTTGTCAAGAATACGAGGCCAAGAGATGAAATTGAGTCCATGGAATGGGATGAGTTCAAGAACTTATTTTTCAATAATTACTTCCCTCGTATTCTTCGAACAAAGATGGAGAAGGAGTTTCTTGAACTAAAGCAAAAGGATGATGAATCTGTTGGTATATACGAAGTGAATTTTACAAGACTTGAAAGGTATGCATCTGGATTTATCATCCAACCTAAAAGCAATGTTAATCGATTCTTCAGTGGCTTATAACCAAATCTTAGAAGGGAATTAGCTATAAGAGACTTCAGTAGCTATGAAGAAATTGTGTCTTGTGATATCAAGGTAGAAATGGAAGTTGGTGTTACTTATACATCTCATAGTTTTGACAAGAAACGAAAGATGGAGTTCAAGGAGAAATCTCAGAATAATGGTGAAAAGAAGATGAATGTTTCCTTATGCTCAAAGTGTGGAAAGAAGCATGGTGGAGATTGTCTTAAAGGGACTAGAAAATATTTTATGTGTGGAAAAGAAGGTCATCGAGTGGCTGAGTGTCAAAGTAATGGAAAAATGGTTTCTAATGATGTGAATAAAGAAAAGACTGCAGAGAACGCACCACCAACACTTCAATGCTTCAAGTGCAAGGAAATGAGGCATTATTCTAATAAATTCCCTAATCCAAGGGTTAGTGATGATCGACATGAGAAACCACTTAAGGCAAAGGACAAAGGGAAGTCACATGCGATCACTATTAGCGATGTTGAATATGACAACGATGTGGTGGAATGATTATGTTTTTATGTAATATGATTCCAAAATAATGTTGTATATAGTATCGTGGAATATTGGAATATTTATGCATTGGTATATTGTGGTTTTCAATGGTACCGGTCACCATAGAATGTGATTGAGATATTTTTGGAAAAAAAGATGATATGCGTATAATGAATGGAAAATGTGAAAATGAAATGTTTGACCGTATTCATGAGCTCATGACTGATATAAGGAGAAGTTTATATCATGGTTTGAGTATATAGAATTTTTGGATTTTGGTATGTGAAAAGAGTTAACTTTTGACTGCATTCATGTTTTCACTATGGTTCAATTATTGGGTATTCATTCTTCAAGAAAATTCATGATTAAGGTATTCAAATGTTTGTAATTTGACCAACAAGATGTATCTTATGATATATGGGGGATAAATGATGGCATTCACATGATTTTTATGTGAAATTTCAAGTAATCATTTTCTTTATACTATGATCTTGGACCGAAGTATTTTAGATAAGCCTAAATATTTGAATGGATTATGTTGGACATATGTTAGGATAGAAATTTTTTTGATATTATTGATGGGATGTTATAGTAATATAGCTTTAGAAAAAGGACAACCTGCAGGACGGGCGACAACCCAACGCGTCGGACAAGGTTGTGGAAATCGAACCCACAACCGAAGTGTGACTGACCTTTATCGCCTACCACTGGCCTACAGGAAGTCCCTGGTTAGTAGAAACTAGTTTTATTTTATTACGCGGTATGATATATGAAGTACAAGTTCATTTTTTGAATCGTATATTATTAGACTCACCATTGATGGACTTATGTATATTTGATAACTTTTGATAACCTTTTGTTTGAAACAGATGGAATGACCCATCATTCTATCACATGATCTATTAACACTTCATGAATAACAAATTCAACTTCATTTCTTTAAGAGATGAAGTGGAAATTGTTCAATCCCCGAACAAGAGTGAAATTGTACCAAAATCATGTAAGTATTTCTTTTAATTCAACAACTTTAGGGAAATGATCTTGAAAACCAAAAATGTTGTCCTAGTGCCCTTATATCTGATGAATCTGATGGTACCTTAGATCATTGCAAATCTATGGCTTTGTGATTGTTGGCTATTTCATAGCCATGTTCTCTACCACTCTCCATCAGAACTTGATGGTTAGATTTTTCTTCCATATCCATATTTTCACCTATGTTCTCCTACGTGAAACCCAGTGATGAGTTAATTTGGGTAACCATTACATTTCATACTTTAGTTTTTAATGCCAATTTTGGGTATACCTTTTTATGATGTGGGTTTCTATTAAACAATCTTTCGAGTGGTAAACCATTTATAACCCTGACGAATTTCGAGGGCGAAATTCATTTTAAGGGGGGTAGAATGTAACACCCCGAGATTTTATGAAAAATATTCTTTTAATTTCATTAATGTCTTGTGTTGTATGATACACCAATATTACCTTGTGCTATACACAACACCATATTAGGTTGCAGTATGTGCAACACTATTCTTGGATCGTGTTACACACAATTTTGATAATAGTTATTCTAGGAAACATTGAGTATATATATATATATATACATTCAATGTATAAATGAAATATGGATGGATTATGTTATAAGAAACAACAAAAGATTCTTGTACAACACGCAACCGTGACTTGTCTTGCATTACACGCAAGCGCGACCTTTCGCGATAGCGTGTGTTGTACGCAATACTGAGTTTCGCTAAACAATGATATGCTATTAAAATATTATTAAAACTAGTCGTTATGAATATTAATAACCACTTTTTGAAATTTTTGAAATTTTATTTTTCAAAATGAACTTCATTTTTGGATTCGGAATATCGAAATTAGCTTAGGTTGAAATTTTGGTACTTTTCGGATAACATTCATTTTCTGATGAATGGTGAAAATTACTAAATTTTAATTAAAAACAACCTTTTTAATCGAAATAATTAATAGTGATAAATTATTAATTTGAGTGGTTTTAAAGTATATTTAGAATATATTTTTACAATTTAAAACAATGTTGGTCATTGGATGTAATTTCACATTTAAACCAGACATAAACAAGTGTCAATCTTTTGATAGTTATTATCTCTTAAAAACACGCTATTTGTTTTGACGACGGGAATTAATTTTTAAATTAGTTAATGAAACTGATATGTTTTGAATTTGAAAAAATAGACATCATTTTTGATTTCATAATATCAAATATATCTTAGGCCTAATTTTTGGTATTTTTCTGGAAACTTTCCTTTTTTGATAAATAGTGAAACCACTAAGTGGTAGTTAAAAAAATGAATTTTTCATAAAACATAATTTTACCTCTTCTGTGAGTGGAATTTCAAAAATCCTAGAGACACGGTTGATGTCTGTATGTAAAATGTGGTTCAATGAGATGAAAATAATTTTTGGTGAATAGTAACTTTTTACTTTTTTTACCACGGTTAAAAGTAAATAGTGTAATTAAGGGTAAAAATGATATTATTATTACCCTAACACATGTCCTAATTCTATTTGATAAGTGTAATTCGACCAAAAACAACCTTAGGAATAAAATATGACCATTTAGGCCCACTTGGATTAGATTAGGACATTTATTATTAATTTTTTTAAAGAAGGGTTAAAATAGTTAAAATCAAGGTTTAATAAGTACATCATTTTTAATATAGGGTTATACATAAGATATATTCGACTATAAATATTCATTAGAAATATAAAAATAGTTCCTACATAATGGTATTTTATTTGTAATTTTTAGACATTAAATAATTTAATTTATTTATGACACAAAGATGATGCAGTAATTATCTTATTAATGAAATATTGACATAATTGATGTTATAAATACCCAAATAAATTAAATTTGAGACTTTTTATGAAATAAACTAATTTTCTAGGTTACTATGACATGTTATTATTGATTTAATTAACTGTTTTTGAACTAATCATTCTGTTATAATTTTCAAAAAAATCAATTACAAAATAGCGTCAAAATTAACATAAAATAGTTTTTAAAACAAATATTATATTATTAATTGTTATTTTATTCCTAAAAATCTAAGGTACGGCCAAATGACTTAGATAAGGTTATATATATTAATAATAAACAACTTGGGGTTCGTTTGGCTTCTTATAGTATGTTTATTAACCTTATAGTGTAAGAACACAAGAAGACACGGTAAAAGTAAAATTATTTTACTTAATGTTAAATCTAAATGTTAAGGATAAAATAGGAACCTAAACTTGTATAAATTATATTGGATGAGATTATTTCGTCCAATACCCAACTTAGCTTCAAAATAAATCAATTTGGAGTTATTTAAAACCGAATTTGACTTTATAATAAAATAATAGTTTTATTTATTCCAAAGGTGCCCCTCTCCTCCCTTATAAAAGGGAACCTCCTACCTCTCTTCCTAACACCACATTGAGCCTTCATGTTCGGCCAAAACCTGCCAAATTCTCTTCTCCACTTCCCTAGAAACATCCTAGAGGTTCTGGTCTACCTCAAAGACCAATTTTTGTGCCCTAAAAAGAGATATCCAAAGAGGCGCTTCAAAGAAGAGGTAATGTTTGTTACCAATTCATTCAACTTTATTTATTCTTCCACTTCTTCTTATTAGGTTTTTTAATTATGAAGTAATAACATCTGTATCAATAATATTCTGATATGAGATTATAAGTATTAAACATCCTTATTTCGCCATCTATCCATCCTACAGAAAATGAAATCACCGCGTGTGCGTACGTACGGAATACCGTCTCCACGCCGTGGTGTAATCTATTTTCCACCACCACCTTACATGGATGGGTATAATGGTGTAAATAATAACTATATATTATTATTGTAAATTGATATTGATTCTGAAATAGTATACATACACTCCAATACAATTCCACGATCATGAGAACGATATCAACGCTCGTGCGTACGTACGGACTACCGTCTCCATGACGCGATGAGATTCATTCTCCACGTTAACCATTCATGAATGATTATAAAGTATATATAATAAGTAATCATGGAATATATGACCTAATAATGATACTATATTTATGTGTATATATATTTATTTCATCTACTTAATTCCATTCAACTCAATAAGGAAAAGAAAACAGCGTTCATGCGTACGGATGGTCTACCGTCTCCATGAACGGTGTATTTCTTTCCATTTACTGATCTATTATATATATATATATATATTCTGAATATATATTATATATAAATCATGTTTTATATTCTTTAATTAATTAATCATGATCTAAGTAATCATATGAATAATTACAAGTCAAAACACAGACGACAAATGAAACGATTTTACCCAAAACGCTCTTTAACATGGAATTTACAAAAGAACGGGTAATATAAAGCCATAAGTGAATCATATATGATATCATAACAATGAGAATGATTCTGGAATAAGTCAATGACATTATTTAAATCATTATACAGGAGGTTCGGACACTTATGAAGCAAATCGGACCTAAGGTAAGGGAAAATATCATAATCTCATTTTTATCTGATATTGTTTATACTTTGGTATTTACTGGGGTGTATTTTATCATCCACATCCATGTTTCCTCAATATTTAATATTATTTCCATCCACCTACAATTTTTTAAATCCTATTTTACCCTTCGGTGAGTTTTTAGTAAAAGAAATGAAAGGAATCTTTTGACGTTTTTTGTACGAGGTACTTTTTGACTTTTCCGAAAAAAGTACGAGAAGAATGTTTTTTTAACTTATACGACATGAATGGATTTTTAAAACATTATTTCCAAGAAGCTTCCTTTGAAAGTTTTCAAGTCTATTATTAATTAACTTCCTTTAGTTTAGAATTGTATGACATGTTAAGAAAGGAAAATTGTTTTTGAAGTAGAAAGGATATTTTCCTCAAGAATAGAGTTCAAGTGTTTTATCAAAATTATTTTCCATCTAAGATAATAAAGGGTTATGTTTCTATCCCTATTATTACATTGATTTGATTATGTTGTGATGGAATTATTTTTATGAATTCCTTTATCTTATATGAATTGTTCTATGATGTCCTGATGTTTAAGATTCCCATTTTTATTACATGGGTTATGCTATGATGTATGGTTTATGATTTTGTGAAACACATAAGAATGGTATAATTATGAGATGGGTGGTACCTATATCTCCCTCAAATTCATTTGGTAAATATTTTATATGTCATGAGATAGACATGGCTGGAATGGTAGGTTAAACCGGTTCAGTGAAACAGGACTGAAACGAGGAGTGAACTCCGTTCAGAAATGGACTTTGTCCACTAATATAGTCTTGGAAATGAGTATTGACTAATATGAAATGATTCTCTATGATTATGTGTGTATTCCACAAAGTTTAATATTTTAATTTATGATTATTGGTATTACATTTCACTGCTTTGATTTATCCCATGTTATGATATTATGATCTCTTTTGCAGGTTAAGATTTCCAAAATGTTATGTTCTTATGAATATGATGTTATTGATATTTCTTTTGTTTACCCTTACTGAGCATTTGAGATCACCCTTTTATGTTTTCTTTTCCCCAGGATATAAAGAATGGTTTTAGGTAAAAAAAAAATAAGATCTTTATGGGAGATTTTGAAGATCTTTCACCACGATTAGAAGATTATATTCCGAGTTTCCAAAGACACTAAACTATTACGGTCCTTGTGTTTGTGTTTTTGTTATGTATGAAGTATACCGCAAAAGTAATGTAAAGTCCATGTACGTTATGCTTAGGTTCTCTAAAAATACCTTATTACATAGAGTAATTTGAGGGAATAATTTAGTATATTACATGGTTTTTCCGCACTGAGATAGGGTAGTAGTTCATACAACGAAGGAAAATGTTGTCTAGATAATTCTCATTAGAGTAGGGACAACTAGTGTACCGATTCCATTAGCTCAAAGATATTCCATCTATATGTGAGATAAAGGAATGTAAAAAACTCATTCTTATCAAGAAATATTCATGTGTTGGGGTTGGAAATTTATGGGTCATCTTCATAGATTTTATTTAACCTTCCAATTAGTTTTTAGTGGGAGATGATCCTCATCATGTCATCCTTATAGAGAAGGATTAATAGATCCATATTAGGCCTAGATCTTGACCACCCATGGCCGTATTGGTCAAGTAGGTGTACATGGTGGAGTAGGATAATGTCGTGAAACACTATTCTAGTAGAGAAAACCCTTTTAGGGAAGTCTGGTGGCAGTATAGGGTCATGGATCGGGCATTGATTATTTAGTACATCCTATAACAGATGAGCAGGGTTCCTAACTGTCTATAGTTTGAGTTAGAACAATAGTAGCCTATAATTTATTATCTTCACATTTTGATGTAGTATGTATCTATTAGTTGATCAATGTGAATATTTTGGAAATACGAGGTCATGATATTTAGTTTTTAATTGGCATGATGAAACTATATAATCCATTTCGAATTTGAGAGAAGTGTGTGATCTGGTGAGTGAAATTATCCCTTGAGTGTGGCATTTATTGTTTCTTATAGGACCTCTTTTTACGGAAGATGATGGGTTATAGTGTCATTATATGGATGGATTGGTCGGTCCCATTTCACACTTCTATGGATTTATATCACATTAGTGTATCATTTATATCAACAGATTATGGTATCTAGGTTTACAAAGGGGAATGGGATATCCAAGACAATAGGGCTAGACTATAGCCCATGAGATGGGTATTGTGATATCCCATATTATAAGACATTATTTGGAGGAATAAGGAATGCATGAAGCTTATTTTCCCTCTATATTTGATCATTTTGGGGTTTCACACCATAATAAATTTTTTATATTACCACCTATGAGAGAGATGTGGAGTTCTCTATCTTTCTACAGATAGAAGAAGCAGCATTATCGATTGATTTTAAGACAATGGCCATTACTAGTTTGAAGGTTCTCAATAGGTAGTGATATGGCATGGAAGTTAAGGCAATTATTCCACTATTAAATTAATCATGGGGTTCACCAATAAATTTGTCCATGATGGATAGAGATACCCTTTATATTTTCATTGGATACTACAGGTTGAAATGGATTACTATCATTAATTGTTATCTATTACCTCACATAGATGACCTCTTTGATTAGCTCAGAGGATAAATATTTTTATCCAAGTTATATTTTATGTTATTATATAATCATATTTGAGTTATAACTTTTGAAATCAAATATAGAAAACTTCATAGTAGGAATGGTCTTTATTAGTATAATGTTTTTTCTTTTGGTCTCGAAATTACAAAAAATGTTTCTATAGATTTTTCAAATCAGGTTTTGCAACAGTATATAGATTCATTTGTAGTATTATTTATGGGTGATATATTAGTTTATTATCGCACTATAAATGTCATTGTAAAAAATAATGAGATAATATTAAATACTCTAAGGGAACACCAACTATGTGATAAGATCATAAATTACAATTTTTTTTTGAAAAGATCATTTTATAAGTCAGGTTGCATCAGTGGTCGGACTGTCTATTAACACATATAATGTGATTGTTTCAGTTTCGTTGGATTATCCCATAAATATATTTGAAATACTGATTTTTTCGTTAACTATATATTATAGACAATTTGTTTTGGAAATTTCATTCCTAAAAACACCTCTTATTGGTTTTACTAAAAAATGGTGTGAATTTTCTATGGTCAAAATCCTGAAATATATCCTTTCAAAAGATTAAATGGAGATTTAATTTATTTCTGAAAAAAATAAACTATATATAAGAAAAAGGAGTTAAATTTATTATGATTATTTAGGCATTAGGCCTGGAGTATTTTTTATGTGGGAATAGAAATTTATATTGTAGAATTCACATCTTTTTGGACTACATGAGAGGAATTACACAAAATAAGATGTCTAGCTTGAGACTATAGTTCATTAATATATTTTTTAAAGGCATTGTTTTTAAAGAAATAGTTTTCGTGTGTTTCTGGAACAAAAAATTCACAATTTTTTATTTACATATCATGAATTGAACTTCATTAAGTGGTGGTGGGTTTAATATTTATAGTATTTCGACATTGATTTCCATATTCATCTAGGAATAGAAATGTTATAGCAGATTCATTGGGCTGACAGAATCAAACAAAGGTAGTTCAGGAGGCTAGTAATGAGTGGAAGGGGGTTCCAATGTTCTCTGTGATACACAAGGAGATAAATGAGCATCAGGGGTAGCCTATCCCTAAATAATTAACAATGAAAACATCACTCCAAGAGTGAATGAATTTGAGGAAAATAATAGGTCATGAATTGATAATCTTAAGGGATAGTGACTATGGAGTGAACCCTCTACATATTTGTTCCGTTCATGAAAATGAAATGTTTTCCATTCATGGAATCATCTAGGTTACAGATGACATTTTATATGAGATATTAATAGAGAATCATGATTATAATTGGGATGTTCATCATGGTATTACCAAGATTTATCATGACATGAACCACTAATACTAATGTTCATGGATGAAATGTGAGATAGTTAGGTTATTTACTTTGTGTTCCACCTATCTCCATATGATGGTGGAAGAACAATTACTAGTAAGGATTTTACCATTGTTTTTCATTCCTAAATTGAAATGGGATGGTGTCACAATGAATTTTTTTGCTGAATTACCATGATCCCCATGAGACAATAAAGTGGTATGTGTGATCAATGATAATCTCAGGAAGGTATACCACTTCTAACCTATTCTGGATACATTTTATGTGGATAATATTGGATGGATCAATGCCTATAATGGTATCAAACATTATAGAGTTTCATGAACTATTATATTGGAAAAAGATACTCATTTTTCATCTCTGTTTTGGAAAGGATAATAGATGGTATTGGAACAAATGGAATTTTGAGTACATTATTCCACCCTCATAATAATAGGTTTCTATAGTATATGATATAGGGTCTACACGAAATTATTTGATCATTTTTCCTTAATTTATGAGGTTATTATAATATATTTATACCTCATTTAGATTCCACTTATAAAAAAACTAGGAGATTATTCATATATCTCCATATGAGGCCTTATATGGAAGGACATACAGATCTACTCAATGTTGGATAACATTTGGGGAGGCAATATTAGTTAGACCTTGCCTTATTAAGGAGACTTCTGAGAAGGTTAATATGATCTTGTTGTGAATGGGTACGACCCATTATAGGAAGAATTCATATTCTAATTTTCAAGGAAGAACACTATATTTCATGGCTAGGGAATTGTTTTTCATTCATATAACAACATAATAGGTGCAAAAAAACTATATGGGAAGGGAAGCTTTACCAGGATTAGATATACATTTTATGGTTGTTGGGAGAGTTGGGATGATAGCTTATCACTTTCATTTTCCATAGTGGTATCGGGATGTACATGAATTCTTCCATTTTTAATTGCATCACCACTAATATTTATACTTGTCTCGTATCTTTTAGCTTCATGATATTTATTGGGATGTGGAAGCATATTTTGAGGAGCATAATATCTATATAATGTATCGTACCATGAAGGCAACCTGAGGTACATTAGTTACACTGGTAAAATATTCTATGGATGTATGATAGAGTTTAGGGTGTGTTATGGGATATGGAGAACAATATATGAATTGAGAGTCCAGATTTTATCTTCGATGATTCCTTACCACCCTCAGAAGACCAACTTAGTGATAAGTTTCCCTATGTGGGGGAGTCTATCAAACCCCATTTTTTCCATATGACGTACATACTTTTTAATTATTATTTTAAAACATTTTATCATTATAAATATTGAATACATTATAGGAATGTAATTAGATGTTTTTGAGGTTTTTTTAGTGCACCGAAAATATGTGTTTTGGAGGAAATAGACCAAGCATACGATTTTTTGAAACCATCCACTAGAGCCTGCATGGTTTGGAAAAAAATTACAATATGCAATTGATGGAATTCAAGGATATTCATGTGATGTAAATAGTTTCTCAAATAATTTTCCTAGAGCCCATAAATGGGTTTCCACTAGATAGTATTGAGTGAATAGGGATTGCAAAATTTGAGAAATTTTTTTCATGAACCATGTACGTGGTCCATCCATGTAATAGTGCAAAACCAAATGTTGGTGAAAGGATTTGAAATGTGTAAACTTATTCACAAGTGCTATGATTTATATTTTTCTCCATCTCATTTTAAATAACCCTTCCTCTTCATATTATATATCAATTCACAATAAACCCTTACAATTAGAGCTCCTCTTCCATGCCTAGACTAGGCATTGATACCACTCCTTTGTTCGACCGCTAATCAAGAAACTCCCAATAATGTTGTACAGCCCACAAGATCCTCTCCATTACCTTATCTCCATTATTATTCATATTTTTATCAGTGGAGTTATTTTAGTTTGATCTCATATTCCCCATTTTTTGGGTATTTTTATGTGTTTTCATTTTTATCTAATCTGTAAAAAACAAAAGGTTGATAATAGATGAGTGTTCCTTTATATGTATAATGTAGGTGGCCTACAATATTTACCTAATGTTTGTTTTGTATGACACAATGGTTTCATTAATCATTGTCCATATAATTATTATACCAATAATTAGATTCCCTATTTGGAACCTAAATAATAAAATAGATCCCTATTGACATTAGAGGTAGTTGGACTCATTGTGATCCACCATTTTAGGTTTTCCCATTATATTCCAATATTAACTATTTTGTTTTAAAACTGAAAAACTATTTTATTCATTTTGTTTTGACTTATAAAATGAGATATCATTAATTGATATGTATAAATTGTAGTGGTGTAGAACGACTAACACACATACCAAGATTATCGAATTAAAAATTAAATTTATAAGTAGAATCCTTAAATTGGTTGGAATTGAACATGGAAAATATTACAATTCTACTATTTAACCATTGAATCATTAATTGAAACAAATAATATGATTGAAATTTATGTAAGAAATTAGAATTATTATTACATTTCCAATGTTACAATTCATGTACATATAATTTTCACCAATTATTATGGACATTAAACCTTGTTATCAATAAATGAATGGAAATGATTTGAATTAAATTAAATAGGTAAATTTGATTTATTATTACATCAAAAAATTTACACATCATGTCCACTTTTTGGGCGACTTTATTAAGGAAATGTTTCATAATATTATATTGGTTATAATGGAGATCATCATGGATTCATAGTGGAATTCCTTGAGCACACAGAGGATTACACCCAAATTCATTGAGCTGATTTCCATGAGAGATAGCTACTACAAAAACTAGTCATTTTCTTATTACATAATTTTTGGTCATGGTATAAAATATTCAGTTTCATTCCATATATATATTAGAATTACATGGATTCATAACTTGTCTTTATAGAGAAGTACATGGGAATATGACTCCATTGATTCACCCCATTGGGCCCAATCATTCCTATCCGAGGATTTACAATGGATGATATCCATAAACACTATTAGAGTATTTTATAGTTTAATTCCTTGGGTGTTCCCATCGTATTATACTTAGACACCAATATCTAAACTAAATGAGTTTTTACTATGATTTTTCTCATCCATTGATGTCATGGGTTCCATAGTCTCACCATAGATACTTTTATTATAGTGTCTTTATTATGATTCTTTATTTAGAGATCTCTGATTCATTACACATTGTTACACTATATGGACTCCTAGGATATAATTCACAGTTCCAAAAAATAGTATGCATATATGTTCATATTATTGTTTTATACATGTATAAAAATATATTATTGAAAGGGTGAAGAGATATTTCCTTATTATTCCAAATTAGGTATAGACTTCCTGGGTCTCTATGAGGAGCCCAGTCTAACATGGTGGTCACTTTTTCCATTTTAAATGAAATTATGATTATTATTAATGAAAAGTGTTAAATTGAAATTCATAGGATGAATTTTCTTAGACTCCATTGGTGGTGGCCTACTGATTATATTTCACAACAAGTTTAGAAAAATCTTTCATACATGGAAATACATTATGGATGTAGGTATGTACATGGTAAATAACATCAATTGATAATTTTTGATTGATTGTAGTATAAGATTAGGGAGAAAATTATTAAAAATAGATTATGTTGTTTTACGAGGATAGTACTGAGTTATTTTTATTCATTTGATACACATGTATATATATGTTCTTACTACCGTGTCGGACTGTTCATTTTTTTATATCCATAAAAGTACATAATTTTGTATATGGTATTGGATAAAACTGCTGATGATTTTTTATTATATCTATATGGTTTATCTTATTATTTATATTGATTATATGATCACTCCTTTTGATCATGTATTAAAATCGACCTGATACTCTTGTTATAAGGGTATAGTCTCCCAACTGTACCACTTTGGACCATCATTGAAGGTCGTCAGCCTCTAGTGTATAAGGAGGCACACTTCATGCCATGAGACTAACCAAGTTCAGTTTAATATTAGAGAGCTAGGTTAGTATTTTATATTATGTGGAATATACTATTTTTATTATAATATCATGTTTGAAAAATATTTCAATGATTTGGAATAAAATTTAATACAAGAGTACAAGTTTATGAATTTTACCTTTTCTTTTGTGAACCACTTCATGTTTATACGTAAATCCTTCAATGAAGGGTCTTAATAATTGATATATGCACTATAGGTTCTGTATATGGATGTAATGTGTAGATTTGGGCTGGTATTTTCCAAACTAAATTAATCTAGAAGTGTAAATAGTATAGAAGAGTTGGTGTCCATTTATATGTGGGTGAGAGGACACACATGGAGTTTCTGAAAATAATAATGTATAGTCTTGTTTTTCACAATCCATAAGGATAAAAAAGTTATAATTATTAAAATTATATGAGTTAAGGTATAAAAAATAACATATAGTTGGTTTTTTACAAGTTTATATGTCATTTAATCTCTTATTTATTTTAGTTCAACTCACTATAAACACATTTTAACATTCGTTGCGATATTTAATATTTATTATATTTAAAATTCATTTTGAAAAAAAATGTTGATATTGTCATATAATATAAATAATGATGATTGGAAATATATAATTCAATTTTCCTAATTTAATTAAAAAAATTTGGGATGTAAAATTTTAAAATAAAACCCCCAGACATAGTGAAAAAAAAGTTAGCCAAAGAGAAAATTTTCATATATAGAGAATGTTTTAATGGAAAAATTAAAATTTAATTTTTTTAAAATGAACCAAACTATATTAATAAACATATAAATTAACTAATTTTACATTTAAAACTAGTGTAAATCAAAATGGATACACATGAAATCATTAGAAAAAGAAATTTTCAATAAAAACCCAATTTTTCACTATTCAAAAATTAATCTTTCAATAGAAATCCAAAAATGTAAACTTTCATTTATATTTACATTTTGATTCCAAAAATAAATTTAATTTTATAAAATAATTTTTATGATGTTTGAGAAATAAATTTTATTATTTTTCCAAATTAGGAAATACAAATAATATCTTTCAAAAAAAGTATTATCGAAGCTTATAATGACTTTACCAATATACGAGAACTCATTTAACATTGTATTTTACTTATATAAAATCTTTATGATAAATATTATTTTAATAATATTGTATTCCATTTAATACCTTTTTGTTTAATGTAATTGTTATTATAGTCTTTCCTAAATAATAATATTAATAGTATATAATGACACAGTAAAACATTTTCATGCATGTAACACAAGATATCGATGAAATTAAATTTATTAAATATAATTCAAAAAATTATTAGAGTGTGACAATAATCACCCTTTAATATGAATTTTACCCCTATAATTCATAACTTTTAAAAAATTAATGGGTATTATTATACCCTATCATATCCCTTATTGCTCATATAGATTCATCAAATTGGGATTTCCTCCACCAACATTGACAGTGTTCGTGGTCGTTATTCATAGATAATTCTACCTATTATAAAAAATATCCACTAATTGTCCCTTATAAGAATGATCTTGATCCCTCAGTATACATCTAAATTCATCACATGTGATGGATCAAGTATGTACCTAATCAAGAGAGATACATGACACACATAAAGAACAAGAGAGAAGTCCACTGGATGTGCCAAGTGATAAGCTATGGCCCTGATACAATCAATTAATTAAAATATATGGATTTATCTATGGATTACATTTCCCATATTTTTTATTCTCATTACCATCGTTCATGTGTAAATTTTTAGGAAATCCCTCCAACCAATCTCAAATTCTAGATCATGTCGATGATTACCATCATAACATTTCAATTGACATTCTGTTTTCCATATGTGTTAAAAATGACTCTAACATTATCTACTATTTACTTATCCAATTATTTTATGAATTGATATATTAATCAACCATCATCCCAAGAATATAGTTTTCTACAATTATTTATAAGGTGATATTCATGAGGAGAAATATGAATAATTTAGAGAATGATCTTGCTTCAAGAAATTTTAATTAAAAGAAAGTATTGATCCCAACCAACATTGAAATAACTAAAACAAGATCTCACCATATGATTTTTTTAATTATTCTCCTAGAAGAACCATAGATTTTAGGTTGTTATGAAATACGAAAACTCAACTATGTATTGAGAGCATGATAAATACATTTCCATAGCTTTGAGGTAAACCTTCGATCCTAATCAAAAGAAATTGAATGTTGTAATCTATGAAACCTTACCACTTACATAATGGATATACATTAATTAAGAAAAAGAGATAATTCCACCCGAAATTGTTTTAAAGTGTTCATAATTTGTAATGAGTTCAAATAAAACCCACATATCATTGTTACATTCATATGATTTGGTGAGTCTAATTGAATAATCTATCAGGATGTTTACATATTTCCATTCTGGTATGTGTAATGGTTCTAAATTCCTCGTAAACTTTTATCTCTTAGTATTATATTCATTTCATACTAAGCACATATATACAAACCCCATGATACCTATATTTATGGAATCCCACTAGAAATACTCAAATAAATAATAATAAAATTCAAGGATAAATACATAATGGGGGAACTATGAGCATCTTCAAATCATTCCCTTTTTGAATATTGAATGGTTGGAAGACATACACAGATTCTGAATGTTATTATTCCATTAGAGTCAAGGTTAAATATATCAATAATTCTCATATTCTTTTTAACTCAATGTCCTACTTCTATGCCTATTTAATCATCATATGGATATATGTTTCAAAAAATCTTTTAGAAATGTATCATTTACACCCTTACATTAAGATTTCAAGATACATCCTTGAAAAATTTAAAAAATTGGATCTTTGTTATCTTAATAATAGATAAACTTGCATAATCATTTTGAGTTATTGTATCATCCACCTTCTATGCTTTCCTAAGGTGGTAATTTATTGAGTAAAAATATTCATTAATTATCTGTAACCATTATCTTCGGTGTATTTTCAACTCCATCTATGTGAAAATATACATTAATTTTTTTTTAATATTTATATCACACTTTTTCCATAATGATATTCCCTCTATATATTCATTAGTGAAGTTATTACAGCTAACTCTAAATAATGAGTTTAGTAAATTTCCCCTTGAAACATCCATTATGAAGATGAATAACCTATAAACATGATATTATTATTTATAAAAAATCATAACTCATCTAATATTAATAACTATAAATTATTAACCCTTATCCACTTCAATGATGTAATATCCAACAATTTTTTTAGATTTCAGACTATCATTTATAGGTACTATTTTTTCATGATTTTTGTACACCATGGGTGCGTTTCAATTCATGGTTTTTTAGGAGGGATTTGATAATTTTTTATCCAAAAGGTGTTATGAATGGTTGGATCATAGTCATAGAAAACAATGTGGTTTGGCCCAGGATACTAGGCACCCTATATTGGTGAGAAGGAGGTGGTGCAAGATTGGTGCATGGTTATGCCAACCCATTTTGAAACCCTCCCCAAATTTCCACATGGATCATTGGGGGATTTCATAGTTGGAACAAAATTTTTCAATATGTGTTCCCTTATAGGATAAAACATGAACCCATAACTAGTGGTCCAATATTGAGGTGCATGGTTTGGAAAACCATGATCCCATTCCAAGGAAAACATTTGCGTGGGTTTTTAATAACATGAAAATATATTTGAAATTATAGAACCCACTGGTTATTATAAATTAACACATATTCCATCAAAACATGAATTAAATTTTTTTTGAAGGTTGTAGGTATAATTATAATGCTCCTTGAACACTTTTCATGGCAATTAAATGATGTGGTTGAAGGATCGACACCCTATTGGTAACTAATTACCTTCTCATTTCGATTTATTTATCCCTCCCATATTTCTCTGTTATATTATAAGGATGATTTCCTCTGTTTTTGATTGGTTTAGATCTAGATTTGGATTTCTATCTTCCATGGGACCTTGATCCTAGTTTTTGTCCTATATCTTTTGTAATGTTTTTCTTTCTATCGTTCCACCTCAATTTGTGGTTTTTTTGCAAACATCCATCAACGTCAATGAGTTAGGTGGTATAAATAACAATTCCTGTATTATTTATTTTAAATACCTATATATAAATGTGAGATTTCAATTTCTACCTTGGTAACTTTCATTCTAAATAGAATTAATTAATTAATTTCTTTCACATGTGATAATGAAATTGGATGGAATTATGGATAATAAATTGATTAATAATGGGATTATGAAATTAATTGATTAATAGTTTATTAAATTAATACTAACTCGTGGGTTATTCCAATATGATTTAATTTAGTCAACATCCATGGGGTTTGCTAGTATGATGGAAATATTGTTTTATAAATTATTTATTGTTGGTAAATAAAATTTTCAATTGGGTTGACCAATGAATTATTATAATGGATTATAAATGGTTTTAAATAATGGATTCATGAAATTTTATAATTTTTAATGAGTTATGAGACTGGTAATACTACCCCATATTCACATAGGGTTCCTAAATACCACCATATCCCCCAATACATTTATATATTATATGTGGACACTAAGTTATAGGACAGAAACTACTTCACAAAATACCCACAGGGTGCCATATTTCCTCTCAATTCCCATAATATATTTATGTATTATTTATTATTAATTATTTTTTGGGCATGTTTTACTTCTCCAAATACCTGTAGGGTGCTATACTACTTCTCTAGGACCCCCACTGTTTGAATTTGAAATTGGAATGAATTGATTAATGGATACCCATAAAGAAATAAAATTCCATATCCCAAGAGGGGGATTAGACTCTATAATGGGCCAATGTAGGTATCTATGGTTAGGTTTTCATCATGAACCCATGGTTTTATGTGGTTATTTAAACAATAATTTAATGTGAAAACTGTGTAGTTTTTTTATTTTATTTATTCTTTATACAATTCGATACATTGAAATAGAGTGGATATTGTTTTAGATGTCATTGGTGGTATCCTATTACTTTGTAATCAAATCCTATATATTTTTTCAAATTATTACTTAAATAAACATCAGGTTTATATGATAGGATAAGGGAATGATCCTTATGTTATATAGCTTAGTCGATATGGATCATGGATGATGGAATTGGGCATGATGTCGAGACCCGCTTGGGAGTTATCATGGTAATTATTTTTTGGTTTTAATTTTTAAGTTGACACTTATGTTTCTTTAAATATATGGTACATTGGTTTGATTATTGTTTTAATATACTGTTTCAACATGTGTTACTCTTATGAAATGGTTATCATATTATTATAAATATATTTTATCATTAGTTACTGATTTTTTATCTATTTCAAATGTTTTTTTCTTGGAAAAATAGGGTATACACTCACAATGACATATCTATTAGACCCTCATTTTTAGTTGGGAGAATTTTTTCTATAGGGATTCATTCTTGAGGTCATGTACTAAACCAGTTCGAGGCACCAACATGTGCATCCTGAGTCCAGAATTTACAAAGTGGTATCTAATGTATTTTTTATTTTTTTATACTTTAAAATTATTTGGAAAGGTTTAAGTGATAGTAGGATGATTAATGCCTTGTTCATGAGCTTTTTCGTGGGAGTAGCTGACCCATGTATGGCGGATAACCAAATTACTATGGGTGGTATTTTGATTGTTGCTGTTTTTTGTTACAGTTGGATATTATTTTATCTTTGCTGATACAATTTTTGTGTGATGTTATTAGTTTTTATATTATTTTACACATGGTTCGTTATATCATGTTGTTTTTTAATAATCTATCATATTATCCACTCATGATATATTTTTACATGCATCATTTTACGCATGAATGAAAAAGTTGGTTTTGGGAAAGTTAAGAAAATGAAGTACTATCATTAGTTGTGTAAGTTAAATTAAAAGGTTCTGAATATGAAATTGAAAAATTGAAAATGATGCTAAATTTTTTGAATTGAGATTTGTAAAAAATTGATTTCTAATTATAATCATTAATTATTAAAATGTTTTACACTTTGATAAACATTAACTTGATGATGGGTGGTCAAAGAAAATGTTAGTGACTCAGTTTTACCCTTGTGGCGGTATTTGGGGGATGAATTATTATGGCCTCGTGTGAGTCCCTATGACATAAATGTGGAAGTATTTTATTATGTTTACTATGTTTTTTGTTTGGAATTTTATATTAATTACTCCTAGATGATGGTTTTTGATTGAAAAAAGGAGGAAATTAATGGAAATTTTCCTAAATTAGTGGAATTGGAGGTTCTGATAGTTCTTGGTGAGGGAGTTGGGGTGAAGATATGTGAGAACCTTTATTTCATTATACAATTTATGGAAGGAAATTGATGGAGTTTTTAAGGAATATGTTTGACATGACTTAGGATTTCTAGCTTTATCACCCTACAAAATTCAAGGGAGAGTGTGGAGCTGACGTAGTAGAGTTTTGGATTGATTTTTTAGAAAAGATACTTGGAAAATTAGAGAATCGTTATTAAAAGAGAGTCTAATTGATTGTTTATATGTTATATGGTCATGAGATTAATTAGTGGGACATCCATACATCTTATGGATAGATGGAGAATATATAATTAAAGGAAATCGAGTAGGAGTTCATAGAGAATGTATTACGTTATATTATCAGGTAGGAGAGGGTAGCTGAGTTTTTGAGGTTGACCATGGGGATTATTTATGTGATGGAAAATTATGGTAAATTTACTAATTTTTACCTCCTTGTTGCATTTTTAGAAGGATATGATGCTACCATAGAAAAATTATTTCAAGATAACCCTAAATGAAACATTATGTCCTAAGTAATCATCTTTAAGATGAATATTTTTTCTATAGTGGTGAATTAATCTCTCATTTCGAAGGGGAACTTGAAGGGTGAATGCATTTTTTTATGTGTTTTATAAGGGATGAACAATATGTACTTATTCCAAAAATAGGAAGCATCACTTTGAGAATGTTAACCAGATAGATGGAAAAAAGAGTAGGTGGGTAGATGGATCAGTTACTCATAGAAGTAACTAGATATATTTCCATCAATGTGTTGTGTTTGGAAAAAAATCCATGTGTCCTCGAACACTTGTGGAGTGCATAGAATGCGGTAGAATGGGTCACATGCATAGATACTATATAAACCCACAACCTTTGTGTATTGATGGAGGAGCCATATAGAATTTGCACACCAGGATGGGGTCTTCAACACCATATCTATAAAGAATTTTGAGTTTTACTAGATGTTATAGACAATTAATTGGATGTTGTGCATTGGGGAAATTTTACTCATATCATCAAATTTTTTATCCTCAAGGGAATCAAACTACAAAAAAGGGATGAAGGGAAGTACAATTTCATTCTCTTCATCCTGCACTTGTGGATTTCAAGGTTATATCACCAATATCCAGAGGTAGTATTATTGTAACTCTTACACATGGTAGTTTTTTATTTGATATTTGATACTCTTGTTATTTTATATGTGAAAAATAGTTTAATGGTTTGAGTCTAATGGATGAGTTTTTTAGTGCGGTTACGATGATCAATACACATTTGAGATTATTGTCAATAGATATCTATTTATCCAGAGTGTTCCATCTAATGGATGAGGGGTAAGATTTTATATATTTCCATTACGTAATTGTCAAGTCATACTTTGACTTGATTTTTTGTATGTACTAGTTAGCAGCATAACATTCCCAAATAGATTTTTACCATAAGAGAGTGAATTGTATGTCTCGTGATGGTGATAGATATGATCATCATGGACAATGGGATATTTAGGTAGGAAATGTTCGGCCAGTTCATTAGCAACACAGTAATATCAAAACATAGTTTTTATGTATTTTTTTAGATGATGGGGGTGTGATGTAAAATTTATTTCACAGATTGTGCAATGGTTACATGAAATGTTTCCTATGAACATCCTCAGGCTTCCACATGAGAGTGGTGTTAAGATTAAAATTTGTCTCATTCATGGTGAGGTTATAGTTTTTATTCCAAATTCTAGATTAGAAGAAATATATATTGAGGTTCTTAAGACATAGCTATAACTACTGAGGGATAATGCATTTATCCATCTGATTAAGACACATGTGGTTTATATGGTTTTATTATAAGAATGATGAAGAGACTCTACATTTATGAGTTGATTACTAAAATATGAAATAAATGATAGAGAGTAAACTATATCCACATCCATGAATTGATGATATCTTTGACCTTTTTAATAGAGTTGGTATTTTCTCCAAAATTAACATGAGATAAAGGTATTCTCAGTTGAGTGTTATACCACTTGAAATACAACATACTTTTTTTAGAAGAAGGTTTGTCCTATATGAGTTTTTAGTGATGTTGTTCGGGAAAAAAATTCATTGGAACTGTTCATAGCCTTAATGAACTGAATATTTTAACCATCACTATACCATTTTTTATGTTGATTGTGGATGAGATCTTAGTGTAATACATGAATAGTGAATATCATGCCCAAAATCATCACAACGTGTTGGGTTCACTGAGGGATCAACATCTTTATTCCATGATGTTTATTTTCAAATTCTAGATCAATATGGTACATTTATTTGGTCACACTATCTATGAGGATGGTGTGTTAGTAGACCCATAGAATGATCATGTAATTTAGAAGTCTATTTCTGAGTGGGAAATGGAGAATTTGCTGAATGATATGAACATTTTGTTTAGGTAGGGCTAGGAACGGTTGAAACTTGTATCAGTGTCAGTGGAATCTATACATTCATGTTGAATCAAGGAGTGATAGTATAAGGATTCGAAGTTTCTAGAATTAGTGTATACCTTGAATTTTGGGAATCACAATTTATATAAAATAGTATATTAGTATGAGAAAATCTATGTTTATAGTTTTTTTTGGGCCTATATGTATGTGAGAGGAGCTAATGCTTGAATTTCATGCCTCAAAGTTGGTAGTACATCATGGTTTCACCAAAATGTTCTAAAAAAGGATATTTTAGGATTCAGGACACAATGATACAGCATTCAACATGTGATGGTTTGGCATCAACAATAGTTTGGTTTACTAAATCCATTTTCTATTCCAGAGTCGAAGTGTGATGATGATACCATGGATTTTAATATAGGTCTTCCGAGGATGCCTCAGAATAGTTATACAATATGGGTGATTGTAGAAGAACTGAATAATGTAACTCATTTATTTCCTATCTCGGATACCATAATAGTGGATCTGTTGAGAGACTTATACATACAAGAGATTTTCCATCTTCATAGGGTTCCCTGGAGTATATATTCTGAATGTGAATCATGTTTGACTAATCACTTCTAATAAGTCATACAGAAGTATCATGGTAAATAAGTCTTAGTGAGTACATATTTCCATGTAGAATGATATGGATAGTTGGAACATAATATTGAGCTATAAAGAATATATGTTATGGGAATTATTCATAGAAATATATTGGTCCTGGGAGAATCACTTACAACACAATGTGTTTACTAATAATTATTGTTCCCAGGTGAATATTCAATTAACACCATATGAGGAACGTTATGGTAGGCCATGAAGATCACCACTATGATGTATAGTGGATGGAGAGTCAGAGTTTTTGGGACCGAGTATTGTGTAGGATACATTAGATAAGGGTCAAATGATTCGAAAATGTATAGATACATGTCAATGTAGGTAGAAGTCTTATGCTGATCTACACTGATGATCCCATTAGATATAGTTGGTGATAGTGTGTTCCTTCATATGTCACCTAGATTGTGTCACTGCAGGATTCATGGACAGGGATATCTAGGGCTCAGTTTCATTAGACAATTTTATATTTTTTATAGAATTTAGCTTGGTGAGTGCCGATTAGTTATAACATAGAGGAATAATTCTATGCATGTTTTTTTATCTATCACAGCTTTGATAGGTCACCTTGACCCTTCTCATTTGATTGATTTAGATGATGTTGAGCTTTATATTGATGCATCTTTTGAGGATAATCTGAATCATGTTATTTATTACAATAGGAAAGTGTTTTGGGGATAAATGGTGGTGATAGTTTGAGTATTGTGGAAACATGGACATGTTCAGGGGGAAGCTTCAGAGAAATAAGATGATATGTAGGTTCACTGGTCGATTCATTTTAACATTTAATCATATTTATTCTTCTAGGTGAAATATAAATATGAGTTATTATAAGGTGGGGAGATTATAAGATCCTGAAATTTTCTAGAGATGCCTCATACATTTTTTAGGTACAATTTTTCCTTATTTTGGTTACACCTTTGGTGGTTTTTTTCAGGGATGTTATAGGTGAAATTGGATAATTTTTCAAAAAAAGGGGGATATTCATGGTTAGAACACAGTTACTGAATTCCATTCGGTTTATCCTAGGAATCCATGGAAACAATTTTGGTGAGACTTTATGTGGAACACATTTGGCTCATAGTTTGGCCAAACCATGTTTCTAACCTCCTTATCCATGAACACCAAAATTGTGCAAGTTTTCATGTATGGTTCATGAATTTTCCAAACTTTGTTCCCTAATTTGAGAAAACATGAACCAATTTAGGTATGGGAATGATTTAGGTCCATAGTTTTTTAAATTGTGTGGCCTTACCTAGGAAACAGTTCACCTTGGTTTTTATGTTCTTTAAAAATTATTTAAATTCATGATCCCAGTTGTTATTATCCCTAAACACCGTATCATTCCATAAAAAATTACATTGATTCTAGAGTCTCCTGGAATGATTTCATGTCCCCTATAATACTTTTCTTAATGATATGAAGA
This sequence comes from Viscum album, assembly GCA_963277665.1. NCBI lineage: Eukaryota > Viridiplantae > Streptophyta > Magnoliopsida > Santalales > Viscaceae > Viscum > Viscum album. The sequence goes on from OY728152.1 coordinate 917,918,844, forward strand.
TCTGGTTGAAGGATCGACTCCCCATTTGTTTGTGATTCCCTTATTATTTAGTTTACTTTCTCTCTTATATATCTCTCTCATCTTTTGGGAGGATGATATAATTAATTGGTTAGGTTTTTAGATAAATTTTCTGATTTTTTTGTTCCATTTTATCTTTATCCTATGGTTTTCTCCTAGATCTACTGCATCATTGTGATTTCTATCATTACTCTTCAACTTGAGGGATTTTGGGTTGGGGAACATCTATCAATGACCCTGAGGTAGGTTTCGTAATTTATTATTAGTATATCCTCTATTTTAAATATGTTTTTGTAACTATGGAATTTTAATTTCTGTTTTCGTAAAAAAAATTAAATTTAAATAATTATTTTTTTATTTATTCCATATGATAATTTAATTTTTTAAAATTGTGATTATGTAATTAATGAGTGATGGGATTATAATATTTATCGGTCAGTGGTTTAATAAATTTATAGCTACACTAGGGGTGTGTAGATATTATGGAAACAATTATCCACCAATGTGATGAGACAATAAGATAAAAAATTTATTTTACATATTATGTTTGGTTGATAAATGAAATTGTTTAATGGGTTGAATAATGGTTTTCTCTAATGGATAATAAATTTTTGTAAATTATGGAACTATGACATGTTATAATTATAACCATTTTGTGTGATTGGAAATACTTTCCCATATACATATCTGGTTCCATACTTCTGATCTAGGACACAAATATATTAAACCATTTGATCACTTAGTTGTGGGACAAGGACTACTGCCCCAAACACCCACGGGGTTCCGGACAACTGCTCCAGTCCCCCAATATATTTAGGTACTATATGTGATAAATGAGTGTCGAGAAATGTACTACTAGTATAAATACCTATGGGGTTATATACTAATACTCAAGGATATTGTTGTTTGAATGTGAAATTAGAATGAATTGAATAATGAAAACCCATAATGAAAAAAAATGTAATATCCCTGTGGGGAAATTTTATACTTCAACATGGGTAGAGGAAGGTAATAATGGTTTGAGTGTCATCCTCATACCATGGTATTATATGGTTATTTGTGGAACAATTTAACATTTGGAATGTGTAATTTTTTTTTATTTAATTCTTTGTAAAAATGCATTCACTATTATAGAATGGATATTTTAATAGATGTTACTGGTAGTGCCCTACTGGGATTTACTAACAACATAGTTGGGTTTCCTGATTGGTACTTAAATAGAAATCATATTTTCTATATAGGATAATGGAATGGGCATTATGATAGATTCATTATTTGAGATGGATCATGAAAGAGGGAGTTAGATATGATGTCACGTCCCATTTTAGATTTATTAGAGTCTGTATTTTTTGTTTTGTATTTGACATGTGTCATATATATGGAGTGACATATGTACTGATCTGGTTTGGATATATTTTCCATGTCATGGTAAATCAAGTTATACAGGTCTAAAATTCTTATGTTTATTTTATAATTTTTTTAATCAGTTTGATATTGTTTATCTATTTATTCTATAGTTCTTTATTGATAAAGAGGGTATAGTCACCCAATGATATATTTATGGGACCCTATCTACTATCCAGAAGCTTATGGAATTTTTGGATGCATTCATTATGTCACATAATGATCCAACTCGGGGTACCACCATATGGAACGTTATTTGGGATGTTACAATGGTAATATGACTACAGGTGCACTTAATAATCATCTCATAGTTCCTTGAAATTTCGAATAAATTAATTTTTTTGGTGGTAGTTGGATAACATTCTATTAAACATTGTAATAGGATTATATATTCATTAAAAACCCTCAAAAACACTTCTATAAAACCAATTTTAAATAAAAAAAGTATGTATCTCAGTTAGCATGGTTGGTCTAGGAAAATTCACAATATCTACCCTCTTTGATAGATATTCTAATATATCCAATCAATAGATTATATAAAAAAAATGAATCTTTTTGTACCCAAAATTATTTAATATTAAATTTATTCATATATTTTCTCCTTCCATAGGGAATCTAGAACAAATAAAAAATTTTATTAATGCTCTTACATTCTGTTTGAATAAATGAAAATATAATCTATAAATATAAACCAAAAAAGATCTGGGTAGTTTCTAAAGAATCTATTAATTAAGTCCCTAAAAATATAGTTGATTAAATATGACTGAATGGCATTAGAATATAAATGTTGTGTCCATACCATCTATAGATATCTATATTAGGTATCTAGTAATTCTTTTCCTTGAGTTGATGATACCAAGAATGAAGATAAAACTTGGAAAAGTATTGAGAAAGACACAGTTGATCAAAATATTCATCAATAATGGGTTAAGTATACATGTTATTAATTCTGATAAAATTCATTCCACAGAAATAATTGTAGAGTCACATTGATACTTTTTCATCTTAAAATAAAATATTATGATCACCTCTTGATGAAGCACATGGCTAAATAAATCCCTTTTTTGAGTCTCCTTGAGTTTCTTCTTCAATTACATCAACTCAGTAGGCTCTATTAAATTAGGGGTTTGTGAAATAGGTGTTGTGTCAGGTCTGCATTCAAATGAAAACTCAATTTCATGATTTAATGGAAGACATGGAAAATACTCTAGAAATACATCAATAATATCCCTTAATATAGGAATATCATAATTTTTTATTTTCTCCCCATCTATCATAGATAAATTCTCTTTATGAACATGAGTCATAACCCATACAATGTATTTTTTTCTATCATAAGATCATATATATCACATTGATAGGTGGTCATAGGTTGGGTTGGAATATAAAATGAGAATTATGTTACACAGAAATATATGTTTTATTTATTTAGATAAATAAAATAAATGACTATGATCACATAAAATTCAATCAAATAATGCATGGTGTGATTTTATGGAAACACATTCCCTCAAATTACAAATATAAAAGAATAATATTCATGTGATGGGACAATCATTCCATTGAGGGATGTCACTACAAATTCAACATCTAATTATAAATGAGTTATTTAGATACCCTTAGATAATTATTTAAATATAAAATAATTGCTAGATCTATAGTCAAATAAGAAATTAATAGTTCCAGATTTAATGGTATGTGTACCTTTAACCACATCATAATCACACCCCACATCTAAAATGATTAACACATGATATTTCACTTTTTAAAATGGATGAAAATATTACATACATATTTAATTATCATCATCCCTCAGATTTGTGATCTTGTTAGCATAATTCGAAAACTCATTTCATTTGATACACTAAAGTATGTGTGGTTCATTCTGTGGATAACTTTACTTATTTTCCTCATTAGATAACACACTCCCATCACATTGGGACTATTCCACTTTTTATCATTCCTTTATTCAATTAAAAAAATATTCTCCTTAATAAAACTTCCTCAGTGTTAACATCTAAACACTAAGCATGAGGGAAGGTTCGTCTACTTCTCTCCATGGTTTTTATAGTTTCACCTAAATTCTATATTTCTTTTCTTATCAAATCCATGAGAATTATGGCCAACTCAATTATTGATTTCATCAATGATTGAGAAATAATTTTTTATCATAGATATTAAATTCCAATATGGATAATTACCTTCAACGACCTGGGTTTATACAACCAATGAATAAATAAACCATACTTTCAGTTTGGATTATAATACTATATGTGTACTTCACATGTATTTTAAAATATTCAACATAGGTACAAAATTAGTATTCATTCATTTATTTTATCTCATGAAATTCCATCTCTATTTTCATATGTTTAATTTGAGGGATTTACATAGTGAAATATAATATCTTAATATTATCCCATTATGTGGATTCAATTTCATTTAGTTTATTCTTATTCATGATATGATACCACAAATGATCTGTTTCTCCTTCCAAATTATCAATGATCCAAATTATTACTTCATGCTCTAAAAAATGGGTGATTGAAAATATATTATCAATGGTATTGTTTTATTACACATAAATTAATAGAACAATAGATGAACTAATGAAAGGTGGAAGTTTCATCATGAAATGAATAACAGGATATTGTTCACTGTTATGAAAATTTAGAAGTTCAACATGATTCATAGACTATTATTTTTTTTGCGAGAAATAAAACCATATTTCTACTTATAACTCCGATAGCTTATGGTTTCCTATAAGGAAAATAATTAAATATTCCATTTCATTTAGTATTAATGTAGTTCATTTTTTCTACATGAATAAACTAAAATAAAAAATCATTTTTTATAAAACATTAATAATAGTGGGGAACCACATAATCATGAAATATCATGTAAATGATGTCTAAATCATGAGACCATATTTTCAATATATGAAACATTTGGTTTAACTAGTGACATTATTCAAATAATTCATGATGGATAGTAAGTATTTAGTGAATTCCCTAAGCATATTCTCTAGGAGTTTCAAATTAGGTTCACAGTAAAGACCATTTTCATTAACATGTAATGCTCAAGTTAGGCCCAATTCACCTTTTTCTGAGTTTTTACCCCTATGTATATGTTTTATTGAACCATTTCCACTTGTAGTATCAATGAAGGGATGTAATTTCATGTAAATAAATCTATTTATGAATTTCCATTATTCCAATATATTTTCCTATACATAAAATTTTACATACACTTTTCTTTAAATATATCCATTGGGTTTTAACTAATGTATTCGCCTCCTATATTAAAATGATAGACTAAAAAATTATATGATACAAACTAAAAAGAATATAATTATACTAAATAGTTATGAAATTTTAATTGGTGAAAATTCAACACTATACATAATGATCCATGATAGAATAGTTTAGGTTTATTGTCTTTAGAAACAAGGAAACTTAAAAACCCATCCTTACAAACATATAAAGGGGATATTCATGCTCCACCACCTTCGATGTGGGATATCCATAATCCTTTGTAACATCCTAGTTCTAGGTGCCACCCAGAGGTTCCCTGTACCTGGATGGTCAAATGACCTCAAGAACATTTTCCCAAATTCCAGAGGTTGTCTACTAGCAGCATGGGCCTTTGGTGTGAGATTGGAAAAATTGTGCCCTTATAGGCAGAGTAACACAGTAGAAACAAAAATATAATAGTAACAGAAGGAGTAATACCATACATTAAGTAAACAGAATATTACTAAAAAGAAATAACAAGTTGTAACATATATATAATTAATGATTCATGTCATAATATCTAGGAATGCCGCCAAACAAGTCACAATGATGGAATATAGTACTAATCCAAAGGTACAATGTAGAACACAAAATATGTCCAATAGCATCGCAAGCCTCATATTGGTCCCACACTCTATAGATCCACTATAATAATTTACCTAAAGAAGAAGGGTGCTTGACCTTATCTATATCTGCTATAATATAATCTCTTTGGGCCCAAAATAATGACCCAAATATGGTGTGAGATGAATCCCAGTAGGAAACCACCCAAATATATGTTCCTAAATATCAGTGAACATATATGGAAGGAAATATGAAAAATTAATTAATAAACAAGGAAGTACTCAAATATAAACAATACTATAGTTTCAAATACATTCGTTTACATTTATTAAATAAATGACTAAACAATCTCAAGAAACTCTTTGGGATGATATAATAATCTAACCCGTCTGGTTAACGATAACAAAGACTCTCTGAGTAAGCACTCACCGTCCATTCCACCTATAGTCTCATGACAGTAAACTGCAGACACTCTCGGGAAACACTCAACATCCAATTCCCCCAGTGGTCTTGCAACGTGGAACTACCAAAACTCTGAGGGAGCACTTACATCCATCTCACCCATGGTCTCGCAACATGATAAGAATAACTAATACTCTGGGAAATCCCTCAACATCCATTCCACCTATGCTCTAACTACAATAGGTTCCCATAGACCTATGCAAGAAAACATGCACAAATGAAATTCAGTAGCCAAGGTAAATCACAATATACTACTTGGGTAAAATATACAAAGCATATCATAACATATCAGATAGATCAGTCCATCCTAACAACACCTGGCATGGAAAACCAAGCCACATAACTGGTGGTTCTAGAAATAATTACCAAAACCATCAAACATGGACTAACACATCCCTAGAAAGTTAATTAGACCCTATTCACAATCCAATATCCCAACTCAAGAAAAAAATCATAGTAGGAATTAATAGAGTAAAATTACCTAAACAGGCAATATCCCAAACTAGGGTGTTGGAAATCATTGCACAAATAATTCATATACAAACTTTGTATTGTCACAAACCACCTACCTCGACATTGTACGATTGATATAGTTGAGTCCAAGCCTTTGAATCGACCTAGAAAGCTGTAAATCACAAAAATGTCAAAAGAGTTCAACCAATAATATCTCACAAAGGATGGTAAATCAAGAAATGTGGCTCTAGAAGAATTAATAACTCACCATGGTGATTCCAATTCAATCGAAGGCGGTTGATTCAGATAACAGATGGTCGATCGGGGGCTCTGAGAAGAATCGGTGGTATCCATCGTTCCATGATGAGACAAGCCGAGAAAATAATGTTTCAATCGATTAGACACGACCTCGGTCTATTTAATAAATTAAAACAAAATACACACTGCACTACCTTTAAAACTAAATGGTGTGTATATTCATTTAACAGGATTCTCTGTAGGCAGTCTTTAGGTCACGACACCTGACCATGTTCTTGAACATTACACGGTGAATACATAACTACCCAAGGAAATTGGGTACATGGAAAGTACTCCTATGTACAAGAATTATACTCTTTCAATTTTCAAAAACTCCCCATTTTCTAAAAAACGCTAGATTTCATGATCCATACCTGAAAAAAAAATATCATGTTTCTTACCAACTTCCCCACATAAAGAAAATTTTCCCCAAATTTCCCTAGCCAGGCGGCGTAAAAGAACAATCCTAAAACAGCTCTGGCCATTGCGATCATACATCAGCCACCCTCTCCTAAGTCTCTTCCTATAAACACTTGTGTTGCCGTAGCAGCCATACAAGGGGAACATAGTGGTTATTAAGAACCTTCTCGATTCGATCTACAATCGGGTTAGGATGCACTTCAAATGAGGCGTCCACCTCCATCTCAACCTCCTTGGGTTGAAATACATGAGACAGGTCTAAGAAGTAACGTTGTAGCTGAGAAATATGGATGAATTCATGGATAACATGATACATATGAGGTAATTGAACTGATAGGTGACTGACCCGACCCACTCCAAAACCTCAAATGGTCTGATGTATCTTAGAGAAATCATACTTGTATAATACCCATCCTTTGACCCAACCTCAGTGTGACACGTAGAAAATACTAATCTCTATCCTCAAACTCTATAGGTTGTCTTTGTTGAAAATAATAAGACTTCTATCATTACTAAGTAGCAGCCATCTTTTTCTGAATCTACTCTTTCTATTCAGTGGTCACCTGTTGAAGATGAGGTCCTAGCATAGTTTCATCTCCTATCACCATCCATCGTAGGGGTGATCTACATATCCTACCATAAAAATCCTCAAAAGGTTCCATATGAATAGTTTTATGAATGTTATTATAGTCGAAAAACTCCATCAGAGTTATGTACTTCTTCCAAGAACCTCTAAAATCATGGAATCATGCTCGATGCAGGTCCTCTAGCACCAAAATTGAATGCTCGGACTGGCCATATGTCTAGGGTTTATAAGTTGTACTTAGAAGTACCTATATACCCAAATCCCTCTATAGTTTTTTCCAGACCCAAGAAGTAAAATGGCATCCTTGTCTGAAATTATGGAGTGAAGAACCCCATGAGAACGTGCAATCTCTCAAATGTACAACCTTCTCATATCATCGACACTAAAGGTATTATTGATCAGAAATAAGTGTTCAAATTTTTTGAGTCTGTCAATGACAACCCAAAATATATCATTCCCTCGAGGAGATCTCGGTAATCCCATCACGAAATCCATCACGACATCATTACAGTTCCAATTAAGAATGGGTAACTGTTGCAAAAGACCTGTTGGTCTCTAATGCTCCACCTTCACCTACTGATAGGTGGGTCACCTAATTAAAAGACCAGTGATGTCTCTCTTCATGTTTGGACTCCAGTACTAACGTTGTAGATATCAATACATATTGGTAACACTATGATGAAATGCCCAAATTGAGGAAGGAAAATCCTAAAAAATATCCTTGTGTATATCTTCTAACACCCATACCCGTCTATGGAATCATAAGATATCATCATGGACTACTATCCACCTAGGAATAGGGTCCTCTCTTGAGACACTCTCACATAGAACTAGACCTTCATAATTTGATAGTTGCCTCATTCACACTCGCTCAAGCTGAGTAGAGGTAATAACTATAGAAGAAAAAAATGTTTTCCCCTCCCTATCATGCACCTAAAAATGCATCTCAGAGAATAAATACATAAGATTCCACTCACTACTGGCCTCTTGAAATTTCATTATCTGAATCATCCTTCTCAACGCATCACCCACTGTGTTTCCTTTCTCAGAATTGCAGGAAATCTCAAAGTCAAAGGACTGATGGTACTCAACCCATCTTTTCTAACACAAATTCAGATCACGCGGAGTAAAGATATACGTGAGACTTTGACACCCCAAAATGCTCTCCCAAAAGGTAATGTCTCCAACAGAGTAATGCATGAACAACATATGCCATCTCAAGATCATGTGTAGGTTAATTCCTTTCGCGTGACCTCAAATGATGAGACTTGTATGCAATGACCCCTTCCCCCAGCATAAGCACTGCTCCCAGCCCGATACCTTATGCAACACAGTAAATTGTATAAATCCTTCTCGTCTATGGAAAAACTAGCATCGATGTTGATTTCAACCTACCTTTAATCTCCTAAAAGGCCGAATCTCAGTAATCTGTCTACAAGTACTTCTACCATTCATAGTCAGGCCTATAAGTGGTGCTGATAAGTGTGAAATGTATAGTTTGAAAAATCTGTAGTAACCAGCCAGCCCTATAAATCCATGTACTTCAAAGAAGTTCTTCGTCTGATCCCAGGAAACTACTTCTCTCACTTTCTCTTGGTCTACTAATACTCTTGTCTTGGAGATGACATGACCCAAGAATTGAATCTAGTCCACCCAAAAGTGTCATTTTGAGAGAATATCATATAACTAATGATCTCTCAGTGTTCTAAAAATGATCTCAATTTGGGTAGCATGGTTTGTCGAGTATGATAGTACACCAAGATATCTTCCACAAAGACTACAACTAATGAATACAGGTTTGGATGGAACACTCAGTTCATTAGTGCCATAAAAACTGAATGAGAATTCATGTGACCGAACAGCATAACCACATACTCATATAGACCATACATGATATGAAAAAATGTAAGAGTTATATCAAATGGTCTAACATGAAACTGATGGTAATCGGACCTCAAGTCAATATTTGAAAATACTTGATCTCCATGAATCTGATCAAAGATATCATCAATACTCAGAAAGGGATATGGGTTCTTGACTGTCAACTAGTTCGTCTTCCGATAATCCACAAAAAGTCTAAGGGTACTCTCCACCTTCTTCGCAAACAGGACAAGAAATCCACAAGGAAAGGACTGGGTCAGATGTAACCTTTTTCCTGTAACTCATATAATGCTTCTTGAGCTCCTATAACTCTGGTGTAGTCATCCAATAAGGAGGAATGGACATTGCTGTGGCTCCTGGGACAAGCTCCATAGAAAATCCTTCATATCACTTCGGAGGAAAACTGGAAAATCCATCTAGAATGACACCCATAAAGAGATCGACCACTAGACGAAAGTCTATATGTGAAGTTCCCTATTCATCAAGTTACAAACTAGCAATCTGGGTTGTAAATGATCTTAACCCAAGATTCTCAGGTCCCTCTATGCTTTCTGGTACATCACATTGGCTCTTTTTTAGAAACAAACTACCATATGGCGACATGAAACTCACCCTACAGTAATAACTGTAGACAAAATCCGAGAAGGAAACTAACCAATCCATTTTATGAATTACATCACAACATGCCATCTCTAAGACATACAGGCCCCATAAAAAGTGACACCCACCCACCTCAAGAGGGAACTCCTTTCACTAATGAACACTAGTTGTTCTTGTCCCCATTAGAGTATCCAGCATTAAGACATCTATATAAGTTATGATACAGAGCCCAAGGCTATCCATAAATTAAATAGATATGAAACTATGGGAATCCCCCATATCAAAAGGTGAAGAAGCTAAAATTGAGGTAACTGGTAGCGTACCTATAACTGTAGAGGGTTCAGAATCCTACTCTGGTTGGGTCTTCTCAACTGCAAATGTCACGCCGATACCACGACCCCATGACCCTGCATGTCCACCTAGATCTGATCCACCCTCTTTTCAGTGAAATTCTGGCAACTAGCTACCACAGGCAGGAGCTTAACCTCAGCCTGAATGGCTAGACAAATTCCAGTTCCCTGACTGATGAGAAAGTGGTGGTCCTTCTTTTGAACATGAAGTCGTAACCTAACCCATATCACATGATTCAGGTGAGAAAAACTAATGTAAACACTAAATTTGACCCAGCTTGATGCAATATCGGCACTTAACTGGGTCTCTTGGGCAATGTGGCCTCGTCTACCCACTCTTCCCACACTGGTAGCATACCACCTGGCTACCTGAAGGTGTGTCCCACTGACTCAGATCTCCATGTGTGGACTCTCTAAGATGCTTCTTACTATCAATCGTAATGGTACCAACAACATATTTCAATCCTCTCTGGCTCACCACTCTAGAATCCCTCTGTTTTCACTCTGTGATTATTGTCTGGTTGACTATAGAGGTGATGGAAGTCAACCTGAAGATGTTCACCTGAGATCGGATGTCATGCTTGAGACCATCCTGAAACTTATTCTCCAGAAATAACTCATAACCTCCTTGAATGGTCATGAAGAACTACAGTTCTTTAAAGTGAGAAGATTACTCCATGATTGAGAGTGTACCCTATTCCAAACTCATGATCCCATGGGCTCGATCGGTCCTCAAAGTCTTTGTTTATAAGTAATTTTAGAAGATACGCTGGATCTCATCCCACTCCTAATTCTGATGGAGCCCTATCTATGAGATCACATCCCACCATTTCCTGGAAGAATCATAAAGCATATAGGTAGAGAGCTTCACCCTCCCCTCTAGAGGAGTATCTATATTTTTGAAGATTGACAGTATGGATTCTAACCATGACTCTACAGCTTGAGGTCCTCCATCCCCTGAGAAAGAAGGAGGATGTTGCTGGTGAATGACCCGCATCAGTTCTTCCAAAGACGAGGGAGGATGCGGTGCTCCCTGGAAGGTCTGTATAAACCCCATAAAGCCCTCTTATAATTTTCTATCAACTCCTACATCCAGAATGGTGGTCGGCACCAAGACAGGCACAACAGGAGAATATGCTGATACCCCCTAATCTACCATTTCAGGTGTCTTGTTGTTTTCCTGAATCTGGCATACAACCGGAGGATGTCTTGGTGGCATGACTCTACAAGGTCAAGTGCACACCTTATTTCCAGATTATCAAGGGCTGAAACTTATAAGTTAAATAATAGAGTAGGATAAATAAATCAGTCATGTCTTACAAAATAGGGATACACAGAATGCATGACCACTACACGGTGTGTCCACTTAAGTATTTACATGGTAATGTAAATCATCCAAAAATGGTCGTGTAACATCCCATCATAGTATGTGTTCCTCCCAATAACATGCCATGTACAGGAATCATCTTCCCCCTACCTGAGCTTCTTTACACGGATATACATATGGATTCTACCGTTGTAACTCTACATGGAATGTGCACCCTGGAAATAGTGTGTATCCCTAAAGTCATAACCATCTACATCATTAGTCACATGGTTGGATAAACAGACCTTATAACATGTTGTGTACTCTACATACGCGGTGTGTTTCACCAAACATTTTCCAACCCCGTGTCTATGCCCACACGGTCAAGAATTACATGGTGTTTACATAAAGGACACGGTGTGTTCAAAAATTATAAGGTGTTTACTTAAGAAAAATATATCCTTCTAGAAAAAAAAGGATTCATGGTTTGTATTAATTATTACACAACATGTATTCTAGGTATTTCTAGATATTAAGCCTCATAAACTACTCTAGAATCCCATAAAAACACTAAAACCAACATTAAAGTGTCATGTTATGTTCCGTGGGGGGCTATACTCCCTGTGAATTAAAACTGGGCATCTTATTCATGTAAAACCACAAATTATAACTATTAAATATCAAAATGATCCCCCAAATTCTGATAGACGAGGTTCCATAAGACCTTAGGGACCAAAGTTTTGTGCTAATTCAAAAGAAACATTACACAATCCAATAACCTATCAAATAGCAGGTATTCAATAAAGTCATCTATCACAACAGCAATCATATATATAACAACATTTATCACAACAACATTCAATAAATAATTCACTCTCAATTTCATCATAAGAATGCATGAAATGTGATCTCTAGTGAGTACATATATGATGCACGAGATGGCATACCCTCATCTAATCGGATTGCAGCAGAAATAGAACCTCAATAGTATCAATAAATACCGCACAAAACAAGTGAATCCCCCAATGGTGAAATAAAATCCACTATAATAATTTAAAAACATGAAAAATGGAAATAATAGAGGTAAATTAGACTTTCCATATACACTGGTTAGATACTCGTAGGCTAAGCTTATTAACAACTACCCATTTCTTTGTATCCCTTGCTATAGGATCTAAATAGTGTGTCAAAAAAGAAAATAACTTCTTTTAATATCACATTGTAACATCCCGGTTCTAGGTTCCACCCATAGGTACCTCATACCAGGTTGGTCACATGGAATCTTGCACATTTCTTCGAACACCAGAGGCTACAGACTAGCAGCAAGGGCCTCGGGTGAGATAGTGGGGAAACTATTCCCTCATTGGAAGAGTAAAACAATGGAAACAAATAGATAAAAGTACAGAAAGCTGTAATATAATACAATATGTAAACAGTGGATTACTAAAATGAAATAAACAACTACACCATATATATAAATAATGATTCATGTCACAATATCTAGGAAAGTATCCAAACAAGTCACAATAATGGAATATAGTACTAAAACAATGCTAAAAGAAAAAACAAGTAAACAACTCCACCAGCATCACAAGCATCAGCTTGGTCCCACACTCTTCAGATCCAGTGCAATCTAGTACCTAATGTATAAGGGAGATTTCTCTTATCAATAAATGCAGTAATATAATCTGTTTGGGCCCAAATGTATGACCCAAATAGGGTGTGAGACAAATCTCATTCAGCAACCACCCAATGATCTGTGCCTAACTTTCAATGAATATATATGGAAGGAAATATGCAAAATTAAGTAATAAACAAGGAAGTAATCAAAGATAAAAAATCCAATAGTTTCAACTACATTCATTTACATTTATTAAATAAATGACCAAACAATCTCAATAAACCCTCTGGGACGTTCTCACAGTCTAAACCCTCCGGTTCAGCTAAACAAAGACTCTATGAGGAAGCACTGACCATAAATTACTCCAGTAGTCTCGTGTTGGTAAACTATAGATAATATAGGGAAATACTCAGTGTACAATTCCCCATATGGTCTTGCAACGTGGAACATCAAACACTCTGAGGGAGCACTTACATCCATCCCCCCTATGGTCTCACAACATGAAAAGTATAACAGACACTCTGGGGAATCCCTCAACATCCATTCCCCATATGGTATAACAACACCAGGTTCCCAAGACACTACATAAGAAAACGTTCACAAATTATATTCATCATCCTAGGTAAATCACAATATAATACATGGCTAAAAAATTACAAAGAATATCACATCATATCAGATAAGATCACTCCATCCTAAAAACACCAGTCATGGAAAAAAAGTATCCTAACATGCAGTTTGGACCCAACGACCAAAAAACATTGGAAATCACATCCATAGTAAGGTAATTAAACCCTATTCACATTCCAATATCCCCACTCAAGAAAACAAAGCATAGTAGGCATTAGTAGAGTTAAATTCCCAAAACACGAAATACCCTGAACTATGGAATAGGGAAATCTGGCACATGTAATTCAATGAAAAACTAGAGAATGTCACGATCCACCTACCTAAATGATGTATAATCGGTATAGCAGAATCCATGTCTTTTAATCGACCTAGAACATTGTAGACCTACAAAAATGTATAAAAATTTCAACCAAGAATATCTCACCAAATCGGAGATATCAATGGATGAGGCTCTAGAATAAGGAATAACTCACTATGGTGATTCCAATAAAATATATTATGGTGGATTAGGATAATGGATGGTCTATCAGGGGATCCATGAAAAATTAGTGATATTTGTCGCTCCTAGATAAGACGAGTCAAGAAGAAGATGTTTCGTTCAATTAGACATGACCCTGAACCATTTAGTCAATTAAAAAAAATACTTTATGTGTCCTTTAAAAGTACATGGAGTGTATATTCCTTTACTGGGCACCACTTTAAGAGGTCTATAGGTCACCCCACAACAACATGTACTCTGTCGTTACATGGCCAGTACACGGCTACCCGCAACAACTGGGTACATGGCTTGTACTCCAAAGAACACGTCTTAAATTTCCAAAAACTCTACTATTTCTCAAAAAAACTATTAATCAAGATCTATATGAAAAATTAATATCTATGTTCTTAAAAATTCCATATAAAATCACATTTTGAGTAAAAACAGCTTCCCTAATCATGTATGTTTTTGTTTGATATCTTCTTCTCATTATTTTTACCCTAGTGAAATCTTTTAAATAATGTTAAAAATGAAATATATATCTTATAAATTAATTATATATATATATTTATAATATTCCATTAGTTAGAGAAATTTAAAATTAATTACAACATTCGTGGAGACAGTATGCCATACGTATGCATCAATGTTGTTTACATTTTCTTAAAGGATGAAAAAGATGAATGAAAATAAAATAGAAATTCCAAAAATAATTTTTTATTTCCTGTGTACCTAAAATATTCATTAAATTTACCATTATTACCTTCCATGTAATGTATATGTGAAAAATGAATCATATCGTTTCCTGAGGTGATATTCCTCCAAACACACAGGTGATGTTATCATACTCCCACATAATGGAATGTAAGAAGATATATATGATATTATAATTACAGAATAATAGTAATATAATATATATCATATATATAATATATATCTTATATATATATTAAATATTTTATTACAAATATCAGTGACAGGTGGTGATGGAAAATAGATAACATCATTTCATGTGGTGGTAGTCTATAGTACACAAAATTGATGGTTTCATATCCTATTTGGTGGAAGATGACATAGATGTAGGTAATTACATTAACATAATAAAATATAAGTATATGTGATATTTGGGTGATATTATATTATCATTTTTTAATATTATTTGAAGTGATTGGATTAATAAATAAAACAAACAAACATGTTTAAAAAACAGCTCTTTTTGACAAATCATCTTTATGGTAATACCTAAAGCCTTCATAGGAGGGTTTAAAAATAAAAAAAATAATACATGTATAATTTTAATTAGAAATTATATATGAAATTATTTTATTTATTTAAATAAAAAAAATGGATGTGTGAATAAGATAAGAGATTGGGTGGCCTTTTATAAGTGGGTGGGAGGAGACACATGAAATTTTTGAAATGAAAAAAGGGAAACCACATTTTTTCCTATCGTACAAGGCTCTAAAATAGATCATTTACATACCATTGATGATATAATTTCTATATATGTCCATTAAGTAGTCCTGAAAATTTTTATTGGTTATTTTGCAACTTATAGTTTTTTTAACCTGTGGTAAACATAAGTTAACATTAACTGTAGTTATTAAATTTTACTATTTTACCAATTTTTTCATAAAATATTTTGTTCTTATTAGTATATAATATAAATTATTATTATTTTAAATAATTAATCCAATTTTCCAAATTACATTCATATAAGTGAAAATATTTAATTCAGGAATTCTACCATTAGACATGTCAAAAGAAAGTTTTTTAATGGGAAATATTTCATAAGTAGATAATGTTTTAATATCACAATTTAATATGAAATTTATTCCCAAATTTAATATTTTAGGGTTCCCCTTAAACCCTTGAAAGGGGTATTATCAAAAAAATGAATGAAAATAAAAGACCTTCAGGCCATTCAGGAATATGAAATTGATCCCAATAACCAAAATTGGAAAAAAAATATATAATTTTATAAATTTTATTTTTAAAATTATTTTTAAACAATTAACCTTATAGAATATTTTAAAAATGTTTGTTTTCAATATAAATACTAATATTTTCACTATTCATAAAACAATTATCCATTTGGAAAAATATATGAAATTCACACTCAGATAACATTCACATGTTTATTAAAAAATATGTTTCTTTTTTAAAATAATTATTCAAAGAGTTTCAAATTATAATTTTATAGTTTTTACATAAAAATCATAAAAATAATTTTTTTATGAAAGAAGTATTTTTGAAGTGTAACACCATGAAATTTTTAAATATTAATAACATGTTGACCATCATGTCTGACACATAACACCAAGAATATAAGGGAATATAATTTAATGAGTCATTAAATTTTTTTAATATTTTTAATAACTTTAATCTATGATATAATTTATAATTCATAAAACACTGAGTTAGCTTGCGTAAGACCCGACAACGACTTTCTTTGATAGCCTGTGCAACATGAAAGACCGAGTGTTATCGAGTATTATTAATATTATTAATTAAAATGATAATTATATAATAGATGATAAATTGATGTATATGAATAATATTATACATCTTATTAAAATGTATGGTTGAATTAGATAATAAGAAAATACAATTTTACGTATAAAAATTGATATATTTCAAAATGTTATTTTGCCGCATTTTAATAGTGAATTTTTTAAAAACTAAATTTTCAGATATTTATAAATTATTTTAAAAATAGTTTTTCAAATAATATGTATATATTATCATAGGTTGAATTTTGGGTAATTTTCTGAACAGTTTCATTTTTTATTAAATGGTCAAAAATACAGATTTTTAATTGAAAACTAACTTTTCCACATATAATTACTAATCTTAAATTATATTTTGAATTTATTTTAAAGTATTTATTTAATTTAATAAAATTATAGTTACTGAAACCAATTTATTATTTAAATTTGGGATAAAAACATGGTAAACTTTTGAACATTTTTACTTAAAATCCCTACATTGTCATCATGTATGCAGGATAAATTTTAAATTAAATTATACCTCATATTTGTGTTTAATTTTAAAATATTTATACCCATATTTGGAATGAAAATAATTTTTAATTTATAAATTGTTCAAATTAATGTTTCAAAAAATGTTATTTTATAATATGGTAAATGTTAATCATAATGGTTAATGTAAAAATTTGTTTATATTGTGTTAAATGATTGAAAAAAAAATGTTCTAAAATGACCCAAAATTTAAAAAAACAATTTTAATAGAAATATTTAGACCATAAAACCTATTTTCCAAAAAAAAATTATTATATGAGGCACATATGACATGTAATACACGCCAATAGTGTTTAATTTTTTCGAATATGATAGAATCTCCCCCTCCTAAATTTATAAAGGGGAACTCACTCCCCAAATTTATTCACACCTCACATTACATTTGTCTAATAAAACCAAGAAAATTCACTTACCAACCTACCTAACCAGATTATCATTTCCTTATCTTACCAAAAAAAATAAAAAATAGAATGTATTTTGTGAAAACTAAAGTTAGATTCCTGAAGAAGAGGTAGCGTTCATCAATGTATGTTTTATCTAATTTATATCTCCACCACCCTCAGCTCTTATAATATAATTCCAACATAAAAACATATGTATCTTAAATATATGTATTTTATTTAAGGGTGTGAGTAAAACCTGCACACACTTCCATAAAATTAGATATTTATTCATCATTCTTTTGTAGGAAAGGCTACCGCCTCACGAATCAATCTCATTTGGTCATCTGTTACAGCATTTAAAGGTTTAGAAAAATAATGGAAGTATAGTTAAATATGATATATATAAATATATATATTATATTTATAAGTTATTTATGCTTCATAAATTATTATATAACTTATAACTAATGTTATTCAATTTTTTGGGAATATGATAACGTCATTCATTTCTACGGCAGACTACATCCTCGTTCAGTGACGTGATCCTTTCACCTGATACATTGAATGTATTAATGACGGGATTAATAAAAAAGATGAGATATATAATTCATAATAGGGATACTATAACTGGTAATATATATATATATGTATATATCTTTTAGTTTCCTATCTTCCAATACAACATAAAAATGGAAATATCTTTCATGCATACGTACAACTTACCATCTCCACAAATGGGGTTTTCATTTCCAATCACATAACATTACAAATTACTATAAATAGATATATACTGAATATATATTGTTTATAAATCATCAATTATATTATTAGGATGATTAAATTTTAAGAGGAATAAAAAATAACAAGTCAAAACCTTCTCGAAAAGCAAGGAAATTAACACTTGAAACAATAAAAATAAAAATAAAGTTTATTAAAAAACGAGTGATAAGTTGTTATCAAAGTATCCTATATGACATTATTAATATTAATATTGATATTCTGTGATTTAATAAAATTCTTAAATGCGTGTATAGGGTTTTTAACAGGGTTTAACCAAAAGGAAGTGTATGGTATGGAATTTCATCTCAATTTCATTCCATTATGGAATATCGTAATACCTTGCACGTAATTGCTCAAATGCTCAGTCATCCATTCTCAAGATGGTCGAGGGAAAATCCCATAGTGATTAACCCAAACACATTCTCCTTCTATGGGCCAGTTGTCATTACCATAACCTACCAGTGCAGCCATCATTCTTAAAATATTCTATTAATATGCCAGGTTCCCAGGTCTCAAGTATTTATAAAGGGGGTGAGCTAACTTATGCCAGTCAAGCATCCTATCACAGTATATATATAATAATAATGCAAAATAGGTCTCACTCCAAGTCTCCCCTAGGCGTATTATCATTCCATAAAATAAAACAATTATAATAGTTTCCAACCGAATAACTCTAACATTATATTTTGTGAATCCCCAAAAAGGACCTCCCTCCCATTGCATGCAGTCAAGGCCTAAGAAGAGCCCAATGTGGGTTTTCATAATTAATATTTTTCTCAAATCTCACCAAGGATACAAACGGGATTTAATTTCAATCCAAAAAACGTCATTTTGATGAAAAATAATCTATATTTCAGAAAGTTTCTAAATAAAACATTTTTCATTTCATAACCATTCATAAAATAGTCCATTTAAATACCTCACACAACGTCTAAAAACAAAAAAATTGTTAAAACACCAAATGGGTCATAATCAATTTTCACAAGTCAAACCACATAAAAATTCAAATACACACTTATTTAAATATGAAACTAATTGAATCACTTCCTAGAAACCCTTTTAAGAAACCCAATTCACTTTTTTCTCTTCCACATCCATTTATAAAGTCACATTTACTTATAAAACAAAAACCAATTTGAAACCATTTAAGGAGAATCAAAATAGTTTTTCTCATATTGAAAATAGTTTTTTACAGACAAACCAAATAATTTTATATCCCAAAAAACCATAAGAGAAAACTGGTTAATTTATCAGCGAAACATGCAAAATTTACAAAAGCAGTATCTAAATAATACTCAACTAGTTGAAAACAAAAATCTCATGCCAATAACATATTTAAATTAATAAACTTTGTTGAAATAATTACAAATAATTTGTAAGATTAATAAAACATTTAATCAGGCAACCAGCATGTGCAAGCATAACAAAACGACATGATTTTGCACACAATATGAATTGAAATATAAATTCTCATTACAAATAAATTAATAACAAGTTGCACAATAATATTTATCACATATATATAGGTCACAAACATCTAGAAAGATAAGAAAAATAAATTCTAAAAATTATTGCAATGGGAACCTACCTTGTAAAAAAGACACGATGAAACAACATGCATTCAGAATATGTGCAAGATCTCATTCGCACATCAAACGCAAGATCAAGAAGCTGAATCCAACCCAACGATACCGAAACAAACCCAAAATAAACCTAATCTCAAAAAAAACAATGTAAAATAACAATAAAAAAATGAAATAAAAAATGGTATACCAATGGGGAGAGAAACGCATCGGTAGGGGAAATTCGCGACCAATGGTGGTTCGCTGGATATTGTGCATGCTATAGAAGAAGGGTGCTAGGGGTTTTGGGCTGGCCGAAGGGGCTGCGGGTCAGCCAGAAAGGTTTTTGTTCCCCATGTAGGGGGTCTAAGGGGGGTTGTGTCATTGGGAGCAAGAGGCAGCTGGAGCAGGGTTGTGTTGCTACACCAATAAGGGGAGGCCAGTGCCTCGGTGCGCGACGAGGAGGCCTCCGTGAGGTCGGGGGGCCCCTCCACAATCGGGGAAAAGGTGTCATGAAGTAGAACCAATGCAAGGAGGCCGAGGGCAGATATGGTGACGCGCACTGATGGGGAGACCACCAGGTGCACTGCATCACTAAGAAAGAGGGGCTGAGGGGTGTTGTGGGCTGTAGGAGGGTACGATAAAGATTGGTCGACCGAGGGGGGGTGTGCCGCTAGGAACAATCAGTCTGAGGAGGCTGGTCAGGAGACCTCATCTTCATTTCCATAGAGGAGGAGGCACTTCCAGGGCTTCCACTCACTGAGAGGGAAGGTGATGGGGATGGCGGGTTATTGGGTGCACGCTGTAAGGAGGCATACGAGGTGAAGAGGTGCAGGGGGAAGATGAGGGTATCGCCTGCTCGTGTCACACACTAGAACAAAATGGGGGGGGGGGGGTAGTGCATGATAGGGTTTCTAAAAAGAAAAAAGAAACCCTCAAAAATAACTAAATAAAATATTAACAATAATTAAAATAATAATCATCATAATCATCATCATCATCAATATAATGAAAATAATAAAAATAATATTAACCTTAAAAATAAAATAAAAAATATAACTGTATTCATGTCATTTTAATAATAATAAAATTATCAATTTCATATATCATTTAAATTAAAAATATTAAAATTCATAATAACCATGAAAATTTTAAATGATGCAATAAATTAAAATTTATTAATCCATTTTAATTATTCATAGATGGAAAGACAATGTTGTTTCCTGGGTGAAGCCACGGGTAATCACGCTCTACCCATGTGTCTAACGACATCATTCCCAAGACATGCACTTTTTATCAAAAACTCATATGTTTCATCTGGGACTCACCCCTGACACCAGCAAAAATTTTAAAATCATAAAAATAATTAAATAAATTTATTCACATGGGTCAGAGTGTGACAACAGGTATCATTTACCCCGAATTGATTACTTGTTCGATTAGATACGTGGATCAAAATAATTCTCCAAGGAGGATCTAACGTTGGGGTATTTCCAAGTAAGGGTGAAGAAGGATTTTATCCCCAATACTACTTTTTGTATAAGATACGGTCACTATGAATTAATAGTAATTCCTTTCTGACTCACTAACGCTCCTGGAATCATCTTGGACTTTATGAATATAGTCTTTAGGGATTCCCTAGACATATTTGTGGTAGTATTTATAGAATATATTCTAATATACTCCAAAACCAAGTAGGATCATGATGAGTGTCTATAAATTGTACTAGATACAAATCGAAGAAGATACTATATGAAATGTATAGCAAGATTGAGTTCTGGTGGAAGGAAGTCTCACTCTTGGGTCATATCATCACAAGCAATGGGATATATGTGGATTCATCAGAGACATCTACAATTGAGGGATGGTAGAGTCCAACATCTGTATTAGATATTCATAGCTTCTTAGGGCTAGTTTGATATTATTGTTAATTTGTGAGAAATTTATCAGGATTTTCAAACCCTTTTACTATGCTAACTCGGAAGGGAGTAATGTTTTTTAGAGTAATGAATGCAAAGAGAGAATCAAGGAGTAGAAAGAGAGGCTTAACAATGTGCTCGTGGTCACATTACCCACAAGTGGAGAACTTTTGTAGTATTCAGTGAAGCATCAAAAAAGGTCATGGGATATGTGTTGATACGAAATGACAAATTCATTTATTATTCTTCAAGGAAATTGAAAGTTCATCAGAAAAAAGATCCAACACATGGTCTGGAGTTGGCTGTTGTGATACTCACTTTAAAAATTTGGTAACATTACCTCTTTGGGAGAATTGTGATATATATATGGACCACAAAATCATCATGTATATATTCACGTATAAATAATTGAACATGCACCAAATAATATGGTTAGAGATAATCAAATACTACAACTACTCAATGAATTACCACCCTGGGAAAGTGAACATGGATGTAGATTCTCTAAGTATAAAGGACCCAACAATTCTATCATTGATGAGAACAGAAAAGGATCCGATATTCTTAAATTTGTTGAAGATGGACATGAGAATCATAAAGAATGGAACATTATCAATCCATTCACAAATGATTGCTCAATCGTCTCTTTTGGAAAAGATAAAGGATGATCAAAAGGATGATGTGGGAATTTAGAAAAAGTGGAAACAATCATAAAAAGAAAATCCTCACAGTTCATTGTTAATGAAGAAGGAATTGTGATATTTGGGTCAAGACTATGTGTTCCATAAAATCTATAGTTATAGAATGATCTTTTTGATGATGCATATAGTTTGAATATATCCATTCACTCAAGAAACAAAAATGTGTATCGAGATCTATGATAGCATTATTGGTGGGATAACATGAAGAATGAGTTATATGTGTAAAAATAAAAGTGACTAGTATGTCAGAATGTGACGTAAGAGAGGCAGAAATCTATGGGGTTGATGCAACCATTTCCCATACCAACACAGAAATGGGAGAACATCGCCATAGACTTGGTCACTGGACTTATGAAGACATCCAAAGGAAACAAATATATCTAGGTAGTTGTGGATCATCTTAAAAATACTTCGCACTTCATTTCAATTTAGGATTATTCCTCATTGGATCAACTGGCATAGATATACATATGAGATGTGATAAGGCTGTATGGAGTACCACTATCAATTGTATCAAATCAAGATCAAATATTCACCTCTACGATTTGGATGATTCTTCAACATGCTCAAGATATTGAGATGATCTTCAGTTCAGTTTACCATCCTCAAAATGAAGGCTTATTTGAGTGGACTATCCAAACACTTGAGGACATATTGATAAGTATCTAAATCGACTTCAAAGGAGGATGGTATCAACATCTACCTCTATTTGAGTTCTCTTACCACAACAGTTTCCACTAAAGCATCTAAATTTCTCATTATAAATCCCTGTATGAGAAGAGGTGTAGAACACTAGCAGGTTGGGATGAAGTTGTGGATCGAAAACTCCTGGGTCCAAAGATCATCAAGAAATAGTGGATAAGGTTAATACCATCCACCATCACATTAAACCTGCTTAGATTCAACAAAAGATCTATGATAATAATCGTCGATGAGACCTATAGTTTGATGTTGGAGACATGGTATTCCTCCGTATATCAATATGGAATAGATTCATGAGATTTGGGAAGAAGGGAAAGCTTAGTCAAAGGTACATCATCCCTTCTAAGATCCTTGATCACATTAGAGATGTGGCCTATCAACTAGCACTCCCACCGAACCTATCTCAACTACATGATGTATTCCATGAATCACTCTTGAGGAAGTACATACCTAACCCATCACATGTACTCAATCCAGATGTGGTAGCATTGTATAATGAACTCCCCTATGAAGAGAAGCCAGTGAATATCTTATATTTTGGGGGAAAAGTTCAACAAAAATAGACATTGCCCATTGTCAAGGAATTTTTGTGAAACCACAAGATTGAATATGCAATGTGGGAATTATATGAAGTAATGAATCAGAGTTACTTGCATCTTTTTTATGTCGTAAATGGAAATTTTTAGGGATAAATTTTTTAAGGGGGAATATTGTAACGACCAAGAATTTTATTAATAAAAATTTATCTTGATCTAATTAAATGTCTTATTATGTAAAATGGTTATATGTACTTCCTTAATTTTATGTTTTTGAATTTCAAAAAACCCTTAGTAATTGTTATTGTTGCTAATATAGACATTGAACAGTGATCACATGATTAGTATAAATATAGGGTTTTAACAAATCCAATTTACTCAGACAATGGAATTGATGGCCTCATTCAGTAGAATTTCTCCGTATAAATCCCATTTTTCGGAGATCGGAAAGGATGTGGAGTCACTGGGATTTTCTCTTGACCAATCCCAATCCAAGCATCAACACGTTAATCTTGAACAAAACTTCCTACTAGATAAGTTGAAGTTGATAGAGAGTACCACCTGAGCAATGTTATCTGAGCCACCCAAAGAGTCTGTCACCTTTTCACACCTTACCCTTTGGTCTTATGTGGGTGTTATAAGGGGTTTTGTAACAATACCATAGCATTATTATTATGTGAATTTTTTGTATATAATAAATAATATACATTAATTTTATTATCGTTATATTGTAAAAAATTTTTAAATAAAAAAGTGTATTTATAATTAATATTAAATTTAGAAATATATTTCGATGAATTAATGTATTATTTAATTAAATAATTTTTTAAAATTTTTTTTACTGAATTACATTTTATTAAATATAAATGATCTTATAATTTTTATGAATACAATTGGAATTTTTATTATGGTTTGAAAGTTGTTTTTATCAATACCCCTGAATTTTTTATAAATATTAGTTTTTATTTTAAAAGTAACAAATTTCATACATATAAAATTATTTAGATAAAATGAATATTATTTTCGGAATTAGGATGTCGAAATTATCCAATGGTGAATTTTTCATAAATTTATAAGATAGTCTAATTTTTTGGGTAAAAATTAAATATCGTTTATTTATATAATGTGTTTTATGGGATCATAATGAATTAATAGTGATGTGATAAAATAATATAAATTCTATTTTCACCCAATATATATTTTACCATTAAATAATGTTATTTTAAGTTTTATTTTTATTTATTTTACAAAGCTTTAGTGGACCCTCAATGACTAATAGAACATTTTAACATTTTAAATTGACTTCCTTGAGAGTGAGACTCACCTCAACAAAATCAAGACTAATATTTTATGAAATTAGGATATTAGCCTTATAAAATAGTTTTTTCCACTCCAATTTGGGAAAAAACCATGGTTTAAAACCATGGTATGGTTTGTGGTTTGTATTAGTTTAATGTGTGCTGTCCAAAACCAAAATAACAAAGAATTCCTTCTCATTTCCTATATAAACCCACCCAAGAACCCACTTCCTCTTCTCTCAATGACATTGTAGAATGACCAACCACTTGTATCAACTATCATGAAGCATCCCAAGGAACCCCAACCTCACAATAATCCTCTCTCAAGCCTCTCTTATGCCTTTGGGATCACACTTCCATGTAAGGGATTCCGTCCATTCTCATTTTATCCATGATTATAAATATTGTTATGCCCCGTTATTTTCAATTATAAATGTTGGGGTATGATTTATAACCTCCCATGTACAGTTATCCTTATGTTTTAATGTTGATATACCCATTTCTATCTCATTAATTACCCTCATATAAACCTGTTACAGTGCGGAAAATCCATAACGGATTTCTTCCTTTCTCATTTTTGTCTAAATTTCATTATGTTTCAATGCCCTATTATATTCAATTAGAAATGTAGGGGTATGATTTATCACCTCCACCATACTACCCTATTCATGTTTTAATGATGAGATACCCCATTTATCTATCATTAATGCCTCCCATGTACACTTGTTACCATGTTGAAATTCTGTAAGAAATTCCTCTCTCCTTATTTACATTCAAGAAATTATTTTGTATTATGAATCAAAATTCCATTACATATGTTTGTACATGTATATATATTACCCCCCTTACTATACTCTCCATGTACATATTATGAGATGCCTCATTATATCTCATCATCCATTTTATAAATTCTTATGTCATGTCGTTTTGCTGCCAAAAGTGCTCTGCAATTTTCGAATACAAAGTCATTTTGTAGTGAATACCATTCTCATTTCTCTTTTAAGGGAATTCACATTTATGAACATTTACTTATTGATTATACAGTTTCATGTATTAATTCCATAGTCCTTTATCATGTAATAAATTATTATTTTTAATGAATCCAGGTTATATGATCCATGTGCCACACTTATTCCTGAAGTGAATGATTAAGAAGGTTGTGCCTTGATAGCACTCCAATGCATTAGGTAATGATTAGTGTCATGATATGTCATGTGAAATGAGGGTTTACTTGTGATAAATGAATTTCAATGAGTGTTTACTCATGCTCCATGTGTAATGAGCTTTGGCTCATGCAAATATCATGTTAAATCTTCCTACCACATTTCCATGTTTTGATAATCATGAAATATCATGCCATTATATTCATGTTTATATTATTCTCCATTGATATGCCTATTTCCTTACATGTTCTGTATTCTTCATTTTATTCCTTATTTACTCCCTTACTGGGATTTATAGCTCAACCTTTTCTTATACGTGTCCTTAGGTTATCCCATTAAATTCTATATACGAAGGTTTGTGGGTGGCCATCAAAAAGAAGTTTTCAATAAAGATGTTTATATCATGTTCTTGTCCCCTATGTAATGTTCTTAATTTCCCAATACACTAGACCTCTCATTCCTCAGATTTGTATTAAGTGAAATGTTATGTAATAAATCATGTCTATGTGTGTAATAGAGAGTAGGGTTGTTATAACTAGGTTACCCATTAGTGAATGGATGACTCACTACTCATGATTGTTGTGAGGTCAATTTTGCATGCATGGTTGGATATGTGGATAGATGGAAAGGAATGTTTATGAAAAATGGATATTTATAAATATTTTTAAATCATTTTTTTGGTTTTTTTCATGAAAAATATATTATATCTAGAATGTTTGGGTGACTTGGAACTTGTTTAAATTCAATTATAAACTATTTTTAGAAGTTGTTTATATTCAGTTATCAACTATTTTGGAAATTGTTTTATATAAACTATTTTATATTAATGTTTCTAACTCTTCAATCCTTTTGTAATTTGATTGGAAGTCATTGGAGGAAACCTACTAAGTTTTAGACTCAGCTTTTCTATGGAACTTTGGTGCTTTTCAGATGTTATTGACATGGACATGGTCAAAGGTAAAGTTCCAAACATCATTAGCACTACTTTGTGATACATGGGATATTTTGTGTTTTTGGAGCATGGAGCTTCTCGATCATGGATTACTGTGGTCATATTTGAGGTTTATTGGTTATATTACTTTTTTTTACATTTTTTATTTGTTTTGATTCTGTTGTAGTACACATCGGTGGGTTTTGATAAAAAATAATTTGTTGAGATGTCTTTATTTTATCATGTATCATATAGTGGTTTCTTTGGTTCGGTTTTATTTTATTTTTTGTTTTATTTTTAAAGGTTAAATTATCCCCAACATGTATTGAATCCCTTTGGAATTTATTTCCAACCTTTGGTGTCTTTGGGTGGTCTCTTAAGGCCTAGTATAATCCTACAACATTCTTAAGATAATGTGTATAAGGAGGAGTGTTACAAATGGTATCAGCTTTGTTTTGTCCAAATTCATTTTGGAAAAAGTGGTTATCAGTTATCTTGGTCGTAGAGTTGAATTCATTCTTCTCTATTCCTTGGGTTGTGAAATAAGAATGGAGTAAGATTATTGGGATGTGAAATGTTGAGAATAAAAATATGTAGCTAACCATTTTATAATAAACATAAAGATACCATGGAGTACGTAACATAAGTATATTGGAGACATTGATAAGATATTGGAATCTCATTATCATGGTTTATATAATGAGATGAGCATGACCTGATTTAGAGGAATGACTTCCCACTAGGATTTCATATTTCATTTTTGAGTAATGATATATGATTTGATTCACTATTTTAATTTTTGAAAAATATTTCATTTGTTTTCAAATGATATAATTTGAAAAGAGAATAGTTTTTGAATTTTTAAATGGTATGATTTTCAAAAGAAAGTAGAAATTTATTTCTTCAAAGCTGGTTAAACATGGAAAATGTTATTTTTGGAAAAACATGTTGTGATTGTTGATATGATAGAATTTGAAATTCTACGTATTAAATTTTAAAATAGTGAGACTCATGGGTTTTGTGTTTTGATTATAAAATGGAACCTAGTAGGCATCACCGAAACCAACCAGAAGAAGATAAAAAATATGTGGTTACACCTAAGCTACAGGTGAACCAACAACTAGTTCAGAGTATTGTCTAATTGTTTCAAGTTTTAGACATAGTGAACTAGATATATGATCCTAGACAAGTGGATCATTCCATAAAGTTATAAAAATAATAATACACCCATCTTAGGGGGTGATTCCAAACTTGAAATGGTATAGGATTTGATGAATAGGAGGAATCGTATATTCAATTTCATCTGAACACCCACCGAACTGAAAGTCAATCTAGTAACTTATATGCTTGAGGATCTTGCACGCTAGTTGTGGGATCTAGTGTTATAGGTTATAGTGGATCAGTTACTTTGTTGAGAGGATTTTTATGAATTGTTTAAAAAACAACTATGTCCTCACACACAAAAGATTCAATTAATAATGGACTTCTTCAGCCTGTGGAAGAAAAATTTATCGGTCAATGGATATGTAGATATATTCCTGAATTTATTGTTATTTTCAACTAAGGTTGATTCGAGTGAGTCCTTAATGGAACCAATCTTAGAATTGTGGAAGAGTAAATATATTTTCTCAAAGATTGTTGAACTTTGTATTATGGAGAATACAAAGATGTTGAATAGAGATATTGTGGATGAACAGGACATCACAAGAGATATGGGAGGGGATGTATCAAGATATTTATGAGAAATGGTGGGAACTCTAATGCTGGGAGCTTGTAGAAGAAGGAAACCTACTTCTAGGGTGGGAGTGGAAATCAGAATCAAACAGTTGGATTAGTAAACCATTCTCCACGATGAAAGATCCAGGATTGTTGTTTAAAATGTGGTTCCTTTGACCACATGAAGCAAGAGTGTACAACACCAATGATATAATACCAAAAATTCAACGAGATGGGGCATCTTCAGTGGTATTGTTGTAATACACTGAGGTCATGTTCTCAGGACACATCTCTGGTATAGAAAGCATCATAAGCTTCGATGGGGTAAGGATAGCATAATATATCTGATTAGAAGAATATCTTTATCCATGGTGATTCTAGGAATAAAATGACTCCTCATAAAGGGAAATATCATCATGGAAATAATGAGCAGAGTGTAGTGGAAAAGAAATTATATAGAGCTATGTAGATAATTGTAGATGATCAGGATGGACCATCTATGGTGAGAGGTATAATTCTTTTGAATTATACCATTATGAAGGTGTTTTTTGATATAGGTTCATCTCATTCCTTCATCATTTCTCATTTTTATGATTTTATATGTTTAAAACACGAGATTATTCTTTTTCTAGTAAAACTTCAAACTCTTCTTAGTCAAATGGAATGTCAATCCTTCGTATATAGATCATGTTCTATATCTATTGATGGAGATGAGCTGAAATTGGACTTATAAGTGTTGTATATGGATGTCTATGAGGTAATCCTAGGTATGTATTGGTTTACAATGTTCAAGGATCACATTGACTATTATATCTGAATAGTTAGTTTCATGACTGAGGATGGTTTCGAGCATCTCTTTAGAGAAGACAAGGTTGTAAAGGTAGGTGAAATAGATTTTTTGGCACCAATAGTGGGAAAGATATTTTACCAGTTGGTAGTGTTAACTTTGTCATCGATGGTAGAGGTCAAGGGTAATAGTTTTCCAACAATCATGGATCAATTTCAAGATGTTATTGGCTCTCGAAGTATGCCTAGAGAAGCGTCACCTTGTCATGAACCTAGAGCATCAAGATCCACAATCTGCAAGATGCTTCCTGTAGAAGGCTGGCGACAAGGATCACCATGAGATCAGCTGGTGTCCCTAACAGTCGGAAAACTCTCACCACGGCCTCCAACCAATCCTCAGCCACCTGTGGGTCCATCTCTCCCATAAACCTGGGTGGTCTCTGGCACTAGAACACGTGCAACACGCTCAAGCGACATGCACTATTTTCTGCTGGGGTTGGTGGCATCGGTGGCCCATTGGGTAATGGTACCGCTGGTGCCTCCGCTGGTGACTTTACTGGATTAGGGCCCTGCACCGAGGCTTCATCGCTCAGTGGGATATCAGTGCATACTATATCTGGAACCCTAGCTAGCTGTCTATGTGGAGGCATCCTGAAAATAAACAGGTGTGCCACAGTCAAAAATTTATAACTGGTGAGATGAATCAAAGATATCATAAAGAAAACTCTTCAAAACACACACACAAACAGTGTTTTCATGCATTGAGTCAGAAATCAGATGTCAGGGTCCTAGTGTATGGATACGTTGGACACCGCACCAACACTGGATTCCCTAAACTGAAAGCCACACTCACTACACATAACACAATTTTTTTATAAATAAAGATCTGAGTCCTTTGTTCTACGGTAGAACCAACACCTCTGATACCTATTTTTCAAGACCCGTCCCCCCAGGTCCCGTTCCGTGACTACCCCAAGCTTGCATTCCATTGTCCAGGGGTGGGTGACAAGCACCGGAAGTCGTATTCCCTAAAAATGGGAATGAATTTCCTTTATAACCTGTAAAAACACACAACCAAGTACCCATCAAGATACGAACACAAGTAAACTATATAGAAAAAAGTGTGTTGAAAGTAAGAGGGGCCAAAATACAAGCCCAACAGTAAACGTACATGTTTAACTAAAATACAATACAACTGAAGAAAGAGAAAGACAGCTACTGGGTCATCCTCTGAGGTTCCTACCTGAAGGGTAGGTATAGATCACCTCCTCATTACTCCACGTCTTCCCATCTCCTCTACGAACCGACATGCCGTATGGTCCACCTCCGGGCCTCGTCTAGTCCAGGTACCCTTATCCTTGATCAGCGGTGTCCGTTGACTGCATCAAACACAAAAATGTGCGGGAAAAGCCCGTGTAGGGGTGACTATAAAGATACTCAATAGGGACCTCAAGACCCTCAAGGTCTCACAAAATCCTCAAAGGATAAACCAAAAAGTATGAAATCCACTAACAACCCTAATTTGGTATATGCCCATACATATACCTAAGTTATCATGTATGCGCATCTCAATCAAGAGGAAACACAGAGTCCAAATCAAAAGCCCAAGCTCAACAGTTCCACAAAGGAAGGTGTACCATTATGTAATGTACCACTCAGGTATGCCACATAGAAGAATACCACCATGGTATTACCACAAAGAAAAGTACCGCTCTGGTACAAACTCAACTCACATCAGGTATAACTTAGGTACAATAGTGGAGATTATTAGATGTAACTAATGAATCATCTTACTCGGCTATGAGGCACTGCTAGTGACCCACACAGGATCGCTCGGTGCTGACAGACAGAGGATCTCTCGGTGCTGACCCACACAGGATCTCTCTATGCTGACCCACTCAGGATCGCTCAGTGCTGAACCACACATGATCTCTATTCATTCTTCATGTCACAGCCAACTACAGGGTTCCCGCACTACACTCGATTGTCTCCAGGAGGGTCCGATCCAAAATCCTATGGTTGATACTCCAACTGCCACGAAGTCTGATAAATAAGTATCTTAAAGGACCACCACGTCATAGGGGTCTCAACACAATAGATGGTGCATCAATCAGACGCCTGATCTGCGAGTTATTAGCCTTTTAGTCCGGAGGGCCCTGTTGGATTCATGCTCGATCCAACCCGATCGTACTACAACTTTATCCAAATCACTAGTGGGGTATACTCAAAGAGACTGTCTCACTCCAATGTTTCTAGCGCCACTGACGGTTCTCCAAACGAACGCTCGATGCTAAAGTTATGGATGATAGAGAGAAAAGTTTAAAGTTGGCCCTGGTCTGGTCTGACCTGGTCGGACCAACCCTACCCAATGGGTTTGGTCCGGTCCGCTGGGTACGTCCTGGCCGTGCTGGGCAATGTGGAGGCCGTGAGGGTGGCATGAGGCCTCATGGGCCGCGGGGGCCAGAGTGTCCACGAGGGTGGCGCGAGGCCGTGGGGGGGGGGAGGGTCGTAGTGTGGCGAGGCCGCGGGGGCCGTGGAGGGCCGCATGGAGGCAAGGTCGTGGGGCAGCGCAGAGGTCCAAGAGGCCGTGGGGCGGCGCAGAGCGACACAGGGCCATGAGGCCTCAGGGAAATGCGGAGGGCCACTAGGCGGCTGAGGTCGCAGGGCGGTGTGGAAGGTCGTGAGGTGGTGGAGGCCACAGGCCGATGGAGGGCGTGGAGTGGTGGTCCACCACGGCTGCCCGGATGGAAATCCTTCCTCTCCATGTGGTTTGGTCATGAGCTACACCTTCACCGGTGGACGATTTAGAAGACCTCTCTTTGTTCGTCGTCGTGGCACAAATCCGCCATCTTCTATTTTGAAGAACACACCATTCAAGAAGAACAGAGGAGGGTGGGCCATGTTTTTTTGGACCAAACCCTCAGCATTAGAGCAGTAGAAAGAGGCTCAACAATATCTTTAATGAAGAATTTCAAACCCTAAAACCTCTTACAATTTATTATTCCCAAAACCGTAAAAGAAATCATCCGCGGATCAACTAGTTAGAGAGTTGATCTGCTTTATTTGTTTTAAAAGGGAAGAACCTGGGAAAAAATAATCACACATAATTAAAACCCTACCTCAGATATTTTTCTATGGAGGTCGCGAGGAAAGAGATGATGTTTTTGGGGATAGATGGACATCGATGATGTCGGCATTTCCTCGATCGTCAGTTCATTGTCGTTGAAGATGTTCCTCGCCGGCATGAGCGTTCATCATTGGGGAGCACATTCTTTGTTGGAGAAATTAATCCTCCAAAAGGTTATCCTCTCCCAATTCCACCCAAAATGTGAAAATATCCCCTTTGTTAATTTTTTTTTATCAAATTAAAATGGTGGCATGATAAATAGTCAGCACAATTAATTCTTCCACATTGGCATAATTAATTGGCTATAATTAATGGGAGGAAAGGAATAATTGGGAGTTGAGATGTTTCTACCCCAATAAGAGGGGTCGGGTGGTCCCTACCCTTAAATTCAAAATGGGGGCGAGTTCAGGTGGTCCCCACCTCTAAACATCCACATGGGATGTTTAGGTTCCATTGTTCCCCACCACTATAACCTATGTTGAGGGGTTTCAACAAATAAAATAAAAATGTTAACATTTTTATTTATTTCATTCTTTCATGAAAAACACAAAAACTATCTTTCACTCTCGACCCACTACGGTCGAGGTGAAGGTCTCTTTAGGTGAATACAATCACTGTGATTTCAATGGGCCCCTCATATTTCAATTCCAAGAACCGGTTCAAAAGTTAGAAAATCCTGCTTGTAAGTTTACTGAATATACCTGGAAAAATGGATTAGAAATTTATTCTGGGCACACCATCCTCAAAATCATGTGCCTTCAATTTTTTTAGACTCATAAAATTCCCATATATATTAAAAAAATTGCATTGAAATTCCGTCCCTTTAAAGTGGTGTAATTGGGCTTCTCTCTTGACCAATCCCATGCCGAGCTTCAACACATTAATCTCGAACGAAACCGCCTACGGGAGAAGTGGAAGTTGATATAAATTACCACATGAGTGATGTTATCTGAACCTCCCCAAGATTCTATCACCATCATACACCTTAACCTTTGGTATTATGTGGGTGTTATAAGGGGTTATGTAAAAATACTCTAGCACTATGATTATGTACATTATTTTTGTATAGAGAATATATATTCATTTTATTATTAATACTGTTTAAATTTTTTTTAAATCAAAAATTGAATTTTTATTTAATATTCAATTAAGAAATCTATTTTGATGAATTAATAAAAATTTTAATTAAATAATATTTTTTAAAAAATATTTTCACTAAATTACGTATTATTAAATAAAAATTATCATATAATTATTATGAATACACTTGTGATTTTTATTTTGAAATCCAATTTTTTCCAAACCCATGAATTTTCGATAAATGTCGAATTTTATATCAAATGTAATAATTCACATATTTAGAAAATTATTTAGATAAAATGAGTATTATTTTCGGAATCAGGATGTGGAAATTATCCAACAGTTAATTTTTCATAATTTTTTGAGACAATCAAACTTTTGGGTAAAAATTAAATACCGTTAAAATGTATAATGTGTTTATAAAATCATAATGACCCAATAGTGATGTAATAAAATACTATAAATGGGATTTTAGGCCAATATATGTTTTACCATTAAAATAATGTGATTTTAGGTTTATTTGATTTATTTTACGAAGCCTTAGGGGACCCTCCAATACTTATAAAACATTTATATTTTAAAAATAATTTCCTTGAAAGTGTGACCCACCCCCACATAAGAAAGCCTAATATTTTAATAAGTCCATCCATTATCTTTATAAAATAACGTTTTCCACTCCCCTTTGTCAAAAACCATGGTATGGTTTGTGGTTTTGATTAGTTTAATGTGTAGGGTCTAAAACCTAAATAATAAAGAATTACCTCCTATTTCCAATATAAACCGACCCAAGCTCCCACTTCCTCTTCACTAAAATCCTTTGTAGTTCAACCAACCTATAGCATTCCGCCTTTTTATCACATAAACTTTCATTACATTTTACAAAACCGAGGATCATTAAGGTATAGTGTCTTGGAAACCAGGAACTTAAAACATGAAAACATAAAACATTATTCTTAAACACTTGAAAGGCTTATCCTCATGTTCATCCTAGGTTCATTACTGCATCACATAACCTGAGGACATACATCAAAATAAAGGGTGAGTAGAAGGCCCAGTAAGGGAAACAAGAGAAACATTTTACATGTGAACTTGAGATACTTCAATAAGGTCATGAAAAGAACTTTAAGGAATGAGAATGAAATCATGAGGAATATCATAATAAAAATAACATTTTTACTAACTTGAAGATGTGGCTAAAACATTTAATATTGACAATCGTTTCGTTTCACCAAGGTCCATCCCCAAGGTGTCGTTAAAAATTCCCAAGGTTATTCACCAAGGCGTCGTTAAAAAATGGTCATCTCTAGAGATTAATTCTTTACCCATTGCATTGGAGCGCTATATGGGTGCACCATTGAAATGTCTTTATTATCATGTGAGACACATATATCATTATCAATCATTTCATAAACAACCCATATAGCATAAAATAAATGGGTTTCATTTCATAATAATAACGTTTTAAAAACTGCTTTAAAGACATGATCTTTATGTAACATTAAACCCACGAAAAGGGAAAGAGGGTTTCATTTATGTAAATACCAGAATTTAAAATAGAAAATTTTGGTATATATTTGAATACCCATATATAAGTTATAGCTTTGAGTATTCACTTAATAAAATAAAATATCTTTAGAAAAAGAGAGAGACATTTTGAGACGAAAATTTTTCAGCATAAAGGCTATGTTACAAGGTTTCTAGAAAACATTGAAAAGAGAGGGGACATGGGTAAAACATTAATAAATGACCCATAAAATAGTAGAGGGAAAGAATATATGGGATTTAAGAACATGGTAATGAAATTATAAAATATACCATATGAAATTAAGAACAGGAAAGGAAGACAAAAATAAGATTTCTCTTATGAAAATTCGGCAGCCTAACGGCGTTACATAAACTTCAACCAAAAAATGAATTGATTAGATAAAATAGGGTCTCTTATCATATGAACATAAAATATCAGTATTATAGATATAGATATCATACCCCAAAATAATAAAAAGGAACTTGCATGACTTGACATGGAATTAGAACTTTGAAAAGGGAGAAAGGTGAAAGAACCACTTCAAAATTCGGCAGCCTAACGGTGCCACTTAAAACATCAAAATACTGAATTGAAGAGATCAAATAGGGTCTCTCATCATATGAAAATAAATGATCAGTATGATAGATTTAGAGATCATACCCCAACATAATAAAAAGGAACTTGCAAACTTGACATGGAATTAGAACTTTTAAAAAGGAGAAAGGTGAAAGAACCACTTAAAAATTCGGCAGCCTAACGGCGCCACTTAAAACTTCAAAATACTAAATTAAAGAGATAAAATAGGGTCTCTCATCATATGAACATAAATTATCATTATGATAGATTTAGAGATCATACCCCAACATAATAAAAAGCAACTTGAAATACTTGACAAGAAAATAGATCTTGAAAATGAGAAGGGAGAATGAATCTGTTACAAAAATTTCGGCAGCCTAACAGCGCTACTTAAAACTTCATAAAACGAAATAATGAGAGTAGGAGGGGATCTCTCATTATATGAAAATGAAAAGGGCAGTAATAGGAGTATAAAAGAAAATAATCCAACATAAGAACATGGATCATCAAAGGAATGACATAAAAGAAATTACTTGAAAAGAAAGAGAGAGGTCAGATCCCTTACCTTAAAACGTAACTCTTAAAACTCAATGGTTGGGACCTTGAGGGCTTGAGGGCACCTTGGGAGGACTCCTTGGGAGGTAATGAGACCAGAAATTCGTTGGGGGAGATTGGGGAGTCAAAATGGATGAGAGGATGGATTGGTATTTATAGGGAATGTGAGGGGACAAGGCATTAATGGCCAAGGGACACCTCACATGTGCTTTTCTCAAAACCATGTGCTCTCCCATGATATTTCCCATTAAGATAGGCCACATGGTCCCCCATACAATAATTCATCACCTTTGTTCGACCATCCCTTAAAATATCTGATGACATCACCATGACATAGTTATGATGTCTTTAAACATACCGAAACCCTAAAACTGTATTTTTACTATTCACTGAAAATTGAACTTTCTCAGAAAAATCCCAAAATTTCACACTAACCAAATATCAATGCTCTGATTTCAAAAATGAAATCCATTTTAAAAAAATAATTTTCTAAATATTTTTAATTTTATTTTTAAATAAATACACTATTCACCGAAAATTCATTTTTTTTAGAAAAAACCCCAAAAATTACCTTAACATAATATCGATGTTCTGAGTTCAAAAATGAAATCAATTTTATAAAAATAATTTTATAAATAATTTTAATTTAATTTTTAATTAAAAAACACTATTCTCCCGAAAAAACAAATACTTGAATAATAATTTATGAAACCGTTATTTAACCATTTTATTGAATCACATTACTTAATCAAGGTGCCTAGATTATTTTAAAACTTTCTTTAAGTGAGATTACTAATCCATTTGGTTATGTTACTAATCCTAATCATAAAATCACTATTCATAATTTACTATTCATCAAAAATCAAGTTGATCTTATTAGACTCTAAATTTCGTACTGAACATAATTGTAGAAGACCATTTTTTGAAAATCATTACACATTTTTAATTATTTAAGGTTTACATAAACATTTTTTTTTAAAATATCCTTTCTCTAAAATTCACAAAAAATATGCATACTATATTTATTCGGACATTTGAAAATTCATAAACATCATCATAAGAAGAAATCCCAATTCTTATTTAAAACAAAGGATTACACAAGGCAGTTATGGTCTCCTTACATAGCCCCTTATCACACCAGCATAGGACCTAAGTGTAAGGTGTGCTAAGGTGAGGGAATCTGAGGGAGGCTCGGCCAACATCGCACGAGTAGTAATTTCTATTAGTTTTAACTTCTCGCAAAGGAAATTCCGTTCTAGCTTCACACGATGAAGTTCGGCTTGGGTTTGGTCCAGAGCAATGCCCAGTGGTGCTACCTCCTTCCCAAGTTCTGTTAGATGGGCTTCGATCGGTCCAAGACTACTGGGTGAGGCCATCGAATCTTCTTTCTATAATAATTAACCAAGATTACTTGTATTTAGAGACAATAATGAAAACGTTTAGTTTCCAGCGGTCATATTGACCAATGGTCATATAACCGTCTAAACCCAACTATCTCATTTTAATTATACTCATGTTATCAAATAAAACATTTTTGTTGAGTATAAAAAAATAAAATAACACATGAAATTAGAAAACAAGATTTATTCAAAATTTCGGGTCGTTACAATCTTCCCCCCTTAAGAAATTGCATCCTCGCAATTTGTAAAATTGGGTTTTGAAATTTCATTGAAAGTCCCACATCGAAAAAAGAGTTAGTAACACTATTACTTTAAAAGAAAGAAAAGGAAGTACAAATGCCACCCGAGTTTACTCATACTAGGATTCCATGTAGGAAACATGGACATGGAGGAGAAAAAAAGGGTCACGTTCTAAAGGAGAGTGATATAAAACATGATTAGGAGAAAGTTAACCATAAGAAAATCCCAAACTTATGATGTGTGTAAACAATCATTGATTACCTAGTAGGAAACGTAAACCAACAACATTTTTGTTTTACGTTCCTTTTCATAATTTTGAGGAATTCATTTACAACATAGAACAAAAACATAAGTAAATATACCTACCTTCATGTAGAGTTTCACCCTTTAATAAGTTTCTACCAAAACTAATCTTTTCTCCGAAATGATGAGCATTCAAAACTACTTGGTCTCATAAAAACACAAGAATCATCTTCTAGAGAATCACATAATCCAAAAAATATTAACTATCTATTTCTTCTATCTTTAAACATTCTCCCAAAAACAGAAAGGGTAAGGTTAAAAAACTCTTCAAAAAGGAAGAATCCCATAGGAATGGAAACTACTTTTAAATATTCAATGTTCCATGGTAATACCCAAAGTTCATCATAGACCATTCCATAAATAACGGTCCTTAAAATTACTCAATATAAACCAAAATAAGATTGAAACCCAAATACAAGAAGGATTTGATAACATAGTCTTCCAAAATAAACATCATTGTTCATCTCAAAACAACATCAACCACTCCTAATATCTTATAACAAAATTATCTAACCTAAACATATTTTACCCAAGATAGGTTAATCATTCCCATAAGAAACCTAAATTACTATAAGTCCACCATAAATTCATCTATTCTTCAAAATATAAGTCAACCTTACTCCGTAATGAAGATACCGTAGTAATCTATTTACCTCGATCATATAGGGTCCCCAAAATAGTGAACATCTTTCAAAATAATAATCATTTTTTAATCCCCTAATCATCTTTGTCATATTAATACGATAATAGTCACATTTCCTATCACATTGGTTTTTGGGACATGTTCTTCCATTTCCCGCCATTAACTATGAAAAGAAACTATAATTAGGGGCTTAAATACTTAGCTAATAATCATGAGAAGGAAACTTTAAGCATAAAAGGATAAACATGTAGAATAAAAGTATATCCTGACTTGTGATACCCTAGGTTCCAATCTAGGTTATCCATGATCATATATTCTTATGTGAATCTTTATTTTGTTTTATCCTTGTTCCTTTAATAATGGTTCATACTAAGCTTATGAATTTACCAAAGCATATCCCCCGGGAGTATCGTAACCAAGAGTGCAGCAAGGCCCGTTGTTGTGTACCAGTTCCCGTTCGAGTCTAGATCAAAGTGGTGTTTTCAGGTTTTACCCCTATGTACATCTGTGCCAGAGTCACCAATACCTGCTCGTATCAAGACAGAGATGT
Organism: Viscum album; assembly: GCA_963277665.1. Lineage (NCBI taxonomy): Eukaryota > Viridiplantae > Streptophyta > Magnoliopsida > Santalales > Viscaceae > Viscum > Viscum album. The sequence goes on from OY728152.1 coordinate 917,958,724, forward strand.
ATTTTCTTGGAAACCCCTTACTCAATACTCACCAAAATACCAGGAAGATTTACTATATTTAAACTTTTCTATAAGGTTCCTCCTAGATTTTTCATATCCTAATTTCCACAAATAACTAAACCATCCTTTGATACCAACTATAGCATCCCGCCTTTTTATCACATAAACATTCATTACATTTTACAAAACCGAGGTTCTTTACGGTTTAGTGTCTTGGAAACCAGGAACTTAAAACATGAAAACATAAAACATTCTTCTTAAACACTTGAAAGGCTTCTACTCATGTTCATCCTAGGTTCATTACTGCATCACATAACCTGAGGACATACATCAAAAGAAAGGTGAGCAGAAGGCCCAGTAAGGGAAACAAGAGAAACATTTTACATGTGAACTTGAGATACTTCAATAAGGACATGAAAAGAACTTTAAGGCATGAAAATGAAATCATGAGGCATATCATAATAAAAAATAACATTTTTCATAACTTGAATATGTGGCTAGAACATTTAATATTGACAATCATTTCATTTCACCAAGGTCCATCCCCAAGGTGTTGTTAAAAATTACCAAGGTTATTCACCAAGGCGTCGTTAAAAAATGGTCATCTCTAGAGATTAAGTCTTTACCCAATGCATTGGAGCACTATCTGGGTGCACCCTTGACATGTCTTTATTATCATGTGAGCCACATATATCATCATCAATCATTTCATAAACAACACATATAGCATAAAATAAATGGGTTTCATTTCCTAATAATAACGTTTTAAAAACTGCTTTAAAGACATGATCTTTATGTAATTTTAAACCCACAAAAATGGAAAGAGGGTTTCATTTATGTAAATCCCAGAATTTAAAATAGAACATTTTGGTATATATGTGAATACCCATATAGAAGGTAGAGCTTTGAGTATTCACTTAATAAAATAAAATATCTTTATAAAAAGAGAGAGACATTTTGAGACGAATATTCTGCAGCATAACGGCTATGTTACAAGGTTTTTAGAAAACATTGAAAAGAGAGGGGACATGCGTCAAACATTCATAAATGACCCATAAAACAGTAGAGGGACAGAATATAAGGGATTTAAGAACATGGTAATGAAATTTGAAAATATACCATATGAAATTAAGAACAGGAAAGGAAGACAAAAATAAGATTTCTCTTATGAAAATTCGGCAGCCTGACGGCGTTACATAAACTTCAACCAAAAAATGAATTGATGAGATAAAATAGGGTCTCTTATCATATGAACAAAAAAGATCAGTATGATAGATATATAGATCATACCCCAACATAATAAAAAGGAACATTCAAGACTTGACATGGAATTAGAACTTCGAAAAGGGAGAAAGGTGAAAGAACCACTTAAAAATTCGGCAGCCTAACGGCACCACTTAAAACTTCAAAATACTGAATTGAAGAGATCAAATAGGGTCTCTCATCATATGAACATAAATGATCAGTATGATAGATTAATAGATCATATCCCAACATAATAAAAAGGAACTTGAAAACTTGACATGGAATTATAACTTTGAAAAAGGAGAAAGGTCAAAGAACCACTTAAAAATTCGGCTGCCTAACGGCGCCACTTAAAACATCAAAATACTGAATTGAAGAGATCAAATAGGGTCTCTCATCATATGAACATAAATTATCAGTATGATATATTTAGAGATCATACCCCAACATAATAAAAAGCAACTTGAAAGACTTGACAAGAAAATAGATCTTGAAAATGAGAAGGGAGAAAGAATCCGTTACAAAAATTTTCGCAGCCTAACGGCGCCACTTAAAACTTCATAAAACGAAATAATGAGAGTAATAGGGGAACTATAATTATATGAACATGAAAAGGGAAGTAATAGGAGTATAAAAGAACATACTCCAACATAAGAACATGGAGCATAAAAGGAATGACATAAAATAAATTACTTGAAAAGAAAGAGAGAGGTCAGATCCCTTACCTTAAAACGTAACTCTTAAAACTCAATGGTTGGGACCTTGAGGGATTGAGGGCACCTTGGGAGGACTCCTTGGGAGGTAATGAGACCGGAACATCGTTGGGGGAGAGTGTGGAGTCAAAATGGATGAGAGGATGACTTGGTATTTATAGGGAAAGTGAGGGGACAAGGCATTAATGGCCAAGGGACACCTCACATGTGCTTTTCTCAAAACCATGTGCTCTCCCATGACATTTCCCATTAATTTAGGCCACATGGGCCCCCCATACAATACTTCATCACCTTTGGTCGACCATCCCTTAAAATATCTCATGACATCACCATGACATAGTTATGATGTCATTAAACATATCGAAACCCTAAAACTGTATTTTTACTATTCACTGAAAATTCAACATTCTCAGAAAAATCCCAAAATTTCACAATAACCAAATATCAATGCTCTGATTTCAAAAATTAACTCCATTTTATAAAAATAATTTTCTAAATATTTTTAATTCTATTTTTAAATAAATACACTATTCACCAAAAATTCATTTTTTTTCAGAAAAAACCCCAAAAATTACCTTAACATAATATCGATGCTTTGAGTTCAAAAATTAAATCTATTTTATAAAAATAATTTTCTAAATATTTTTAATTAAAAAACACTATTCACCCAAAAAAACTAATACTTGAATAATAATTTATGAAACCGTTATTTAACCATTTTATTGAATCACATTACTTAATCAAGGTGCCTAGATTATTTTAAAACATTCTTTAAGTGAGATTACTAATCCATTTGGTCATATTACTAATCCTAATCATAAAATCACTATTCATAATTTACTATTCATCAAAAATCAAGTTGATCTTATTAGACTCTAAATTTCGTACTGAACATAATTGTAGAAGACCATTTTTTGAAAATCATTACACATTTTTAATTATTTAAGGTTTACATAAACATTTTTTTTAAAATATCCTTTCTCTAAAATTCACAAAAAATATGCATACTATATTTATCCGGACATTTGAAAATTCATAAACATCATCATAAGAAGAAATCCCAATTCTTATTTAAAACAAAGGATTACACAAGGCAGTTACGGTCTCCTTACATAGCCCTTTATCACACCAGCATAGGACCTAAGTGTAAGGTGTTCTAAGGTGACGGAATCTGAGGGAGGCTCGACCAACATCGCACGAGTAGTAATTTCTATTAGTTTGAACTTCTCGCAAATGCAATTCTGTTCTAGCTTCACACGATGAAGTTCGACTTGGGTTTGGTCCAGAGCAAAGCCCATTGGTGCTACCTCCTTCCCAAGTTCTGTTAGATGGGCTTTGATCGGTCCAAGACTACTGGGTGAGGCCATTGAATCTTCTTTCTTTAATAATTAACCAAGAATACTTGTATTTAGAGACAATAATCAAAACGTTTAGTTTCCAGCGGTCATATTGACCAATGGTCATATAACCGTCTAAACCCAACTGTCTCATTTTAATTATACTCATGTTATCAAATAAAACATTTTTGTTGAGTATAAAAAAAATAAAATAACACATGAAATTAGGAAACAAGATTTAATCAAAATTTTGGGTCGTTGCACAACCTCTACCCTACACTCTCTAGAATCCTCCAAAGGTACCCCAAGCTCCCAAGAACCCTCTCTAAAGGCCCTCCCATGCCTTTGGGATCACACTGCCAAGTAAAATATTTCTTCCTTTCTCATTTTTTTCCAAATTTCATTATGTTGTTATACCATTTTAATTTGAATAAAACATGTTGGGTTGTGATTTAAAACCTCACCCATACTTCCCTCCTTATTTTTGAATGATGATATACCCCTTTCTCTATCTTTAATTCCTTCCATGTACACCTGTTGCCATGCCGAAATTCCGTAAGAAATTTCTCTCTTCTCATTTACATTCAATAAATTGTTTTGTATTATGAATATAAATTCAATTACATATGTTTTTAAATATATCTATATGACCCATTACTGTATATTTCATGTAAATATGATGAGACAGCCCTTTATCTCTCATAAAGCTGTTTTATGAATTCTTATGTCGCGTCGTTATGCTGCTGAAATTGCACCACGATTTTTCCAAACCAATGTCATTGTGTATTGAATACCATGTACATTTCTCTATCAAGGGTATTACCCATTATGCATGTTTACTTATTGATTATGGATTTTCATGTATGAATTCCACATTCCTTTATCATGGAATAAATTATGATGTTTAATGAATCCCTATTATATGATCCATGTGGCACACATATGAATGAAATTAAATGATTAAGAAGGGAGTGCCATGATAGCACTCCAATTCATTGAGTAAAGATTAGTATAATGATAAGTCAAGCTAAATGAGGGTTTACTCATGATAATTCAAGTATAACGAGGTTTTACTCATTCTCCATGTGCAATGATCCTTGTCTCATGCTAATATCATGTTAAATGTTGTTGCAACATTTCCATGGTATGATAATCATTATATATCATGTCTTTATGTTCATGTTTCTATTATGATCCTTTGATATTCCTATGGCTTAAATTGTACTGTATTATTCATGTTATTCATTTTTTACTCCCTTATTGGGATTTATAGCTCACCCTTTCTTATGCATGTCCTCAGGTTATCTCACACAATGATAAGTACAATTTAATGTGTGTGGTCATGTAAAAGAATTTTTCAATAAATATGTATATTTCATATTTTAAGTTTTTATGTAATGTTACTAATCCCCAAACACACTAGAACTCTTTATTTTCTATTTTTTATCAAGTGAAGTTTTTATGAAATAAAAAATGTTTAATTGTGAAATAAAGAGCATAGTTGTTATAGTTGATATCAGAGGATATGTTTAGTTATTTTTGGGATTAAGTTTAGGAAACCCTAGTGAAAAACATAGGGATAAGACTAAGTATAATAAAAAAATCCCTAAATTTTGTGAGTATTGATTAATTGGTGTATCAATAAAATACATCCTTATCTGGATACGAGCAAGTAGAGGCGACTCTAGGATAAATGTATCTAGGGGTAAAACTCAAAAAGACCACTTCAAGCTAGACATTAATGGGATATGGTGCATGGAAAAGAGCTTTTACGCACTCTTGGTTATGAAACTACTGGGGGGTATGCTTTGGTGAATTCATTAGCTTAGTATGAACCATTATTAAGGGAAAACATTCCCCCTAAGAATTTAATTTTGGATGTAAATCATGGATAACAAAGATTGAAGCCTAGTAATTCATAAGTTAAGTAAATAAGTGTAATTTATATGTTATCCATTTTTTATTTGGATTACCCTTTATGTGTTACCCCTAAATTTCCTTTTATTCGAGCCAATTTATGGTAATAGGAGGAATCAGGCTAACAACCGATGAAATGATCAATGTGATGACTGTTCTAATGAGATGCCCAATCCAATGGGAGAGGGAATCACGAACATTATCATGATACTCTATTAGTTAACACAAGTTTTTAATAGAAACATGGGTCAGTAGAAACATTCAACCCCCCCCCCCCCCCACCCCTCCCCAAGAAAGAACAAGTCGCAATCGAGAGCTTCATAAGACAAAGGCCTCCTACATTTAATGGATCATCTGATCCCCCAATTTCTAAACAATGGATCAACTCCATTAAAAATATCTTCTCCATCCATAAATGTTTTGAAAATAGAAGGTTCTTATTGATTCTTATCATATAGAGAGTGAAGATGATCAGTGGTGGATATTGATCAGAAATACAAAGCCTGATGAGGAGATCGAGGCTTTCGAATGGATGGAATTTCAGAAAATATTTTTTGATAAATATTTTCCTCACACCCTTCAACTTAAGATGGAAAGGGAAATCCATTACATCAATAAAAAAGATTATGAATACATCCGAGCATACGAGAAAAACACCACAAGGCTTGCATGATATGCCTTCGTCTTTGTTGTTACCCCTGAATGCACGGTTGAATGCTTCTATAGTGGGCTAAAACCAAGCCTACGGAAAGCCCTAGCAATCTGTGACATTGATAGCTATGTGGAAATTCTTTGATGTTCCCTCAAAGTTGAGATAGAAATCTGTAAGAAACCGGATCTTCATTTCAGGTATGTTTTTCCTTTTCTAGTCATTTTTGAGAAAAAGAGGAAAAACTGAAAATTTTCAAAGTACACGCCATGTACTTTATAAGTACATGCCCTGTACTTTGTTTCTGTGCCAGGACGTGTGTTGGCCATGTCTGAGCCACACACACGGTGTGTATGGGCGATGTGGAGGCCGCTTAAAGTGGAGTATGGAAAAGCCTAGTACACAATGTGTGCCCCATAAGTACACACTGTGTACTTTTTTTTCATTAAACAGACCGCGGTCACACCTAATCGACAGAAACAACTTCTACTCCAAGTTGTTCGACCAGGAGCATCCGTATGGCTGCGAACATCCTCTGAGCCCCCGAGCCTCCGTCTGTTTTCCAAATCGACCACCGTTGATTGTGTTGGAACCATAGCAGTGAGCTCTTTCTTCTTCTTGAGTTTCATTCCATGATTTTCCCTCTTTCTCAGGATATCATGGGTTGTATGTTTTGTGAGTTTTCATAGATCTACACCGTTCTAAGGAGAATCAAGCCTCGTGGTTAAAGTATATTGATCTCCTAGAATCAAGGTAGGTGGTTTGTGCCTTACCTTTTTAAGTCTTTGAGTTTTATGTGAAGATCCCACCAATAACCGTGAATGAGGTATTGCGTGTTTACGTTTTTTCCCCTATTGTATTCCTGCCTTGCTTGTATGCTTGTGTAGAGGTAATTTGATCTTGTATGAGGATAATTGTTGTGCTTGGATGTTTTTCCCATGCCTTGTTCTGTTTACGACCTTTGGGTCTTGTTAGCCTTTTTCCGTTATACCTTTTTTCCATTCCTTATGACTAGTGGATGGAATGATATTCTTGACATGATTGTTGTTATATAGAATGGTTAGCCAAGTATCTCTACAGGTGCAATTTGGCCTTATAGAAATATTATGCACTGATTGGTATGGGACCGTGAGAACCCGGTGCTATAGACTATAAGGGATAGACTGAGTGAGCTTCCCAGAGAGTGTTGGATATTATAGACTATATGAGGGTAGACCAAGTGAGATTTCTCAAAGTGTATTGGATGTTATAGACTACAAGGGATATACCGAGTGATCTTCCTAGAGAGTCTTGGATATTCTAGACTATAGGAGGTTAGACCGAGTGAGCTTCCTCAGAGAGTCTTTGCTTGTTTGAATTTCCTTACAACCATTCCAGGCTAGAGAAGGAATTGACTGAGTGAGCTTCCTTAGAGAGTCCATGATAGACCTAAGACTATAGGAGGAATTGACTGAGTGAGCTTCCTCTGAGATTTTCTAGACCTTAGGGATATAAGAGGGTTAGACCGCATGATCTTCCTCAGAGAGTCCCTGACTACCCAAGAATATAAGGGGAATTGACCGAGTGAGCTTCCCCAGAGAGTCTTATAATTTCATATGACCAAACCAGAGGGGTTAGGCTGAGTGAACTGCCCAGAGGGTTTTTTGGTACATATTGGATAGGACCAGAGGGGTTGGCTGCGAGTACCTCCTAGAGGGGTTCTTGTTTTGGTTAGTTGCTTTCTTCACTGCTGCTTGTTTTTCTGTGGATTGATTATTGTTGTATATCATCCTGTTACTTCTTACTAATTACTACCTGTTGTTTACTGTTACTGTTTATTGCTTACTGTACTATTACTTTCCATATGCTCACTGACTATTAGGCACAGATCTATGGGTGGTTGCCTATTGGGATTTAGTCTCACACCCTGTTTGGTCCATGCTTTTGGGCCCAAAAAGACTATGTTGTTGCAGGTATAGACAAGGGTAAGTGCCCTTCGACTTCTGGCACTTGATTACTTTGGAGCTGGAGAGCATGGGACCAAGCTTAGGCTTGCGATGCTGAGGATCTGTTTATCTTCTCTTTTGTACTTGTTTTGGTACTTATTGTATTTCCAACATTGTGACCTGTTTGGCTATTTTCCTAGATATGTATCATGCATCATTTCATATATACATATGTGCTCCAGTGGTTTATTGGTTTAGTCTTCCACTGTTTACTTGTGCATTGTTGTTGGATATTTACTGCTTTTGTTTTTTCATGTTTTGTTTACTTCTACTGTGTACTCTTCCAATGAGGGCATAGTTTCCCCACTATCACACCCAAGGCCATCGCTGCTAGTCAGTTGCCTCTTGCGTGACAACCAGGTACGAGGCGCCTCTCGGTGGCTTCCAGAACTAGGATGTTACAAAGTGGTATCAGAGGAATTATTTTCTCTTGATTTACTATTTGGAGCCTTTTGCCAGGGATTGGACAGATTCAGTACTTGGTAATAAGCTGTACCCGGGAGTAGCTAACCCATGTATAGGGAAAATCCAATCAACCTCATTTATCGTAGTTTTCTGGTTTTTAGATTTTACGGTTGATATGATTTCACCTAGAGTGATTCAAATGCCTTGTGTTATTATTTTTATGCTATTGCGGTTCTATTTCTATCAAAACCCGATTAGATGAGGGTATACCATCTCATGCATCATATATGAACTTGTTAGAAATCACATTCCATGCATTCTTTCCATGCCATCTAGGGTTCATTAGTGATTTCATGTTGTTGTGATAGACGTTGAGTAGATTATGCATGCTGTTGTGATAGATGCTTTGATAGAATCTCTGCAGTTTGATAGAGAAATTGTTTTTGTTGTACCTTGCTTAAATGAAAACCAAATTTTGGTTCTTTAGGTGTTATGGCCCCTCATGAATCGGAACATGGGGGATCATTGACTTGTTTCTCATGTATATGACTTGTATAAGATGCCAATATTTGATTCGCGAGGTGTATGGGCCCTCATGGATCGGAATTTGGCACCTTCATGCTTGTTTTTCAGTGTTTTTTAGGCTTTTTTGCAGTTTCTAAGCTACTACCCGGAAAAACCCAGAATACACAGTGTGTACTATATGACTACATGCCATGTAGTTTTTAAACCATGTCACTGACTGTGTGAGCAGAAACACGGTGTTGTGAAAAAGTCTTCAGGAACACGCCATGTACGGTAGGTAGACGCCCTGTAGTAGTGATCCATGTACCCAGCCATGTCACTAAAAACACAGGTTAGAGAATCTCGTGTAGTACATTCCATTATTGTTCGGAACATACCGTGTAAGGGTCAGCCTTGTAGTCGGTCATGTAACTAACAACACAGGTCGTCGAAACCTTGTCTAGTATACAATGTGTTCTTAGTGAACACGCCATGTAGTCTAGGGTTAAGAAGACCATGTGGGTTATCCATGTAAAGTGACTCGGGCAGGATACTGGAGTTCACGTACACACTATGTGTGGGGACAACACGCCGTGTAGTCTGGGGTGTTACACGACCAAAGGTGGCATAGGAACACACCTATGTGAATGGCCTTAAGGAACACACCGTGTAGATTTATACACACCATGTAGTCATGTTTTTTAAAACTCGAGTGTTTCTTTCTCATGTTCCCATTTTGTACTGTTGTGTTCTTTGTCCTTGATAATCCTGATCTAAGGTGTGTTTTTGATATTTCAGAGCTATGCCTTAGATACATCCTCCGGTCGTACATCAGCTGCCTGATGGTGATCAAACACCGGATATGGTTGATCAGGGACCTCCTGCAGATCCTCCTGTTGTGCCATCCTTAGAACCAGTGGTTACAACTGTTGCAGGCGCCAATGCGTAGTTCAGGGAGGACTTCCAGAGGATGATGCAGACCTTCCAGGGAGTGCCGCCTCCTGCCCCGTCGATGGCTGAGTTGATGCGGGTTTTCCAGAAGCAGCATCCTCCTACTTTCTCAGGGGATGGAGGGCCCCAGGATGCAAATTCATGGCTAGACGCCACACTGATGATCTTATAGAATGTGGAGATAGCTCCAGGGAAGAGTGTGAATCTTTCTACTTACATGCTTTGAGACACCACCATGAGGTGGTGGGAGGAGATCTCACAGTTAGGGCACCAGGGGAGTATGACATGGGATGCGTTTCGGGGAATCTTCTACGATTACTTCTATCCAGAGACATTGAGGGCCGATAGAGACTGAAAGTTTGTTAGTCTTGAGCAGCGTACTCTTTATGTTATGGATTACTCATCTCGTTTTACCAAGCTACAATGCTTCATGCCGACTCTAGCAGGTGATGAGTTGTTCCTTGCCAGGAAGTTTGAGGATGGTCTCAGGTGGGAGATCCATTCCCAGGTGAATATCTTCAAGTTGACTTTGATATCCTCTATCATCAACCAGACGCTAATCACTGAGCACAATCTGAGAGATTCTGGAGCTGTGATCCAGGGCAGTTCGATATCCAGAGCCAGCGTTCCTCCTACTGATAGTCGGAAGTGCCGTAGGGAGTCTTCTCGAGGAGATCAGGGTTGTAGGAATACATATTCAGGAATCCAAGTAGTATGAAACCAGTGTGGTAGGAGTGGGAATACTAGGCCTCAGTGCCATAGAGACCCGATGGAGTGCCAATATTGCGGCAAGATTGGCAATATTTAGCATTTTTGTCAGATCTTCTCACCTACAGCTGGTGGTAGGGGTTCTTCTATGACCCCGCGTACAAGAGATGTATCGCCAGTTTCTCAATAGTATGATAACTGGAGTTATTACAGTTGTTTGGGTTAAGGTGGAGGTCATGACCGTGGTGGTCAGTCACCAAGTTACCAGTGAAAACAGAGTGGATCAGCTCAGAGTAGTCAGCTAGGGGCACAGGGCCACGGTTCAGGCCAGACTTTCGCTGTGGAGCAGAGCCATCAGGATCAGGATCCCGCCCCTTATATAGTTCGAGGTACGATCTTAGTAGCCTCAGTTTTAACTTCATCTCTTTTTGATACAAGTGCTTCGCATATATTTATCTCTATTATTATTTTGGAGATCCTTTGGCTCTATATCTTTTCATCCGCCAACATGTTGACTCTTGATACACTGTTGGGAATGAGGATTTCTAGAGTACGTTAGTACAGAGAGTTCCCTCTTGAGGTTGCAGGGTGTCACATCTTATGGGAACTATATGTCCTAGAGATGGCATGCTTTGATATCATTCTCTGTATGGACTGGTTAGTTCCCTTCCAGGCAGTCGTCGATTTCTATCGCCATAGGGTGAGTTTCGTATCACCAAAGGGTGGATCTTTTCTTCATAGAGGCGAGTGGGATGTCCAGATGGGTAGAGCTGGACTACATCATCATGGGGTAGGAGGAGTTACAACCCAGATTTATAGTCTTTGTCTGGATGACCAGGGGACTTCACATTTAGACTTTCCTCCAGTGGTGGATCGTTTCAGGGATTTATTTACAGTGTACTTTTTAGGTTTGCCTATGGATAATGAGTTAGACATTTCTATTGAGCTCATGCTAGGTGTGACACCGATGTCCATTCCTCCTTATAGGATGGCTACACGTGAGTTACAGGATCTCAAGAAGCAGTTGGAGGAGTTGAAGGTAAAGGGTTTCATCCAACCCAGTACTTCTCCATGGGGTTCACCTTTCCTATTTGTGAAGAAGGAAGATGACACCCTTAGGCTTTGCGTGGATTATCGGATGCTGAACCAGATGACAGTCAAGAATTGATATCCCTTGCCTAGGATCGATGACCTCTTTGATCAGCTTCGATTAGCCCGAGTGTTCTCAAATATGGATTTGAGGTCCGGTTATCATCAGTTGCACATTAGACCATCAGATATACCTCTTACAACCTTCAGGAGCTGGTATGGTCTACACGAGTATACGATCATGCCGTTCGGTCTCACGAACACGCCAGTAGTTTTTATGGCACTGATGAACCGAGTTTTCCATCCATACTTGGATTTGTTCGTGGTGGTTTTCATGGACGACATCTTGGTGTACTCTCACACTAGACACAAACATGATACCCATCTTCAGATCATTCTGAGTACACTGAGGGAGAATCAGTTATATGCTATGCTCTCGAAATGCCACTTTTGGATGGATCAGATTCACTTCTTGGGTCACATCATCTCAGAGACGGGAGTGCCAGTTGACCCAGATAAAGTGAAGGAAGTAGTTTCCTAGGAGCATCCGAAGAATGTCTTTTAGGTGCGATGTTTTCTAGGGCTAACTGGATACTACAGGTGTTTCATAGAGGACTTTTCACACCTATCAGCACCGCTAACAGGTCTGACCATGAAAGGGGAGAAATTCTTATGGTCAGATTCTTGTGAGACAGACATTCAGGAGCTGAAAGGGAGTTTGACATCAGCACCAATACTAGTCTTTCCAGAGTCGGACAACAGCTATCCAGTCTACTGTGATGCTTCAACTATCGGACTGGGAGTTGTGCTTATGCAGGGAGATGGAGTCATTGCGTATGGGTCTCGGTAGTTGAGGCCACACGAAAAGAATTACCAGACGCACGATCTGGAGTTGGAAGCTGTTGTTCATGCCTTACTCTTTTGGAGACATTACCTTCTGGGAGAGCACTTTGTGGTTTTCACCGACCACAAGAGTCTTAAGTAAATCTTCAATCAATGTGATCTGAATCTATGATAGCATAGGTGGCTCGAGTATCTTCAGTCTTTCGATGTTGAGATTTCCTATACATTGGGAAAGGGAAACGCAGTGGTGGATGCATTGAGAAGGAGAACCCAGATTCAAGCAGTTCATGAGTCCAACAGTGTGTGGTAGCTTATGGCTCTGTTCTTTGAGATGCACTTGGAGGTGCATGACAAATAAGGGCATACTTTTCTATCTTTTGTAGTTGTTACCTCTTTTCTTCTTGATCGAGTACGAATGAGGAAGCTATTGGACTCTGAAGGCTTAGTCCTGTGGAAGAGTGTGTGTGGAGAGGACCCTATTCTTGGATGGACAGTGGGTAAGGATGAGATCTTGAATTTCCAGGGATGCGTATGGGTGCCAAAAAACATAGGCAAGGAGCTGATGCGAGATTTTCATTCTTCAGTTTGGGCAGTTCATCCTAGCGTCACCAAGATGTATCGTGATATACAACGCCAGTATTGGTGGCCAGGTATGAAGAGATATTTTTGTTGGGTTCATCATGAGATGTTCTACTTGTCAGCAGGTGAAAGCAGAGCATCAGCAACTAGCAGGCCTTTTAATGTAGTTACCTATTCCCGAGTGGAAGTGGAATGATGTCGCGATGGACTTCGTGATCGGGTTACCAAGGTCACCTCGAGGGAGTGATGATGTTTGGGATGTCATCGACAGGCTTACGAAGGTTGCTCACTTCTTGTCGATCAAGGAGACCTTTAGAATTGATGAGCTGGGGCGGTCGTACATCCAAGAGATTGCACATCTGCATGGAGTTCCACACTCCATTGTTTTAGACAAGGATGCATGTTTTACTTCTCGGTTATGGAAGGGGATCCAGAAGGATTTGGATAGAAAGGTAATTTTGAGTACATCATACCATCCCCAGATAGATGTCTAGTCCGAGTGTACGATCCAGATGCTTGAGGATATGCTCTGAGCTTTCATTCTAGACTTTGTAGGTTCTTGGGAGAAGCATATTCCTCTTTCAAAGTTTGCCTATAACAACAGTTTTCATGTGACTATTCATATGGAACCTTACGAGGCTATGTATGTTAGGTCATGCCAATCACCTTTGTGCTGTCTGGAGGCAGGAGAGGCATCTTTGTTGGGACATCATCTTGTTCAGAAGACCTCAGAGTAGATAGAGTTGATTCGGAAGAGGATGGCTACAACACAGTCTTGACAGAAGTCTTATGATGATCAGCGGAGATGACCTCTGGAGTTCAAGGTCAGGGATCAGGTTTTCCTCTATGTCGCACCGAGGTTGGCACACAAGAGGATTCAGAGAGAGGGAAAGCTTTAACCATGATATGTCAGGCCGTTTGAGGTGTTTGGGAGAGTTGGACCGGTTTCCTATCGGTTGTAGTTACCTCAGAGGTACTCGGCTATTCATGACGTCTTCCACATTTCTCAGCTCCGACATTACTTTTTATATCCGTCTCATGTCTTTCAACCTGAGTAGGTTGAGCTTGAAGTAGATACATCATTTGAGGAGAATTCTATCTGGATTTTCGATCACAGTACGAAGGTTTACCATGGCCAGTCTGTTCCTCTGGTACGAGTGTTATGGCAGCATGGGCGAGTACAGGATGAGACCTGAGAGAGGGAGGCCGATGTACGATTGTAGTGGCTGGAGATTTTTTGGGGGATCTTCTTCTACACCTTTCTAGAGAAATTTGGGGATGAATTTCTTTAAGGGGAGAAGTTTCTAAGAACCCAGATCTTCGTTTCAGGTGTGTTTTTCCTTTTTTAGTCATTTTTGAGAAAAAGAGAAAAATCTGGAAATTTTCAAAGTACACGTCGTGTACTTCTTTGTCACACTAGGCCGTGTGCTGGTCATGTCTGAGCCACACACATGATGTGTAGGGGAAATGTGGAGGCCGCTTAAAGCGGAGTACGAAAAATCCTACTACACGCCATGTACCCCAGAAGTACACGCTGTGTACTTTATTTTTTTCTCTAAATGGACCGGGGTCGTGCCTAATCGACAGAAACACCTTCTTCTCCAGGTTCTTTGACCAGGAGCATCCATACAGCTGAAAACATCCTCTCTTCCCCCAAGCCTCCGCCTGTTTGCCGAATCGACCGTTGTCGATTGTGTTGGAACCGCAGCGGTGAGCTCTTCCTTCTTCTTGAGTTTCATTCCATGATTTTACTTCTTTCTCAAGATATTGTTGGTTGAACGTTTAGTGCATTTTCATAGATCTACGTCATTCTAAGGAGAATCAAGCCTTGTAGTAAAAGTATATTGATATCCTAACATCAAGGTAGGTGGTTTGTGCCTTACCTTTCGATGTCTTTGAGTTTTATGAGCAAATTCCACCAATAACCATAAACGGGGTATTGCATGTTTACCTTTTTACCCCTATTGTTTTCCTCCCTTCCTTGTATGATTTTGTAGAGGTAATTTGATCTTTTATGAGGATAATTGATGTTATTGGATGTTTTTCCCATGCTTTGTTTTTTTACAACCTTTGGGTCTTGTTTTCCTTTGGTTGTTATACCTGTTTTCCATGCCTTATGACTATAGGATGGAATGATATTCTTGATATGCTTGTTGTTCTGTAGAATGGTTATCCAAGTATCTCTATTAGTGTAATTTTTCCTTATAGCATTATTATGCACTGAATGGAATGAGACCATGAGAACCTGGTGCTATAGACTATAAGGGATAGACCGAGTGAGCTTCCTAGAGAGTTTTGTATATTATAAACTACAGGAGGGTAGACCGAGTGAGTTTTCTCAGAGAGTATTGGACGTTATAGACTACAGGGGATAGACCGAGTGAGCTTCCCAGAGAGTCTTGGATATTATAGACTACATGAGGGTAGACCAAGTGAGCTTCCGTAGAGAGTCTTTGCTTGTTTGAATTTCCTTAAAACCTTTCCAAGCTAGAGAAGGAATTGACTGAGTGGGCTTCCTTAGAGAGTCTATGATAGAACTGATAATATATGAGGAATTGACCAAGTGAGCATCCTTAGAGAGTTTCTAGACCTTGGGGCTATAAGAGGGTTAGACCGCGTGATCTTTCTCAGAGATTCCCTGACTACCCTAGACTATATGGGGAATTGACCGAGCGTGCTTCCCCATAGAGTCTTATAATATCGCATGACCAAACCAGAGTGGTTAGGATGACTGAAATTCCCAGAGGTTTGTTGGTACTTCTTGGATATGACCAGAGGGGTTGGATGCGAGTACCTCCCAGAGGGGTTCTTGTTGTGGTTAGCTGTTTGCTTCACTGCTACTTGCTTCACTGCTGCTTCTTGTTCTGTGGATTGATTACTATTGTATATCATCCTGTTACAGCTTACTGATTATTGCCTTCTATTTACTATTACTGTTTACTTCTTACTGTACTATTACCCACCATATGCTCACTGACTGTTAGGCACAGATCTTCGGGTGGTTGCCTACTGGGATTTAGTCTCACACCCTGTTTGGGCCATTCTTTTGGGCCCAAACAGACTATTTTGTTGTAGGTATAGACAAGGGCAATTGACCATCTACTTCTGGAACTTGATTACTTTGGAGTGGGAGAGAATGGGACCAAGCTTAGTCTTGCGATGCTGAGGAGCTGTTTATCTTTTCTTTTGTACTTGTTTTGGTACTGTTTGTATTTCTAGCATTGTGACATGTTTGGATATATTCCTAGATATGTATCATGCATTATTTCATATATACATATGTTCTCTAGTGGTTTATTATTTTAGTCTTCCACTGTTTACTTGTGCATTGTTGTTTGATATTTACTGCTTCAGATATTTCATGTTTTGTTTACTTTAGTCGTGTACTCCGCCAATGAGGGCATAGTTTCCCCACTATCACACCCAAGGCCCTCGCTGCTAGTCGGCATCCTCTAGAATTTGGGGAAATGTGCTTGGGGCCATGTGACCAACCATGTACCGGGCGCCTCTGGGTGGGTTTCGGAACAGGGATGTTACAAAATCCAAGAATCTCAGGGGTATCATGGGGATAATAATCGTAAGGTGGAATTTAATTCTGGTAGTCTCATGGATAAATCTAATGGTGCTATGAAAATCTAGCACCCCACTTGCCAAAGGTGCAGAAAGAAGCACCTTAAGAATTTCCTAAAGGGGAGGAGAAATGCATTAGGTGTGGAAGAGAAGGGAACGTGGCTATTAATTTCCGAGAAGAAAAACCCACGACTGCGATATAGGAGAGGAATGATCCATTCGACCCTCAATACGTTGTTCATTGCTTAAACTATAAGGAACCAGGGCACATTGAAACTAGTGCCCTAAACCATGGGTTTTTATAGGATACCAACAACCTATAAGGTAGTAAGGGAAATCTTTTTCCATCACTACCACAGAAGTGAACCCCAAAAATGATGTGTTGACAAGTACGCTAGTTATTCATTGAAGAATAGAGAACATACTTTTTGATTCTGGTTCTATGAATTCATTTATATCCTAAATGTTTAGTACAACAATACCAACACCACCAAAAATCATGTAAATAAAGATGTCGGTGAGTACGAAAAATGTGGAAATCATTATAACCCATGAATATAACTCCTCCCCTATCACAATTTCTGGTATGAACTTCCTAGAAAACCTCGTTATACTCCCTATAGTGGAATTTGATGTAATTATTGGAATGTATTGTATTTCTTTATATAGAGATAACATAAATTACCATGAGAGAGAAATCACTCTCCATATGGAAAATTGACCCCTCATTCTGTATAAGTGCAAGGAGGAGGATAAATCTTCTTGAGCACCATAATCTCAAGCATGGATATTACTGCATTATGATCACACATATCTGGCTCATATGATTGAGTCTAAGGAAGTAACAATCCTTGAAGAAATTCCTATTGTGAAGGAATTTGCTGATGTTTTTCCCAATGAATTGACTGGTCTTCCTCTTAGAATAGATGTTGAATTCTCAATTTATCTTATAACTGGGGAATTGTCAATATCCAAGACTCCATATAGAATGGTTGTTGTGGAGCTTGAGGAGCTAAAGAAATAACTATAGGATAATCTAGATAAAGGGTTTATACACCTAAGTGTTTCACCATGGGGTGTACTAGTCCTATTTATCAAGAAGAAGGATGGGTCAATGCGCCTTTGCATTGATTATCATGAGCTCAAAAAAAATCATGATAAATCCTTTCACAAATTATTTCTCAACCGTCTATTTTGGAAAGGTTAAAGGATGATCAAAATGATGATGTGGGAATTCAGAAGAATGTAGAAACTATCCAAAAATGTAAATCCACAGAGTTCAATGTTAATGAAGAAGGAATTGTGAGATTTGTGTCCAGACTATGTGTTCTATGAAATCCAGAGTTAATGAAAGAACTTTTCGATGATGAACATAGTTCAAATTTCTCTATTCAACCAGGAAACACACAGATGTATCAAGATATCCAAGAGAATTATTAGTGGGATAAAATGAAGAAGGATATTTCTGAGTATACATATAATTTTCTGGTGAGTAAGTAAGTGAAGGCTGAGAGGCAGAAGTCTAAGGTGATGATGCAAACATTACCCATAACAACATGGAAGTGGGAAAACATCACCATAGACTTCATCACTAGACTTCTGAAGGCATCCAAATAAAACAATGATATATGGTTTTTTGTGGATCATCTTATAAATACTGAACACTTCATTGCAATTAGGGAGGATTTATCATTGGATCAACTAGCAAGGATATACATCAGAGATGTGGTAAGGCTACATGGAGTTCCACTATATATTGTATCCGATCAAGATCCAAGATTCACCATTATGTTTTAGAAGATTCTTCAACATGCTCTGAATACTAAGCTGAACTTCAGTACAACATATCATCCTCAAACTGATGGTCAATCTAAGTGGACTATCCAAACACTTGAGGACATGTTGAGATCCATATCAATGGACTTAAAAGTTTGATGGGATCAACATCTTCCTCTAGTTGAGTTCACTTACAACAATAGTTTCCAATCAAGCATCCAAATGCCTCCTTATGAAGCCCTATATGGGAATAGGTGCAGAACAGCAGCATGTTGGGATGAAGTTGGGGAGGGAAAACTCCTAGGTCTAGAAATTGTCGAAGAAATGGTGGATAAGGTTAAGACAATCCAGCAAAACATTAATGCTACTCAGAGTCGACAAAAGTGATATGCTGATAATCATCAATGAGACAAAGAGTTTGATGTAGGAGACATGGTATTCCTCCACATATCATCATGGAATAGAGTTATGTGATTTGGGAATAAGGGAAATCTTAGTCCTAGGTTCATCATCCCTTTTGAGATCCTTGATCGCATTGGAGCAGTGGCCAATCAACTAGCACTACCACCGAACCTATATCAAGTGTATGATGTATTCTTTATATAACTATTGAGAAAGTATATACCTGACCCATCACATGTACTCAATCCAGAGGTTGTACCATTGGATAATTACCTCTCATATGAAGAGAAGCTGGTGAAGATCTTAGATTATAGGGAAAAAGTTATACGAAATTAGAATATTCCCCTCGTCAAGGTGTTGTGGTGAAACCACAAGTTTGAAGAGGCAACGTGGGAATTAGAGTAAGTGATGAAGCAGAGTTTCCAGCATCAATTTTAGTGTGGGAAAAGGAAATTTCGAGGGTGAAATTTCTTAAGGGGGTAAAATTGCAATGACCCAAATCCTACTAATGAAAATTCCACTTGATCTGATTAAATTTCTTATTATGTATAATGGTTATATAAAACATACAAACTTCCTTGGTTTTGTGTTTTTGGATTTTAAAATACCATTAAGAATTGTGATCGTTGCTAATATAGTAATTGAACAGTGATCACATGATTATTATAAACATAGGGCTTAAATAAATCCAAATTACTCAGACAAGGGATGTAATGGCCTCATCCAATAGAATTTATGCATACAAATCCGATTTGTCAGAGCTCGGAAAGGAGGTGGTGTCATTAGGCTTCGCTCTTTTCCAATCCCAAGCTGAGCTTCAACACATTAAGATCGAACAGATCTACCTATGAGAGAAGTGGAAGCTGATAGAGATTACCACCTGAGAGATGTTATATAAGCCTCCACAAGAGTCTATCACCGTCACACACCTTACCCTTTAGTATAATGTGGGTCTTATAAGTGGTTATGTAATGATACCCTATCACTATTATTAGGTACATTATTTTTTTATAGAGAATATATGTTCATTTTATTATTATTACTTTGTATATAGTTTTTAAAGAAAAATTAGAATTTTTAGTTAATTTTCAATTAAGAAATATATTTTTATGAATTAAGGAATTTTTGAATTAGATAATATTGTAATAAAAATATTATCACTAAATTAATTTTTAATAAATATAAATGATCGTATAATTATTATAAATACAATTGTGATTTTCATTTTGAAATCTGTTTTTTGTCGAAACCCAAGAATTTTCAATAAATGTCAATTTTTATTTCAAAAGTAAAAATTCACATATTTATATAATTATTTAGATAAAATTAATATTATTTTTGGAATCAGGACTTTGAAATTATCCAATGGTGATTTTTTCCTAATTTTATGAGACAGACAAAATTTTGGGTAAAAATTAAATATCATTTAAATATATAATGTGTTTATGATATCATAATGACCCAATAGTGATGTAATAAAATTCTATAAATGGGATTTTAGGTGAATATATGTTTTAATATTAAAATAATTTGATTTTAGGTTTATTTGATTTATTTTATAAATCCTTAGTGGACCCTCCAAGACTTATAAAACATTTTATCTTTTTAAAATGATTTCCTTGAGAGTGTGACTCACCTCCACATAAGAAAGCCTAATATTTTAAAACTTTCTACCACTGGAATTATAAAATAATGTTTTCCACTCCACTTTGGAAAAAACCATGGGAAAAAACCATGGTATGGTTTGTGGTTTTTATTAGTTTCATGTGTAGGGTCCAAAACCTAAATAATAAAGAATTCTCTCCCTTTTCCTATATAAACCCACCCAAGATCCCACTTCCTCTTCATTAAAATAATTAGGATCTTGAACAAAATCTTCCCTCCCCTTTATATAATCTTAAAAAGGATCCCCAAGCTCCCATGAAGCCTCTATCAAGCCCCTCCCATGTCTTTGGGATCACAATTCCAAGTAAGCGATTTCTTCCATTCTCATTTTTGGTCCAAATTTCATTATGTTGTTATTTCATTTTAATTTTAATTACAAATATTGGGGTATGATTTCAAAACTCCCCCATACTTCCCACCTAATTTTTTAATTATTATATACCTCTTTATATCTCTTTAATTCCTTCCATGTACACTCGTTACCATGACAAAATTCAATAAAGAATTTCCCACTTCTCATTTACATTCAGGAAATTATTTTGTATTATGAATCTAAATTCCATTAAATATGTTGGGACATGTATATATATGACCCCCTTACTGTATTTTTCATGTAAATATGATGAGACACTACTTTATCTCTCATCAACCAATTTTATGAATTCTTATGTCACATCGTTATGCTTCCAAAATTGCACTGCGATTTTCCAAACCAAAGTCATTGTGTAGTGAATACCATGACTATTTTCTATCAAGGGTATTTAACTTTATGCACATTTACTTATTGATTTTGTAGTTTCATTTATTAATTACACATTCCTTTATCTTGGAATAAATTATAATGTTCAATGAATCTTTGTTATATGATCCATGTGGCACACTAATGCATGAAATAAAATGATTAAGAAGGGTGTGCCCTGATAGTGCTCTAATGCATTGAGTAAAGATTAGTGACATGATATGTCAAGTTCAATGAGAGTTTACTCATTATAATTCAAGTGAAATGAGGGTTTATTCATGATCCATGTGCAATGACCCTTGGATGATGCTAATATCATGTTAAATGTTATTTTCACATTTCCATGTTATGATAATCATGTTATATCATGTCTTTTATGTTCATGTTTCCCTTATGCTCCATTGATATGACTATGGACTAACATGTACTATATTCTTCATGTTATTTCTTATTTAATCCATTAATGGGCTTTATATCACACCCTTTTCTTATGATTTTCCCCAGGTTATCCCATGCAATGCAAAGTACAAAGGAATGTGTGAGGTCATGTAAAAGAAGTTTTCAATAAAGATGTGTATTTCATGTTTTAAGTGGTTATGTCATGTACCTAAGACCCAATAAACAAGACCTATTAATCATATATGTTGTATCAAGTGAAGTTTTTATGTAATAAAATGTGTTTAATAATGAAATAAAAAGTAGGGTTGTTATCTACCTAACAAAAAAGAATTTACTAGGATTACCATAATCACCATCACCTCATTATAGCCTTTTTTATGAGTTTCCCATTGACACTGTTCAAATTCAATTCCACTCACTCAAGAACCATGCTTATAATAAACACCAAAATACTGATTATATGTTCAAATTCACTCTATTTTCCAAAAACATTCACCATACAGACCAAATATAGCATTATAGTGATCCCCATCATAATAACTTACCTTTAAAATCCAATTCCTTCTAATAGTGATCCCCATTATAGGAATTTTATACCCATGATGTATCAATTATAGTCAAATATAAGAGGATAAATTTTTTTATATCCATATATTACAATTATACACAAAATACCTAACCATCTAGACCAAACCATGATATCCTCAATAATCAGACCAGACTTACAATAAAAAATACACTATTAAAAACATATATACCTATTCCATTCCAAATGATTAAAATTTGAAAAAATTGGTTTCACACCACCTATTAAATATTTTAAAACTAGAATAAATCAATTTATACCATCTTATATTGGTTTAACTTTCCTTAAGATCCCATAGAATCCAAGGGTTTCCACTAAAACACTAAAATCCAAAAACCTTTGACCATATTGGTTATCTTTTCAAAAAACAAGATATGATTCCAAAACCTGATTCAAAACATGACATCAAAATCATCTTCTATAAATTAATTAAGATTCCAAAAAAAAACTAATTCACCGAGAATCAATTATAATTTCTAAAAAATCATCTTATAAATATCTTGTTCCACTATTGATTTTCCTATTCCAAAACAGAGTTTTTCTCAAAATATAAACTCCCAAAAACCATTACCCATTCGAGGCCAAAAAATCTAAACTGATAAATAATATAAAATAAGAAACTCCTAAAACCTATATTAATATAATAACTATTTATTATTTATTTAATAATTTATAATGGATCTTGATATGGTAATATGTCAAATATAACCGCCCAAAGGCATGTGTATCATGCGCTAAGAATACCACTATCATGATGCATGAACAATGAAACTGGCTCCCAAAAAAGAACTATGAAAAATATCATGTCTCATCCATACCATTAAAAGGATTTTTGGTATAATACCTCACTCAACCTAGAGTTACTAATATTGAACATTGGATGTTGCATAGAAACATGGGTTTTAAATGAATCCATGCAAGCCCAGAATGCATACAATCTACCCCCAAGTCTTAATATCCTATCTCACCTCATACTGACTATTTCCTCAAGAAACACATGATCTAATACAATTTTTTAATTCCCTGACCTATTTTACTTGAATGGTAACAAATATGGTGATGTAACATGACCTCAAGAATGCCTCTCCATATATTAGAGTCTATTAACTAGAGTCAAGAGTCAAAAATAATTATGTAGAGACTATGAAAACTTATAATAAGAATAAAGGGTTATTCCCAAATCATCAAAATGTTTCACATAACCCATTTTTATAATGGATTTACCCAAAAATTACAAACATAAAATATGGATCCAAGAAGGAATTATATGGTCCATAATATAAAAGTAAAATTTTCAACATGATACATCAAATATAACTAAGAAATTGTAGTATAATATATATAACTGGAATCATAGAAATAAAAAAATACCTAATGGAACATTGATCGATACATATGTAGTATAATATGATAAATAAATTAAATACGAAAGCCTCAATCCTAACTCACATTAAAAACTAATGTTAATAACTTATCCTGTAATACAATTCTCACCTAATGTCATTAATCCAATAATGGCCTAATTATATTTCCTGAAAGAAAACATATAAATATACCCATATACATCGAATATAATATTATGTACATGGGTAGGGGTTTAATTTATTAAAAAAATATTTTCTCTCCATTCACATTAGTATACTGAGTGCATGTGATCAAGTGGATGTGTATACAAATATTTGAGTGTGAAAATAAATGAAAAGTTCAACTCACTCACCCTGAAACATAATCCATGCATGCTCAAACAAGTCATATCATTATGCCATCATACCTAGAAGAAACACCTAACCTGAAGACTAAACTTATACTATCTATATTAAGACAAGACCCACCTATCTAAAATAATAAACTTGTATAACCTCATGTCCTATTAGGCATACGATAGTTTCACTCTGATCTGATAAAGAAATCCTAAGGTGGTATCGCTATTATCATAAAGTATTTCTTATCAGAGTCTCACCTAACCCATTAGTTGTTTCTTATCAAATAAAATTACCAAAACCTAAAATATCATGATAAATAAAGATAGTATCTAGAAATAATACAATAGTTAATCAAAGAGGTATAGGCCAACAATTCAAATGTTAAATAGTAAATAAAAGAAATAAGGGTGCTAAAGAGGACCCAAAGCATAATATATCAATTGAATATAAATCCCATGACAAAATGAAAGTGAAAATAAAGAATGAGCCCCAACCGCATGAAATATCACAACCCAAATCTAACACAAAATCCCATATAATCTTTCATTTCCTCACTGAAG
Organism: Viscum album; assembly: GCA_963277665.1. NCBI lineage: Eukaryota > Viridiplantae > Streptophyta > Magnoliopsida > Santalales > Viscaceae > Viscum > Viscum album. Next base: position 917,983,049 of record OY728152.1, read on the forward strand.
CTATCTACCAAACTACCTATAGAATATATCTAACATTGTCCCATATATCATAAATAATAATAGGGAATATTCCCACTACACGATGGAATAACACTATGTTGCACATTGATCCCATGAATCATACCTCATCATCATATAACAATGTGTACTTTATGGTCATGGACTTGACTCATGGGGAAATTTAAGAGGATATAAGTCAGCTTGATGATATGAAGCTACCTCCTAAAATTCAGTTACCATCCTACCTTGAGTCTCATCAGTTATTTCTATATTTTTATTAGAAAATTAAACTTAAAAAACAAATTTTTAAATAATATTAAAAAATGTGTAAAATTATTTCCATTTTAAAACCCAACTCATACCACAAAAAAAAAATTGGGCATTATTACTTATTCGACCAAGGAACCATCAATAGAAAATTTATCAAGTTATATGGTTATTTTTTACTATTAGGTTGATAAGATCTTATACTAGTTATCTGGTGATGTAACTCAATATAAAAAAATTCCAATGATAATACTAATAATCACATGAAATATAAAATAATAAAAAATATAAATAGACTGAATAATGAAAATTCCACCCTCTTCATACACACTTTTATTTAATAATTCCATGCTCAAACAAATTTCGACAACTCCCTAGATCACATATCTCATAAAAACCCATCACAAATTAATAAGTTGTTTATTTAAAATTAAGTACCCCCATTTTAATAAATAACAACAAAATCACAAGGTAGAATAATGATGTTGAAACCTTGATAAATAAGGATCAATCCACTCTTATCATAAATCTAGAACTAAACCACACAAACTCCACAACATAAACTCAGATCGATGAATAATTTAATCTAATTTCACTAAAAACCATAAGAAAAATCCACCATGTATCATACTTCAAGATGTAAAGAACACCAAAGTGATAATATACTACTTATTATCCACCTCTATAAACTGTATACCTGATTCCTATACTTCTAATGCGATTTTTCCAGGCTATGGTGGAATCACATATCATAACCTTAACCAAAACCATAAAAATCATGAAATAAGAGAGGATAAGGAGAAATAAGAGTAGAGGAGACTTTATTAACTTTATAATATAAAATAATACCTTTATTTCATCCTTTAATATAGGTGAAACTAATGGGTCTAAGGTGGGAAACAAAAGGGAATTTTGGCTAAATGATCTCCCTCATATGCATGGGATTCTAAAATATTAAGAGGGGAGGCCATCACATGATGATTATTTCTTTATTATAAAATATTATACAATCCTATAAAGTATCCTATTTATAGAAACTAAATACCTTATTCCCCACTCAGTTCCTAGTGTATGGTAATTTTCACCTAGTGGCAAAACCAATGACACTACTCCATTATTTACTCCACCAAGTACCTGATGGAACTAGACTAGGTACCTAATGGCTGTTTTCAGAAACTAAGATGACCCAACCTTAAAATATATATATTACAACATTTAATATTAATATTGAGTATATATCGTAATAAATCACATTACAAGAACTATAGATTTAGTTTATTTGGATATTAGATATATAAAAAAATTACATTACAACACTGTAAACATTTCACCATTATAAAACAATTTGAATAGAAATTAATTTGAAAAAAATGAAAATTTAGAGAGTAAGTTTCATAAATAAAACCAAAAAGTATGGAAAGAACATAGTTCATGGAGAAAATTACTAAATAAGATATTCCTTTCACACATTGTTTTAAAAAAGGGAAATGATAATAGAAAATGAACCATGTGATATTTTTAAAAATATTCATTTCATTATTTTGTAATGAAAATAAATGAAAATTGAAAATTACCATAATAAATAATTTAATTATGTATATAATGAAATAAATAAAAATATAATGAATATGGAAATGGAGGAGAACCATTCCCAACCAGAATAATAGATAAGGCCATTTCCACGTATAGGTATCCCTTCAGTTGAATTATGAACCAAAGGAATGTTAAATGTAAAGAATAAATGTAAAAAAATATATAATATAATATAATATAATATAATATAATATAATATAATATATGAGGTTTTAGAGAGAATGAATGTATAATTTCCCTCAATATAAGTTTATTCATAAACAATGTTGATTTAAAAGTGATATTTATAAGAAACCCTTATGGATTTGGTAACTCTTGAATCAAAATCCCTTGAAAAAGAAAACCAGACATGGAAATTTAAATCATTTTAATTTAATTAAAATTATTATGAAAACAATCCATCGGTAAAATATAAATCAATCAAAAACAGATAGGTGGTGAATATGGAACATATCTCAAAGAATGGAAAATTGATATGAGAAACTCATACATTTACTCATGACATCAACAAAAGATATTTAACATCACACATGAAAAGAATAACCAAATTAATGAGTTATTTTATAACATTATTAATACATATTACCTTTTATACTCTTCTATTATAATCATTAATTACACATATATTATGTTAGTAAGATATTGTTTAGGTTCATTATGGACATTAGTAAATTTTATTACATTATACAAGTTCTGTAATATTGATTTTGATCCTTGTTCATTTATAAAAAGTTCATCATTCATCGATTAGTAAAGCTAGTATAATAATTTGTTCAAATGATTTATTCAGTCCCATGTTCATTTTATGGAAGTTAAGGGTATGGTTCATGAGAAAATAATCGATGATGACCATGTTTTTGTTAATTTTTTGACAAATATAATTTATTTTATAATGAATATTCATTTTTTATTACAATTCAAGAAAGAATTTATGTACTAATACTTATACATTATAATAATGATAATGTTGGTATAACATCATTCATGTAGGTGGTTGAACTGACCTAAGAATGACATTTTATACTGATGTGATGAGTAAGAGATTATGGTTATATAATTGTATTATAATTTTAAAATAATATTAAATATATTAATATAACATCATTTTTATGGAGAAAAATATTTTTAAAAAGAATCGATGATATGAAAATTGAAATTTATGGTTAATAACTATGTACTTTGATGAATTCTCTCCTTGAAACAAGTTCCATCAAAATAAAGGATTTAGAATTAATTTTTGGAACCAAAATCCTCCCAATGTATATAATGGATTTATAATATGATTATTGTGAAATGATTAAAAATATAACTGAAGAAAAATATTTTTATTGGAGTGTTATAGGTGATATCTATTTATTATTGAGTTTTCAGTTTAATTTCTGAAAATATTCATTCCATAATTTATAAGGTTAATATTTTAAAAGTAAATTATATAAAAAGTGAATTATAATGGAGATTGGACATGAATTAGATCATCCACACTAGGTAGAGATGAATTTTCATGATATTTTATGTCTTTATCACTTAATTTTTCTAGTTTTACCTCATTTTAGTCTTACCATAGTAACTAAATCGTTACATCGATAAGTTATTTTTATGAATAAAAATTAAATTTACCTTCATATCTAATTTATAAATATAGAATAAATTTTTTGAATCCATTTTATTTAATTAAATTTTTAAATATGAAAATTTTATCTTTTAAATGAAGACATAAAAATTATAGAATAAAATATTTTTATAGAAAAATTACTTTTTAAACATTTTTGTTCTTAATACTATTTCATGTCAATTAATGACTAAATGAGTGATGATATTTTTTTATACATTGAAAATTTTATTTGAATAATCTATGAAATCTAATAAATTTAATTTATTAAGAAAATAATGAACAATACTTAAGACACATTTTCAATGAAAAATATCCCCAATTAATATTAAATGATTTTAATTACATCTAATTAAAATCAATTATTTTTATTCTAGCCATTAAATTTTATCAATTAATTTGTATAAAATCATTATTTAATAATAATAATACTATGGAAGTGTTAAAATACATTTTTTAATAAATAATTTTAATTAACTATAAAATTTTTATTTAGTTGAGTTTTACATTTATTAATGATGTTTCAAATTGATTTTTCATAATATATTAATGTTTTATATTATATTGTAATATGTTATCTTAATAAAAAATATTACAGCTCTTTTAGTTTAGGGTTGTATGTATTATAATCTATTAAACACATGGTAATCATTTAATTTGAAATACATACTAAAATATCATGGTGTTATGTTATACCCCATTAAAATAATTTTTCACTTGAAATTTTATTATTTTGATTTGAAAAAATGAGGGTACTTCTTCCAAAATACACATTTAGGTTTTAACACTACTTCTTAAAACATAATATTTTTCTTTAAAAATTAACTAGGTGATTGGTCTTGTTTCATATTACTTTATATCTATAATCCAATATTTCCACTAGTTGTTCCTCATAAGGGAGATCATTCTCTAGTTATACTATATCTAAGTTTAGTTCAAGTGAATGGTCCAGTAATAACTTCTTAAAATGTGATACATAGAACATATCATACAATTAGGATAGATTTGTTGTAATTTCAATATGATAAGAAATCTTCCTAATATGATCAATGATTTTAGATGGTCTAATTTATCTAGGGCTTAAATATCCATTCTTCTCAAATATTATAACCATATTCCTTGGAGATATTTTAAGGAATACCTTGTCTATAACTTCAAAATCGAAATACTACCAATGATTATCAATATAGCTATTTAATTAACCTTTTACAATATTAATGTGTAATTTAATGGTTATAATATTCTATGATATATCTTTATAATATAAATTCTCAGTATTTTATGCTCCTGATGTTTATTTTAAAGTTATTCACCTCTTCCCATGAAGAGGATCATATTTTTATATTTGATTTAATGAATAGAAATTAGTGTTATATGATAACTCTACCAAGGCAAGGTTCTTCTCACAACACCTATTTAAATCCATTGAATAATATCTCAGCATATCATCTTATTAAGATCACAAAGGGATGTGTCCAACACTTGGGTGGGGGTGGGGTGAATAAGTTCTGATATAATTTGGTTCCAATTTTACTTTTATACCTTTATTACCTCTTCACTTGTTTAGTGACTAGATACATATTTCTCTCTATCTCTCCTTTTTCGGTATGCAAGAAAATATGGTGTAGGAAAGAAACACAAGATAACCCAATGATTTGTTGATAAGTTTCACCTACCTAAGGATGACTACATCTCTAATGTATGATGGTCTTTATCCAAAACACACATATTCCATCTTATTATAAAAATAATAATAGGAAGGAGAAAGATATTGTAAATTTTATCCTAGAACTAAAAAGGTACAGTAAATGAAAAGTGATTTTTATTCTACTATCTCAATGAAACACACGTTGCAACCCACTCCTTATGAATTATATCAATAATGAATCTATTATATCCCTTTTGAAAAATGTGAATGATTTTATTCCTCAATTGAAGTAATCAAGTGGAATTCCACAAAATTCATTATGCTTCTACAGTAGAAGAATATAGGATGTATATATCACCTTATAGGATTAAAATATACACTTATAAAGTATACCCTAACGTACTCTTCCTTGTGATTATAAAGTTTGAAGTTTGTAGGATAGAATTCTCATATTATTCGACCAAAATAGAATCCATGGAAGTCAATAATGGATATCCTCTCAGTTTATTCATTTTATTATTATTTGTATTTAGTGTATAGAGGATTGTAAATTTTTATATCCAATTCATTGACACTTATAATTTTCACATTAAAATAGTATCTGCTCTTTTTCTTATTCTTTATACTTTCATAATATGAACAGGAATACATAATGAAAAATATTTTTTCTATTTATGTCACAAAATATATTTACAATACCATGTAAATATGTCTCTTTTAATTTATATTATTTTAAATATTTGTTCCTTAAATATTTTTCTTATAAGAACTGAACATTTTCGATATTCGTTTCATTCAAACTCATCCTTTAAATCCAGATAAAGACTCGAATCTTTCATTCCTCACAATATTTGAAAGTATCTTAGTCTTATAACCATATAAATTATTTAAAAAATTAACATATTCACATTCCAATTATGAATGATAAAATCATAGAAACACCATCGATGAGGTAGAGATCCCCAAGCTAGACCTTGAACATTCTAATGTAGAGAGATTATGAAAACTCTCACAAAAAATGAACTATTTCATGGTACACCTTGTCATTGTCTATTGGGAAACTTCTATAATAAAACACTCACCGCCATGATGTAGTGATCACTTTTTTATCATTTTTAAATATTTATATTTTAGTGCTGAACCACTATGTCCTCGACTGTGACATGGTTGTGTCGCTTTGATTCTCATAGGTAAAGATACTTCTTGAAAGAATGATCAATACAGTGTATTATTCATTTCCTAATCCTTATATATCCTTAATTCTCACCATGGTTTACACTATGGATTAACTATTTTCCTATTCCTATTTCATTATATTCTCTTACCATATTGTAGCATGGGATTCCTTTTACTTTAGATCATTCCTTGGTTAGAAATTATTTTACCTTAGCTTGAATCATGATCTATGTGAGATAATGATGTTTAAACAATGAAGCTCATATTGAAATAATAATTTGAATTGGATATCATAAGTTATTATAAAAGGTTAAATTTAAAAAAAATTATGAATTTTTAATTCACACTATCATCAAATTCATACAATGTAAAGTTATATTCTCAAGTCATACGATCTGAATTTGTAAAAATAGTGAAGTATTGCAATGATCAACAAGATTGATGATTAGTTTCATAAATCCAACTTCAACAATTATATTCACTAAATAAATCAACATTACTATATTCATTTACATGATTCTAGGGAGTGTTCTACATGATCTTCTAGAATTATAACACTCTTCTATGTATGCACAATATCTTATGTGATCTTTGAAAATTATTTTACTCTTTATGTATGCCTTTCAAATATTCCAAAATCACTTCCACATATAACGAGTGATCATTACTCAATTTTAACTTCTATAAAGTGAAGATATGATTATGGATAATACTGATCAATTTAGTATTCCTATATATTGATCTTAATTTAGGAATTATTATTTAGTTATAGTTGGACAATGGGTGAAAAACATCATTATAATTCAATCTGCCGATGTTTTTATTTTTAAAGGATGAACAATATATTTATTCTTCAGTATTATATCAAGATTAAACTTGGGGTGGTTCTCATTTATTAATTAATTTACTCCATCAACATATTGATAAAATCCATTTGATTTGGTGATCTCTAATAGTTCTTTGTATTGATGCATGTGTGGGAGGCTAAGAATCCTTCACCCATACACACTTGTGTTGACCATTTCATGTGTTATGAACCCTATATGTCAATGTAAAATAATATATTTCTTTATGAATAAAAATATACCAATGATGTCCATGATTATTGTTTTTTGATTTTTCTTACAGCTTTCTAATTTTTTTACTTTGATGTTAAAATATCTTATCCAAATTATTATTAGAAAATAGATAGTAACCTCATCCACCATATGAACTCATGATTCTAGCTATTAATATAAGGATGGAATTTCATCACCACATTATTATTTTTAATTATTCTAAACTTGATGAAAGTAATATATATATATATACTTTTTACTTTAGTGAACGATCCCCTAATTACTTTTCCAAATGAGTAATGGTAAAACATATTTCACATCCTCCTTTCCCCAAAACCTGTAATGGCCTCAACACTTCCAAGATTCAAGGTACCCATCCTTTACCCACAAAAATTGATAGCATTATAATTAATCTCAACAATATGGTTAGAAAAAATTATTAACTTTAAATAAGCTCATCATAAATATTTATTCCTTATTGACAATAAATACAACACAATTATAGTGGGTTCATCGACCTTCCCCTTTGTATTTATTTCCACTACCAAATATCATCCTATTATATCTCTATATTATTGAAATAATTACAAATCATATGATAGAGGATGGTATCACTCCATTATTAAGAAATTTATCATAAAATATTCCACTCTAAGTCTAATTGATTCATAGTCAATGTATAAAATAAGGGGGTTTTATTAAGACATAATGGTTTTCCATTAATTAACTAAATATATACCAAGTCATAATATTTTTTAATTTTCTTCCTCAAGGGATACATAAATATTTTTCAATATGAACCTGAATACACTAATTGATCGATATTTATTTCTTAGAATTACACTTTAAAATACCTACACTAATATTTACATAGAAATTTGAACCTTCAAGAACATGTTCAAGGTTTTGTGTTTTGTGGCCCACCATGGAAATATTCATGATTTGTTTATTATAATTGATCAATTAAAATTCCACCCCTTAATATCAGCCTTTTTTATTTCATAAATAAGGATGAGAGAATATACATACATACATCATTAATGAACTATTTCAAGAATTTTCAGAAATTCTAGATTTATATGAATTGAATGGTTTTATAAACTTATCAAAATAAAATAACCTTCAAGGGATGATATATATATCCACTTATTTATGTTAGAAATTTTATTTAGATTTAATTTTTAATTATAAGTGATACATCATACCAAGACTGTGACTAATTCAAATTTGAAATCGTGATTCTATCCTATTTCACTTTATTAGTTCTCTATTTTAGAATTATAATTATTTTAAATTACCTATATAGTGAGCATAAAAACATACAAAATATGATAGGGAATAAAGGGTACATTATTGTTCATCAATGTGAATAGGTAGACCAAGAATTTATTCTAAAATGGTATTCCCAATCCAATTTAGCTCTAAGTATGGATGAAATATTCATTCCTATTAAACATTTTTACATATCTAAGTTTGATTTGGGAAGAATATGGTCTTTTATTATCTCCTTGTGTAGAATATTGTTTTTAAAATGATACACCAAGAAACATTAATCACTTTCTAAAAATTTTCTATTAATTAATATTTTTTATTGGGATAGTACAATTGTGAGATAATCATTTGAAGTGTGTCTACCCTATTTACACCACCCAGAAAAAACTTTAGAATCCATTTGGTTATCATTTATTGAAAAAATATCTTGAAATTCATATTATTATTCACGTGGAATATTCTATTTCACTTTGGCACATTTCTTCCCTTATCATTCCATTTATCTTCATTTCTCTAAATCCATAGGCTAGATTACTAAACATTCTTTAGGAATGTGATCTACCTTTTTAGTTCTCCCACATAGTTTCTTAAGATTGTTCTTTACAATTTCAGTCCTTTTATTTTTAGTTTATAATAATCTTTCATTATTATTATTTCTTCCATTAACACATGAATCCATGGCATGTTTTCATGTGTCCATGATATTTCCCATTTTTCAAAAAAGTATCAAATTGGATCTCCTTAGTGTGTCACACTTCTTTGACTTCTTGGAATTTATTTTAGTGGACTTATTCATTTTCCTATGACCCAAGGATTATTCAATATTTTTCTGCATAGTCTTACCAGGATTATTCTATAAAAAATGTTTCTATATATTTAATAGAAATGTTTTATTTAATTTTTTCATTAGCATCTATGTTATTATTTTTTAATTTTTTGACACATTTTTGAGTTTAATTAATCAAGTATAGATCAGTTCGGTGACTAAGTTCATTTCATATACAACAAAAAATTTTATGTTTTCCAAATCTATTTAGATTTTGTATATATTATCTCCTTTCACATGTGGTTCTTGCTTCAGTTTAAGAGTCCCCCTATTAATACATAATCTCTTTTTATTTCATAGTCTAACACATAATTCTATAAATCCAAACCCATATTCCTACATCTATTATTGAAAAACATATCCATTAAACTGATGTTTCATTCTACTAAGTACATGTTATCCATATTTATAAACATTATATTTTTGTTCATTTCCCATAATTTATGGGTTTTACTTTGGGGTGAAACCTCAAAATATTTTTTCCAACCACATTTGATGTATTGTTCGACTCCCAAAATTTTTTCCACATCTAAATTTTTATAGATTTTATGTTATGACCTGTATCATATGAGGATAAATATTTATCATATATATTATTTTCAATGGTTGATGATAAATTTCCTTTTAGGGATATTGAATATTGATCAATGGATGATATTTGGATAATTTTACCACTAGAAATAGATATTTTAGAATAATAATACTCCTTTCTAGTTTTTATGTAGGTGAATTTTATTCCAACTTATTGTGATGAAATGTACTTAGTTGTTTATAGATTTTTAAAGTGTACATAAATCTATAAGAAATTCATATTGAGAGTTCATTTCTCATTCTAAATTGTATTAATTCTTTTTTTTCATTCCTTATTTGTATTTTTAACTTGATATTTATGATTTTTTTACCATCATATGTTCAATCTATTTAATAATATTTTCCCTTACTAGTAGATGAGAATTCATGAAGGAAGATACTTATTCATATTCATGGTTCTTTTATTTAATAATATTATGGGATTCCTCTCTCTCAGGGATTGTAGTTGTCCATTCATTTTCTAAATGGGTTCATCTTTCTTCAATCTCATAATTCATGGTATTTAAGGATATTAACTTTTTATAATGATTTATAAGCATAATTATCCTTTGTTACAAAACATTCACTAACCTATTTAAAGCTTCCTCAATATGGGTGATATACTCCTACATGATTTTGAAAGAGACACCAATGGAAGTGAATACCTATTTGGGAAATTTATATAGGGACTTAAATATATATACACAAGAATCATAATATTATTCTATAAATATATGATCTTTAACATAAGTAATTAGATCATTTATAGGAAATATTTGATAAATGTTTTTTACCCCTATTCAAATAGATATGGGGAACTACATGAGGTTAACCTATTATCCATTTCTTTAGTACTAAATTCCACTACTAGATCTTCTTATTCTATGTATGAACTTTGATCATCGTGATTTATATATGAATTAATAGATTTTTCTTCCTCTTAACACATTAGGGTTAACTTTTATTCACGCACATCCTTTAGATAAATATTATTAATAGACAAAACATAAATACTTTAACTTTTATTACCTTAAATAATGGAGTGTCTTGTTTATTTGATGATGATTTTATCATCAAAATTTCATCTATTTTCTTCCCATTCCTCTTCATTTTGGAAGGCGTGTCCTAGATGATTTCTTTAATAGGAAATTCAAAGACTTCTTCCTAAATACACTTCATATAGCCTTTAAAAATAGAAAATTAATTATAAAAAAAATTAAATATGAGAATCTAATAGAGGTGTGTCTAGATCTAATATCAATTTTTAAGATCACATAGGGATGTTTCCAACATTTAGGGGGAAGGAGAATCAATTTTGGTATAATTTTTTTAAAATTTTACTCCAATATTTTTATTACCTCTTTACTTGTTTAGTAAGATGATCTATATTTATATTTATCTTTATTTTTTGGTATGTAAGTATATATGGAATTGGAAATAAATATAAGAGAACTCTAGTATTTATTAATGAGGTTCACCTCCCTAAGGATGAAAATTTACCTAGTGTTTCATGATTATTATCTCATATACAAGAATTTCTTTTATTTATCTAAATAAGTATAGTCAAGGGTATTAAATTGAACTTGTTATCTTGGAACTCTCTAGGTACATTGAAATAAAGAAATTGATATACCCATTTCTCATTGGAATAATGGATTTGGAATGCTATTTGTGAAAAATATTATCAATGAATATCATGTGTACCACCTAGAAAATGGGAATGATATTATTCCTCAATGGATGTAATAATGTGGGATAACTTAGGCTTCCTCAGACTTCTATAATAGACGATTTTAGGTTTGAAATCACACCTTATCATCTTGAAATATACTATTTTAAATCAAAACTGAACTCACTCTTCTATATACTTCTATATCACAATGGATTTTGGACGGATTTCTCATATTCATAAGTTTTTATAGAATCAATACTAGAAAAGACCAGATGTTCCTCTAACATTATTATTCTTCTTATTTATTACACAAATGATTTTCAATGATTTTCTCAAATTCTTCAATACTTAGAATTTACAACATAAAATTATATCAGATCTCTTTTTTTATTTCTTTTTAACTTGTAACATATTCATAGGTGAAAAAAGATGACACTATATTTTTATTTATTCTTATCATAATATATATTCACAGATTTATTTAAATATGGATATTTTAATTTCCATTATTCTTAGTATTCATGTTCATAAAATCATGGCCTTATAAGAAGTAAATATATTCAGTATTTTTTTTATTCAAAATAATTTTTGTATATAAATATGAAGACTCAACCCTTTCCTTCCTCATGATATTTGGAAATATCATGGTCTTGTCTATATATATATATATTTAATTTCTCTAAAAATCAAAATATTCACATTTAATGTATGTATTAAAATATTTCAGTAACACTATCCATGGAATTGATTTCCCTATGATAGAACTTAGACCTTCTCATGTTAAGAAATTCTAAAAACACTCACCAAAAAGGGACCATGACATTGTCCACCTTGTCATCTTCCATAAGGATGATTCTCTTATAAAACACTCACCACTATGACATACTAATCACATTCTTATTATTTTTTAACATTAAATTTTAGTGTTGAGTAACCACAACCCCAACTAAGTTATGGTTGTGTCTCACCATTTCTCATGGGTAAATAAACTTCTTGAAATTCTCATTGAGTGAGAAATATTCTTGAATAAAAATGATATGTGATAATTTTTTAGGGTTATCAACTACAAAAAATGGAATTATATCCTTTAAAAGTCTTGTATGCCCCATAATGAAATCCAAGGTGATTTACACCCATTTATATATAGATATGTGTACTGGTTGCATCATCTCTTTATACCTATGTCATTTTGCCTTAACTTACTAGCATACCGAGAAATGAGACCTATACTCTATAATATATCTTTTCATATTGAAAAACATGAAGAGGTTCTTAATATCTTTATAAATCATGGTACTTCATGGTCAAATAGAGAAGGGTAAGGTATTTGTATCATCCAATAGCTCCTTCTTTAATTTTGGTATAGATGAGACAAATACTCGAGTTCTAACACATATAACTCCATTTCTATTAGGTTTAAACTCTAAAATATTTCCCATATTCTTCTATAGCTCTATATCCTCCTCAAACACTTCTATTATCTTTACATGGATAAATCATTAAGAATTCATTTGGTAAAGATAGGATTTACCCCATTCCCTTATGATTTCAGGGTCTATCCTATGAAAATAAAATACTATTGAATCTATTTCAATTCTTATCATGGATAAGGATAGATGATTATTCCTGATTATAGCATCCAAAACCTTATTCACCTTCACTAGTTTATTATGCATTGAGTAGCGATAATCCTTGATCAACTCCAACTATTTCCTTTTGTATATGTTCAACTCATTCTATGTGAATATATACTTAAATATCTTGTGATCATTATAAATGTCACAATTTTCACCATATATAAAATTCATATATATATATATATATTTATGAAAATATTACCATTTATTGTCCCAAACCACGCATCAGGTAATTTAGTTTATGAATCATTAATTGACTTGATGAATAAGCCACAACCATGTGATTTTTTACAAGGATTTAAACAGATCCCTTATTCATTAGATTATTTAATATCATAAAACCTATCCACTTTAAGGTAGTGTGAGCATATGTGTAGTGACCACCCTTATATTGAGATCCTAGAAATTTTCTTTGAATTAATCTATAGAAAGTAACTTCACTCTCTTTCAAGTAAATTTGGTCAGTTGATTAAATAGTCGTGAGAAATTTCCCAAAAACCATTGAGAGTATCTATAGAGTACAATAAAACTATTAATATCCATTATAGTGGTTGGTAAAGGACATTTATCATTTACCTATAACTTTGAAGGTTCCATATATATACCATCGGTTGTGATTACATGACCCAAGAATGATACTTTATGTATATAGAATTCACAATCTCTAAATTTGACATACAATTTTTTCCTTTCCCTAGAACTTTATCATAATCCTCATGTTATATTATTTCTTTCCCTTACACCAATAATATATAATAATATCATCTATAATGATTAAAAAAAATATTGATGAAATCTATAAATACACTATTCATCATATCCATGAAGAGGATGGGGAAATTTGTATGTTTGAATGGAATCACTACGGACTCGTAGTGTCCATATCTTGTATAGAAGGTTGTATTGGTCATATACTCCCTATTCACCCTTAATCAGTTATATTTAGATCTAATGCCAAACTTTGGGAAGTATTGATGCCCTTTTAGTTGATTGAAGAAGTCACCAACATGATCCAGAGGTTCTTGATCGTTATCTTGTTATGTTCATGATAATAAATACAGAGATTCATTGATACTTATTTATTCATAAAAAGGACCAATACAACACATGGTAAAGAAAATGAGTGTATAAAACCCTAAAATATATTATCTTGGAGTTTATTTTTTAGTTCCATTAATTCAATTTGAGTTATTCTATAAAGCTTCTTTGATATTATCATATAATATGGTATGATTTTTTTGAAAAATCTACCCTATGGTCTGGGGGAAGACTCAGAAACTCATGTAGAATTACATAAACATATTCCCACCCAAAAGTAATATATTTAATATCTAGTATTTCACAAAATATTTGAGCTAAATTTTCTTAATTATTTGGTAATAAGATATATGTAAGAGAAGTAACTTCTATAGGGAGTTTATAAAAAGAGTTTCTATATTAGATGATTATGGGTTGATTTGGGATTTGAAATTTCATTTACCTATCCTAGAAATTGATACGGGATTGATGTAGAGGGGGATAATCCATGAATAAAATAACATTAAATTTGAAAAGTGGGAGACTAATAATATTTACCAAAAATAAATTCCCACCAATTTCTACCAAATAAGTGGTGTATACGTGGGATAAAATTATTTAACCACTAAGAGTTTTTATAAATAATTCAATATAAATTCAAAAGGGAGGTGATTTGATTTCGTCAAAAAAATTTATAGATATAAAGGAGTGAGTAGAACCAGAATCAAATGAGATATTAATATATCTTGATTGGATGATTAATGAACCTTTCAACACTTTATGTTCATGATCCACTTCATTAGTTGGGATTATATAGACCTTCATTTTCTCACTTGTCTTTGGGAATAATGAGGTATATTTTTATCATTAACCGATGAATTGTTGAACTAATCGGAAAAATTTACATACTAATTACAGTTAAATCATTGGAGAGTGGGTGATGTATTAATATGCTATTTCTTTTCTTAAATTTCACTTTTTATCCTCTTCATGTCTATTTAGAATTCATGGGCTTCATGAAATTCTATTTTAAACATAATGAATTGAAATTCACCTTAATGTAAATTTTACCCATGTTTCTTTCCACATTTTATATATATATAAAGATAAGTTTTCTTTATTCAATGGGTTTTAGCATTTGGATTTCCTTAAAAATTTATTTTTTTTCTTTTTCCATAAAACTATGAGAATTATGGGAATCTATAATATCTATTTATATCTTGAATTAAAAATGATATATTTATTCATAGCTACCACAGTACCTCATAGTTAGCACCATTCATATACATGGTTTTAATCTAGTAATAAAATAACCAATTTTTATTTTATGGTTAATGATAAAAACAGAAGGATACCTTTCAAGCCTTATGATGTTCACATTAAATGAAATAATGGATTCATCCACGTTTTTCCTTAGCTTAACTAATTTTCTCCTCCATTATAGTGAGAAAATTTTAGGTAAATTATTTAGATAATAATACATTATTAATATTCTCCCATTATGTAGAGTTGGTTTATTTCTATTTCCTAATGTACTTGATTAAGGTTCACCATTGACCAACTTCACCTTGAAAATAATAAACAGATAAAATATACTTTTTATGATCTATTAACTTGATAATAGAAAATATATTCTCTATATTTTTGATCTATTTCATAAAAATTAATGGATTGGAAGCCCCAATAAAAGAGGTTAGATGTTTCTCCATAAAGGACTCAATGAAGAGTTGTTCCTTATTTAGTGCATTTGGGGGTTTGGTATGATTCATTTTATTTTTCTATATATCTATATAATTGGATGAGAATTGCCATAATATTTTTCTCTCCAACTCCCATCATGTTTAGGTTCTAATTTGGCCAGTCATTGCATTGTCCATCACACTTTTTGCTAACTCGATTCCTCATTATTCCAACAATTTTCTGAAACAAGAAAATTTAGTTTGAGTATCAAGAAATATTAATATTAAAAATCCATCATATGATATGGATAGTCAATCCTAATATTCCCAAAATTATGACACCTTAATTTCATACTAAGATACTATAGTTTCATCCTATATCACTTTTGGTTAAAAATAGGTGTTTTTAGGGTCTATCTTCTTATTATTTGTGTCATAATACCCAAAATCACTAATCAATTATTTGATACCAACTAAGATTACCCAAACATAACATGCATACATATTATATTATTTGAAAATAATAAGAATTAAAGATCATAACAAAACACACCCTTGAAACTGTAAGGTTAGTATATTTAGAGATTAGCTACACAAATAACTTATTTTATAACGCTATAAACATTTCTTCATAATATCACTATAATAATTTAATTACCTGGTCCAATGAAAACTCAATAGTGACTTGACTTAGTTCACTATGTGATCTTAGACATACCTTTCCATATACCTAAGGTTTCTCACTAGCGGAGATGGTCTAATCCACATAATGCAATAATTGTTCCCTTGAATTAGAGTCAAACATATAGATAGAATAAACCAACAATATCCATCAAAACCATCAGAGCACATATAATAAAATAAGCACAATCCTATAATAATTTTCAAACAATATATAGATTATGATCATGAAAAATATAAATTGGTCACCCATTGGGTGGATCCCATGTAAAAAATAACCAATAAACCAAAAATATATGATGTTAACCATTTTTGGAAATGTATCATTCTCATTTATAGGTAATATTTTACCCTTATTTTGGTATTCCTTCGGTGGATTTTTATTTTAGGGGTTTTTAGGTGAAAAATTGAGAATTTTGGAAGAAAATGGGAAATGCAGGGTTGGCACATGATTTTCCCAAACTGTGTTCCTAGCCCAAGAAAACTGTATAACCCCAAGAAGACACTACTAGAAAACGAACTTTTCCCAACAATTGTATACCAACGGTTCATTGAACCATTCGTATATATTATCTTTACCAACGGTTTATGAAAACCATTGGTAATGATCTGGTCTATGTGACTTTTCCCAACGGTTTGATAAAACCGTTGGGAAAGATGGGGAAAAATCACTTTTCCCAACAGTTTCATCAAAATGTTGGGAAAAGTGGGGAAAAATTTAGTTTTCCCAATGGTTTTATAAACCCGTTGGGAAAGATTGAGTTTTCCCAACGGTTTTCAAAAACCGTTGGAAAAAAATCCCCAAATACTCCAAACCCAGGCAACGGCCTCCCCACGATTCCAGAACCCTTCCGCTCGTCTCCAGAAGCGATTCCTTCGTAGAAGCACTTCAGAAGCCCCACCACTTCCATCGGATTAGCAGCTTCTAGGTTAGAATCCTTCAATATTTTATCAAGGATATAGTTCCACCTCTTATCATGCATATCCTTCTATTCTCAACGATTTCGTTATTTCCAATTTTTAGGGTTTTTGTAAAATTTTATGATTGTTCCACAAATTGTGTACTCAAATCCCTATATTGGTGTATGTCCTATTAATGTTTTCATTACACATTTACATTTATAAGGGCATGGTTTTTCTTTATTGTGTTCTAATTTTAAAGATTCATAGTTTTTTTAATCTCAATGCTTAAAATATTATAGCTTCATGTATATGAACTAATAATAAATTGTTTGTAATATTTGTTTATATTATTTCATGAAAATCACTCCATTAATTAAGATCATGTCAAACATGAAGATCTTGTTCATCTTAATTTTTGTACACTATGTGTATTACATAAAAATTATGTATCATGTTTCTATCAAAATCTATATATATAAATAATGACACACTATTCACTTATCCTTTTCACAATATAACATATGGAGTATCTTCTTGCACTTTGAAAAATAGTATGTGGTCCCTAATTATTACTTCTTCCTTCTTCATGAAACTAATTCAAAGAATGTAAAATTCACAATATTAGTGAATATTATTTTTTCTAATATAACCATTAATCATTCTGACTTCGAAATCTTACATGTGTTAATCAATCACCTTTTTAAAAAACAATGACCATTTTCATTGATTTGGGGTTCTTCAAAATGCATGGGAAAATCAGAAAAATGCATGTATTGAATCGTGTTTCTCATATGGTTTCATGGATACAAGTTCATCTCGAAAATCATGACTGCATGGTTCAAATATCATGAGGACCATGAGATTATTATTTTTCACTCAAATGAAGTTGTTTTCTGCAACTAAGTGTTTTTTTCACTTTTAATTTGGCCGAAAGGGGAGCTTTGTGGACATTAATCATGGTTGTGGGTGGTCATTTAGGATGTAAGATAGTATTGCTTCATTTTACTTGATATATCCAATATTATTATTGATTTATGTTAAATTTTATTATCTTTAACAAGTGATGTTATTTAATAAGTTTTTATTAATGGTTTTAATAATGACGATATGGTAAAAGGGTTCATATGGTGTGTATAAGGGTTCACATGGTGTGTATAATGGTTGACATGGTATCAGTGAACTCAAGTAATTAATTTAAGCCTTCATTCTCACTAGCATGTAATAAATTGAATGATTTAAACCCATCCTCACATGATTTCTTACCTTAGATATTGTCCAACATATAGAATACGATATTTTGAATTCATCAGTTAACCAAGATCGTATATTCCATTTTCCCCAAGATGGCAGTACTAATATAACTTTAGGGTCAACTAAATATGGTTCTCATTGTAAATTGTATATTATGTGTCCTTCTTGGACAATACTCACTTTTATAAGGGCGGGGTGCTTTTCACTACCCATTATGGAATGTGTAGATAGCCATAAAAATGTTGGATAAGTCACAAGTTTAATTCAGTAATGTTGTTATCATTGACATACTTTATTATTAATTTCATATTTAAAAATAAATGTTTCTGTCTATACGTAATGAAATTAAATATTTTTACAAGCAATGAACAACCTATTAATGTAGAATCCTAAAATTTATTCACCCATTGGGTGCGCTTGACTTGCAGAAGTAATTGGGTAATGAATGGTATATCCATAGAGGTGTCAATAATGAGTTATTGAACACGAGTGAATGATTTGGGATGCCTATAACACATGATGGGACCTGAGGCATGTGCCTCTTATAGACCTAATGAAAATGATTATAAATAAATTTTAATTTAATTTATGAGTACTTGTTCATTACATTATTTTAATAGTTCACTGAAACCTGTTACAATTGGAGTAAGAGGAGTATCTTTTTTAGATTTTCCTTATTGGTTAACCAATCTGTTACGTCATTACTTAGACATAATGAATATTGAAAAAAATTTATGAGAAATGTTTCTTTCGGTTCTTCTAAATGTCAAGGGGAAGAAAAAAGATGATTTACGATCTCGGTGTGACTTGGTGGATTGGGGCATCAGACCAGAATTGCATCCTATGCGTATTAGTGAAAATAAATGGAAACATACATGTGCTTCTTATGTGATGACACCTACGGAAAAAAACAATTTCTGGAAGTATTAGAGACTATTAGAGTTCCTGATGGATATTCAAGCAACATATCTAAATGGGTCAACATAAAAGAGTTGAAGCTAAAATCATTGAAGAATCATTATTATCACGTTATAATACTTGAGGTGATTCCAATAGTAATCCATCATATTTTTTCCAATAATGTAAGGGTGGCTGTTATTCGGTTGAGACATTTGTTTAGAGATCTTTGTACTAATAAGTTGTCCAAGTCTTTCTTGCAAAAAATGTTGACATATTCCCCATTAATTTTGTGTGAGTTGGATAATATATTTCTTCCATCATTTTTCACATGCATGCTGCATCTGACTGTCCATATTCCCACTGAAATACTTCTCGGAGGACCTGTTTCTTTATGTTGGATGTATCCAACTGAAAGAAATGTGTTCATATTAAAGTCTTATGTCCGAAACAGAAATCATCTTGAAGGTTCTATCGTGAACGGTTACCTGGCTCAAGAATGTATGGATTTCTGCTCGATGTATTTTTCTGATCACACTATAAGATTGAACAGACAAATGAGAAATGAAGAAGAAAATTTTGAGAAAATTGAACCTAGTTTTCCATCACTTCCTCAAACAGGAGGAATTCCTGGATCATATACATTGAAGACATTAAGTCATGAAGAGAGGGAGATGGCACATCGCACAGTTTTGTTCAACTGTGATTTTTTCGATGACTATATCAGGTAACTAAATTGATTATGTATATCATACATATATATCTGTTAAACTATTCATATTTTTTTATCTATAGGGAACATAAAACAATGATAAATAGGAAGCATCGTTCTTTATCGTTAAGAAGAACAGAGACTTTGCATAGCAAAGAGTTTTCTGCTTGGTTAAAATTGAAGGTAAAAATATTAATGTTTAAATTAATTATTTCAATATTTAATTAAGTTTAACAGTCATTTATATTGCAGGTATTGAGTTTGTCTAATGACTCTATCTCTGAGGAAATAAGAGCTCTGGTTTTTGGTCCTAATATCGTGGTCCGAGACTATAAATCAATTGTTATCAATGGGTAAAAATTTATTGTCACTCAATGAGTAAAGAACATGAGAAAACAACATGATGGTGTTATGGTTACTGCCACAATAGATTGTTATGCCAGTGCATTAGATAGTAGACCGCGATTTGAAAATGTCGGTTATTATGGAGGCATTGAGAAAAAATAATATTGGATTATTACTCTCATGGATGAGTCACAATGATTAAATGCCATTGGTTTGATTCGATGACGAGACATGGCACATTTATTGATGAGTACGAATCAACCCCGCCTCAATCTGAGACGCGGTGTGGTCGGCACCACCCAAAGTGTCTGTCTTTTGTTTCAAAATGATGTCATTTTAATTGAAAAACATCAACTGGCATACGGAAAACTGACCAAACGCATTTGGATTATGTCAATACTTTAGCACAATGATCCACAGGTCATATGTGATGTGTATGAGTCAACCCCGCCTCGATTCGAAACGCGGTGTGGCTGACACCATTCACAGTCTCTCTTTTGATTAAAATGGACATGATTATAAGTGAAAAGAACAACTAACATACGGGAAACCGACCAAACGCATTATAAATGTTTTGATTCTTTAGGAAAATGATCCATGGGTCATATGTGATGTTTAAGAGTCAACCCCGCCTTAATCTGAGGCATGGTGTGGCCAGGATCACTCTAAGTGACTCTCTTTTGTTTAAAATGGACAGCATTTTAAGTATATACGGAAAACCGACCAAACACATTCGGTTTCTATTGAAAATTTAGTAGAACGATCCATGGGTCATGTGTGACATGTATGAGTCAACCCCGCCTCAATCGAAGGCGCAGTGTGGCTGACACCATTCATAGTGTCTCTCTTTTGTATGAAATGGATAAGATTATAAGTGAAAAGAACAACTGACATATGAAATACCAACCAAACGCATTCGAAATGTGTTGATGCTTTAGGAAAACGATCCATGGGTCATATGTGATGTGTATGAGTCAACCCTGCCTCAATCTGAGGTGCAGTGTGGCCGACACCATTCACAGTGTCTCTCTTTTGTTTAAAATGGATAGGATTATAAGTGAAAAGAACAACTAACATACAAAAAACCAACCAAACGCCATCGAAATGTGTTGATGATTTAGGTAAATGATCCATGGGTCATATGTGAAGTGTATGAGTCAACCGGGGATCAATTCGAGGCACAGTGTGGCCAGGATCACTATAAGTGGCTCCCTTTTGTTTAAAATGAACAACATTTTAAGTACATACAGAAAACCGACCAAAAGAATTCAGTTTCCGTTGAAACATTAGGAGAACGATCCATGGGTCATATGTAACATGTATGAGTCAACCCTGCCTCAATCCATGGTGCGGTGTGACCTACACCATTCAAAGTGTCTCTCTTTAGTTTAAAATGGACAGGATTATAAGTGAAAAGAACAACTGACATACGAAAAGCCGACCAAACGCATTAAAAATGTGTTGATGCTTTAGGAAAACGATCCATGGGTCATATGTGACGTTTAAGAGTCAACTGCGCCTCAATCTGAGGCATGGTGTGGCCGACACCATTCACATTGTCTCTCTTTTGTTTAAAATGGACAAAATTATAAGTTAAAAGAACAACTGACATACGAAAAACCGACCAAATACATTTGAAATATGTTGACGATTTAGTTCAATGATACATGGGTAATATGTGACATGTACGAGTCAACCCAGGCTCAATTCGAGGCACAGTGTGACCAAGATCACTCTAAGTGGCTCTCTTTTGTTTAAAATGGACAACATTTTAAATATATACGGAAAACCGACCAAACGCATTCGGTTTCCATTGAAAATTTATGAGAACTATCCATGGGTCATATGTGACATGTAAGAAATAAATCCGCCTCAATAAGAGTAGCGGTGTGGCTACCACCACTCAAAGTGTCTGTCTTTTGTTTCAAAAGGACTTCATTTTAAGTGAAAAAAAATCAGCTGGCATACGGAAAACCAAACAATTGCATTCAGATTGTGTTGATACTTTAGAAAAACGATCCATGGGTCATATGTGACATGTACGAGTCAACCTCGTCTCAATCCGAGGTGAGGTGTGGCCGACACCATTCACAGTGTCCGTCTTTTGTTTAAAATGGACAGGATTATAAGTGAAAATAACAACTAACATATGAAAAACCAACCAAACGCTTTCAAAATGTGTTGATGCTTTAGGAAAACGATCCATATGTCATATGTGATGTGTACGGGTCAACCTCGCCTTAATCTGAGGCACGGTGTGGCCGGGATCACTCTAAGTGTCTCTCTTTTGTTTAAAATGGACAAAATTTTAAGTACATACGGAAAATCAACCAAACGCATTCGGTTTCCATTGAAACATTAGTAGAACGATCCATGGGTCATATGTGACATGTATGAATCAACCCTACCTCAATCTGAGACGTGGTGTGCCCAGAACCACTCAAAGTGCCTGTCTTTTGTTTCAAAAGGACGTCATTTTAAGTGAAAAACATCAACTGGAATACGAAAAACTAACCAAATGCATTTGGTTTGTGTCGATACTTTAGCACAACATTCCAAGGGTTATATGTGACGTGTACGAGTCAACCCCACCTCAATCTGAGGCGTGGTGTGGCCGAAACCACTCTAACTGTGTCTCTTTTGTTTAAAATGGACATGATTATAAGTGAAAAGAAAAACTGACATACACAAAACTAACCAAACACATTCTAAATGTGTTGATGCTGTAGGAAAATGATACATGGGTCATATGTGATGTGTACAAGTCAAACCGCCTTAATCTGAGGCACGGGGTGGCCGAAATCACTCTAAGTAACTCTCTTTTGTTTAAATTGGACAACATTTTATGTACATAAGAAAAACCGATCAAAGGCATTCGGTTTCCATTGAAACATTAGGAGAAAGATCTTTGGGTCATATGTGATGTGTATGAATCAACCCCACATCAGTATGAGACGCGGTGTGGCCGACACTACTCACAGTGTCAGTCTTTTGTTTCAAAAGGATGTCATTTTAATTGAAAAATATCAACTGGCATACGGAAAACTGACAAAACGCATTTGGATTGTGTCGATACTTTAGAACAGTGATCCATGGGTCATATGTGATGTGTACGAGTCAACCTTGCCTCAATCTGAGGTGCAGTGTGGCCGACACCATTCATAGTGTCTCTCTTTTGTTTAAAATGAACATGATTATAAGTGAAAAGAACAACTGACATATAAAAACCAACCAAACGCATTATAAATGTGTTGATGCTTTAGGAAGCTGATCCATGGGTCATATTTGATGTGTATGAGTCAAACCCGGCTTAATCTAAGGCACGGTGTGGCCGGGATCACTCTAAGTTCTTCTCTTTTGTTTAAAATGGACAACATTTAAAGTACATTCGAAAAACCGATCAAACACATTCGTTTTTCATTGAAACTATAGGAGAAAGATCCATGGGTCATATGTGACATGTAAGAATCAACCCCGCCTCAATCTGAGATGCGGTGTGGCCAGCACCACTCAAAGTGTCTGTCTTTTGTTTCAAAAGGACGTCATTTTAAGTGAAAAACATCAACTGGCATACGGAAAACTGACCAAATGCATTCGGATTGTGTCGATACTTTAGAAAAACGATCCATGGGTCATATGTGATGTGTACGAGTCAACCCCGCCACAATCTAAGGTGCGGTGTGGCCGAAACCACTCTAATTGCGTCTCATTTGTTTAAAATGGACATAATTATAAGTGAAAAGAACAACTGACATACACAAAACTGACCAAACGCATTCAAAATGTGTTGATGATTTAGGAAAAATATCCATGGGTCAAATTTGACGTGTATGAGTCAACCTCACCTTAATTTGAGGCACGGTGTGGCCGGAATCACTATAAGTGACTCTCTTTTGTTTAAAATGGACAACATTTTATGTACATAAGAAAAGATGACCAAACGCATTCAGTTTCCATTGAAACTTTTGTAGAAAAGTCCATGGGTCATATGTGACATGTAAGAATCAACCCCGCCTCAATCTGAGATGCGGTGTGGTTGGCACCACTCAAATTGTCTGTCTTTTGTTTCAAAAGGACATCATTTTAATTGAAAAACATCAACTGGAATACAGAAAACTGACCAAATGCATTTGGATTGTGTTGATACTTTAGAAAAACGATCCATGAGTCATATGCGATGTGTACAAGTCAACCCCAACTCAATCCGAGGCACGGTGTGGCCGACCCAACTCTAACTGTGTCTCTTTTGTATAAAATGGACAGGATTATATGTGAAAAGAACAACTGACATACGCAAAACTGACCAAACGAATTCGAAATGTGTTGATGCTTTAGAAAAACTATCCATGGGTCATATGTGACCTGTACGAGACAACCCAGACTCAATCCGAGTCGCGGTGTGGCCGGTATCAGTCTAAGTGTCTCTCTTTTGTTTAAAATGGACAACATTTTAAGTACATACGGAAAACCGACCAAATGCATTCGGTTTCCGTTGAAACTTTAGGAGAATGATCCATGGGTTATATGTGACGTGTACGAATCAACCCCGCCTCAATATGAGATGTGGTATGGCTGGAACCACTCAAAGTGTCTGTCGTTTGCTTCAAAAGGACGTCATTTTAATTGAAAAACATCAACTGTCATACGGAAAACCGACCAAACACATTCGGATTGTGTCGATACTTTAGAAAAACGATCCATGGGTCATATGTGACGTTTATGAGTCAACCACGCCTCAATACGAGGGGCGGTGTGGCCTTCACCACTCTAACTATGTCTCTTTTGTTTAAAATGGACTGGATTATAAGTGAAAAGAACAACTGGCATACAGAAAACTGACCAAATGCATTTAGAATGTGTTGATAATTTATCACAATGATATATGGGTCATATGTGACATGTACGAGCCAACCCAGGCTCAATCCGAGTTGAGGTGTGACCGGGATCAATCTAAGTGTCTCTATTTTGTTTAAAATGGTCAACATTTTATGTACATACGGAAAACTGACCAAACACATTCGGTTTCGGTTGAAAGTTTAGGAGAACGATCCATGGGTCATATGTGACATGTACGAATCAACCTCGCCTCAATATGAGATGTGGTATGGCCGGCACCACTCAAAGTGTCTGTCTTTTGTTTCAAAAGGAAGTCATTTTAATTGAAAAACATCAACTGGCATACGGAAAACCGAGAAAATGCTTTCAGAATATGTTGATACTTTAAGACAACGATCGATGGTTCATTTGTGACATGTACGAGTTAACCTCGCCTCAATCCAAGGAATGGTGTTGCTGGTATCACTCCTTGTGTATGTATTTTGTTTAAAATGGACATCATTTCAGGTAAAAATATATGGTATACAAAAAACTGATCAAATTATGAATTGAATTCCATATTCCACATATAATTGTCATCTAAATTTTAAATTTAATTCTAAATGAATTAAGTATGTTTATAATTATATTATGAATTCTAATTTAATTATGGATGTGTATAGTTCCAGGATTAATTATATGTTAAATGTGTATGAATTTGTTCTCTATATGTATGTGTTAGTTGGTTATTGTAGGTACAATAATTGTATATGTATGTGTTAGTTTATTGTAGGTACAATAATTGGATTGAAAATGGGAGGGAATGCACAAAATGAGGCCTGCTGTCCAAATTGCAGAGCTGCTGTGCAAATTGCAGGCTGCTGTGCAATTTGCATAGCATAGGCTATTCCAACGGTTTCAAACCATTGGCATAGCATCTCTAATTCATTTTTTACCAATAGTTCAATGAAACATTGGTAAAAAACCTTTCCCAGTGGTTTCTAAACCATTGGGAAAGAGGAGAATCCTTGGGATTTCCCAACGGTTCAAGCCAAACCATTGGGAAAAACTATCCTAATGGTTTGGAACAACTGTTGGGATAGGTTAGGCTTTCCCCACCATATACCAACAGTTGACAGTAAACCATTGGGAAAAGCTTTCCCAACGTCTTACTTCCCTATGGTTTGCAAAACCATTGGTATGACATATACCAATGGTTCTGCAGCCTTTCCCAACGGTTCAGAACCGTTGGGAAAGACTGTATTTCCAGTAGTGAGAGGGGGATTGCATAGTTGGTGAATGGTTTGTCAAACCATGAACCCTATTAGGAGAAACCATGCACTCATAATAAGAGGAACATAGTTAAGGTTCATAGTTTGAGAAACCATGGGCCTTGGATGAGGAAACCATGATCGTGGGATTTTAATCCACTAAAAATTTATTAATTTTTTTCGATCCCCAGTATTAACCCCCATTTGATTTGAATCTTACTTAAACCTATTAATCTAAATTTTGACGATCCCAAGAGGGTTAAAAGGATCCTTAAACCTCTTTCTAGGTGAATCAAAGATCCAATCAATGGATCGTCTCTCATATTGTATGTGATTTCTTCCCAAATTGATTCTCTCCCTCTCCCATCCATATTTCCAAGTGAAGAGAGATTTTTTATCCTCAATTAGCGATGGTTTAGATCTAGGTTTTCATGGATATTTTTTTATTTGATCTTGTTTCTAGGATTTAGTCCTAGAAATTTTGTGTTGTTGTGAATTCTATCATTTTTCTTCAATTTAGGGTTTTTCCATTTGGTGAAATCTCATCAATGATCTTGATGTTGGTGGTATAATTATCAATTATCATAGTAATTATTATAATTGTGTGTTTGTAATTGTGAAATTTCTATAGATTTTTTGGAAATCACCTATTGAATTGGATTAATTAATTGGTTAATTAATTAATTAATGGAATTATAGAATTGATGGAATAATGGGATTATGGAAATTGATCAATTAATGGGATTGTTAAATTTTTTGATTAATGTGATTATGAATTTATTGATAATGGAAATTAAGGGATGATTGGATTAACCATTAAGGGTTAATGGTTTACATAATTAATTATTATTAAATGGATTTATGGTGAAGTGATCATATTATTACAATGTGATTAAAGTGTTGAACCATGTTTTTTATTTGAAAATTTGAAATGTTACATCATTATGAGAATAATTGATAAGAGGTATAATGAAGATTAACCTTGATAAATGTGATAAATGTGATATATGTGATTGATTTATACACAAGGTTTGGGATAAAGAATTATGCTCTAAATACCCACGGGGGTGCTGGACTTGGAGTTCTAGTCACCAAATTCATGCTTGTGATAATGTTTATGGCACTTAGACTGATCCTCTAAGTACTCATATGTGATAACAATGAGGTTTGAGATTGGGATTGATTCTCCAAATACCCATGGGGTCCTGGCCATGATGTTCTAATTCCAAGACATTTGAATTGTAATGAAGTTTTAAGTAGCCTTGATATGAAGTTGTAACTAATTGATTAATGTAATCCAATGATATAATGAATTATGAATCCCCGTGGTATATAGACCAGACTTTGGCACAAGTTGAAGTAGTTATTTATGGTTTAGGTGTTATTGAGAACCTGAGTAATTATGTGGTTAATTAAAGATAATTAATTGTGAGATTGTTTACTTGTTATTATATTTTATTATTTATGATACTACATACAATTTTATAGACTAGATATTATTTTAGTCATAGTTGGTGGTGGCCTACTATGTTTTACTCACACCCTACTTTGACTGTCTGATTAGTACACAAAATAGAGTTCATTTTTATAGAATAGGATAAAGACATGATCCCTTTTTTAGATGGCTGAGCAGGGATAAATAATAGATGAGGGATTTAGGCATGGTGTTAGGAAATACTTCAGAGTTTTTAGTGCCTTTATTTTTTTATTTTTCATTTACAATTGACACTTTTTTGGCATGATATGTTTATAGATTTGGTATGGATATTGTTTCATATTTTGGTTTATCTTATGATACTAGTATGTATTGGTTATGGTATTGTTTTGGGTTTTTGGTTATTTTACTTTTGTTATTGTTTATTTACTTCCACTTCATTGTTACTGTGATAGAGAGAGTAATGTCTTCCCATGTTATATATTAGACCCTCACTGCTAGTCAATAGCCTCCAGAAAACAAGGAGGCATTCTTGAGGTCATGTGAGCAACCATCTTGGGGAACTAGTGTGTGAAACCTATGTTGGAACATTACAAAGTATTATCAAATCCCAAATTTCTTTTATTTAGTTTTGGTATTACTATTTGGGAAATGTAGATAAGAGACTGGGAATATATGAGCCTTGGTCATGAGCTTGTGCATGGGAGTAGCTAACCCATGTATAGGGGGAAAACTCAAGTCCCTAGGGTGGGATTGTTGTCATTGATTATTTCTGTTATAGTTTGATGTTATTTCACCTTGGAAGATGAACTTATTGTGTGATGTTATTATTTTATTAAATTTTATTCATAGGATGGTATAGAATAATGGTTTAGTATACATGAATCATTCTAGGCCCTCAAGGATTATTGTTACAAACATCATTTTTTAGGAATGCACAAAAAATAAGGTTTTGGGTGAGTTGTTTAAATGAAACTGATTTTCTTTACATGTGTAATTTAAATGAAATGGTTCCAAATATGTAATTGATAATTAAAAAAATTAAGATAAATGTGGAAAATTAAATGGATACATGGGTTTATATTAAGAAACATAATATATGAAAATGTTTTAATCAATGTTATTCATGACCTTTATTAGGTATGGCTGAGGGTAGTGATGGTGCCTCATTTTTGACCGTGTGGCAGGTTATGGGGGATGACTTGTTATGGATTATTGAAAAAATCTCTTATTGAAATGTGTTAATGTAGTGTAATTTTTCCAAATATGTGTGTTTGTAATTATAGTGATATTCCTCTATGATGTATTTTATTAATATGATTATAAGATTACATGGATAGAGATGTGCCTCCGGTTGTGGAACAAGAGGCACCAATTGTTCCAACTGAGGAAGCTGAAGAGAAGTACTATGAGTAATTTTCTCACATTATGAAGCTTATGAAAAGAGGCCTAGGTTGGGTTGTGAAGTGTATTTTAGGATTAACCTAGTATTTCTCATTGCATCACCCTCGACATTCACTGAAGAGGGAGGACTTGAGGTAGTTTAGTTCTGGATTTAAACAATCTAAATGATCCTTGACCACTTAGATACTTTTATCTAAGAATAGAGTCAAAATGAATTCTTGTATGTTGTGTGGTTAAGAAAAAATTTAATGGGAATCAAAAAAAGAGATGGATAGAGTGATAATATGGAGTTTATGTACTTTAAGGATAAGTTATTGGGGCACTTTTACCCAGAGATGTTTAGACAGGAGAGGGTAGATGGGTATATGTGGTTGACATAGTAGAGCATGTATGTGATGGACTATGATGGATGATTTATGGATTTTCAGTTCTTTTTTCCCACATTATCAGGGGATGAAGCTACTACAATGAATCATTTTAAAAATGGGCATAAATGTGAGATTAAGTCACAGGTTAACATCATTAGGCTAAAAATGTTTTCTAATGTTTTGAATCAGGCTCCCATTTTTGAGGGAAACATAAAAGAAGATTTTGGTTAAGGACAGGTCAAATGTGTTGGAAAACTAGGAGGTATGTAATTTTAGTATAGGTGGTGTTAATATGATAATGTTAACCAGAGTAGTGGAATGTATAATTGTCATGGGTAAGGGTAAGTTACTCAGGACATGACTAGAGTGCTCCTCCACCAGTGTGGTAGGCCGGTTCACTTATGTAGAAAGTTACCCCGCCCATTGGTATATTTCTAAGCTTGTAGTGGGATGGTACATCTATAATTAATATGTAGGAACCTATGATAGATGGGTAATGATATAGGATCTATACATAGTCAGAGTGATGGAAGGGGGACTTCTACCTCATATCAGTCTGAAAATTGGATTTCTACTAGTTGTGGTGGTCGAGTCAGGGGACATGATACTTTAGGAAATGTGTGCCTATATCAATTAAATTATTCACCTTAGAGGACTTAGACTCTATCATAGGGAAGTGGGGTAGGGCCGTTTCAAGCAGTTTATCCTACACTTTTCGATAGAGAGGCTAGAACATCGGTAGTTAGAGGTACTATTCTTATAGCTTCTATGATTGCTAGTTACTTATTTGATACCAATGACTCTCATTATTTTATATTTATACAACTTATAAAAGGGTTGATTATTATGGTGGAGTTTGTGAGTGGGGTTATGATGATCGATACACCATTGGGAGTATGGTTGAGAGACATATATTGGTACAAGGGGTGTTCTCTCGAGGTTGGGGAGCACTGTTTCTACTAGGATCTTTACATAATTGACATTTGGGGTTTTGAATTGATATTGGGTATGAATTTTCTAGTAGCACAATAAGACTACATATATTTTTACCACCAATGTGTTACCTTTACATCTCCTGGGGGTGATAATTATGTTCATCATGGAAAGTGGGAAATCCAGGAGGGCTATGTAAGCCTAGTTCATTATCAATTGGGAGAGATCACCACCTAGGTTTTGGTTCTTTTTTTGGATTATGGGGTTGAATATTAAATAGGATTTATTTCCACCCATAGTAAACCATTTTAAGAACGTTTTTCCAAATGAATCCTTAGGGATTCCACTAGAGAGGGATGTGGAGTTTACAATTGAGCTCATACATGGGGATGAATCAGTTTCTATTACACCTTATATAATGGAACAAAAAAAGCTCCATGAACGTAATATTTATATGGAAGAGTATATGGATGTGGCTTTTATCCATCTTAGTACGTCACCTTGGGTTCTCCAATCTTATTTCTGAAGAAGGATGATAGGACCTTGAGCATATGTGTTGATTATCAAAAGTTGAATTAGAGGAAAATTAAGAATTGATATCCTCTTACATTTATTGATGATATATTTTACCATTTGATAGTATCTTGTCTTTTATATATTATTTAAATGAGGTTGGAGTATCATCATTTGAGAGTTAGGCCTTGTGATATAACATGGATAGCTTTCAGAAGAAGCTATGGCCTATATGAGTTTATTGAGATGTCATTGGGGATAAAAGATACTCCATTGTATGTATGGCCTTGATTAAATGAATCTTACACCCATACCTAGATCAGTATGTGGTTGTTTTTGTGGATGAAATATTCGTGTACTCGAAGACTCATTTAGATCATTCCACACATATTGAAATAATTTTGAGTAGCTTGAGAGAGTATCATCTATACTAAAAACAATCTAAGTTTCAATTTTGGATCAACTGAGTACATTTCTTGGGTCACGTCATTTGAGAAGAAGGCGTGTCAGTTGACCCAAATAAGGTACATGAAGTTGTTTCTTGGTATAATCCAAAGAATGTTTTTGATATTTTTTGCTCTCTAGGTTTAGAAAGATATTGCCAAAGGTCTATCTAGGACTTTTCCTGCATGGCAGCACCACTCATAGGATTTACCAAGAAGGGAGTAAAGATTTAATGGTTTGGATCTTGTGAGAATGATTTTCAAGAGTTAAATAAGAATTTAATACTACACTGATCTTGATCCTTCCTATGCTGGGTGAGGAGTATGTAATGTTTTGTGATGTGTTTGGGATAATACATGGTGTAGTGTTGATGCAGGGAGATTCAGTTGTGGTGTACGGGATTTGATAGTTAAGGTTACATGAACAAAACTACCCTATGCATTAACTAGTGTTAGTGGAAATGGTTTATGATTTGAAGTGTTGGCACAATTATATATTGTGTGAAAATATTATTGTGTATACCAATCATAAGAGTTTAATGTATATCCTATCACAATGAAATTTGAATCTTTAGAAGCGGTGGTGGGTTGAGTATATGTAGTCATTTGATTTTGAGCTATTTTATACACCCGATAAGGGAAACAATGTTACTAACACTTTGAGTAAGGAAACAAAGACTTAGGAAGTTAAAGATTCTAGTTTTTAGTGGAAGTTGATGAATTTACTAGACAATATGCATGTTGTGGTTTAGGTGGGTTAGGAGAAAATGACCCTCATGTCAGCATTAGTGGCATCCATATTGTGAGATGGATTAAGGAGATACGGTATCATGATCTGTAGTGTTTTTACATGAGGAAAATCCTTGAAGGGGGAGTCACCTTTAGATTGGACCATAGATGAGGATGAGATCATCTATTTCAGGAACTTCATTGTTGTGCCTATGAGTACGTGGGAGGAGATGATGTGTGTGTTTAATGCCTCAAAGTGGGTGGTAAATCTACATTTGACCAAAATCTACCATGACCTACAACGATATTATTGGTGTTAGTGCACGAAAAAAGGCATTTAAGGGTTTGTGACATGAAGCTACACATGTACAATGGTGAAGGACGAGCATCAAGGACTTGGTGGTTTACTATAGAAATCACCCTTTCTAGAGTGGAAGTTGGATGATGTTACCATGGATTTTATGGTAAGTGTCCCCAGGAAACCTATAATAATGATTCTATTTATGTGATCGTGGACCGATTGACAAAAGTGTCACATTTCATGCCTATTGAGGATACTTTATGAGTGGATTAGTTGGGATAATTGTACATTCAAGAGATAATACATCTGCACAGGGTGCCATCGAGTATTGTTTCAGACTGTGACTCATCTTTCACTTTTCTTTTTAGGAGAGGTTTGGAGATAGTGCTTGGTATGAATGTATCTCTAAGTATGGATTTACACCCATAGAAATATTGGTTGTCGGAATGTACTATATAGGATTTCAAGGATTTTCTATAAGCTTGTGTCCAAGACTTTGGTGGGTCTTGGGAGAATAACCTAGAAATTTTTGAATTCTCTTATAACAACAATTATTAGTAAAATATTCATGTGAAACCATATGAGGATCTTCATGGTTGGCCATGCTGATCACCTATATACTGGATAGAGGTAGGTGAGTCATAGTTTTTAGGACTGAGTCTTGTGTAGGAGAGGTCAGAGCAGGTTCAAATGATATGAAAACGTATGGGTATGGATCAAAGTAGGAAGAAGACATATTCTAATAGAAATTGGTTACCCCTTGAGTTTATGGTGGGTTATCTTGTGTTCCTTCAGGTGTCGTCTAGATTGGATCACAATAGGATTCAGAGACAAGGTAAGTTGGCACCCAGGTTTTTTGGATCCTTCGAGATTGTGGAGAGAATCAGACCAGTGGCATACTAATTGGATCTTCCATAGAGGTACAATACTATGAATGTTGTTTTTCATGTTTCACAGATTTGAAAGTATCACCCCGAACCTTCTCATGTGATCGATATTGATGATGTTGAGCTTGAGACTAATGCGTCCTTTTATGAGCATCTAATTCGTGTCATGGATCAAAGTGATAATTTTTTGTGGTGAAATAATGTGATGATATTTTGAGTATTATGGAAACATGGATGTGTTTAGGAGGAAACATTAGAGAGATAAAAAGATATGCTAGCTTAGTGGCCTAATCTTTTTTACATTGTAATCTAATAGTTTCCTGGGAGTGCAGCTTGAGGACAAGCTATTATAAGGTGGGGAGATGGTAAGATCCCAACCTTTTATATAGATTTCTTACTCTCATTTAGAGATACTCCTTTACTCTTATTTTGTTATACATTTTTTTGGGGTTTTTTCATGGTGTTTTGGGTGGAAATTGAGAATTTTGGAATAAAAGGGGCAGTTCATGGTTGGCACATGGGTTTTCCAAACCATGATCCTACCCCCATCAAACTGTGAAACTGCAAGCAAAGGGGGATTACAAATTTTTAATATGATTTTTCAAAATGTTCAACCTATTAGGATAATGTATATGCTCCTAAACCATGTGCCTCAACCTTGGAAACCATGTTCTTGAGATTTTAATCCCCAAAAAAACTATTAAATTTTTTTCAAACCCCCGTTGTTAACCCCCATTTACCTTGCTCGACCCTAAACCAATTAATCCAAATTTTAAATGTCTCACAAGGTATCCAAGTCTCCTAAAACTCCATTCTTGTTGAATCAAAGATCTAATATATGGTTTATCTCTTACACAGTATGTGATTTACTCCCCGATATATTCTTTCTCCCTCATATCCCTCTTTCCAGAGGAAGAATAATATTTTATGCACAATTGTAGATAGTTTAGATCTATTTATTCATGGATATTATTCTATTTGATATTATTTCTAATATTTCATACTAAATATACTATTCCATTTTTGAATTCTATCATTCCGATTCAATTAGGGGTTTTCCATTTGGCGAACGATCATTAATGATATTGAGGTAGGTGGTCTAATTATCAATTACCATAATCCTGATTATAGTTTTGTGTATGTGATTGTAAAATTTCAAATATATGTTTATCAATATAATCTTGAATTGGATTAATTAATTGGTTAATTAATTAATTAATTAATGGAATTTTATTACTGAAGGAATAATGGGATTATGGAAATTGGTCAATTACCAAGATTGTGAAATTATTTAATTAATGTGATTATGAATTGATTGATAATGGTAATTAAGGTATGATTGGATTAACCTAGATTGGTTAATGTTTTACATGATTAATTATTGTTAAAATTACTAATGGTGAATTTTTTTTATTATTTCCATGTGATTAAAGTGTTGAACCATAATTTTTATGTGATAAATTAAAATAGTGCACTAATATTTGAATAACTTAAAAGAGGGTTAATGATGATTAACCTTGATAAATTTGATATATTTTTTTAATTTATAATCAAGGTTTGGGAAAAGGAATGTTTCTCCAAATTCCCAAAGGTTTCTAGACATGGCGTTCTAGTCACTAAATGAATGCATATGATAATGAGTGTGGGACACATACTGATTCTCCAAATACCCATATGTGATAAAAATGAGTTATGGGATAGAGGCCGATGCTCAAAATACCCAATAGGTCCTAGTTATGGTGTTATAGGCCCAAGAAATTAGCATTGGACCATAGTTCCAAGTAGCCTTTATTTTAAATTATAATTAATCGAATAAAAAAATCCCTTAATATAATGAATCATAAATCCCAAGGATATGGATCAAAATATGACATGGGATGAAGTAGGAATTGAAAGTTTGAGTGTAATCGTGAACCATGATACTTTTGTGGTCAATTAAACAATAATTAATTTTGAAACTGATAACTTGTTACTCTACATTATTCTTTATAGAACTACATACACTGTTATAGACTGAATATTATTTTAGACACCTTCAGTGGTGGAATACTAATTTGTACTTGCACGCTACTCAAGACATTTGATCAGTACCTAAATAGACTTCATGTTTATAGGAAATTATATGGTCAAGATCCCTATGTTAGATAGATGAGTTTTGATTGAGCACAAATGAGGGATCCATACTTGCTGTCAGGATGACTTGGGAGTTGGAAGTGTCATTATTTTTGGTGTTTCAATGAAACATGAAACTTTTATGGATTGACATATTAATAGCTTTGGTTTGGATATTGTTTCCCATTTTGGTTCTTCATGTGATATCGGTTTGTATTGGTCAGGGTATTATTCCGGTTTTTATTTATTTTAATTTGGTTATTTTTTATTTATTTTCATTATTGTGTTTCTTTTATAAAGCAAGTATAGTCTCCCCATATTACATATTAAACCCTCAGTGCTATTTGATATCATTTTACATACCGGGAGGCACACCTAAGTTCATTTGACTAACCGACTCGGGGAACTAGTGTGAGACACTTGGGTTGGGAAATTACAAAAAACACACTCACCGAACTTGCTTCCATCATTGGTCCACACACCTCTACCACTAAAACCCACTGAGATGCTCCAACCAGAACCACTTCACAACTTATTAACAATATGAATGAAAACAAAAGGTTTTCATGGGTAGAAAAGTTCCCATATAGAGTGTGATCATAAAACTTAGTAGGATATCACTAATCACCTCTAATATATAACAACATATGTATGTGTATGGATGATGAAAGAAAATACATAAATAAAAATTATCACTGAATCATCATGTGATAACCAGGATACCGCAACACTCAAATAAGTACAGATAACCATCAAATTATCATGTGCTAACTAGGCCACCATGGGGATTGATCATACAAACATTGACACCATTCTATAATCCCAATATTCCCTCATTCTATCAAACCTAATGAATATACCTTACTCGAAGACTTAGTGAACAACCCAAACTATTACTAATGAAAATTCCTCTTGATATAATTAAACGTTTTATTATGTAAAATGGTAATATAAAAAACATTAACTTACTTGGTTTTATGTTTTTGGATTTTAAAATACTGTTAAGAATTGTTACCATTTCTAATATAGTTTTTGAATAGTTATCACATGATTAGTATAAATATAAGGCTTTAACAAATCCAATTTACTCAGAAAAAGGAAGCGATGACCTCATCCAGTATAATTGCTCCATAAGAATCCCATTTTTTAGATCTTGTAAAGGAGGTAGCATCACTAGGCTTTTCTCTGGGCCAAGCCCTAGTCTATCTTCAAAATTTTATGCTTGAACTAAATCACCAATGGGGGAAGTGGAAGATAATGGAGATTACCACCCGAGCGATGTTATATGTGCCATTCCATGGGAATGTCACCATCACACACCTTACCCTTAAATATAATACGAGTTTTATAAGGGGTTATGTAACAAGACCCTAGAACTATTATTATTTTCAAAAATAATATACATTCATTTTATTATTGTTACTTTGTAAATGGTTTTTAAAGAACAAATAGTGTTTTTAGTTAATATTTAAATTCAATTAAGAAATCTATTTTGATGAATTAACGGATTTTTGAATTAAATAAAATTTTAATAAAATATTATTCCTAGATTAAGTTTTATTTAATATAAATGATAATATTATTTTTATGGATACAGTTGTAATTTTTATTAAGGTTTGAAAGATATATTTGTCAAAACCCATGAATTTTCGATAAATGTCAGTTTTTATTTTAAAATTGAAAATTCATAGATTTAGAAAATTATTTAGATAAAATTTATATTGTTTTTGGATTCAGGACATCAAAATTATATAATGATGAATTTTTGATAATTTTCTAACACAGTTGAATTTTTGGGTAAAAATTAAATACCGTTTAAATATATAATGTGTTTTATGAAATCATAATGACCCAATAGTGATGCAATAAAATACTATAAAAGAAATATTGGGCTGATATATTTTTTATATTTAAAATAATTCGATTTTATATTTTTTTATTAATTTTACAATGCCTTAGTGGACCCTCCAAGACATATAAAATATTTTAACATTTTAAAATGATTTACTTGAGAGTGTGACTCACCTCCACATAATCAAGCCTGATATTTTTTTAATTTTAGGCCATTTGCCTTATAAAAATATGGTTTCAACTCCAATTTGGAGAAAACCATGGGATGGTTTGTGGTTTTAATTAGTTTAATATGTAGTGTTCAAAACCTAAATAATAAATAATTTTCCTCTCCTTTCATATATAAACCCACTCAATACCCATTTACTCTTCCCTAAAACCATATAGAGCTTAACCAACCTCTACCCTACTCTCTCTGGAATCCTACCAAGGATCCCCAAGCTCCCATTAATCATCTCTCAAGCCTCTCCCAAGCCTTTGGTATCACACTTCCAAGTAAGGGATCCCCAGTTTCCTTCCTTCCTTATTTATGTCCAAGTTTTCTTATTTTGTTATGTCCTTTTATTTTCAATTAAAAATGTTAGTGTATGATTTCTAACCTCACCAATACTTCCCTTATTATTGTGTATTTATGAGAGACCCCATTCTATCTTATTAATGCCTCCCATGTACACACGTTACAATGCCGAAATTCCGCAAGGGATTTCTCTTTTGTCATTTACTTTCAAGCAATTATTTAATATTATGAATCTAAATTCCATTACATATGTTGGGATATTATGTTCCATGACCCCCTTATTATATATTTGATGTATAAATGATGAGATACCCCTTTCTCTTTCATCAAACCAATTTTTTATTTCTATTTGATATTGTTATGCTGCCGAAGTTACACCAAAATTTCCCATGCCAAAATCATCATGTAAGTGAATACCACACCCATTTCTCTATCAAGGGTATTAAACTTTATAAACATGTACTTTTTGATCAAGGACTTATATTTATGTATTCAAAAAATCTTATTTGTGGAATAAATTATGATGTTTAAGGAATCCATGTTGTATGATCTATTTGGCACACTTATGCATTAAATGAAATGATTAAGAATGGTGCACCCTCATAGCCTTCCAAAGAATTGGGTAAAGAATAGTATCATGATATGTCATGTGAAATGATTGTTTAATCATTATAATTCATGTTCAATGAGGTTTTACTCATGCTTCATGTGCAATTATCCTTCGCTCATGCTAATATCATGTTTAATGTTGTTACCACATTTCCATGTTATGATAATCACGATATACCATTCATTTATGTTAATGTTTCTCTTATGCTCCATTGATATGCCTATTTTCTAACATGTATTGCATTATTCATTTTATGAATTGTTTAATCCCTTACTAGTCTTTATATCTCACCATTTTCTTATGTATGTCCTTAGGTTATTTCATGCAATGCTAAGTACAAAGGAACACTGTGGCCATGTAAAATAAGTTTTCAATAAAGATGTTGTATTTTATGTCTTTAGTGTCATGTAATGTTCATAATCTCCAAATACACTAGACCTATCGATCCTTAGAGTTTTCTTAAGTGCATGTTTATGTAATAAATCATGGTTTATTTTGTAATAAAGAGAAGGATAGTTATAGTTGGTATCAAATGACAGGTTTAGTTATTTTTGGGATTAAGATTAGAAAACCGTAGTGAAATCCTTAGGGAAAAGACTAAGTATAATAAAAACAACCCTAAATTTTGGTGAGTATATAGTAAGTGAATTACCAATAAAATAAATCTATGTCTAGATATGAATAAGTAGAGGTGGCTCTAACACAAATGTATCTAGGGGTAAAACATGAAAACACCTCTTTGAGATAGACTCAAATGTGAACTGGTGCACAAAAACTTGCCTTGTTGCACTCTTGGGTTGACACTCTCAAGGGATAAGCTTTGGAAAATTCATAATCTTAGTATGAATCATTATTAAGGGAATAAAAAAACCCTATTAATATATGTTGGGAAGTAGATCATGGATAACATAGATTGAAGCTTATAAATTCCTAAGTTAAGGAAATAAATGTAATTTATAAGCTATCCTTTTTTGGCACTGGATTCCCCTTTATGTGTTACCTCTAACATTCCTTTTATTCCATCCAATGACCAGTAATAGGAGGAATCATGATAACAACTAATGTGAAGATCAATATTAGGAATGTTCTAATGAGATTCCCAATCTGATAGGAGTAGGAATCACAAACATTTTCAGGATACTCTCTCAGTTAACTCATGTTTTGAATAGAAACATGAGTCAATAGGAATGTTCAACCCCCCCCCCCAAGAAATAACAAGCCCCAAACGAGAGATTCATTGGACAAAGGCCTCGTACTTTTAGTGGATCATCTGATCCCTCAATCACTGAACAATGAATCAAATCCATTGAGAAGATATTATCCATCCTTCAATGTTCCGAAAAAGAGAAGGTTATTCTTACTATTTATCATATGGAGGGTGAAGCTGATCAATGTCAGACATTGATAAAAAATATGAATCCCATGGAATAGATTGAGGCATTGGAATAGAAGGAATTCTAAAAAATGATTTTTTGATAAATAATTTCCGTGCACCCCCAACATAAGATGGAAATGGACTTCCTTACTCTTAGGAAAAAAGATGACAAATCCATCAGAGCATATGGGAAAAAATTCAAAAGTCTTGCAAGATACTCCTCAATATTTATCATTACCCATAAATTTAAGGTTGACTGCTTCTTTGGTGGGATAAAACCTAGCCTACAGAAAGCCCTAGCGATCCATGACTTCGATAGCTATGAGGAAATTGACTAATGTGACCTCAAAGTTGAAATGGAGATCAATGAATCTCAGGGGTATCATGGGGATAAGAAGAGTAAAGTGGACATTAATTATGTTTTCCTGATGGATAAATACAATGTTTCTAAGAAATTATAGCACCCCACTTTCCAAAGGCATAGAAAGAAACACCCTAGAAATTGCCTAAAGGGTATGAGTAAATTCTTTAGGTGTGTAAGAGAAGGGAACCTGACCATTAATTGTCGAGAAGAAAAATCTTCTACTTAAATAGAGGATTGGAAGTCTTCATTTTACCCTCGACGCATTGTTCATTGCTTCAAATAAAAATAACATGGGCACTTTACTGACCAATTCCCTAAAACAAGGGTTTTCAGAGGCAACCAACAACCTCCAAGGCAGCAATAGTGAGATTTTTTCCATCACTACCACCAAATCAAACACAGAAAATAAAGTAGTAATAGGTATGATAGTTATTCATTTAATAATAGTGAAAATACTTTTTGATTCTAATTATAAACATTCTTTTATATACCAAAATTTTATTAGAATAATCCCAACACCACCAAAAATCATGGAAGTAGAGATATCGTTGAGAATGAAAAACAAGGAAGTTATTGCATCCCATGAATATAACTACTACCCTATCAAAATCTGTGGAATGTAATTATAGTAGAACCTCTTCATGCTCCCTCTGGTGGAATTTGATGCAATTCTTGGCATGGATTTACTTTCCCTATATATAGCCAACATAAATTTCTGTGAGAGGGAAATCACTCTCCATATGGCGAATCGACCCTCGATTCTATACAAGTGAAAGTTGGAGGATGAATATTCTTTACCACCATAATCTCTAGTGTTGATATTACTACCCCATAATAACTTGTATATATCTTAGATGAGTGATTCTATGGAAGAAACCATCTTTTAAGACATGCCTATTGTGA
The DNA here is from genome assembly GCA_963277665.1 of Viscum album. Lineage (NCBI taxonomy): Eukaryota > Viridiplantae > Streptophyta > Magnoliopsida > Santalales > Viscaceae > Viscum > Viscum album. The sequence continues at coordinate 918,024,693 of OY728152.1, forward strand.
GGGAATTTGCTAAAGTCTTTCCTGAGGAATTGTCTTATCTTCCTCCTAGAAGAGATGATGAATTCTCAATTGATCAAATACCTATGGATTTTCCAATATCCAAGAATCTGTATAGAATGGCTATTGTAGAGATTCAGGAGCGAAAAAAACAACTACAATAGAATCTAGATAAAGGGTTTATATGACCATTTGCTTCACCATGGGGTGCACCAGTCCTCTTCGTCATGAAGAAGGATGGGTCAATGCGTCTTTTCATTAATTATTGTGAGATTAATAAAATCACGATAAAGAACAAGTATCCTATACCATGAATTGATGACTTATTCGATCAGCTACATGGAGCACAATGCTTCTCAAAGGTGGATCTGCGGTTGGGATATTACCAAGTAACGGTTAATAAGGAGGATATCCCCAAGACTGTTTTTTGTATAAGTTATAGGCACTATGAATTCATAGTAATACCTTTTAGACTCAAAAATTCTCTAAAAATATTCATAGACTTATTGACTAGAGTCTTTAGAGATTACCTAGACAAATTTGTGGTAGTATTTATATACAATATTCTAATATACTCCAAAACCAAGGTGGATAATGAGGAGAATCTAAGCAGTGTACTGCAGACCTTACGAAATGATATTCTCTAGGAAAAGTATATAAAGTGTGGGTTTTGGTTAAAGGAAGTATCATTATTAGGTCATATCATCATAAGTAATTGTATATCTATTGAGCCCTCCAAGAAAAATGAAATTGAGGGATGACAGATCCCAACATCTATGATAGATATCTGTATCTTCCTTGGGTTAGCTGGATATTATTGCCAGTTTGTGAGAAATTCCTCATGATTGTCAAACCATCTTACCAAGTTAACTCAGAAGGGATTCATGTTTTCTTGGATTTATTAATGTGAATATAGCTTCAAGGATTTTAAAAGGATTGTTATCCCAACACCCTTTCTCACATTACCCACAAGTGGAGAACTTTTTGAGATATTTAGAGATGCTTAGAAGAAGGTCCTAGGATGCATGTTGATGAATAATGAAAATGTCATTGACTATACTTCAAGGCAATTGAATGTTCATGAGAAAAACGATCCAACACATGATCTGTAGTTGGGTTCATTAATATTCACTTTAAAAATTTGGAGAAATTACCTCTTTGGGGAGAAGTGTGAAATATATATAGATCACAAAAGCCTCAAGTATATATTCAGACAAAAATAGTTGAATATGCACCAATGAAGATGGTAAAAGTTGATCAAAGACTATGATTTCTAAATATATTACCACCCTAGGAAAGAGAACAAGGTAGTATATTCTCTAAGTAGAAAGGATCCAGTGATTCTATCAATGATGAGAATTGAAAAGGATACAATCTTCTTAGATTTTATGAAAATGTACATGAGAATCATAAATAAGGGAACATCATAAATCCTTTGAAAAATGATTGCTCGACCTTCTCTTTTGGAATCGTTAAAGGATGATCAAAAGGATGATGTGGGAATTCAAAAGAATGTGGAAACCATCATAAAAGGGAAATACTCAAAGTTCAATTTTAATGAAGAAGGAATTGTGAGATTTGGGACAAGACTATGTGTTCCATAAAATACAAAGTTAAAGAATGAACATTAAGATGACGCACATAGTTCCAATTTATCCATTCACCCAGAAAACAAAAAGATGTATCAAGATCAAGAAGACATTTAATGGTGGGATAACATAAAGAAGGAGATTGCTAAATATACATCAATGTTCCTGTTATGTCAGCAAGTGAAGGATGAGAGGCGGAAGTATAAGGAGATGATAAAACCATTACCCAAACCAATATGGAAATGGGAAAACATCACCATGGATTTTTTCATTGAGATTATAAAGACATCTAAAGGAAACAATTTTATCTAGGTTGTTGTGGATCGTCTTTCAAAGACTACACACTTCATTACAATTCTAGAGGATTTATCAGGGGATTAAATAGCATAGATATACATCATAGAAGTGGTAAGGCTGCATGGAGTACAACTATCGATTGTATCTGATGAAGATCCAAGATTCCCCTCTATGTTTTGGAAGAGTCTCCAACACGCTTTGAATACTGATCTGAAATTCAGTACGACTTATCATCCTCAAACTAAGGGAAAATCTGAGTAAACTATCCAAAAACATGAGTACATATTGAGTGTATTCACAATGGCCTTTAAAGGAGGATGAGATCAACATCTTCCTCTAGTTGAGTTCTCTTATAATAACAGTTTCCACTCAAGCATCCAAATAACTCCTTATAAAGACCTTTATGGGAAGAGGTGCAGAACACCGACATGTTGGGATGATGTTGGGGAGTGGAAACTCTTAGGTCGGGAAATGGTTGAATAAATGGTGGAGAAGGATAAGACCATCCAAAAACGCATTAAAGCTTCTTAGAGTCGACAAAAGAGCTATGCTAATAATCATCGATGAGACCTAGAGTTTGATGTTGGAGACATGGTATTCCTCCACATATCACAGTGGAAGATAGTTATGAGATTTGGGAATAAGGTAAGACTTAGTCCAAGGTACATCGACCCTTTTGAGATCCTTGATTTCATTGGAGCATTGTCCTATCATCTAGAACTCCTAACAAACCTGTCTCAAGTACATGATGTATTCCATGCATCACTTTTCAGGAAGTAAACACCTGGCCCATCACATGTACTCAATCTAGAGGTGGTACCATTAGATAATGACCTATCCTATGAATATAATTTGTGGAAGATCTTAGATCAAAGGGAAAAAGTTCTACGAAATAAGACAGTTCCCCTCACCAAGGTGTTGTGGCGAAACCACAAGTTGGAAGAAGCAACGTGGGAATCATAAGAAGTGATGAAGTGGAGTTTACCCCATCTATTATAGTGAGGGAAAAAGAAATTTTTAGGATGATATTTATTAATGGGGGAAGATTGTAATGACCCAAAATTTTATTAATGAAAATTACTCTTGATCTAATTAAATTTCTTATTATGTAAAATGGTTATATAAAACACATGAAATTCCTTGGTTTTATGTTTTCGGATTTTAAAATATCATTAATAATTGTTACCATTGAAAACATTATCATTGAAAAGTGATCACATGATTAGTATAAATATAGGGATTCAACCAATCCAATTTACCCAGTCAAAAGAAGCGATTTCCTCATCCGGTATAATTGCTCCAAACGAAGCCCATTTTTTGGATCTCGGAAAGGAGGTATCATCATTGGGATTCATACTAGACCAAGACCAAGATGATCTTCAACACTTTAAGTGTGAACAGAATCACCTATGGGATAAGTGGATGTTAATAGATATTACCACCTGAGTGATGTTATCCAAGCTTCCCCAAGAGTGTGTCACCATCGCACAACTTACCCTTAGGTATTATGAGGGTGTTATAAGGTGTTATGTGACAAGACCCTAGCACTATGATTATATGAATAAAGAATATACATTCCTTTATCAATATTACTTTTTAAATAGTTTTTAATGCACAAATATATTTTTTATTTAATCTTTAAATTCAATTAAGGAATCTATTTTGATGAATTAGTGGATTTTTTAAATTAATAATATTTGAATAAAATATTATTACTAAATTACTTTTTAATAAATTTAAATTATCTTATATTTTTTATGAATACAATTTTAATTTTATTATGGTTTCAAAGATGTTTTTGTCAAAACCCATGAATTTTCGATAAATGTCGATTTTTATTTTAAAAGTGAAAATTCACATATTTATAAAATTATATAGAAAAAATGAATATTATTTTTGGATTCAAAGAGTCGAGATTATATAACAGTGAATTTTTCATAATTTTTTGAGACAACCAAATTTTTAGGTAAAAATTAAATACCATTTAAATATCTAATTTATTTTATAACATCATAATGACCCAATGGTGATGTAATAAAATACTATAAAAGGTATATTGGGCCAATATTTGTTTTACCTTTGAAATAACGTTTTTTTATATTTTTTAATTAATTTTACTGTAACTTAGTGGACCCTCCAAGACTTATAAAATATTTTAACATTTTAAAATAATTTCCTTGAGAGTGTGACTCACCTACACCTAATCAAGCCTAATATATTATTGTGTCTATAATTTACCTTATAAAATAATTTTTTTCACTACAATTTTTCAAAAAAAATGTGAAAAAACCTTGGGATGGTTTGTGTTTTTGATTAGTTTAATGTGTATTGTCCAAAAGGTAAATAATAAATAATTCCCTCTCATTTCCTATATAAACCCACTCAATATCCCATTACTCTTCACTCAAACCATCTATAGCTCAACCAACCTCTGACCTCCTCTCTCTATAATCCTCCCAAGGTTCCCTGAGCTCCCAATAATCCTCTCTCAAGCCTCTATCAAGCCTTTGGGATCACACTTCCAAGTTAGGGATCCCCACTTTCATTCCTTCCTTATTTATGTCCAAGTTTACTTATATTGTTATGCCCTTTTATTTTCAATTATAAATGTTGGGATATTATTTATCTCCTCCCCTATACATCCCTTTTATTTTTTAATGATGATATACCCCTTTATATCTCATTAATTCCTTCCATGAACACCCGTTACCATGTTGAAATTCTGTAAGGTATTTATCTCTACTCATTTACATTCAAGCAATTCTTTTATGTTATGCATATAAATCACATTACATTTTTTGGGATTTTATGTTCCATGACCCATTAATTTCCATTTAATGTATATATTATGAGATACCCCTTTCTCTCTCATCAACCCATTTTACTATTTCTATTTGACGTCGTTATGCTGCCGAAGTTACAACAAAATTTATCATGCCAAAATCATCATGTAAGTGAATAGTATACCCATTTCTCTATCAAGGGTATTCCCCTTTATGAACATGTACTTTTTGATTGAGGACATATATTTATGTATTACAGATCGCTTATTCATGTAATAAATTATGATGTTTAATGAATCCATGTTGTATGATCTTTGTGGAACACTTATGCATGAAATGAAATGATTGAGAAGGGTATGCCCTGATAGCACTCTAATGCATTGGGTAAATAATAGTATCATGATAAGTCATGAAAAATGGTTTTTAACTCATGATAATTAATGTGCAATGATAGTTTAATCATTCTCCATGTGCAATGAGCCTTGGCTCATGCTAATACCATGTTTAATGTTGTTGCCACATTTCCATGTTATGATGATATTGCTATATCAGGCCTTTATGTTCATGTTTCTATTATGATCCATTGATATTTATATTTCCTAACATGTACTTAATTCTTCATGTTATTATTTTTTACCCCCTTATTGGGATTTATAGCTCATCCTTTTCTTATGTATGTCTTCTGATTATCCCATGCAATGCTATGTAAAAAGGAATGTTCTAGTCATGTAAAAGAAGTTTTCAATAAAGATATTGTATTTTATGTCTTAAGTGTCATGTAATGTTCCTAATTTCCCAAGAAACATGAACTTTCAATCCTTGGAGTTTTTTGAAATTCAATTTTATGTAATAAATTAGGGTTATGTGTGTAATAAAAAAATGGTTGTTATAATTTGGGTAGGGAATTATCCAAGACCTCAAGCCACTATATGAAGGGATAGGGTATGCTCTAATGTATGAATCTAAGCCCAATACCTTATTACTCAAGGTATGGTCTATAATCCATATCACATGTTATACCATGACCCAACCCTCTCACTCATAGTGGTATGATATCACAAACCAAGCCTACTCTGGGAAATTTCTAATACTATGACCCAAGCCTACTCAAGGAAAGGTTTTATTTCATGTACATGAGGACTCTATATCACCCATGAATGTATGAATAGATCCATATCACTCATGGCTAGGACAATAATTTGGATCCTCTCCCCCACTCAATCTGATAACTATTATAAGAAAACACATTCAATAAGAAGAAGTTCGCATAGCCAAATCAAACATCTCATTATTTCATCACAAGGTGATAATCACTAAAACCTTTCCCCTTATGTCAAACATGTCACAACACACCCATCATAGAATTCAGTAGGGTATCTATCACCCATCATTGTATCATCTTGTAAATAACACCTCAAAATCATCACCCCTATGTGACATAATAACCTCACGATCCATCTAACCCATACCTCATGGTTAGTCCAACCTCATAAAACCCTTTTCACTCTTTTCTTGCTACCTAGTGACCAACTTGATCCAACATTTTCTACCTGCCCCTGAACTCAACAGGTAGTTCCAATTCACATCCAAATATAACTTGTAAACCCAATGAGAAGTACTTAAAAACTTTCGATGAATTTTACCTCTATCTTCACTCATTTATCTTAATGGAGATATCTCAACAAGTCACTTATTGGAAACCTCTCTCCATACCACATGCCAAGTCCCAAAGGACTCATCTCACTCACTTCACACACCAAGACACTATTCTAAACTCCTGAGGGAGTTTCTATTCACCCAGGATATGTATATTCATCTCACTTGTTACCAATCAACCCCAAGATTCTCATTACTTCCCACCATTCCAATAACCCTAACATAGTCCATCCCACATCACATTCTCACCCTGAGGTCTACCCAATGCCTCAATTCATCCCAACCAATAGTCTATCACCATGGATACATAGTATCTATGTGATTCAAACCCACCTATGTTCTAAGAGAACTCAATCCAAGTAAATTTGGTCAAGCGTCGTTCTACCCATTTTACTTAGGGAACCCTTAGTCCCTAACTCCCAAACCTGAACCCATGAAATTATATAAGAATGCATGCTAATATATAAATATGCATATGAAATTGTATCATAGGGGCCACGTATCTCAAAAATGGAGTTACCATCTACAACAATATAGTTCGCACACTTTTCTAATCCCATCTATTCATTTTCCATGCTTGTACCACTACATGAGTTCATTCCTAAAGTAAAACATCATATATAATTTATTATAAATAATCATAGTTAATTATTCAATTTAATCCAAAGAGGAATATTTTTTGTGAGACTCATTGGGAAATTCCTCTTCACTAAAATCTAACCCAATGGTGTGTGTACTACCTTTTGACACCTCCGCTAGCCTTTTTAACATGAAACCATTATTGTTCTAGATGATTTCAACAATGATCAGGTGAAAATAGTCAATAAACCCTAACAAAAAAACTATAAAATTAAATGTATATGAAGGGGACCAAGAATAGAGTAATCATAGAAGAATTTACCCTAGATCACTATAGTAACTTTTCAAATTGTCCCCCTAAAATGGGAGATTGATAGGTTGAAAGGGAAGGGGAGTTTGGCTGAATGGATCTCTTGAAACCTCTACTCCTCTAAAACTTATGGGGACCGACCAGTAAAAAACTAGTATTAGTCAATTTAAAAAAACACCCAGGATGAATTCACAATATTACTTGAAGGATTATGGAATGAAGGGAAGCTTCACCTAATAAATTCATATGGTGAAACATGGTCATAATGTAAGGCACTCTAGATAAAAGGACCTTTAAAGGGCCTTTGGACCTTCTCAATCTGAATACTTAGACCCAAATCCCATCTCTATGAGAATAAATCTTGGAAAAATTTCCTCCACCAGATAATACTTATCATGGTACTACCCAACTGGGTTGTGGCATTAACTACTGTAAGCTACTCAAATTTAGAAACTGACCACATTGACCCTACTAAGATACTTACCTTGGAACCTTAAACACCAAAAAGGCTTTTTTCAATATCCAAAACATCTTACAAAGAAGTTTTAACCCTCAAAATTATGATTCAAATTCCAATTCATTGAATAACCGCAGCTCCAAGATCAAAAATTAAAAAAACCACTGAATGGTAATGGCGCTAAGATTCAGGAGTCATCACAGACTCCCCACTATAATACTTATCATCCCTGATAAGTTATGTTAGCCCAATTATAATCAGAATTGACCAACCTCAGTAACTAATTCATTTATGGATCTCCACATCCCCTCTCCAAACTCCAAACATGATTTTTATGTGGAGTTTCAAACATTAAATAATATGAGCCACTCACTCACCACTAACACTAACACCTAGATAATGTTAAAAAGTACCCATCTCTTCTAAGAAAAAATAGTTCCTTTGACCAATTAGATACAAGGTTCATGGTGCTCCCCACCATAATAATTCAGTTATAATATATGATTATAAACTATCTTTCTTCCCACTATAGGAATTGCATATCCAATCCTATTCTAGTAGTCCAATGACACCCTCATCATGGCTCTACCACACCACATCTGATTCCATGAAAAATTCTGGTCAAAAGTATAACAGTATGAGAGTCTAGAATATCTTTCTCTTTAAATAAAATTAATTTCTTTGATATCATGCATTACATGGCACATCATGTCTCAATGAACCATGTTATACTATAAAAATATTATTATTAAAATGTGTCCATTAAAAACTAGATGTTAAAATTATAGTTATTAATAGTAATAATCACACTATTATTTTATTATAAATCATTTATATAATTAAATTTTTTTAATGTACATTAAATAAATACTCATTTCTTTAATAGTCATTTTAGGATTCAATGATATGTTTTGTTCAAAAATGATTTTTATGTAATTTTGTGTGTGAATAATATAATTAATTTCCACCACTATGGAATATTTTATTGGATAAAATGGATATCATTTTTGGATTCTTAATATCATAAATAACATAATATTAATTTTTTTTTATTTTTCTGAAAAAATTAATTTTTAGTGAATTTTAGGAAATACTGACTTTTATTGAAAAATGTCTTTTTATATTAAGTCTTTATAAAAATAAATTTTAAAAGAATGTTTTAAAAGTAAAATTAGATCATTTATATTATTAATAATATAATTAATATTATTTTAATCAATTTTATGCTTTAATTTTTGAATAAAATTTTTTTACACTTAAGAAGACGTTTTTTTAAGAAAAATACTTTTCCTCATGTTTAGCAGGTTTAATTTTAAATTAAATTATACCACTTATGTGAATTAAATTTTATAAAATGGATTAAATATTTTTAATCATGATAATTAATATTATTTCATAAGGTTAAATTAATTTTTTTCATTATGAATAGTGACCAAGATAAAGATTTGTCCCCATGGAAAAAGAGGTAAAAGAGGGTTAATACTATGGGGTAAAACATTAAAATCTATTTAAAGAATTATTATATCCTACGGTATGAGTTTTTATCAACCAAATATATGTTTAATAAGTCCAATATTGTATTTAAAAACATTATTTGGAATCTGGGAACCCAATATTGACTTTTTTGAATGATAAGTTAGATTTTATTCAAATTTAAAAAATATTTTTGGGCCTTTTCAATTAATGGAATGGTTGGAAGATTTAATTTTGTTTTTTATTAATAAAAAAACCTAAAAAACTATTTTTTTATTATATAACCAAAAAAATTTATGGAGACCAATTTATTACTTCATTTCAATGTGAATTCAATTTTACTCATAAATCACATATTTTTCTAAAAACTTTTTTTCATGCCTTTTGTGATATTATATTAAAATTAATTTATTCCACCTGTAGAAATTAACTATGATAAAATGGATTCCAAATTTAGAATCTTTATGTTCAAATTTTTTTACAAGTCTCATTTTATTTTTGGTGATATAATTAAGTCTTCATGGTAAAAATGAAAATTATCATGGTTAAGGTTAACATGGGTTTAAAGTGATTTAATTAAAAGATAAGGTTAACCATTTACCCAAAACATGAAAATGGTGATTGGTTGAGTTTATTTTGACCATATCACATATAATATTTTAATTTTGAGTGCCATGGTGCCATTTTATTTGATTATGATTTTTATACTATTTTCGGAAAATAATAGATAAAAAATGTCACTCTCTTGACTATAATATCTATAATATTTTTTCATATGGATAAAAAGATCTTATTTTTTGTTATTATCTTTTAATTTAAATATAAAATAATTTTTTTCATAGTAATATATTTTTAATTTTTAATATATTCAATAATTACCTTAAATTCTTACGCAATGTCGATAAATTATTTAATCAATTAAAAAAATGATTTTAAAAAATATTAAAAGTAATACAATTTTGGTGAATTAATGTGTTATATAAATTTATTATATAAATATAACATATTAGGGTTTTTATAAAAAAATTATTTAAATTCCATAACAATATTAATGACATTAAATTCAACGAAATTGAATGGTTCAAGAAATGACATTAATAAAATTTTATAATAAAAATTATCTTATTAAATTATTTAAAATTATTAAAAAAAATTATGTTCCATAAATTTAATAGAATATGGTTTAAAATATCAACCATGGTCCATTTATGGGAATTTTTTTTATTATAACAACATTGACCCTTAAGGAGTAAATTTTTTGACATTGTGGTAATTGTCAAAAGGGTTAGTAGGGGTTAAAATAAAGAGATAAAGGTAAAAAAATAACTTAATATTTTAAATATTTTATTTTATAAGAGTATTTACACTTATAATAATTCTATATTCTAGATTTGTTAATTTTGAGTCAGTTTATTATAGAAATTAATTAATATTAACTTAATACATTATGTAATTCGAAGAGTTTCCCTCCCCTCAATTATAAAAGGGAACCTATTCACCTCTCTTCATCACATATTTTGAGACTCTGATATCATCCAAGACATTCTATAATACCTTCATTGACTCCTTAAATATATTTAAGAGCTTCTAGTCTTTCTAAAATATAATCCCTTCAAGGATTAAGACCTAAGTAAAAAAGGGATTTATCAACAACAAGGTATAACTTTTAACCGAGAGTTTTTAGTCTTATTTCTTCATCTAACTCATATTTATTCATGCTTTATATTATAAAATAATGAATTCGGTTTATTAAATATACTTAATTGTAATTGTGATGATGGAACAAGAACTTCTTTCCATCCCACGGAAAGAGAAAAAATCGCTCGTGCATACGTACGACTTACCGTCTCCATATTACGGTGCAATTAATTTTTTCATCACAACTTTATATGAATGGTTATACTAATGGATTTAATAAATATAAATGATATAAAAATTTTCATGAACCGAATCTGATCTCCATTAAAACCGACACCCGAACCGTTCCATGGTAAGTCCCGAAGGGCGTTCCCTATCCCCGTAAGCTAGCACAAATTCCCAGGTATCATAAATATTGGTTTGGGAACAATTTACCCAAGTATGGATACATAAAACAACCAAAAAAATCAATAAATTGAATATGAAATTACTAACCAAAAAAGCCTTAAATAAAATTATTAACTGAAAACATGGTCTTAAAAATGACACAATCGGTCCAAATATATATAAAAGCAGCAGAAAAATAGCCCAATCAACACCACATTACAATGGGGGTGATCTCCCATGAGTCGTCTCCACAACACCGTACCATGGAAGGAAACTAACAACTCGAACAACCATCACCCAAGACCTTGCTTATACTTGTGTCAACAATGATCAAGTCTAATTAAAACCAAATGTGTAAGTTGGGTGTGAGCCTAATACCAATAGGATACCACACAAATATTCCATATAGTAAGCAATACGAGATAAAAAGCATGAAAGTTTTAATAAACAAGAAATGATGGCAATAATTTCTAAAGAATGAAACTTTTAAAATTAAACCATTTTCAAAGGATTAACACATTTCAATAAAACAAGTAAGATACTAAAATTTCAATCCAAACACACCAAAAGAAAATGATCAATACGAAAGAGTCAATGAGCACTAATCTTGGGAACATCCCTAGGCACTAGTTAGTTTCAGGCCCCATGTACCTTGTATCTCGGTGTAAAGTAACCAAACAATATATGTTCTCATGTATGAGCTACTAGTATAGAATATAACCACGACCTAGTGGTCCCTAATCATCATCATTATAGTTTTTTTTGTTTTCAATATCCAACTTACTTAGTGAAATAGGGAAAAACCGCTCTGGATCACTAGCACACTAGTACACGTCCGCCCACCTGGGTACATGACTTTCCCCCTTTGTTCTCAAAAAATTAACACATGTTTCAAAATGTATTTTTCATATAAAAATACCATTTCTGGTCATACACACTCAAAACTGTATCTACACATGCTTTTCACCATTTATATAACTCAATAAACCATTTATAATTTCCATAAAACATTTTCATGGAATACAACCAAAATTTGCACTTAAAATTCATCTAAAATCCCTCTTTGAAAACCAAATTCAAAACAATATTACTCAAAACTAGAATTGGTAGCAGAAAAAATTTTAAGAAGACCCTCCAATGAATTATAAAACAACCCCAAGTTGTACAACATCAAACACACATGTAAAACACCCATTTTCACACAAAAATGGAATTTAAAAATCAATTGTTTAACAAATTTCACCAAAAATAATTTTCTCATCAATAAAAATGAAGTATGATTATTATAAAAATATAAATCAAGTGATGATAACTAATATATTAGTTCTTCCACATGGAATAACCTACCAAAAGTGTCAAAATTTTTGAATCCTTGTATGAAAGTTCAACCACACCACCGCAGCACCACAAGGGTTTTAAATCAAACCTAAAACCACAATACTAGACCAAGAAACCCATTATAAAACCCTAGGTTCTAATCCCTACTTTCTAGAAATTAGGAACTTCAAGAAAAATGGAAGAAACCCTAAGCAAATGGGAAGAGGATGAAAACACACTTACTTGACAAATTTTGAAGAGATCACCCCAAATACACCAATAGGTGAATCTCTAAGAATCCGAAACTGATATTGAGGTTATAATAAGGTGTAGGAGGTAAATTGTGAACTAAAATAGGGGAAAATAGAACACAATGAAGGAGTTATGAAGGAAAAAAATTACTTTTTCATATCTAGATGATTTGAGAACGCTTTAGAAATTTTCCCTAATCTGTGATGAAGATGAGCTCCAAAGAAGGAGAAATGAACATGGTGGTGCACCTAGGGATGTTAGTCTTGGGTGAGAGGTGGAATTACTAAAAAACATAAAAGTTTAATGAGATATTAAAGAAATAATTTTTTTTAAATAGGAAATGGGCTCATAGTTTGGCCCAAATCTGAAATAAATCACCCAAATCCACCATGATTATGGATTACTAAGGGGTCCAAATGGATATGGTGGTTTGAATAGGTCAGTGGATTCCTAGTATAAAATATAATGGATTAGTTTTTTTGAAAAATTAATGAGTTAAAAAAGAAACAAATTTTTTTATTAAATCTGGAAATGAGCTCATGGTTGGGTCCAAATATTGAAAACCTACTATTTCCTCCAAAAATGCATGAGAAATCCCTGCAACAAAGCAAGAATATAAATTAAATGAAAATTACATTTAAAATAATTCATGGATGTCACAATTCTCCCCACCTTGAATGAAATTCTGCCCTGAAAAGTCAACCAGAAGCATGATCGGAAAACAAGAATGTGTACTCTTTCTCAACCCAAAACTTCTGCTCCCATGTTTCAGGGACATCGTTCCCATGATTCTAAAGGACCCAAACCAGTTTAATATACTTTACCCAAATGACCCTCTCTTGGGAATAAAATATTCTCACCGATCCCTCAAAAATAGACAAATTAGGTTCTATAACCAAATCCTCACAATTCAATACATGGGAAAGATCTGGGTTGAACCTCTTCAGTTGAGATACATTGAAGAAATCATGGATAAATGTAAACAAATATGGAAAAGATAACCTATATTACACATTTAAAATCCAATCATTTTTCTCAAAAAGGTCTGATAGATCTTGGTGTTAGCTTTACCTATTTTTCCAAGTGATAATGAGCCATACGAGGGGCCATTTTCAATAATACTTGATCACCCACAAAAAACTCTGGGTCTCAAAAGACCTGATTAGCATATGATTTCTAGAAAATATGATATGTCAATAAATGATTCTTGATCAACTTGACATTATCATATGTCTCTTGAACAAGATTCGTCCCCAACAGCGAAGTCTCACAAATCTCATCCCAACATAGGGGGACCAATAAGGCCGACCATATAGCACCTCAAAAGGAGCCATTAAATTCGAGGATTAGTAACTATTATTATAGGAAAATTCAACCAATACCAAAAGGATATACCAAGAACATCTAATGTCCAAAAAACATGCATGGAGCATCTCACCAAGTATCTAATTCCCCTGCTCTTTCAGACCATCCATTTGAGGATGGTATGCAGTTCTCATCATAATCTGTAACCCCAAGGCCTTATGAAGGCCTTCCCAAAACCAATAAGTGAAATTAGGGTCTCTATCTAAGACAACTACTGATGGTACACCATGAAGCCTTACCACCACATAAATATACAAATGACCCAACTCATCCTCTTTAGTTATAGCTTTGATCGGAATAAAGTGGGTTGATTTGGTTAGACGGTCTATCACTACCCATATGGAATTATTACCCTGATGTGTATGAGGCAAGCCAATAATGAAGTCCATGGCCATCTCTTCCCACTTACAAGTAGGAACGCGTAATGGATTGAGTAAACAGGAGGGCATTTGGTTTTATACTTTCACCTACTTACACATGTAGCATCTCAACACAAAGTCAGTTATGTCTCATCTCATAACTGGACACCAGAATTATTGAAACACATCATAATACATCTTGGTGGAACCAGTATGAACAACCCACTTAGATTGGTGGCTATCCTACATCACCACCTTCTACAGAGACAATAGAACTACTAATTTTCCCTTAAAGCACAAGATTCCCTTTGGAGATGACGACCAACCAGAAGATGTCTTCCCATCATGAAGAATCTGCCTCAAACATTTACAAATATCATCATTGGGCTATTGTTGTTGAATCAACTCTAAGAGAGAAGGATTCAACTGAATGCTCACTAAGAATTCACCTCCACTATGCTACTTGTTCTCCATATACAACTGAGAAAATAACCCCATTAGAGTCCTCTCATCACTAGACTTCCTCAAGGCTTGCACTGGTACTTTTCTACTCAAAGCATTTTCCACTACATTTCCCTTGCTCGGGGTATAGACAATGTCAATGTCAAACCCATGGAAGTACTCGATCCAGTGACACTGCCTCATATTGATATCCTTATGAGATAAGATGTAGGCCAAGATTTTGTGATCATAATAGACCACAAAGTTATCCCTAAAGTGGTAGTGACACCATGATTTCAGAGCATGCATCATAAATATTATCTCCAAGTTGTGGGTCGGGTAATTGTTTTCATGTGGTTGGAGTTGGTGGGAGCCATACACCACCATATGATCATCCTGCATAAGCACACACCTGAGACCCATACCTAAATTGTCACAATACAAAACATAGGCCTTTCTAGATTCTAGAAACATCAACACAGGGGAAGTATTCAACCACTCTTTCATCTCCTCGAAGGATGCCTGATATTCTAGGCCCCAAACAAACTTCACCCCTTTTGGGTGAGTTCGATCATGGGAGAAGCAAGATGAGAGAAATCTCAAACAAACTACCAATAGTATCCTTCCAAGCCGAGGAAACTACTGATCTTAAACACATTCATTGGAATATCCGATGAAATCACTGCATTGATCTTCCCAGGATCCACCAAAACTCCCTGTTTTGAGATCACATGACCCAGAAACTTCACCTCCCTGATCCATAAGTTTCACTTGTATAGATTTTCATAAAGGAGGTGATCCCGCAAGGTGCCCAATACGATCCATAAATGATTCTCATGAACTTCCTTAGATCCAGAGTAAACCATGATGTCATCTGTGAATACCATGAAAAAAGAGTCGAGATATTGGTGGAACACCCTATTCATGAGTTCCAAAAAGACTTCTGGATAATTGGTCAAACCGAAGGGTGTTGCAAAGTACTCAAAGTTGTCATACCTGCTTTGGAAGGCTATCTTTAGGATATCCGACTCTTTCACCCTGAGTTGAGGTATCCCGAATGTAAATCTATTTTATAAAATCACTTTCCACCATTCAACCAATCAAAGAAGGCATCTATTCAAGGAAAATGATATTTGTTCTAGATGGTTACCTTGTTCAGCTTCCGGTAACCAATACACAACCGGAGGGACCCATCAGCCTTATTCACAAAGAGAACAGGAGCAGCCCAAGGAGAGACACTCGGGTGAAGGAATCATTTTGATTATAGATATTCAAACTAACTATTTAATTCCCTCAATTCGGTGGGGGCCATATGATATGAGGGAAGAGATATCGAATATGTTCTTGGGGCGAAATCGATCGAGAACTCCACGTCCCACTCTAAGGGTGTGCCTAAAAAATCATCAGGGAATACCTCTAGGAACTCATCCAATACATGAGGTAACCCACCCTTAAGAGTATGTCTGTCATCCTATAGCTTGAGAAACAATAACTAGAACATAATATTCCCCAACTCTGTGAGTGGAGGTCCTGCACGACCTGACCGAGGATCCCATTCCCCATGAAAAACCAATGTACTACCATCATATTCCAGGAAACTCACCCGCCACCTATAGTAATCGATGTGAACGTGAAAGTGTACTAGCCAATCTATTCCAAGTATCACATCAAATATATACATATCTAAGACCAGGAGGTCCCACTCCATCTCAACCCCACACACAGAAAGCGCACACAATAGACACATGAGATTCTACTCCTTTTTTCCCAGTGGTGTCACCAACTCCCCCACAAAAGACAAAATATTGGTTAGAAAATTAAGCGTGTTCCCAATATGGATAGCGATTAATGAAATAGAGGAAACAACATAAAAAAGAGAAACAATTATAGAATATGAAATCAAAACGGCGCCTCAAACTATTAATGGTCCCACCTCTGATCCTGTAGGTGCCTGATCCACCACCTGAAGATGCCTAGTCTCTACTTGAGAATGCCCGCTTTGCTGCGGCTCTGACCTGAATGGGATGTAACAGGAAGATGATCTATCCCTACTAAGAAGGACACTAAAATGAGATCACCCCATCCACGATGGCTCCGATTGAGCTGGCACTCCTGGGAATCCACTGATCCTACCCCACTATGAAGTGGATGTTCCATCCTATAAAAACATTGTAAGTGTACCATAACCGCACACCAATAATAGGGATTTAGAGGATATGTGCATGATGGTCAAATGTCCCCTAGCCTCCCACACCAATGGCACACAATGGACCTCACATCAGAATCCACCGAAGAAAACTACATGGAAGGTTGGCCTAAGCTGCCACGTCCCTTCTTTCCCTACTCCTCCCTCTTCCTTTCCTTCTCAAAAGTGTTTCCACTTCCCATTAATAACAGTATCCTAGAGAAAACATCTCTCCCATTATAGAATATCTCCACCATGCAATCTCTATCAACCACTTCATCATAGGTTTTCAGCTTGAACATGAAGACCTTGGAATAGATATCTGACCGAAAGCCCCTCTCGAACTTATGGGCCATCATCTTCTCACTGAAGACCATATTCCAAGCATCCATACCTAATTGAAAAAAAGGTTGGAATACTACATCACTAAATGATCTCCTTAATTAAGTTCCATAACCCCTCGAGATCGATCATATACCAAAACATTAGGGATGTACTGGTCATTGAAGATAACCTTGAAGTATTTATAGCTCATCCTCTCGTGATTCGTAGATTTAAGAACTAGCTCCCAAAAACTGTAGCTGAGACCCTATAATAGGAAAGATTGACATTTTACCCTGACCTCCTCAAGTGTTCCCAGGAATTGAAACATGCGCTCAATCTTCTTGAGCCACTCCTCTGCTTCCTAGGGTTCTATGCTACCACAGAAAGTAAGAGGCTTGTTATTTTGGAACTCCTAGGATTTTTCATTCCTAGGAAAAGACTCCTCTTCCTTAGATGGAGAAAGATAAGGTTGTAATCCCTATCCTAGTGCTTGGATATCCCTAAACACATCTTCTACCACCCCTTGATCAATCGGTGAAGGATAACTCTCTCTGGCATTCTCCCATGGGTGCATGTGAGCTTTCCGGGGAGGCGTGTTGCTACATAAGGAAATAGTCACAAAAGAAAGAACCATTAAAAAAATTCAATAAAATTTCAGTAATTACATCAAATTTAAATGGGTTGAACACATCAAAACAATTAAATAAAAAACTAATTCACTCCCACCCGATGTATACGTGCAGTCTGCAGCCTGCACGTCCCACCTAGAAGAGAATTCAAACAAAAAATCTCAACATCCCATGGAAACTCATTTTTTTCATGAGAGGTACTAGCCAATCACCCTACTTGTAAAAAGAAATCTGAGCCTTGATAGTCCTAGCTCCTGTCTAAGTAGAATCAACCCAAAATAATAATATTACCCAAAAAGATAAACAACCCTCTTATACCATTTTGTCACAAACTGAATCTGGTCACCATTAAAATAAGCACCTGAACTAGTCTATGGAAGGTCTCTAAGGGTATTCCATATCCCCATGGGTTGACACAAGTGTCCGAGTGTCATAAATTTTGGATTGGGAATGATATACCAGTGTATGGATACATAAAACAATAAGAAATAAATAAATAAAACAAATCTGACAATTGCCAACCAAACAAGCCTTAAATAAAATTCAGAACTGAAAACATGGTCATAAACATGAAACAAGAGGTCCAAATATATATATATATATAAGTAGTAGAAAAACTGCCCAAGTAATTCCACAAGACAAGGGGTCATCACCCACGGGCCATCTCCACAACACCACACCATGGAAGGAAATTAAAAACCCGAACCACCATCACCCAAGGCCTTGCCTTTACCTATATCAAACATAATCAAGTATAATTATACCCAAAGGTGTAATAAGTGTGTTAGCCTAATCCCAATAGGATACCATCCAAATATTCCATATTGTTAGCAGTACAAGATAAAAAGCAAGAAAGTTTTAATAAAAAAGAAATGGTGGCAATAATTTCTAAAGAATTAAACTTTTAAAAGTAAATAATTATCAAATGATTATTTCATAGGATGAACACATTTAAATAAAACATTTAAGATACTTAATTTTCCATCCAGACACACCACAATCCAATGATAAATATTAAAGAGTCAATGACCACTAATCTTGGGAACATCCCTAGGCAGTAGTTAGTTTCGGGTCCCATGTACCTTGTATCTCGGTGTAATTTGACCAGAACAATATCCCTTATCATGAAAGATATACTAGTAGGGAACATAAACATAACCTAGTGGTCCCCAATCATCATCATTATAGTTTTGTTAGTGTTTTTAATGACCAACATGCTAAGTGAAACATGGAAAAAAAACCACTCCGGATCACTAGCATACTAGACACATGTGCCCACCTAGACACCCAGGTTTCCCCCATTGTACTCAAACAATTTATACATGTTACCAAATGAAATTTTCATATAAAAACACTATTTCTGGTTATACACACTCAAAATAGTATCTACACATTCATTTCAACATTTATATAACTCAATAAACCATTTAGAATTTCCATAAAACATTTTCAAGAAATAAAACCAAACATTACACTTAAAATCCATATAAAAGCCCTATTTGAAAACAAAATTCACACCAATATCACCCCAAAATAGAATTTTCATCATCAACACATTTTAATAAGACCCTACTAGGAATTATAAAATAGCCCCAAGTGGCACAACATCGAACACACATGTAAAACACCAATTTTTACACAAAAATGACATTTAAAAATCAATTGTTATAAAAATGACACCAAAAATAATTTTCATAGAAATAAAAATGAAGGAGGAGTATGTTAAAAATATAAATCAAGCAATTATAAATCATCTAGTAGTTCTTACACATAGAATCTCCTACCATATGTGTCAAAAATAATGAATCCTTGTGCGAAAGTTCAACCGCACCACCGCCACACCAAAAGGGTGTTAAATCAAACCTGAAACCACAATACTAGACCAAGAAACCCATGATAAAACATTATGATCGAATAAATACTTTTTAGATATTAGTAACTTCATGAAAATGGAATAAAACCTATGAAAATTGGAAGAGGAAGGAAGGAAACCCACTTACTTAAGAGATATTGATGAAATCGACCCAAATACACCAATAGGTGAAACTCCAAGTAGCCAAAACTGATATGGAGTTATAATAAGGCTAAAGAGGTCAAGTGGGAACTGAAATGGGAAAAAAAAGTAAAAAATAAATGAGTTATGAAATAAACAAATTACCTTTTCAAATATGGATGATTTGAGAAAGCCTGAGAAATATTTCCCAAATCCTTGATGAATATAAGCTCCAAAGAGGGATAAACGAACATGGGGGAGCGCCTAGGTATGTTGAGATTTGATGAGAGGTATAATACCCCCCAAAAAATTAGAAATTGAATGAGATATGAAATAAATAATTTTTTTAAATAGGAAATGGGTTCACGGGTTGACCCAAAGCCCAAATAAATCACACAAATCCACCATGATTATTGATTCATAAGGATTAAAAATCGATATGATGGTTTGAATAGGTCAGTTCAGTTCATCTAGGAAGTGTAATTGATGAAAATGTTGAATAAAATGAGTTATAAAGGAAACAAATTTTTTTTAAATATGGAAATGAGCTCATGGTTGGGCCCAAATTTTGAAAACCCACTATTTCCTTGAAAAATTCTTGGGAAACCCCAACAACAAAGCAAGAATATAAATTACATGAAAAATACAGTTATAATACATCATGGATGTGACCAAAATTATTCTGAAAAGCTGAATTATTATTTATATTTTTTCCATCCTCCGAAATGTGAAAATAATGTTCATGAGTACGTATGACCCATCATCTCCATGAATAGTGTAATTAAATTTTCTATTTATGAATTTTATGGATGAGTATGAATATATATATATATATAATTAATATATATTATATTTTTATTATGATTAAAATTATTTATATTATGGAACCATAATCATGGTATAAGGACCAGAACTACAAAACCAAAATTTTCAGGAAAACTTACGCAGTTAACACCCTAAACAATGATAATAATAAAATATTTCTAACAAACTGGTGATAAGATATTATAAATGAATCATATATGATATTATAGATATGTATATGGTTATTTAATTTAATTATGATAAATCTAAATTTATTATACATGTGGTTAAAAGTTCTTATGAGGCAAGTCAAATTTAAGGTAAAGGATTTCGTGTCAACTACCCCTCCATTGAGACATATTTTGTATCTTGAAACTATTTATTTTTATATTGGGTATATAATACCAATTTTATGTATTTAACATTAATATATATTTATTAATGATAATTAAATTTTAAATTCACGTTTATTCTTTTAAGGGGTTTTAATTTGAATGTTACCAAATCGGTAATAATTTATTTTACAATCTCATTGTTTTAGGATTTCTCATATTTTCAATGAAGTCATATTATAATATATCATAAAATCAATATAATTTCTTATCATCTTGATATTTAATAAGTTTCCATATAATTTTCCAAATTTTACTATATGTGTAACTTAAATAAAGTAATGAATTTTTATAAAATAATGTTTTATTTTATTTCTCTTTTGATCAGGAATATTTTCTTCTATGTCCATATTTTTCAGAACTATTTAAAAAAGGTATTTTATATTTACTCAAATTATTTATTAAGAAATTTTATGTTATCCTTGAAGTTTTTAATTTTTTTAAAGGAATATTTATATTTTTTTCTAAATTATTTATTTTTTTACTTTAGAAAAATTTGAATGGAATTTTCTTTTTAACGTATACAGTGCTAATGGATTTTTCCTCTTCCATAACTATTTTACTCTATTTTAGCTTATTATCCAATATTTCCATGGTTTAAAAAAGAAAAACTATTTAATGGATGCCTATTTTAATTATTTCTTAAATTTACTTAAATATTTTATTTAACATAAAACTAATATTTATGATGGATTGATTATATTATTTTATTTTGTATTAATTTTTAATTCATTCACTTTCTCTTAAATCATTCTCTTTATTGTGATAATTTTTCTTTGGGCATTACGTTTATCTTAAATATCTATATTATTTTTATTCATGGATATGATTATTTCCTTGACTGTAAACTATATCTACATACGGTGTTTCACTATGATTAACTAGATAAATATAAATATTTGGTATTCTTTACTCAATATAGATATTTGTTGAGAAAGAATATTGTTTATGAATTAAATTTAATAGTCAATATACAAGGAATTAATTAGGCATGTAATGATGGGAAGGGACTAGTTATAGAATGTACTTATTGCATCAAAAGGTATAATGTGAAAAACTAGTTGTTTATTCATATTAAATTGGGTTTTTTTGTATATACCTACCCATCTATTAAACATTCTTGGAACAATGATTTGATGGTAAATATATCATGATGTTTGAGACTATGAAATCCAATATTAAGCATCTCATTCATTGATAATTCAATTATTATTATCCACGAGATTACTACATTGATATTATTCATGGATTCATTTTTGGTCAATTTATTGATTAAATGGAATGTATTTTATATTATATACCCTTCCATGTTGATTATGAGTTATTCAGTCATGATACTTTCCACTGTACATAACCGTTATTGAGATTTTGAGCTCAACCTTGTTTTTTTCCTTTCCCCAAGACATAGAGAATGAATTTTTTATTGATATTAAGCAATTAGAATGTTAATTATTATTATTATATATTATATATATATATTAATAAAAGAAGAAACATGTATATATCTAGTTAATTAAGACTATTAAACTATACAGTCCTTTTGGATGTGATTGCCTATATCTTATGAAAATGTAATAAATTAATTTCAAAATATAGTCTACTAGAGTTGGGGAATTTTTTAGACCTCCTCTGCTTGACCTCTCATGAAAACACACAACTTAACCTAATAAAGCACAATCACACTACTATACATGATTCATAGACCCTCATAGGAATCATGAGATTTCCAAAAACACCCGCACTAAATTCCAAACCTATCTCCTAGTGTAATTATATGGTTGGATCACCAACCAAACACTATTTTTGATGCCTCATTTTCAACCAAAAAAATCAACCACTATGCACTCTCCATGTGCACCAGCACAATCTTGATCCTATTCACTCTTAGATCACATTGGCTCCTCCTTAAGCATGATTCCAATTCAGCAGCTCTAAATAACACCAAATCAAAATCCCATATGTTTTAATTTATAATGAATCAGATCACATCGTATATTACCACACATTGGCATCATGATTCTACCTTAACCATCCACCGATCGGGTTTTCCACATCCACACCCCGTCCAACATAAGGTTCATATACCTGTGATTGTTGTAGTTATCCCCACCGTAGAAGTATCATTATTTTCTTCCCAAATAAAATAAACACACATTACCTAAGTCCCATACCATATCTATTACTAATTGTATGGATAGTATGCAAAAACTGACTCATAACTAAGTGCCAACATGAAACACCTACCACCACCCATTGTCAACCTACCAAGAACACCACCATCATCATTCAAAAATCTAATTATATTGTTGATAAAACCATAAAATGACTAATGGAGAAATACCCACCATATATATTCCCTTGAACTACTCATAAATCAAATCCTTAACTGGTTTCAATAATATTCTTCCATATTAATTCATGTCAAGGCACACACTCTGGTCGACTATACCATGGTATCCCGATCCCTCACCAATATTACTTCCCACCACTAATTGACATATCCTATCTCAATCAACCCTTGGATACTATTTCTATGAGTTTATATCCATTATATGACCTCAAAAGTACCATTTGGGTTCATCCATAAATAAAAAAAAATATCAATATATCCACACATGAATCGTTCAATCATTCACAACACAAACATGAATTACATGTACCTAGTGTGCACCTTCAATCACAAATCAAGACGTTCCCAAAAAGAACCACAATAATTACCACTCTCTTAATCAAGTATGATTGATTCAATGGGAAACCTCTCACAGTTTATCTCCCATGATCCTAGTCGACCTAACATGAACCCGACAGGTGCACGCTCGTATAAAACCCAATCTCACTTATGAAATCTTTCTCCCAAGAGTCATGTATCACCTAACCTAGGATAGCACTCATATTCTACTGACCATGCTGCTCTAACATTTCATTCTCATACAATATCCCAAGTTATGTCACCCATGGAAATTCTAACCACTTGATCACCCTCTACATAACGTCATTCCAAAACCATGAGCAACAAACACACTTTCACTAGGCCACCGATAAAGCATCCATAATAATAGGAATAGGAATCCAACTAATCCTTCCCTAAAAAATAAACCTCTATAAAATAAGAAATTGAAGTGGTTCACATATTTAAGTCCTATTTAATTAATATGTTTTAATTAATTTCATAGATTAGTTAAGTAGAGTGATACTAAGAAGATATTTGTGAAAAATAAATACGTTATTGTTGAAACTTTATGTAAAAGAACCAACATCATCAAGGAAAACCATTAAGATTATTACATAATTTCTCAGGATTTAATTTCCTAAACTGAATCCATTAGGGTTCTATAACCTAGGAAATTGATACCTTCATTGACCCACTAAGGGTCCCCACACATCCTTTGTATAAGGGACTGAGTTGCTTCTACCATAGAGAATATTGTTCTAGGATACACAAGACCTACCATTACAGAAAATAACGTGGTTTATTTGAGTATAATATCACCAACAAGTTACAAATAAGAATCTATATAAGTATTTGTTCTAACATTAAACAACCAAACCTTCATCAATGAAATCAATCACCTACAAGAAAAAATATGACATAAGATTCTTGTATGAAAAATTTTATTCATGTCCATAGGCCTCTTACTAACAATATAAGAGCCTAAAAATAAACCACAATCTCCATAAACAAATAATATTTGAATAAACACATCAAATAGAATAAATAAAATCAATAACAACAACATCATCACCATAGTAACCAATACTTCCCATAAAAAATGTGTTTATAAAAAAGGTGTTATAGATCCATAATAAGATTTGACATAATACTATACTACATCTATACCATCTCCATAAATAGTTAGAAAAATAAAAAACTTTGATGACATTTTGTAATGACCTAGTCTGGTGGCCACATGACTCACAGGTACAAAAACCATTTTTTTACGTCACTATTTTTCACGTCGGTTTTTTAGAACCAATGTGAAAATATCTAAAAATCGAGTTTTCACGTCGGTTATTATATAACCAATGTGAAAAATACATTTTCGCTGATTTTTCAGATCGGTTATATAAGAAATGACGTTAAAAATCCGTTTTATCTGATTTTTCACGTCGGTTATTATATAACCGAAGTGAAAAATAAATGTACATCACTTTTCCACGTTGGTTATTAAATAACCGACGTGAAAAATCCTTTTACAGGAAAATATATTAAAATTTTCACATATTTTTCACGTCGGTTATTAAATAACCGATGTGACAAATTGATTTTCATGACTTTTTCACGTCGGTTATTTAATAACCGACCTGAAAAATCCTTTTCCAGGAAAATATATTAAAATTTTCACATATTTTTCACGTTGGTTATTTAATAACCGAGCTGGAAAATGTTTACAAAAATGTATTTCATTTCCAAATCTTTAATTTAACAGGTCGCGGAGCTCAAACAGAGTTACGGATTAAAAGTTATGGCTTTCAGAAGTTGATCATCTCTAAACGATGTCTTAAGGATGTCCAAATTCTGAAGGCCATAACTTTCAATCCGTAACTCCGTTTGAGCTCCGTGACCTGTCAAATTAAATCTTGGAAAATGAACTAAATTTTTGTAAACTTTTTTCATATCGGTTATTTAATAACCGATGTGAAAAATACCTTTTAACGTCGGTTATTAAATAAACGACGTGAAAAAGTAATGAAAATCAATTATTCACGTCGGTTATTTAATAACTGACGTGAGAGAGTGACGAAGATTGATTTTTCACGGTGGTTTTATAATAATCGAGGTGAAAAATAAGTGAAAATTTTAATATCTTTTCACGTCGGTTATATAAGAACTGATGTTAAAAATCCATTTTATCTGATTTTTCATGTCGGTTATTGTATAACCGACGTGTAAAATAAATGTACATCACTTTTCTAGGTCGGTTATTTAATAACCGACGTGGAAAATCCTTTTCCAGGAAAATATATTAAAATATTCATCAATTTGTCACATTGGTTATTTAATAACCGATGTGAAAGATCCTTTTCCAGGAAAATATATTAAAATTTTAACAGATTTTTCACGTCGGTTATTAAATATCCGACATGAAAAATTGATTTTCATGACTTTTTCAAGTCGGTTATTTAATAACCAACGTGAAAAATGTTTACAAAAATGTAGTTCATTTCCCAAGCTTTAATTTGATAGGTCACGGAGCTCAAATGGAGTTACGGATTAAATGTTATGGCTTTCAGAAGTTGATCATCTCTAAACGATGTCTTAAGGATGTCCAACTTCTGAAGGCCATAACTTTCAATCCGTAACTCCGTTTGAGCTTCGTGACCTGTCAAATTAAATCTTGGGAAATGAACTACATTTTCGTAAATATTTTTCACGTTGGTTATTAAATAACCGACGTGAAAAAGTAATGAAAATCGATTTTTCACGTCGTTTATTTAATAACCGACGTGAAAGAGTGACGAAGATTGATTTTTCACGTCGGTTTTATAATAACCGACCTGAAAAATAAGTGAAAATTTTAATATCTTTTCACGTAGGTTATCATAAAACCGATGTGAATGAAAATTTTAATATCCCGTGAACGTGAAATTTCAATTTTTTTACATCGCGACATCGAAATTTTGAATTGCCGCCTAAAATTTTTAATACCGCTTTTTCTCATAGAGTCTCAATTATATATATACATTATACACCCATCCTAATTTTACGATCATTTATTTCAACCATTATCGTTCCACCAAATCGACTTTTTTTCTCTCAAACGTGAATCAATTATTTCTTCTTTTCGCGATCTCGTCAATGTATATTTAATCATACATCCATGGTTTATGGTTTTTATGATTTTTTTTTATTAATTGATATAACATTTTACGATCATTTCATTCAACCATCATCATTCCACCGAATCAACTTTTTTTTATATTTAACGTGATTCAACGATTTCTTATTTCTGTGACCCCGTCAAGGTATTTGTAATTATTTTCCCATGATTTATATTTTCTATGAGTATTTTTCTTAATTGATATACCATTTAACGATTGTTAATTTATTATAATGATGGATGATTCTTTATGTCACGATAAAACTACAAATCCCCCTACGAATTCAAAAATTCCTTCTAATATGAAGCTACGATTGGCTCATTCAAACTTTCCTCGAAAAAAATATCAAACTTCTAAAGGTCATAACTTTCGATCCGTAAATCCGTTTGAGATCTATGACCTGTCAAATGAAAGCTTAGAAAATTTTACACAATATTGTAAACATTTTTTACATCCTTCATTTAATAACCGACGTTAAAAATAACTTTTCACGTCGGTTATTAAATCACTGACGTAAAAAATGACTTATAACGTCGGTTTTTGAAAAACCGACGTAAAAAATGGCTTCTTATCGCCATTTCCAGAATGTATTTCACGTCGGTTTTTTAAAAACCGACGTTAAAAAATATATTACCCCATTTATTACGTCGGTTATAAAATAACCGACGTAAAAAATCGTATTTTTAACGTCGCTCGCAATAACGTTGCCTAAAAACTGACGTTAAAAAGCAAAAAAACCCGACATAAAAAATGTTTTTTTTACTAGTGACTGTTCTCTAGTCTAGTGAGCTACATAACCATAGGTGAGATTCCCCATATTCCAGAGGATATCTAATAGTGGTGAGATACTAATCTCTATAATTGTGAGACTATTCTCTTAAATCAAAGTCATACACACGTAAAAAAATAACTGAATGATATCCATCACAATCATTATAGTATGCGTAATCAAATAAACACAATCCTATAATAAATTTTATATAGCATATAGACACATGGTCAGGAAAAATATGCATTGTTAACCCATTGGTCCAATACTATATCAAAAATAAGTAAAATACCAAAAATTCACACACAATCCTTATTACTATCCTTGGAAGAAACTAATATATCTACAAAATGCATTCATCTAATCCAACATGATCCCTGGTATAACCTATGCTCAAACTGAAAGTAAACATAAGGTCTTCACACACACTAGAGTGCCTAGGTTGAGTGTGGGAATATATCTTAGTAGGGTCTTAAAAAGAACCACTAATATGCATAATTCTATGAATGTGTATGAATGAATAATGGAAATACATGAATAAATATTCTCGATGAGTCGTCATGTTCTAACCCATAAAACACAATACTCAAGTAGGTACACATTCCTATTAGGACACCGGGTACTAATTAGGCCACCAAAAGTGACTGACTATACTTTATTTAGTTCCATGCTAGAATCTAGATGTCACATCATGTAATTAAACTTGATTTCTATCTCAAAACCAATGACTGACAGTAATTAATCATCTAAAACCTCAAACCACTACCTAAAGGGAAAATGTGAGGCCCTATATAGAAATCTAAAACAATGACCATATAACCTAAGGTAAGATACATTATACATTTCTCACATTATACCATGACCCAAACCTCTCACTCAGGGTGCCTCACTATCATGATCCAAGCCTACTCAATGTAAGGTCCAATATCATGACAAAAGCCTACTCAATGGAAGGTATTATTTCATAAACACGAGGAATTAGTCTCACCATGATAATACATCCAATTCCATCTCACTCATGGTATATCTAGGCCTCAGGATCCTCTCTAAGACCAGATTTATCACTTATTGAAATCAAACACATATAACAACAAGCAGGGAATAAATCCCATCATATAACTCATAAACTCCTCACAGGGTCATTGTTAGTCAGACCATGACCCTCAATTCAAACATTCCACACATCACCTATCATGTAATACACAATGGTCCCTATAACCCATCACAATCTCTACACATCAATACCACCTCATTCTCATCACCCCTTGGTGAAATAAGACCCTCAGAATCCCTTTAACCTAAGCATAAAGACTACTCAAACCACATTGAAACCCTAATCACTCTTGGTCACACTACTTAGGGCCCATCATAAGGAATCAAGATCTATTTTACAATATCCTAAATAGGTTGTTACAATTCCCACCCAAAACCCCCTTTATAATCTATTATTTTTTGAGTCACTTTCCAGGACCCATAACTTAGTATCACCTCACATCTCTTAAGGGAAATATACCATCCCATCACCGAGAGTAAATACCTATCTATCCCACATTATATGTCCTAACGAAATCATATCACTCACCTCTCACACCAAGACTCTCCTACTACATTACGAAGGAGTTTATTTTCACCTATAGGATATAAAACTATCTCATTCATCAAAACTTGTCCCTAAGAATATCATACCTACCCACTATCCCTATTTCCCCAACCTAGGCTATCCCACATCACACTCGCACCTCAAGACCCACCCAAGGTCTTAATTCATCCCAAAAAACACTAAATCCCCTTAGAAACATTGACTTTGCGAATTTTGAAATCCCCTAAGTGTTAAGATAATTTGATCCAAGTAAATTAGGCCTAACACCATCCAACCAATTTTACCTAGGGTACAATAGATCACTAACTCTCATACCTAAACCCATATAATTATATAGTATTGAATAGTTGTATATAGACATATATATGAAATTGTATTATATGCCAACTTACCTCTAAAATGGAGTTACCATCCTTGTTAAGCCTATTCATACCCTCAAACAAGCCTTCCTAGGCCTCAACCAATCTTAGAACCCCACCTAAGCTCTTACCTCAAGCCATAAATATTAAATAAATAATTAAAAACATTTATAATTAGTTATTTAGTTTAATACAAAGAGTAAAATTCACTAAATGACTCATCAAGATACACCATTTTACAAAAACCATGACCAAATACATGTGTTCTATCCTATGAGACCAAATATAGCCTTTTCACTCTAAATACATATCATCCAAGGTGATTCTAACCATGATATTATGAAAATAATCAATAAATCAAAACAAAAAAAAATCCACAAAATTACAAGAATATGAAAAGAAACCAACAAAGGAGGAGGAAAAAAAAGTTTGCACCTTAGATCACCCTAGTAATTACACAAAAACATCCCTCAGAATGGGATATCCATGGGATAAAGAGGAAGGGGATGTTAAACCAAATGACCTATCTTGATTCATCTTCTCCTCTAAAACTCAAGGCGTCAATTGATAAATTACTATTCTATACCTCTTTTGAAAAATCCCTTCAAGCCACATTTACAGTGTGACCAGGAGGGTCATAGAATGAAGGGATGCTTCACCCGATAAATTCTTGTCATGAATAGAGGTCATGAAAAAATAAATCCAAGAAGAAGGCCCTTTGTGCCATCAAGCCTCATTCTCATCACCCTTCATGGGGTGAAGACCACTTGGTAGAGGTGCCTCCCTCAGCCAATATGCACCATGACCCAACCCACCTCGGTTTCATTGTGAAATGCTACAGGCTACCCCCACACCAACCCTCCTTTGAAATTTTCTTAAGAACTTAAACACCAATCAGACCACATTCCATGTCTAAAAACATTTCCTGATATTTTCCGACCCTTGTAATTCTAATATGAGTCCCAATTCATGGCACAACCTGTTCTCTAGTATCAAAATTTAAAACCTCCCCAAAATATTCAAAACCCATAATTTATAGGTCATTACTACTATAATATCTTATATAAATATCATATATTTAACTATTTTTCATATCCTAATGAATGAAAACATAAGAAAGAGGTGATTTTAGATCCTTAGTAATGGTAAACATAAGAAATAAAAATCAAAGATCACAAGTGAGAATAAGATGATCATATGAGTATGAGAATATAATCAAGGTGTATGTATGTAATATAAGGTCATCATGAAAAATAAGACATATATTATAAATAAAAATTTATGGAATAAGGATATGGTAGAGGATAATACATGTTTCATGGGAGTGCAGAAATATGAGTTAATAATCATGAGCCAGGAAAAAATAACATAGGCTAAAGAATGTGTCATATACATAAGTTTATAAATTTATTCATTATGTTGAGAATCATTACCAAGACCACCACACATAGAGGACATAGTCTCATAGTGGATTATGTTTTCTAAAAAAATCCATAGTATTTCATCCCATGAGATACCAAACATTACCCAATGTATGAGTGTGATATAATAGACCAACCCATTACTTAGTGGAAAAGTAAATTAAGGGGTTGGATTCACTCTCTATTCCTAGTTATCTCAGGAGATATTTCATTAACCAGTACACTAGAAGGATATAATGGACCCATCCATCACATGATGATAAACTATATATGTGTGTTCCACATGAACATAAATAAAATCCTAATTCTATCACATCTTAATTTATGTGTGAGAAATAAATTATTTTCATGAAATAATCCATAAGACATTATCATAATTCATTTAGAGAAAGAAGAAGGATGATATAATTAGAGAACATCCTTAGTGAATCAGAATAAATATTAAAGGTTTTTGGAATATATGAAAATCACTTTTATAATATAAATAGAAAATTGTATTGATAAATAAAAATAAATGTCCTTCACTTTTAATAAGTTTTATTTTAAAATAAATTAATTTATAAAAAAATGGTAATAAAAAATTAATTGAAAAATGAGAAACATTTTAGAGGAAATTTTATAAAAAATTTTGATGAACATGGAGGTAAAAAAATTTCATGTATAAAACATTAAAAAAATTCTTTTAACACATTTTTAAAAAAGGTCAAAAATGATAAAAAATGTCCCCCGTGAAAATCATAAAAAATAGATTACTTGATTTAGTTTGAAAATAAATTTATGTACAATATAAAATTGAATTAATAAATAATATATATATATATAAGGACATCCACAAAACAATATAATGAATATATACACAGAGGAGAAATATTCCTAACCAAAATAAGAGATAAGGTCGGTTTTACTTAAAAGCATCAATTCATTTGAATTTTGAAGCAAGGGAAATTAAAATTGTAAAAATATTTATAGGACACATAAATACTCTGAAGATAATAAAAAAGATGTTTTTTAGAGACAAATGAAATAAAATTTCCCTCATTGTAAATTTATTCATAAATAATTTTAATTTCAATGTGAAATCTCAAAGAAACACTTACAGATTTGGAAAATTTAGAATCAAAAGACATTGATAGAGAAAACCTATAAATGACTTTTAAATCCTTTTAATTTAATTAAAATTATGATTTAAAACATTTATGGGAATTATGTAAACCACTCAATAGGATATAGGTGCGGATATGGAATATATCTCAACGAACGGAAAATTTAGATGAAAAATTATTACCATTACTCCAAAATTCCATAAAAGTGATTTAAAATCATTTATAATATAAATTATCATATTAATAAATTATTTATGAACCTTATTCATATATATTAACTTTTATACTCATAATTTATATTTATTTATTACACACATATTAGTTAGTTATTTTTTATTTCCATAATTGGAAGTCTGTATTTTTTATTATTTCATACAAGTTTTGTAATAGAAGTGTCGATCTTCATTATATGATAAAGATTTTATAATTAAAATATTTTTAAAATTAGTGGAATAATTTTTTATAATTATTTAATTAGTTCCATGTTTAGTTGATTAATGATATGGGTATGGTTCATAGTAATATAATCTACGATGATAATGTTTCGTGCATTTTTTTGATAACAAGACTTTACATTATAATTGAAATTTATTTTTATGTTAAAGTTAAAAAACCATATTCATGAAATAAATTAATAATTAATATCATATTACCATTATTAACGTCTTGATACTTATTTAATATGAAAATGATTATTTTGGAACAACATCGTTCTTGTCGGTGGTTGAACCGAACAAAA
Organism: Viscum album; assembly: GCA_963277665.1. NCBI lineage: Eukaryota > Viridiplantae > Streptophyta > Magnoliopsida > Santalales > Viscaceae > Viscum > Viscum album. The sequence continues at coordinate 918,057,731 of OY728152.1, forward strand.
TAAGAACATGAAATACTAATGGAATGAACTGGAGTTTATAGTTAAATAATAGTATCACAATTTTCATATAAGAATTATCATGTTAATATAATATCATTAGAGTGAACAATTATATTTATATTTTTTGGATATGAAAAATTAATTTAAAATTAATTTAAATAACTAGGTACTTACTTTGATGAATTCATTTCTTCTTGAAATGGGTTCCTTCAGAATGAAGAATTTGGGATTCATTCGTTAAACCAGAAGCTAACCAATTTATAATAATTAATTATTAGAGAAAAAATTCTTTGTTATTCAATATATAACTAATGTAAAAGAGTGTTTTGGTTTTGGTAGATGAGGTTTTCTTTTATTTGTTAGTTTTGAGTGAAGTTTCCATATATATTCATTCCTTAATGTAAAAGGTTGTCAATTTAAATTTATAGTGGATAAAAAGTTTAAAATAATGGATATAGTTCATTAATATCCTCATAGATGAAATATATATATATATATACATATATATAATTTTGCATGATATTTTAACTCTTTACCACTTAGATTGTCTATTTTACCTCATTTTACTTTTATCATAGTAACTAATTTTTTTTACTTCGGTATCTTATTTTTATGACTAAAAATAAAATTAGACGTTTTACCTAATTTCAAAAATATAATTAAAATTTTGAATACCATTTAATCTAATTAAAATTTTAAATATGTTAAATTTATATTTTAAATGAAAATATAATATATGTTTAAAAAACTTCTTTTATAGGAAAATAACTTTTTAAATAGTAAGTGTTATTAATCCTATATCATTTAAATTATGAATTAAATAATTAATAATGTATTTTTTTTATATTGAAACATTTCATTATACAAATTCTTGATAAATTTAATTTATTTACATAAAAATACACTACACTTAAAAAATATCTGTGAAAAATATCCCATTTTAATATTAAAAGATTTTAATCACATGCCATTAAAATGGATTATTCATATCATGAACATAAAATTTTATCAATTAATTAGATTCAAACCATTCATTAAAAATAATAATATTAATAATGTTCATGGAATAAAAATACATATTTTTATAACAAATCATTTTAATTAATTATTATCTTTTTTATTTAATTGAGTTTATACTCATATTAATTATGTTTCACATTGTATTATGTTAATGTTTTAGATTTTTATGTTAAATTTTAATATTTTATCTTCATAATATAAATTACAATTAAATTAATATTTGGTTTCATGTATTATATTATATCAATGACATGATAATCATTTAAAGGGAAATACATATTAAAATCATAGGGTGTTACAACAATCCACTCCCTTTCATTTACCTAACAAAAAAACCCATTTATTTTATTCTATACCCATCCTTGTACCTTTGAAACAATACATTAATCCTTTAATTTTTTTTAAAATTTCTACTCTTAATCTAAATACAAAAATTCAATTTCACATATCCATCAAATTAGATGAAATTTGACCCTTCCTTTGATTCAAAACACATTAAGACACATGTTGTTACAATGGTATCCTCCAATACTATCATATATCAAATTAAATATTTATTTTATAGAGTTTCTCCTAGACATATAGTTTGTGGAGTAATTTTTAAAACATTAGATGGGATTTTATATGGTTCCTTTTTTCTAATACCTTGTAAATTTTATTACTATTAAAGTTGAGATTTGGGTTGTAATATTTATGGTGAGGTTTAGAATATAAAATGTGTGGAATAAACTATAGATCATGAGTGACTCAATAGTGATTATTAAAATTATCAATTATCACTCAATTATTGTATGATGGTATCCCTACATCGATTAGTTTGATTATTTTATGGCCATAGAAAAATTCTTGTAATTAGTATCTCATTTATATAGAGAGTGAAACATAGTGAATGATGAATTATTGAAGCCATAATTTGAACATGATGATTCTTATTGGTCTTTTTATTTGACTTTTATTGTAAAAAATTTGTACAAAATGGATTATGTAGGGAAAATTACCAATAGAAGAGATTTTGGAGCATATGAACAAAGTCTCATGTAAACCAAGTTGTGTGAGTCTGAAAATTGAGGCACCGTAGAAACCTAAGTAGCATGATAATGAAACCCTTGAAAAAGATTTAACTTCCATGAGAAAATACACTTATAAATACCCCCTAAATCACCAATTTGACTGAATTTGGTTCTATTTGATAAGTTATAGTGTCTCGGCTTTTGAAACCTCTAAATTTTTTACCTCTTGAGAACTAATCCTAGAAACATCCATTAAATATTTCCAGTGACTAATATTATGATAATTACCTCGCATAAACCTTTAAATGAATTGAATATCAATTGACAATGTTATGTGAAACTCTCTCACCATGAATATAAAATCTCATGAAATGGTATAATGCCTCATGCAAGTAAGGCTTCATAAAATACACAAATTTCATAGACTATGTTAAAAAAACCATATTATATTCCTTCAAAAAGAAAATTTATGTTAGGGTGAAGGTTTATGTGGCCTATATCCTCCCAATTAATATTTACTCATGAAAACCCTTTACACACAACTAGAATTGTAACTATATAACTTTTATCCGTCTACACTAGCCATGTGTTGGGAAAAATTTGTTTAAACCTAAAATATATCCTTTCTTCTTCCAAGTAAGATATGGTCAGTACATTTCATAATCCCTACTCAATCCCTTTTGTATCCCATTTTACAACACATGTATCCTTATGGAATGATGTTAAACTATATGGTCCAGTCCTTCCACATGAATATAAACTGTGAAACTTGAACAATATGGGTTTTGATTTCTAATTTAGCATAACTTGTAGGAAACCAATTTGAGGTTTAATCACAATATCACTATAATCTAATAACCACTTCAGGAAGAAAAAATAATTAAACCTAATCACATTCGTGGAGAGTACTAAACCACATAGAGTGGATATCTATGAGGAATTATTCTATAGAGTGTCCCAACATGATATTTAATAGTGAATTTACAAATTAGAATATAAATAATGAGTGTCCCTATTAAACTTTATATAGTGAGTGTCTCCACTAGACTCTAAACATTGAGTATTTCCACTAGTATTTAAACTGTGAGAATCCCCACTAGACTCTAAATCATGAGTGTCATAACATGAATTTAAACTATGAGCACCTTCTTATTTGCTATAAAAAATTGAGTTCCATCACATGGTTGTATTTAAACCTGAAACCCCATCCTTCCTAATGTGATGATTATAAGATACCCTCATGTTATGATAGGAGGAATATATAGTAACAACCAACATGGACAACACACTCATCCCCTCCGACTGTATGTTTTTCATCATACTATGGTAGTAAGTGAGGTAGTTAATTATTGTCTACAAGGATAGAATCGGTAATAGATTTTTGAGTATCTAATAAAATTATGAGGGAGTCCGAGACTAGGTAAAAAGCTATTTTATGAGATTATATAAACTACCATCCTCCCATTATGATAAAATATGCGAACAACATTACCCCAATGGCGAAAGACCACTCAAATGTGAAAAAAATGAACACAAGAGTTGATTATGTCATTCCATACACCTACAAACATACCAGGGGAAAGTATAAAAACAAAAATAGAGAACCATAAATTAATTTATTCTCCTTTAATAGTGAGCATATGTGTAACAGTATATATCACTAGAAATAATCATTTATTCATATTAGGATTTAATAGCTTGTAGAATATTGACTATTAGGAAAGTTAGGCAAGGTGTCCCTACCCCGAATAATAGAGTAGAAGGAGATATGGATTCCGCTGATTCCACTAACATAAAAAAATACAGCATGAAACAATACTATACACTTACACTTGAGATGTGACTATTTCCTCACCTATAAATTTTGGTAACTCTCACCCATTTTCTCAGATAAAGGTTATACGTTGAAGGGTGACCAATTCCATTATCTGGTGTTATAAGAAATAATGAAGAACCCCTACCTGAAATATGGATATAAAAAATCTTAAGGCCATTGTACCACATAAGTAACCCTATAAAAAAGGTCTCATAGGGGTAAATAACCTCCTATAACACTCGCCAACCACTTCGAGAGTCTTTCTTGGAAGTGCATCCACCCTGAATTCCCCTATGAAAAGGAAGTCAATGATGTGCAAGGAGACTCCAAGGTGTGATCCTGCTATATAATGTTTCCATTAACACTGGGAAACCTAATCAATAGATGAAAAAGATAATATAGATCATGGTTAGGCTTCCCCAGTCTAGGTTGAGTGGCACCAATGTCGGGGGGTATGTCATTATCCCTAATCTAATGTAAATTGTTTCCTCACCAATTACTGATCTATAAACCACTACCACTCCCATATATTTCATCACCCCCTCATATTCCAACCAATATTTAGGGAAAATTTTCAATCATAGTGGGATTGAGGCCCCAATAGCCCACTATGCCTACTAATTTAGCTCTCTTAATAACCGATTCCACCAACAATCATCATCGAGGACCTCCCATTGATGAAGAAACATATTTCCTAAAAGGTATTCCCTAGGGTGAGATAAATATTGGTCATTATATATGTCCTCCCTAAAAAATATATAACACAATTAATGGAAATCCTCTTCATGATGAAGATAAGATTGAACTCAAGAAACTACCATTCTTGAATTTGAAGGATAATAGGTGGATTCAATGGTGGATTAAGATTGATCTATTAGGATCCTAGACTATTGAGTACTTTTAAGAGATTTTTATACCTTAACCACTAAAACCCCTAGAGAAAATCACTCAGTGGATGAGGGTGTGCATTTTGGAGACTGAAGTGAACATTTTCCGAAAGGCCCTATATAAGTACCTGTGCATAGAGGATGCAATTCCTTCCTTTTAGGAACATTACATGAAGTCATCCCTGGTGTCACAGAAATCCTTTCTCTCCACCTATACACAATATTATGGTGAATCATTGGGATATACACCAAATTTTTTTGGTAAATACAAATATCTTTAGGATTTAGAGGAATCTAGTGAGTTAACTCAAGAAGAGGATGTAGTGTACACATCGTATAAAGTGATGTTTTTAAAGCTATAATCCACAAAATAGGATATCTCTCTATCTCAAGTTAGGGTGACTCAGATGATTAAATTCCCACTAGGAGTTCTATAATAATTCATGACCTTATCACTCCCTCCCATGACCTCCTACTAGTTCAGTATAGAAGCCCAAAGTAATGTGGACTCTACAGTTAGGTAGAATTAGATTTTACATAATAATTTTTAACATAAATATTCTTTCAAGAAATATGGGGAGGATAAAAAGGATGAATGGGAGGCCTTGGAAATAGTTCAAATTCTAGTAATGTTTTGTCCACATATAACTCACATTTTTCTATCCTAGAGATTGTTTTTGAAAACCATGTGGAACATCTATAGAATAATCTCTCAGTGAAATTTTACTATGTTAATTATCTATAGTTATTGTATCACAAATGTTTTGATAATATTAGGGCCCTCACGTAGTATTGGAAAAAGTTGGACCTTGTAGTACTCTCTATGAAAAAATACCCAGACTCTAGTGGATTCCATCAAAAGTATCAGTAGGTAAATATTGAATGCCTTATAGTACTCTAATACATAATCAAACAGGAATCTAACCATGTTCATGTTAGTTGATGGAAAATCATTCCACCATAATATTTTATCCTCTCAGATATCTACAATAGGTTTATAAATATTTACCTTATGAATATTTCAATTACCCTTCACCACTAGCCATAAACACGATGAATGTTATCATAGTCATTATCCTTTCCAACTAGGTTTATGTTATAGTTAATGAAACCAGTGAGGAAAGAAATTCTCTAGAGGACCTTTAATAGTATGTGAAATCCCTATATGTGTTCACATATAGTATTAGAGACATTCCATTGGTCTTGGGAGTCTACTTTTCCTAGTACTCTTGAACACTCTCTTGAACCCTAGTAAGGGTAAGGGTGTGGTCAAGCCTTTTGATATGATCAAAACCACTAATATGATCTCTATGGATTCCTAAATAATTTCCGTACTCTTGGATGTTGAGATATATTGATATATTAATGTTGATTTCATCAAGAGATACCACCCTAACCAGGATGATGTTCATGATGATCCCATCACACCTCCCATTGGTTTTCATTAACTAACATCCCTCAGTCTAACAATCAGAATTGAGGCTGGGTTCTCTATTAATCTAAGGCTAGACCTAACAATCCCTATGGATCCTTTGATGGATCAATGTGATTTCCCTATATTGGACCATGTATGATCTTTTTCATGAGTGAGCTGACAAATAAGAGTGAATATTCTTGAGGAAGTATCCCAAGGATAAGGTGACTAATTCTCATACCTCTAGAATGGAGTTTATTGAAATGAAATAAGAACTAATTTAGTCTTAAAGTAAGTCAAACTCAAAGGGGTGGACCGAATCTAGTTTCTTATAAATTAAATCAATCAGAGATTTACATCATTTAATTACATGAGTAAACCTAAGAAGAACCTTGTACAATATGTTTCTCATTCTAGACCGGTTTTGGGGACCCCGGAGAAGAAGGAGTCATCAATGATCTATTTAATTATTCAGATATTATAATGTATTTTATTTTTTTTGGTACAAAAATCTTACCCAATAGACCATTTAAATCTAGAAGGACCTTCATCGATAAATCCTCTACTAGTTTATCCACTCCCTGTGAAAACTTAGTTTCAATGAAATCGTTAAGTACAAATAGTCAGATAATGAACATGAAAACAACATTATCACATGAGGGAAAGGTTTAATTTAATCTCTTGACATTAATGTTTTTGGGAAATAATCCCTCAAGGTAATATTGTAGTGTTTTTGGGCTGATTGTTTTTATTCACAATGTAGGTTGAAAAGGTATATTGAGGAGTTACAATGTGAGTTTTGACTCAGTATATTAACAAATATCCAAGGTAGAAGTATTTATTCTATTTATTTGATAGAAAAAGGTTCACATAAACGGTTGTGTTGTTTTTTTAGTGTTTTCCAATTTTTTGGGGTCCAAAATTTAGAGTATGTAAAGAGTTTTGTGAAAAATGGTGTTCCATGACTAACTCATTAAAATATAGGAAGGCATGTTATTTGTGAGTGTTTGGTGTCATGAAGGTTAAGATATTTCTGAAATTATTTTTCATTAAATACTACTTAGTCATGAATGAAAAAGGCCATAACATACGTGATTACAAAATATTTTTTCAACGGAAAATTTCCCAAAGTTTTGTAAAGAAATATATTTTTTTAAAATGATATAAGAGTTTCATGAAATGATGGTGGTGAGATTGCATGTTTTTTTAAGGGTATACAATGAATATAATTAAGTGGATACCACCCTTATTTTAATTAAATAATACATCATAAAGATCAAAAGGCTCTAAATTCATCAAAGCATTCCATGAATGCTTTTTCTTACATGAAGGTTTTCATAAGACCATAAGTTTCATGATTAAAGGAATTTTTTCAAAAGTTTAGAGAGATTAAAAAAAATTATGTGCACAGAGAAATTTGTAGGATTTATGAAAGGATAAACTTTCTTGAATAATTGAGAAGTTTCACCAAACTTATCTTGGAGTTTTTTGAAAGTGAGTTTTAGGTTAACAAGAAGGATTCTCCTAGAAATTATATTGTAAAGAGGTATTCATCAAGATGGTGAAAGTCGGCCTTAATTATGAAAAAAATGTGGTGTAATGTTTTTTATTTTTATTATCATAATAAGATTCTTCTCAAAGAGCAGTGAGAAAACATCATTTAATAGAGTAGTGAGCTTCCAAATTTTGAATGGTAGTGAATCATGAGGGACAATGAGTTTGCTTAGAACATTATAATAGAAGTATTCTTTAGTGCATTTGGTATATCATCAAATTAACTTTTTATTCTCCTTGAATTTAGCCTAGTTAGTGTGAAACTATGAGTTTTTTAATTCCAATTTATTATATTCTTCAGTAAAGAGAGATGAAAGAGTTTTGTTTAATAAATAAACAAGATATAAAAGTGACATTTGTTTAAATCCTTCAAACCCAGATTCAACCATATATAGGGTATTTGTGATAGTTGGGATATAAAAACTCCCACATGTAAATCTATTAGGTATGTACATATAGAACATTAGGGATGATTTGGTCTTAATTTTGGTATCCTTCAAGTATTAGGGTGGATTTTGAGATTTCATCAATAGGGAACAATGTCTAGGGGAGTCTATGAAGTGGACCCAAAAAAGTTATCATCTGATATCTCACTCACCTATATGAATGTATATAAGTGAATTAATATGTGTCATAAAGAAAAAAATTTCTTTTAACCCATCATGTTCCAAGTGGCCCTGTATAATAAGCCTCATCAATTATAGGATCATGTTGATAACTTTTCCTAGGGATCCTAATAGGCATAGACTGTTAAACCCTTAAATGATTGAAAGAATAAAGAATAATATTTCAATGATGATAATGTTCCTATATTCTTTAAAAATAAACTATAAAAATAAAATTCTCTATCATATAAAGATTAGGAAGCCACACAAGATGAGTTGAAGAACTAACCCAATTATTTCCCTTACCACTAGTTCCTTACACACAACATTTAGTATTATTTATTTTTTAATAACATTCTATAAAAGATAGTTTTTCATTAAATATTGGATTGTATTTATACATAGGAAAATGATATATGTGTTTCATCCGCCATAGGTTATGATGGAGCTACTATAGATTAGTGGTGGATTTTTAGTTGAGATGTGTGGAAGTGTAGTGATTGACTATCCTAAAAGTCAATTCATTGATCCCATGAGATATTTTTTTTGTTGTAGAATCACCCATCACCATCCCCATAAAATTCATATACTCTATAAATACTATAATCTTCAAAACTATCTGGATATAAAAGAAGTTAGTTCTAGAATTGAAAGGATATAATGGAGCCTGTACCATTTCCAAAGCTAGTCTACACACTCTTGTATTTCATGCCCCCATACTGTAAGGTAATTATATATATTTTCATGTTTTATAGGAATTTTATGATGAGGAATATAATTATTCCTATATAAATGATATCAAATTGTTATAATTAATACTAATTATAGGGATAGATCACGTATGTCAGATCCTTTTGAATCCCCTCACTATCACTCTCTCTTGATGGGAAGATGTTCTTCAAGAACACATATAGCCTAATGTTTTATCTCTAAAAACAATTTTTATGATATTGAGATAATAATACAACCATTAATTTGAGATTAATAAGAGAACTGGTCTATTATAGCATCCTATAATTCATCTTCATATCCGATTCAGCTGGTTGAAATTTAGTAAGAGTTGCAGCCATCCAACCCTCAATATAATTTTGCGGGTGTCAACCAAGAACCTTTGCCTCAATTGGTTGGGACCTCCACACTTCAATTATGTAATTAACCCTTGATAATAAAAATATACCCTTGTAAAATAAGAACAATTTTCTCAATAACCTCATCGATATCCTAGACTAACTCCTAATCCTCAATGTACTTCACCTATTGAATTCACTCCATGAGGACCTCATCGAGGCCCATAAGATCTCTATGATGTTTGAGACCAATGTGGCTAAATCAAAATAATAATATAAAAAATAAATCAATAGATAATTATATTATAACATTATATCCTTATATGGGGATGATTTGGGGTGCATCCATATAGCATCACATACTCAACCTTTACATCTCATGTGGGATCAATGGTGTCGATGAATTCCATTAATTAGTGGAAAATAGATCAGGGATGAATTTTATCTCATCCAAAATGATCCACAATATATGATATAGAATGGTCAACTAAGACACATACAACTTCTCAGTTCATGGATATGACAAGAGTGAGAAAAATATTCATGGGAAGATCCTCATCAAAACCTAGTTTTGTGATTTAGTATCCAATACCTAGTTCATGAATGTCCCATGAGACATCGATTTCAATTACTTACTAGGGTGTCCCCATCTAAACTTTCATGTGTTAATCCCTTAATCATATCATCATTGTGTAAAATAATCTATCAATGATCAAGTTGGGGGTTTTCAGGGTGACAATACATCCTTTAACTCATATCAAGCCCATTACATTACTGTTGGGTACTATAAAATGATTTTAAAGTATCCCCATATCAAAGGATTTTATCTCAACAATGGGTATAATGAGTTAGTAGAAACCTTGATAAATCATTAGGATTACTTGAAGATAAATTATATACTCTCTATCCAGTAACTGGATGAAAAAAATTTAATCCATAGTTGGAAATCCATCATGCGAAATACAAAGAAGTGCTCCTAGAGAAACTAATTTTTTTAGGTGGTATAATTCATCCTGAAGCCAGAGAATCATTAATAGGAATCTCACCTATGTATATTAGAGACTAGGATTGACTAAAAGGTGGCTGATTGAATCATGTAGTTCTAGCATGTTCATCATGATGTATAGGTAATAATCCCAAGGGGTAGGGATTTCAACATTAACCAAAATGGTTTCTATAGAACTAGAAGGTCATATTGGAACTTATTAAGATTATATAACTATAAATAAATCTTATGAAATCACATAATTGACTATACCTAATGGGTGAAACTCCCCCTCCACCCCTCTGCTTCTCATGAATAAAATATGAATGAAACACCTCCTAGATTTGGATAAATAATTTCCACCACAATATTTGAGCAAATACAGGTGAAAATTGATACCAAGGAAGACCCAAGGCTGACATAGATCAATATCATCATTACACTGAATGAACATGAGTGGTATATTGTGTTCTTGGAGAAATACCATGACATATTTTCATGGAACTATATTGAAATTCCATGGATCAGTGCCTCATTCATCATAGATTATCTAAGTCTTCCCATGGACCATCATGTATATATGTAGGAACCCAGAAGATGAAATCCCTCCTATGATGCTATGGTTGGTGCTTAAGTGAACAAGATGATCAAATAAAACTTTCTTAGGTAGTTTCGATTCCCCATGTGACTGGCCAATATTGTCACAATCAAGAATAATAATAACAAAATTAGAGACTATATCAACTTATGAGGTCTCAAATTCCACTACCTCAAGAAAAAACTCAATGCACTTTTAAGGTATTTATTGATTAAAATAAGTATCATCTTCATGTTCCTCTCATTTATGGATGGATACTTAGGATAAAATCAAATCTGAATGTCCCATGAGGAAGAAGAGGTCACTATGTTCATGGAACCTTATGGAATGTATTATTACTGGGTGATTCCCTTTGCCTTGAAGAATATTGGAAAAACCTATCAGTGTTCTATTCAAAACATATTTAAACCCATTCAAGTAAATAATGTGGAAATATATGAATATGATTTTATGGTCAAATATCACCAAAATCATGACCATCATCAAGATCCTGAGAAAGTATTCACTATACTATGTTCCCATAGTTTGAATTTAAAATACCATAAGTATGAATTTTATTTCACCTTTGGGTAATTATATGGGTTTATTTTATGAAAAAAACAAACCAAAATTTACATAGGGAAGATATACATCATAATTTAGATGCCCCATATACACACTTTTTGAGATATGAGGGACTTCAAGGGTGTTTGGATCACTTCAGGTGTTTATCATCAATTTGGAGGTCAAGTGTATGTCCTCATCAAAGTTGATGAAAAAGGTACTTCCTAAATATGGGATGAATAATTGAGATGAACATTTTATGACATCAAGTAGCATTTATTCCACCCAAACATTTTGATTCCTCCTATCCTGGGGATTCCATTGGTCCTCTAATTGATAGATTTATATTAATCTCTTATTTCACTATTAGCTCAGAATAATATCAAGTGTGGGGTGAATAGTATAAACTATCTATATAAGATGATTATAAATATTGATGTTAGATATTATAATATTATGAATAATGTCCTTATCTTTGTTTACAAGGTCTAGAAGCTCCATCATTATCTATAACATAATAAGGTTCAATTAATCTCTTAGATCAAGCCATTGAAGTATATCCTCAATATCCACATGATTAATGAATGATTGGAATGATGGGTAGAGATTCTCTAATAATTTGGTATTATTTTTATTCCTCATAAGTCTTTCAAATAGAAAGTATTGATATATTTTCGTACTGCACACCCAACCCCAGAGGTGGTTCACATGGATGTCGAGTTTCCTAATGAGTACATTATATATATCGATAAAGAGGTTCCATAGTGGTAGATAATGTTTAATGATTCTTCTTGAATTCAAAATGAGAAAAGGATGAACATCCCTAAGAATAATAGGGTTGGACTTATAGTTGTTATTATATATCCCTAAAAGGACCTCATAACATACTCATTCCTCCTTTCAAAGGGGTGAACAACCAATGATGTTGAATACCAAATAATCATTATTTATCATGAAGTGGAACTCAGGATCTATGTTCTATAGTTATATTTTAAGGGTTACTCTAAGGGAATCATCATGAAAATCAATAGAAACTATATTATTAATAATTTGGAGCACACCCCTTTTCTCACACGCACCCATGAATTGATTTCTGGATTTCCCTTTAAACTAAAGGTATCTTATGGATAGTAGTCTCAAAATGAGTATGTGGACACTATAGCCCATTTTATGGATCCATTTGATAACCTAAATTATAGTGACATGGTTATCCATATGGAATATCATATAATCATCTCCCCTATTATTCTTGATGTGGAAGACCAAGTGGTTAACAAAATCAGCACTAACTTTTTATTGTTGGGTCCCTATAATGCCATTATGATGGAAGAAAATTTTTATTGACCGACTCACTTAGTTGAATTACTCCACCATGGGTTTCATCCATCAAGATGGACTGATTAGAGATATAACCATAGGAATCTAGTGAATTTTATCCTTTATGACTTCCCCAATATGGAAAAAATCATCTACAAATATATCTTTAATATAATAATTGTATGTTGCATCAAGAATATGAAATTTACTTAGGCCTTGGGATTAGTTCATGCGAGGGAACAAAGATCTCATGCTATAGGATTGAAGCTCTCCCAATAAATTTTGAGGATGGGGTACTTTTAGGGCATCCTGATTAGTAATTACATGAATATCACTAATAGGTGTCACACATTAGAGGTTCATCTAAACTACATTAAAAATCCTCCAGATATACTCCACACCATTAAATACTCTTGGTTATTTTATATGAGGGGATCGATATTATTAGTCCCTACCCATCAATTATAATAAGAAGATCATGTTTATTCTCACTGATACATATATATTTTTCGAATGGGTTGAATTCATCCCCTTAAAAGTAGTCAAGACCAAGTATGTGATTAAGTTAATAAATACACACATCATTCACCAGTTTGAGATTAGACACACTATTATCATGAAAAATAGTTCCAATTTACATTCCTATGAGGTGAAGAAGGTATACATAAATTACCACATCAAGTCCAACCATACATACCACTTTCATGCACCATGAATAGATATATTGAGGAAATAAATAAATTCCTCTCTAACCTTATAAAAAATATGGTGGATTAGAACACGTAAAACAATCTGGAAATGATATAAAATGTGTTGTGGGAATATCATACCATTAATTTTACTTCAACCTAAGGGATCCTTACTCCTTTTTATGGAATAAAAGTTGTATTTAAATTTTATATTCAGCTACCTTCACTCTATATAGATGTTTTTGTATATATTATTTAAGATGAGTGTTCATAAGTCTGACGATATGGGTTATAGTCCCATGAAGAAAATAGGCTCCAAGAACTGCATAATTTTGAGGTCCATCGACATTTAGTAGCTCAGACATTTAAAAGGAGGGTCCTCATTTCCCCATTCATCCATGTCGACTTGGTGAATTAGTGTTGGAATTAAGAATGTCAATGGTAACTATAGGAAAATAACCAAACATAGATCCCATAGGGGAAAGACCCTTTACAATTTAGAAAAATTTATTCCAATTTTGTGTATTCATTTATCCCTATTGATGGGGATCACATTAAATCTCCCCCCAATGAGTGGTTTATTAACAAATACAAAGTGTTGGACATATTATCCTTACACATTCATGATGAATTATGTAAAAAGGTATGGTATCATTCCCCACCACAAGATGCTAAACTTCAAGGCCTTTATCCTCTTGTATGATGTTATATTGCTTAGAACCATCCCTATCACATGAATCTAAACTATGTGATTCTGTGGTCCTTAGACAAAAGTACACCACATTTTTTGTTGTGTTGGTATCCAAACACACACTATTTTTGTTGTAGATCACCTATTATGCCGCTCCCAAGAACTGCACATGACTTGATTATTATTAAACATAATAAAATCCAGATCTTTTATAGGTTATGGATTTATAGGAATTTAATTCTTCCTCCTTTGGTAAGAGAGTTATTTGGAGAAACAAGATCCATATTGTAATTTCAATGGGTGGAAAATATCAAATTGATGTTTTTATATGTTTTGAGACCCTTTTATAGGTTTGGGTGCTTGAGTGAGCATTGGATGTAAGATCTTCAATCACAGAAAGTTATGCTCTCATTTATGTTTTGGTTTAAATCCCTTGTTTTGGTTGATTAAGTGCTTACCCAAGAAATTAAGGAAGCTCGGGGTTGTTTCGAGGGTTCGGGACATGAAAAGTGGAGAAAAAGGGGTTTTCTGGTTAGGCTGCACGATTTGCACATAGTTAGTACAAACCATATAGACAGCCTATGAAACCAGGAAAGAAGTATGTTTTTGGATGGTGGATTCTGTATGGTTTGCACATAGTTTGGACAACCGTGTGATTAAATGATGCATCACAAAAACTATTTAAAAAATTTCAATTTTCCCACTCTTGGAATGGTTTTATGACATGCTTATATACACCCTAAAACTGATCTAAGTATGTTCGGACTGATTTAATGTTTCATGTGAGATCATGAGGATTGATAGTGGTTATTTTATTATTCTTTTACATTGTTTTATTTGTTTATTTGTTTTTGTCACATGAATGTACACTAAATTACTAGTTTTTTATGATACCACATTGGAGGTTCCATAATATGTTTTCTTCACACCCTTATTAGGTAGACCTGAAACTTGGATAATTGAGTAGATCCTCACTAAGTATATCTTTCATTTGGTTAGAGACATTAAGTTCCATGTTTAAGCAGGACAACTCGGGTATAATGAAGATTGTGGTGAGTTATGGATCAAGGATGTAGTGGGAACTATAATATTTTATTCTTTATCAACATAATATATATATATGTTTGTGTTTATGGTTGGTCAGTGAGTCTGTATTTATAAAACCTCAATATTTTATTATATATTTCTCGACTACTAAATATAATTTCTTTGATAGCGTTCCATAAATGAAATCCTGAGTCTAAATGAATCCTAATATAGTATACCATTATATAATAACATTAAAATTGGGGGTATGAATCAGAATAACTAAATTTTGAATATATATATATATATTTTATATGAAAAAAATATATTGATAAATAAGTACCCAATTTTTAGTAAAGACTTTATATGCTTTTAAAAAAATACTTTTTCCTCAAAAGTTGGTTTATTTCATATTGTGTGAAAATAATATAATTAAATTTTCCCAATTTTAGAAAACCTATTTGAAAACATGAAATCAAATTCTAGAATGAACATGTAAATATTAGCTTAGAGTTAATTTTTGAGACTTTCCTAAAAAGATAATTTTTTTGTTGAATAATGAAAAATGTTGATTTTAATTAAAAAGTATCATTTAGTTTAAAGAATTTATAAATTTTTTTTTAAATGGTTTTAAAAGTAAAATTGGTTAAAATATATTATTAAAAATGTAGTTATATTAATTGGAATAATTTGTTTTGTATTTAGGTATAAAAACATTATATACTTAAGAAGACATTTTTTTCTTGAAAACCATTTTCCCTCACATTTTGAGTTTATATTAAAATTAATTTATAATAATTTTATAGATTTAATTTGATAAAATGTATTCCATATTTGGAATAATCACATCCAAATTTGTTAATGATTCCACATTTATTTTTTGTCCTAATTAATAGTAAAAACAATAAAAAATTGTCTCGACATTTATGATTAAAACAGATTTACATGGGGTTAAACCAAAAGATAAGGGTAAAATTTCCAATTAAAATTTTATAAATAATATTTAAAATTAATATTTTGACTTTATATTCTCCCAAATTATAATATATTAAAATTCTGAAGATTTTGGATTGATAATGGCTTTATCATATTTTAATATTTTAACAAATTCAAAATGTGTCCTCTCCCCCACTTATAAAATGAATCCTTTTATTTACACCACTTTGAGAATTAAATATCAACATAACCCTAAAAAATCTCTTATAAACTTTACTATACATGAAATATAGGTTCTATTATTCTTCAAAAACCATTCCAAGTGTCTTTAAGAATGGATCTAAAGGAGGCCAACTGTTGGAGAGGTAATCATCTTACTGAACCTCTTTCAATTTATTTCTTCATATAAATCCTATAAACCAATTGTGTTCATCATAAAATAACAATTTATGTATCCTAAATATAACTAATTTTATTATTATTATATAACCACAAATTTCAACCCTATATTCCATCAAATGGGAGGTGAAAGTATCACTCATGCGTACATATTGATTACCGCCTCCATGTAGAGATACAATTCATTTTCCATAACCATATTTCATGGATGTCTATTATGATGGGTTTAAAGTTTATATAGGATATTTTTAAAATAATTATTCTTCTGAAATTATAATATCATGTCTACCTTCTTATCTTCTAATCTGTTGGAAAATGATAATGTTTCTCGAGCGTACTTGTGGAATATCACCTCCAAGAAGTGATGTGATTAACTTTTCATTTTATATTTAAATAGAAAGAAATAAGATTAAATTTATTAAATATATATGTTACAATAATGATCTCATTAATTTTAATTAATATTCTCCTTTATTTCATTCTATACATGGAAAAGTGAAAACAACATTCATGGGTATGTACGGTGCGTCGTCTCCATGAATTGTGTAATTCATTTTTATATCTATATCATTTATGGATGAATATAAATGTATATAATTTATATATAATATATTTAAATTATTTTTAAAATTATAGAGATTTTGGAACCCTTATCAAAGTATATGACCCAGAACTACTGAACTGAAATTCTCAAGAAAAAAACAGTTGACACCTAGAAACAACAATTTTAATAAGGAATTATTAATAATTGGGTGTTAAAATATTACAAGTGGATAATATATGATATTATAAGTATATAAATAAATATGGTGTAGAATTATAATAATTTAAATATATTTTATATGAGGTTAAATCACTTTCAAAGAAATAAGAACTCAAGGTAAGGGATTTATGCTACAATCTCATTAGTTATAAAGATTGTTTATGATCAAGTTTTTGATAATGAAAATTTATGATATATCTCTCCAAAATCAAATGAATTTTATTATCCTTTGGTTATTTATTTATATATTATATTTTTTTCATTTAATTTTCATCTCTTTTTGAACTATAGTTAATGAAATACTTTTTTAGGGAAAATCGACTTTATTTCATTCTATGATCAAAAATACTTTTCCTTCCATTTTTATGTTTTCTATATAATATTTTCATATATATTTTAATATTATTATATGATTTTTCAAATTTATTTTTTACCCATGTTTTAATTCATATTAAAAAAATTCAATGTGTTCTTCTTGTCTTTTTCTGAACTAGGTACATTTGACTTTTTACTAAAAATGTGAAAGGAATATTTGTTTTAACATACTTGGCATGAACAAAATTTTTTATTATCTTGAACAATAAATGATTTAAAGGTTACTTTAAATTCTTATAAGTTTATTTTGAAAGAATGTTTTTCCTCAATTTTTGGAATTTTTTATTTTTTAATATGTGATTTAAAAATTAAAATTGAATTTTCATCAACAAATATTCCATTGATCTTTTAAAATAATTTCTCACATAAGATGAAATTTTTTATATTAATTAATATTTAATAGGGCATTATTTAGTGATAAAACCCTTATTATTTCAATGGATGGTTTATGATTATGATTTCTAAATTTTTTTGAAACCAATTTAGTTTCACTCTGTTATGCTTTGACGAAATGTTGAAATGTTTATGAAACCCATTTATTTTTCATAGGTTATGATATAATTAATGTTTTATGATAATGTGGATCAAATATATTTGATTTTATTTATGTGATGGGTTGGACCAAAATTATATATCTCTTAAATTCATTGGTTAAAGATATATATCTTCTAAGATAATAAGGCCTAGAATAGGGAGTGAACCCAGTTCAGTAATATAAATTTTACACTATGAGAATATTTGTAGTGAACCTTGAATATTGATATGATGGAATATAGAGTGAAAAAAATATACTATGATGGTATTGACAGTTATAACTGACTAATAAAATTATTTTACATGCTTATGTGTATTCCACAATCATATTTATTATGCCAATGTTATTATTTCATGGCCCATGTTCTTTGATTCCTTTATGATTTATGTCTCTTTAACTGCCATGATATATGACATGACTCAATATTATGACCTAAGATATTCAAGTTGTAGTTTTCAAATATTATTCTCTTGTTCTTATACCCTTATTATCATTTTATGTTTTATTGATCATTGATATCTCCCTTTTTACCCTTATGAAGAATCAGAGCTCACCCTTTCTTATGCTTTTTTTCCCCAAGTTTTAAAGAAATGTTTTAAAAATGATATGTCTAGGAGGGGTTCTTTTTATGAATAACTCAGTGCAAGATCATGAATATCTCTTATGTACAAGTTGTTTATATAACCAATTTTCTAAAGACACTATACCTATATGATTTTGGAATAGACCATACTATTTTAAATTGAATATTCATCTTATAAGATGTTATATTCATGTATGAAAGGTATGGATCACTATAGTTGGTATCATAATAATATTTAGTACCTTTGGAAACTCATATTAGAAAACATTAATGAGAACCCTTAATATAATCATTTGTATATGAGAATGTATTAAGTTATGGTAAATAAAGGAGTGTGGGTTTTCATGAAAAAAAATCCTTATATTGATACTGCAAGATGACATGGTTTTGGAGTAGATGAAACTATGGGTAATAACCTCAAAATGAGTTGGTCAAGTATATCTCAACCATCATTCTTATAAATAATGAGTGTGACCTTTTTTATCACCCAGTTCGACACTTTCGAGGGATATTCATGGATAACTCATATTTTCTTTACAAGCCATTATGAATGGTTTGAATATATTATGACCATGAATGTCTAAGGATAAAACTAATGTGTAAAATATTGAAAAGAACATGTCATCATTTTGACATAATATAAATTATTTTTTAGTATTATGTGGTTTCCCAGTATGATTATTATTTCTCATACAATTATTTTTGGTTTAATCAATGGATAGAACCCAAAGGAATCATGTTAATTCTGAATTCCATAGACATTATAATGACTATACTCCTATGAAAAGAAATGTTATGGGAGTTGGAATGAAAGATATTGTTTCTATTCTTATGAGAAATTATGGATACATTAATCATGGTGATCTTATAAATAAAAAGGTGGGGAAAATTATATAGAGTCCTTTATGAGATAAAATACATAATATTCTTGAGAGGCTACTAATCCACTAGTTGATGAGAAATGGATTAGTACCACTAAAATGATAATTTCCATTCTCTAGTGTTCATATCATGAAAATATTATTTTATTTGTTTATTATTTAGAAGGTAATGTAGATCAATGATGTACAATTATCAAGAACATTAAGTAACTATATGAAATTGGATCGATGGAGGGGGATGATTTTAGAAGATTGTTTTTCAATTAGTAATTTACCCATATACTTCATATGAAAATTGAGAAGTAATTTGTTGTGGTAACATAAATAGATGATGAACCTGTTAGAACATATAAGGAAAATTTTACAAGACATGTTAGGTATGATTTTGGTATTAACAACCAACCAAAAAGTAAGGTGGATTGATTCTTTAGTGGCTTAAAACCAAGTCAACATAAGGAATTATCTTTAAGGGACATTAGTATCTATATAGAATGGTTTTAATGTTCTATTAATGTGAGTATGTAGATTAGAGTTACCCAATAATCTTATGGTTTTGATAATAAAATAAATATGAAATTAAAAGAAAATTATAAAAAAAACATGGAGAGAAAAAGATGACATTCCCTTCATGCTTGATGTGTGAGAGAAAACATGGAGGAAACTTTATTATGGGGACTGGTAAATGTTCTAAGCATAGAAATGAAGGTCATTGGGAAATAAAATACCGATGTAATGGGAATAATAAGTTAGCTAATTTTTGAGAAAAATTACCACACTCTGCACCACCCACACTCTTGTGTTTCAAATGCGAAGAGTATGAGAATTATGTTAACCAAAAAGATAGGATTAAAAGTAAATTATAGAAAACACAGAGAGAAGAATATGATATTACCTTTATTACTAGAGTGTTGATTTAAACTTGGAGGAAATTATCTTAAGGGTACCGGTAAAATTTTGATGTGTATAAAGGAAGGTCATTAGGAAATAAAATACTTAAGTGATGGGAAGTATAAATTAGTTAATGTTGGAGAAAAACAACTATAGAATGCACCAACCACACTCCAGTGTTTCAAATTTAAGGAGTATAGTAATTATTCTAACTAGTGCTAACATATAATTATTAATGATGGTGATGTATTTTATTGACCTATTAATCTTAGAGATAATGGGAAATATCATTTGGTCACTATTATTGGTGAGGTGTATAATAACAAACTTGTGAAAGGTACACTTTCCATCCAATCAATAACTTCTAATGTCTTATTTGATTTTTGGATCTATCCACTCTTTTATATATGATTAATTTTATAAGGGTATCACAATACCACCTCAAATATTATATATTGAATTAGCAGTGAAAATCAATAATGATATGATGATCAAATATCAAGTCTATGATTTTTTCCATTTAATGTTTTTGGGAATGTGCTTCCTGAAAATATATTTATTCTCCCTTTGGCTGAATTTGATGTTATCTTAAGAATGGATTATTTTTCTTTTGATAAATCCCATAAAATTTATAGGAACGAGAGACACATTTGATATTTTTAACCAAACAATGAGTGTATATTACTGTGTTTATAAATATTAACTTATGATTAAAAATTTCATCCATTGTATGGATCTTGATTCCTATTCAAATGTGGTGTTTATCTCATTTGATTATAGAGAAAATAAATATAGAAGATATTATTATTTTGAAGGAATTTGTTGATGTATTTCCATAATATTTTCCCAGTCTTCCAACGAATCATGATGTTGTGTTTTCAATATAAATCATACCTGATACTAAATATATTTCAAATATTCCACAAATAATGGCCCTGATAAGGTTGTAATAATTGAATAAGAAACTCTAGGATATTATTGGAAAAGAATTAATTTGGATAGGTTTATTACATTGGGGAACACCTGTTCTTTTTTTAAGAAATATGGATCAATGAAACTATGTATTTATTATTAGGAATTTAACAATATCACTATTAATAAAAAGTATCATGTACCTTGTATTGATGACTACTCTGATCAATTGTGCATAGATCAATTATTTCCTAATATTTAACTTCACATTGGATATCATCTATTGAGGGTCACGAAGGAGGATATACCCATGACAACATTTCACATAAGGTATGGGGACTCTAAATTTATAGTGATTTCATTTGTTCTTACTAATTCCTCTGTTATCTTCATGGATTTAATGAATAAAGACTTTATATATTACCTTGATGAGTTCATTGTCTTTATAGAAGATATTATTATATATATAGAAACATAAAGGAATAACATGAACATCACTTCAGGATTGCACTAAAGACCCTATGAAAAGAGAATATTTATGAAAAATTTACAAATTTTGATTTTTGGATACAAATGGTTTCATTTTTTGGTCATATAATTTCATGATTGGATATATCGATGGATCCATCAAAGATATAAGGCATTGAAAATTTTCCTAGAACAACCACTATTACTGAGATCTATAGTTTTCTTGGTCTACATAGAAATTATCTATACTTTATAGAAATTTTTTCATGGATGTATTATACACTCAATAATTTATCTTGGAAGGAAGTGAAATTTATTGTTTTTAAATGGGGTGGTGTTCTGGTCAAAGACCAAAACACAAACATTATTAAAAAAGAACAATAAAGGATTATATGTCTCTGAAGTAATGAATTTTTTAAACATACCTGACATAAAGAGGGAGTAACTCAAGAGGAAGGTCATCCCTCCTAGAGAACTCATGATTGTTATGTAAGAAAGTTATGTTTCAAGGAAAAATTATAAGGGAATGTTACAACCAATGTCCACACCATAATGGAAATGGGAAAACATCACCATGGATTTTGACATTATACTCCCTAGAATGTCTAAGGGACATAATTATATTTGGGTTGTTGTTGATATCCTTACAAATTCAACACAAATCAATACTATTAGAGATGATTTTTCTCTTTATGAAATTTAAAAAACATAAATTATGGATGTTTTATGGTTTCATGTAGTACCATATTCTATTATAATTGATCGGTATCCGAGGTTTACATCGATGTTATACAGAAGTATTCCAAAATATATTGATTTAGAGTTTTGATTTAGTAATCCTCATCATCCTCATATTCATTGTTATTATGAGAGAACAATTAAAACCTTGAAAGATATATTGAGGTCTTTTTCTGTGTATTTAAAAGGAGTTTGGGATCAACACCTTACTTTATTGAGTTTTCGGACAACATCACCTTTGAACCAATAATTAATATAGATTATTATGAAGAAATATATTAAATGAAGTGTATAAATCTATTGTGTTTTGATGAAATAGGATAATTAAATCTATTGGGACCTGAGATAAATGAGTACATGATAGGGAAAGTCAATGATATTCAACAACACATTATGTAAGCTTAGAGTCGATAGAAAATTTATGCTAAAAATCATCAGAGAAATATGTAATTTTAGGTCTTTAAGATAGTATTCCTATGAATTCCTCACAAAATAAGGTTATGATATTCAGAAATAATGGAGAGGTGAGTCGAAGGTATATTTTCCCATTATAGAATTATGACCATGTATGGATGGTAGGTTATCACTTGGATCTTCCACCAAACCTATATTAAGTTCATGATGTATTCCATCTATCCATCCTGAGGAAGTACATATATGACCCAAAAAATATGAAAAACTCAAATGTCATACTACTAGATCATGATGTTTATTATGAACAATTACCAGTAAATATCTTGTATTTTAGAGATAAAGTGCTACATAATAAGAACAACTGCATGGTTGAAGTTCTATCGAGGAATAAAAAATTCGAAGAAGCAACATTAGAACCCAATGATGTGATGAAATAGAGATATCCTCATTCTTTATATTAGAGTGATGGAATTATAGGGGAATGATTCATTATAATGGGTATAAAATGTAATACCATGAGATTTTATGATATATTTCTCTTCAAAATAAATTTAATCTATTCTATAGCTTGTGATACACAGAACCCCAAGTCTAAATAAACCGAATTATAGTATATTGTATAATGTAGTCATTAAATTTGAAGTATGGATAGTAATAAAAACGTTTTAAAAAATTTAAAATGTTTTGTATAAGTAAAATATATTGATAAATAAGTACTCAATTTTTAGTGAACTCATTACATGATTTAAAATATACTTTTTCCCACAATTTTTTTTAATTTTTTTGAGAAAATAATATAATTAATTTTTTCCACTTTTTGACAATTTATTTAAATAAATAAAAATTACCTTTAAAATAAACATTTAAAATTTATCTTATAGTTAATTTTTGTGAATTTTTTGAAAAGACTATTTTTTTATGAGTATTGGAAAATATTAATTTTAATTGAAACATATTTTTTATTTTAAAGAATTTACAAAATTAATTTTTTTTAAATGGTTTTAAATGAAAAATATTTTTATTTATATAACTAAAAAACAATTATTTTCATTTTCATTGATTTTATATGCTTATTGGTATAAAAACGTTTTTTTACTTAAGAAAACATATTTTCTTGAGAACTTGTTTTTCATCACATTTTTTAGTTTATTTTAAAAGTAATTTGCAAAAATTTAAGAGATTGAATGAAAAAATGAATTCAATAATTTTTTTTAAAAAAAATTAAATATTTGAAATTGAGGCCACTTTCATTTTTTTTCTTTATGAATTGTAAAAATATTACAAATTTGTCACCTTAGTTAATGTTAAAACTAGCTTACCGAGGGCATTAAACCCGGAGATTAGGGTAAATTTTCCAATTAAACTGGACTAAATCCTAATTTATAAATATATTTTGAACTCATCCTATATTAATTTATAATAAATATAAATTCTTAAGAATTTTTATTAAGAATTCATTTATTGTATTTGAAACATTAAATAAATTCCAAGTATGTCCTCTCCCCCACTTTTAGAAGGACACACCTCCTTTCTCTTCATTGCACTAATTTGAGGCTTCTAGATTGACTAAAACTACATATAGGTGCTGGTATTATTAAAATAACATTAAAATGGTCCATAAAAATTATCAAATGGAGTCCGACTGAAGGAGAGGTAATCATCTTACCCAACACCATTCAATTTATTTCTCCTTCTACCTCCACTAGATATGAGGTATTCATCATAAAATAATTACTATAGTATAAAAAATATATTGAAATTTTATTATGATTATTTAACCACAATTATCCACCCTCTATTCTATAAAATTTCAGGTGAATGTATTGCTCGTGCATACATGTGGATTTCTACCTCCATGTAGCGATACATTTCATTTTCCATCACCAGCTTTCATGGATGGTTATATGATGGGTTTAAAATTTATATATGATATTTATTAAATAATTATGATTCATTAATTATAATATCATATCTACCTTATTAAATTCCAATCTATTGGAATATGATAGTGTCTCTCATGCGTAAATGTGGACTACCACCTCTATGAAGTGATGTGATTCGCTTTTCATTTCCTATTTACACGAATGGTAATAAGAATAGATTTAATATATATATATATGATATCATAATTTTATTAAATTTGATAATTAAAATTTAACTTTATTTTTTTCCTTCCATTGAAAAGTAAAAACAGCGTCCATGCGTACATATGATTTACCGTCTACATGAACAATGTAATTCATTTCTCTATCTATATCATTTATGGATTAATATAAAGAAATATATATGTATATATATATATAATGAATATATATGATATTTATTTCATGGTTAAAATTACGGAGATGACGGAACCCTGATCAAGTTAAAGGACTAAAACTATCGATCTAAAATTATCATAAAAAATGAAATACATAACTCCTGTAAATATTGATTTTAATAAGGAATTATTAATAAATGGGTATTTAAATATTATTATTTCATCATATATGATATTAAAATTATTTAAATGACACCATTATTTAAATAAAATAATTTTAAATTTATTATATAATAATTTAAAACACCTTCAAATCAAGTAGAACTTATAAGGTAAGAGATTTATATTACAATCTCATTATTTTCCTAGATTTATTATGATCAATATTTAGATGAAGAAATTTTATGAAATATCTCAAAATAATTTGATGAATTTTATTATTCCATTTTTATTTCTAGAGATTACATGTTTTCTTTTCAGTTTTCACTTTTTAATAACTCAAGATACCAAAAAGAAAATTTTAATTAAAATCAAATTTATTTTTCTATACGGTCAAAAATACCTTTTCATCAATGTTAATGTTTTTTCTAAAATGTTTTGATGAATATTAACTATTTTTTCTATGATTCTTTAAAGTCATTTTTAAATATTTTTAATTTTTATAAAACTATTTCTAAATAATCTTGTTGTTTTTTCTAAAAAATGTACTTTTGACTTTTTACCAAAAATATAAAAGTATTATTTGTTTTAACATACTTGAAATGAATGAAATTTACCACAATCATGACCATTATCTACTTTTAATATTCCTTTAGAATTTTACACCGTTATTTTCAATGAAATTTTCTTTCTTAATATTTGGGAAATTTTTATATTTTAATATTTAATTAAAAAATAAATTTAGTATTTTCCTTGAGAAATATTCCAATGATATTTTAAATGAATTTTTTATCTAATATGACATTTTTTATGTTACTTAAGATCCATTGGGATATGATTAAGTGTACCATCCTTATTATTTCTCTATATGTTTTATTATTATTATGATAAGGTGTTTATGAAATTTGGTCATTTTCCTTGGTCTATGCAATAATAAAATATAGAAATGATTATGAAAATAATTTCTTTTCCACATGTTATGATTGGATGAATGTTTTATGATCCTATGGAACACATGTATAATTTTCATTATGTGAGGGGTGGACCCCGAATTATATATCCCTCCAATTAATTGGTTAAATATGGATATCTCATGAGATAATTAGGATTGTGATAGGGGAGAACCCATTTCATTTTGGGACTCTATCCACCATGATAGTATTTTGAGTGAACATTGACTAAATATTTGATAGAATATGGAGTGGACCCAAACCACTATGATAGTCTTTATAGTGAGACTTGACTAAATAAATTATTTTATATTCCTATTTTTATGCCACAAACTTATGTCTTATAAAACTTTTATGTTATAATTACTCATTTTCTTTTATTACATTATGATTTAGGTCATATGAACGTCCAAGATTTATTTCATGAAACAAGATTATGATCTATGATATGTTGGGTATGGTTTTAAATTGGTATGCTCTTGTTATCATGAGTTTATGCTCAGGTTATGTTTAAGTGATAATTGATATCTACCTTGTTTTCCCTAACTAGGAATCATATCTTACCCTTTATCATGTTTCCTTTCCTCATGTTATGAAGAATGGTTTTATGTAATATATATCTCAAAAGTGTTTTAGTTATGAAGAAAATAGTGAAAGATGATGTTGATCTCTTATGAATTTTTTTTATGAATCCTTATTCCCAAATACTCTATACCTATACAGTTATGTAGTGGAATGTAATTTTATGAATTCAATATTAATATAATAATATGTGATATTTATGTATGAAAATTAAGGGTCTATATATTATGAAAACTTTATTTCACATTCATTATTTATTATTGATGATTTTTTAATTTCTTATGTGTAATCTGATGGATGTTTATTATTTAAGGATGGTTTTGATTTATTTTTATTTTTTCACTCTATTAAAGAAATATAGTATCCTTACAGTTACACCATAGACCCCTGCTCTTAGTCAACAACCTCTGGAATCTATGGAGGTAGTCCAGAGGCCTTAGTGACTCTCTAGTTTAGGCTCTATTTAATGTCCATGGGTTGGGGATGTTATAAATTTTTATCAATGATTATGAGACTCATGTCAAATGGTGTATCTGAGTTTTGGTTTTGTTTCACTATTTAGGGATATGGTAGATGTAACTTGCCTACCTGACTGGCTATGAAACTACTAGCTATACTAGTCTCCACATGGGCTCAAGTGCGCCTCCCCATATGCCAGTGGATTCCAACTAGAAGCGAGGGTCTAATAGTGGTACAATGGGGACATTATACCCACTTCTTATTTGAGTAACACATTAGTATATCAGATATAATTTTCCATAGAAAACAACAATAGAAGGAATAATAAATGATAAGTAGTAGAAGGTAAATATAATGACTTAATAACAGTGTCTAATGATACATATATATTTATGTATGTATTTATAGATAACTAAATATCTAAGTAATAAGAGTACAATAGTAAATACAATACAATGATATACATGGATAAAAATAATAAAAATTCCCAAGGGAGATCTCCTTGATAATCCTAGGTACCAGCTGAGTCGTACTATCCTAAGCTCCCATGTACAATGAATAACACTAGTAATAAATCATAGAATTGTAGATATGATTATCTATTTTGGTACCCCAGTGCAATGGTGATCTGATCAGGGTGTGATATATACTCACCATTCCACCACCAATGTTTTCTAAAGCATAATCTAGTTCATTCATATAAATAAGTAGTGTTCATGTATATAAAAAAAATAAAGGATCAATATGAAATAAATAAATAACCAATTCGGGATCAGGTTCCTTCAGGACACCTGGCCCAACCATACCTGCTTCGGCCTAAGCTAGAAATGTTATAACCATAGGCAACCTCTTAAAAATAGATATAGGGGAAGAGATAACAGGACATCCTATAAGAGATATCATGTGATGGATTGAAATAAATCAAGTGATTTGTCTTGGCAGACACATCCCATGGATAAAAAATATTAATTATCAAGATTTACTATAAAATGATTTTCCAAAAGTAAAAAAGTATCACCATGGGCCTATCTAAGGTAAACCTTAACAAGGAACCCAAGAATCACACTAGGAGCACCGTAAATGCTCACTGCCACCAGAGTCCATCTAATGCGATCCATGAATGGCCTTATAAGTATCACATATGACCTAGTGTGAGACAGTGACCTTTGATCCCGTACATGGTATCTGAATTAGGGGACTGAGTCTCACTCATGGAATGGAAAATCCATCTATGCACTGATCCCATCAATGTTTTTACCCCAAAGGAACTAATATCGGTCATGATAAGCTAATAAAAATGTGCTGTTAGCCCATCTCGACATACCATTATCACCCTAAACATAAACACAATCCATCAATGAAGATGATCACAAGCATGATATGGCCTTCCTTGGAGTTCAATGGAAAGGAACCAGAGTATCTCTCACGATATTCATAATTCATTTCATCAATTAAATGAAACTGTATGAAAGGCTATGTTAGTAAACATGAAATAATATAAAACAAGGATTACATATGAGGGACACACCCATTTTCTATTTTATTTTATAAATATAAGGAACACATGAATAATTAAGCCACATTAAGAAGAAAAAACACAAATATAGTCATGGGAACACCCATATCATAAATCCAAGACATGAATAACACATATATAACTCTTCTAATTTGAATAAAACAAACCCCATCAAGGGGATTTATTAAAAAACATGGAATTTTTAATCAAAAAAATCATTAATCACACTCTAGGAAAACCAAATGCATCACACGACATAAATTAGCCAACCTCAAAGGTGGTTTTAAAATAAGAGAGCATGAAAATTTAATATATAAATAAAAATCACACCCAAAGGGGCGGATCTAACAAAGGCAGAAAAGATCTAGAGAGGCCCAATAAATGATCCTATCTTAAAGGAGTGGCTTGGTTTGAGTTCATAACCTCTAACTACACCAAGAAGTGTCTAAACATATCACAAGGAAAGATATGAAATTTAATTCAAGGAAAATTTGTTGTTTTGTAGTTACATCAGGTTAGCCCGGCATGTGACACAATGGTGATATTTTATAAAGTGGATAAACATTACTAAGAAGCTATAAACCACTTACTATATACCATGGATGACATACATGTCCAATATTGAGGTTTGAATTGATCTAGTTTGATAAAAAATGAAAAATGGATGAATGCCCAAAAAATATGGTAAATGAGGTCTCTTGTAGGTAGTGAAGACGAGGATAGAATAAACAATGAAAGGATATAGAATAATGAAGATATTACAGTACGCATCCAATGAGATCAATGGTGATGGATTCCAAAAAAAAGTGAGGGAGATCTTTCCATGCCTAGGAGAGGAGAGGAGAGATACACGGGAGAGGGGAGGTCCTGCATGTGCGTGAAAAATAAATAGTGGGATATGGTTTAAATTATTCAGGGGAAAATGGAAATTTTACCCCCATTAATATGGTGAATAATTTTTCCACATGGTTAACCAAACTGTGTTCCAATAGTGCAAGTGTCACTACCCAAGAAGGGAGGTTTCATGGTTCATGTACATGATCTGGGAAACCATGCACAAACCATGAGTTTTCCCTTTGTTCAAGAAATATAGAAAGTTTCAAGGCCATGTGACTCTTCTCTCAAATTTATACCAAACTGTGTGAGAATTACAAATCTTATAAAAGATTTGTACGGTTTCACCTTGGGGCCACATAGTTTCAGGCAAACCATGCACCCCTTCCATCCCCTCAAAACATGATATTCTGGGCCTTGCACTATCAAAACGCAGTTCCACATTCGTGAAACAAATCAGGTCTAACAAATATCTCTAAAAAACATATATAAGTGTTCAAGATCTTATAATTCCATTTCTATTCTCACTTTGTATAATGGTTCATCCACCAAATTCCAAAATCAAAATTCCCTAAGAATTTTATGCATCCCAAAAAAATGGGAAGATACAACCTCCCCTCTTTAAAATTCCTCATCCCTAAGAAGACTTTTGGAACAAAGGAAACATAACCCAACCGACACTGTCAATGAAGTATTATTAAAAAGATCATGCTGCATTTTCGAGGGACCAATACACATCCATGAATCACCTTAATCATAAAATATGTAAGCTAGAGAAACATGATCCAACAATCATAATCCAAACTGAAACATCGAGATAGTGCATACCCAAGCCTATCTAACCCGATACATGATCATAACATTGTATCTCTAACCACCATACCAATGGAACTCCACACTAATTATTCTATCATTTAATGGAAAATCCTCAACAATGGTACTCTACCATTGGAATTTCCTACTTAAGTGTGTTCGTATCATTCTAGCGATGCCCACTGCGTGATCCCCATATTAAAAGAACAATCGACTCCCAATCAACCTCATTTAGCCTAGTAGAGATGACCTTTCCATGAAAAAACTCAGTTGACATTTTCATCACACCCGTCTTAAACTAAAGGCATGCCTGAAATAGTTCCTTACTGACCACATTGAACTGATCCAGTGCGTAACTAGTAGAAAAACATCTGGCTGACTATTCTAAAAATTCTAGGCTTAGATGGCCATAGAATAAAAACCCAAAACATAATTTATTTCCCAAGGAACCTCATGTTTACATCGAATATTTACATCAGATTGCATAACCAGCTTCTAGTGACATCTCAATCCAAAAAATCCATTTATGTTGTTATTCACTAGCACGAAAATGGGTGTATACCCAATCCAACACACATTGATTGTTTCCCTTTAAAACAACAATCAGTGCCCAAAATAAGTTTAGGTTTACCGTGGAATCTTTAACAAGGAACCAAGAATCTCATCCAAAGTATTTAATACTCTAACATTTTCAATTGATAGATTGGTATAAAACCAAACACCCACATATTAATAACACTAACTAAGTCCCCATACAATATTTGTTGGGATTTCGGGTCAAAGGGCCGACATGTTTCCCGATGTCCACCTAAGTAATTTCTTCTTGGGAACCCAAGTTTCACTTAGGAAAAGCCATGCCTAAAAAAACACACATCTAGTGCACAACTCTAATAGATACCACTTACCAAGAACTACATCATTTAAAATTCTTAGGAGACATATAAACAACGCTCTTTCAATGTACCCTGACGATTTCAAGATAAGGGTCAAGATCATCTATAAAATAAATGCACACTAAGTGGGTTATAAATGGTCTCCAAAAGGGATATAAGAAAATACTATTAAATAAAAATGTGGTACTCAGTATGGATCTAGAATTTTCATAACCTGATACTGGATGGATGGGTCAAACCACTACTGGTCAACCTATTTTAAAAGATCTCAACTGCACCTACTGACACATCACTGTTAACTAACCAGAATACCTATAACACATGAGGCATCCCATGATCGCTCAAGAAAAACCACGGAAGTCCATCTATGAAAAATTTTGTTTTTAAGGTTATGTACACCATTAACCACACCATTATCATGTAGAATCACAACCACCAACACATTAGAAATAACACCAGCCTTATGGGATTTCAAAAAAATAGTATTTTCCATCTATAAATGGTCCTCGTCAGTTGTGTTTCTTATACTAGGAAGGACATGTTTTACCCAAACTGACATGACACTCCACAAATTAGGAGTGTCCTAGTCTTTATATTTACTAAAAAATTGATCTAAGCATAGGGAACACACTCCATAGACCACTAAACATGGGTCCTAGATGTGGTGAAACTGCGTTTACTAAGAGACAACTTAAAAGAAAAGGAAACTAGCTGATTAAAAGTTCCCTAGACAAGATTCACATTAGACTTACATGTGAAAATCCTCATGAGTTATGTCCATACATGAATATAATCATGTATAGAAGCTAACACCAACCTGAAAAATGTTTCAAAACACCCATTCCCCATTATGATTTTATTCCTAGAATTTGGAAAAGTCTGATTTCTTTAACGCCTAGGAATATCTACCTAAATATGGCCTGCGAATGTCTCATAACACCTCAAGAATTCAAGTTTCACCATCAAACTCAACCAGTTTGTTATACCATTTAGAAAATCGATGGTATCACATGTACCAATGCAGACTATCATGATGATTCACCAAAAAAATGATACATCATTGACACTATCTATAGGATTATTAGCACTATGCATCTCAGTATCTGATGTCTTACACAATGGATATAATTTGAAGTCATATTTCCCCAAATGACTATTAACCTTGATGAAAACACACCAAGTGATTCATCACTAAGAAAGGTGAAATGGTGTCACAGTACCCATAAAATGGAAAACCATTCCCTAGGAATTTCTATCACATTGAAACTGAGAATTACACAATAATCGGGCCCATAAAAAAGGGTTAAACTGCCACATGACCACTAGTCCATAAAAGGTTCCATTTTTGAAACTAAGAGTCCTACATGGGACTATGACTCCCAAACAACACCAAATGCATAAAAATATACCTAACAAACTAGAAAGGGCTTTGATGATACGTGGTAGCTACTTTCAATGGGTTAACCCCTTACCGAAACATAAACCATTGACCCAAAATGGGTTCATGGATACAAAATGTTACTAGACTTAAGTGCCTATCATTTATGTCCGAGTTATAGAATAAAGATCCTATGCGTAATAGTAACATTTTGATTTCAGTTAAAAATTCATGGAAAATTTAATTTAACCCTTACTCAAGGGTCAATGTTAATAACACAACTTAAGAAATAATTTTATGGAATTTTACCAAAATTCATTTAATTCATTAAACA
Source organism: Viscum album (assembly GCA_963277665.1). Taxonomy (NCBI): domain Eukaryota; kingdom Viridiplantae; phylum Streptophyta; class Magnoliopsida; order Santalales; family Viscaceae; genus Viscum; species Viscum album. The sequence goes on from OY728152.1 coordinate 918,091,023, forward strand.
TTTAAAGGTTTAGTTTTAAATAAAATCTTATACCATTCATAATGAAAAAATTTATATGGTGGTTTATTTAGATAAAACAACAAAGAAAAATGGGAAAGTGATATTAAACATCCTTTTAAACATTAAGTTTTTGAATTGACATCTGATCATATTAAAGTAGTTTATTAGCTTAACTTTAGATTAGACATCATTTATTTATTTAAAATCATTCAAAATTGGGATTGCTTAAATAATTTTTTATTCGAATATATAGAGGAAAACACCCTTTAGGTTGTAACTGTAATTTTAATTAACTAACACCTCATATAAATATATCTCAAGTAGATAAAAATGTCTTTTAGTAATTTAAGAGGTACTGGTTAAGAGAGATACTGTCATTCTCTTGTATGTAAAACCATATAAATGATTTCAAACACTTTAAATACCCATTCTTATATAGGCTAAACATACCCCCATGGTGTTATGCACTAGGGAATAATAAAATAAAATAAAACCTACTAGGGTACAATTCAAGTTATTCTAGTTTCATCATGTTGCAACCCCAACAATTTTAAACATTCAGATTTAAATCATCATTATTGGGTTCTAACACATAAGCATAAAGCACCCAAACTGAACCACTTTGGTCAAGTCAAGTCTATCTTATAACCAACATTCCCCAACTAATCTACTTGAATCAAGTTGTTCATTTTTAAATTTATTCATACAGGTCATCATTCCCAAGTCATATAGATAAATGTTTTAATAAAGGAACAAAAAATATCTATCAAAACTTATCGGATTTTTTATATATACAACTATATATATACAAGTATATATATATAATTTTCTAAATCAATGGTTCGATTATATGGTTTTCCAATTCCCAATTTATAATGTTCTATACACTTTATAAATTGGGAATTGGCTCCCATTTAACCACAACTAGTTTATTTCAGCCCATGAAACCAATGGTTCATGGCTCAAAAATTTCATGATTAGTATGTAAAATATAATTTCACCATCAATATATATAGTAAAAGACAACATAGATTGATACTAACATTTTATTTAAGTCACATTTACATTAAAATCTTATTATAATGATATCATAAGAAGTAAATAAAGAGAATATATGTTGAATAAGCATATAAGCATCACATATGGGCATAGCATACTAATTAATCACCTAAACATGGTAAGAATTTGGGCATACTAAATTAATACCAATTCATGATAAAAAATTAATCAAGTATAGGTAGACATGATAAATAAGTAAAATCATGATAAATAAGCATAGTAATCTACTACATAAGCTTGAAACAATCGAACATTGCATATAAAGAGGCGTGAGAATTAAATCACAGAAGCATGCTTTACAAAAAAAATTGAAAAATAAAAATCAAATCATGTTATAAAAAAATCATGCTAGTTAAGTACCTAAGAAGGTAAAAGCTAAACATTTTATTAAAATTTGTAACACAGAATTCTAATAAAACATTCAAGGCACATCATAACAATTAAAACTACCTGAAAATGACATCTACATGGCATGGTATATGCATGGAATGTAAATTTTCTATGTTCCTAGAATGATGAATCTAATACTACTTTATTTCCATTTATGGACCATATAAAATACTAAACTATAATAAATCAGTAAGAAAAAGAATTTAATCTTATCATTCAATGTCAAGTCATAATCAATTGTAACAATGTACAACACGATCAAAAATTCCATCCCCAATCACATGGAATTTTACTTGTGGATTGGTTGATCACTCCAAGATCTGTATATTTACCTAAAGCCAACACATTTCTAGTCTCCTATCTACCATCCAAAATAGTAAGACAATATAGCAAATAGTCTCTTATATCACTTTGTAAAATCCTGGCCCGACTAACTATGAAACCCGTAGCTGGACCGATCGCCTCATAGTCTCAAGCGCGCCTCCCTATATGATAAAGGATTATTACTAATAGTAAGGGTTTGATATTGGTATGGTGGGGAGATTATACCCTCCTTTTAATAGAGTATCACAATGGTATATTAGAAATAAATAATCACAGACAATAGTAGAAGAAACATGAAAGAATGAAAAAATGTAGAAGATAAATATAATGAATGAATAACAGTGGACAAGTCTAAATATACATATATGCATGCATGTAAAAATAACTATATATATAATAAGTTATAGTACAAAAGGAAATAAAATAAAATTTAATTCATAGATAGAAATAATAAAATTCCCTAAGGGTGATATCCATGAGCATCCTGAGTACTAGCTCAGTTATGTGCTCCTAAGCTCCCATGTACAATGCAAAACACTAGGAATAAATCATGGACCTACATAAATGAAGATCTACTTAGGTACCCCAATTAAATGATGTCCTGATAAAGGTGTGATATAAACTCCTAAGGCCGCCACCAACAGTGTCTGAAGCATAATCTAGTTTGTGCATATAAAATGAGTAGTGTGCATGTATATAAAAAATTATAGTAGAAATATGAAATAAACTAATAACCAAGTCATGCTCAGGTTCCTTAGGGACCCCCAAACCAAGCATACCTACATTGGGCTAATATGAAAATGTCAGAACCATAAGCAACCTATACAAAAGAGATACGGGGGAAGAGATAACCATATTTCATATAACATGTAACATGAGATTGACCAAACCCAAGCATGTGATCTGGCATGGCAGACACTTCCCTTGGATAAAAAATTGGCAACCTCATCCATTAATATAAAAGTAATTCCAAAAATTAAATAAACAACATCTTGGGCCCTTCTAAGGTGAACATTAACAAGGAACCCATGTATCACATCCGGAGTTCCATAAATGCTCACCACCATTGGAGTCTGTCCAATGTGATCCATGAATGGCCTTGTAAGTATCAATCTCAGACTAGTGTGAGAAAAAATAGCTAGGAGAACTTACATGGAATCTCATGTAGGGGACCGAGTCTCACTCGTGGCATGGTAAAACCATCTAGCCATAGACCCCATCCATGGTGTCTCCCCTTGGTAACTGATATTGCTCATGGTGAGGTAAGAAAAACACACAGTGAGCCAGTCCTGGAATACCAGTGTCACCCTCTCCGTATACACAATACATTAGTGAGATGATAAAAATCATAATGATCCCATCCTTGGAAATATGTGGAAGGGAACTTGAGTATCACTCATGGAGTTCATAATTCATTTCATCAATTAAATTAAATAATATGAAATTCCATGTTAGTGAGCATTCCATAACATGAAAAAAGGATGCCTTAAAAATAACACATCCATTTTCAATTTTATTTTAGAAATAAAATTGTAACATGCATAATTAATCCCTATCAATAAGAAAAAACAAAAAACAAGGATATGGGAACACCTATACCATAGATCCAATAAATGCATAACACATAAATCACATTTCCAATTTGAAGACAGTGGACCGCATCAAGGCATTTTATTAGAAAACATGACACTGTTATTCAAAAAATTCATTTATTTAACTTTGATAAATCAAAATCCTTCATAAGGAATAAATCATCCCACCTAAAATGTGGTTTTAAAATTAGAGAGCATCACAAATTAGTATATAAATAAAATGATTACCCAAAGGGGTGGGTCATACAAAGGCATGCAACATTTAGAGAGGGATACTAAAGAAACCCACCCTAAAGGTGTGGTTGGGGTTGAGGTCATAACCTCCAACCACACCAATAATGTTATGAACACATCATAAGGAAAGCTGAAAAATTTAATTCAAGGAAAATATGTTATTTTGAAGCGATGTCAGGTAAGTCCAGTGCACTACACAATGAAAATATTTTATAAAGCAGAAAAACTAGAGGGAGAATCTATAGACCACCTACCATATACCATGGATGACCCACATGTCCAATATTTAAGCTTGATTGGTCTGGTTTGAGGTTAATTGAAGAAATGGAGGGACACCATGAAAATAGGGTCAATTAGGTCACACGTTTTTAGCGCATACAAGGTGATGAAAAAATATCAAAAGAGATAGACTAACAAAGAGAATACTTATATGAATCCAATGATACTGATGGTGGCCAATTCCAAAAAAGGGTGAGGACGATCTCTCCATACATAGGAGAGGAGAGGAGGAGCTCAATGGGAGAGGGGAGGCACTACACAAGGCTGAAAATAAATTGGGAGAGAAGTTTTAAAGAAAATAAGGGAAAGTGGGTAATTCTACCCCCTTTAATGAGTCACAACATTTAGTTACATGGTTAGCCAAAACATGGACCATCTTTGAATGTGGAACTTCCTAGTAAGGTAGGTCACACAGTTCATGCACACGGTTTAGGAAACCATGCTCAAACTATGCATTTTACCTCTGTTCAAGACCTATAGCAAGCCTCACAATTATGAAACTCCTCTTGCATGGTTATACCAAACCATGAAATACAACCAGCTCTTTTAAAATAGTTAAATGGCTTCACTTGGGGGCTGTATGGTTTAGAAAAATCGTGAATCCCTAATAGCCCATTTAAACATGATTTTCTAGGGCCTGAATCTCACAAAACTCAATGGGACACCTATGAAACTTATCAGCTCTTCAAAAAGGTCTCTAAAAAATATTTAAGTGTTAAAAGTCTCATAATCCCATTGGAATGATCACATTGTAAAAAAACTGATCCATCAAACACCAAAATTCAAATCCCATGGGTATTTTATTATAACCAAAAAAGGATGCTACAGTGAACATGTAATATAAAAATATATCAAAACATATGATGGATATTAAACTGGTGCATTATGAAAAATCTTCCTAATATAAATTCAGAGTTACAATGGATATGGAATTTCTATTATTTTATTATATTGTTACAATTTTATGGTTTCACATATCATGATGCACATAGATTTTGAGATTTATTATATATTGTTTTTTCTCTTGGTAAATTGGAAAGGGGCTAGTGTTTAATTATTATATTTTGAATATAGGATTCACATGTCATTCACAGGCTTGTTTGTAATTGATACCACTAAAAATAAGGCTTTAGTTCTTTAGAATTCTAATAAAAACATACATAGATTTTTCCCATATAACATGGTGGTGAAATTCTGTATAATTGGATAAAAATAAATTCTCTTATGATGAAAGGTCATATGGATCTTATGGTGGGATGATCATAGATGATAAAAATGATATTCCATAGGGTATTTCATGTATAGTAACCCTTATTAGGTTAATATAAGAATTTAATGACTAATGTTGGTTCTGAAAAAAATACTTTTGATTATTTAATTTTTTAGTAACAACCTATATGGAATTTTTCCTATATTTACTGGTGATGGAATTCTAATTAACTTTACCACATAACAATATAATACTCAACCTGGATCATCAAATAGTGATTCTATTATATACATGTGTACCTATATGATATTAGAGTCCCTGAGGGGGTGGCATCCATATGTGGAGGTTTGATGAGGACAAGTATGAGATTTCATCAAGTAAAGGGGGTAGTCATATACTTGGATTCCCAATGAGAATCAATGTTGGTGAGCAAGTAGATGACTTAGAATGTGATAGTGATATGTGTATTAATACCCTAGATTGTGTAGTATGGTTATTGAGCTGTCATGATATATTTGAGATGGGGGAAGAGAGGTGCTTCCAATGAGTTGTGACTAATGTGATCTATAACCAATGGATTAGGTGGGAGAGCCCATTACTTTTCGAATACAGCTTAAGATAGGTAGGCTAGGTGTTATGGAGGACATGATATATGGTATATGAGGGTAACCCGGAAGAGGGGCTATCTTGGGTTGTGAGTTCCTTATAGTTAGGAAGCATGAGTAGATGCTTCAGGTCTATGATTGATGTATGGGATATGCTACTGAATATGGGATATATCCTTGATGAAAACATAGATATTTTTGAACATATAAGGCATGGGTTGGTTATTTATCTTGATATCATTGAACATGAGGTTCTAATATATATCATTTGGGCAAGATTATAGCATGTAAATTTGAGATATAACACCTTTTGTGTTATTTTATTATTATCAAAGACTGGTTTTAAATGGTATAGATGGTTGAGTGGCCGAATATATTGATTTTGGGTATGGTTCCTGATGAGATGGCCTCTTATGAACCTAGATGGTCAAATATAGGATTGATGGATTGTTGAAGAAGTTTATGGTTTCATAATGACTTAATATGGAGAGATATCATGTGATAGACCTTAACATAGGTAGATTCTGGATTTTGAAGAGAAGTGTTGAGGATTATTTTGTATATATGATAATAACATGTAATTTTTATAAATTTGAGCCTAGTTTTGGTGATATTTGACTCATCTCAATATGACCCTGGTTCTATGATTGGTTTGAACAAGAGTGTAAACTCATTTATTTTGGATAAAACTGAAATTGAAAAAACTGGTTACATGATGTTCTGTGTGAATTTTGAATCAGTGATCAGTTTTTCATGAGCCTATGACTAATTGTTTTGATTAAAATATTTTGGACATGAATTACAAGGGGTTTTATTTAACTAATATTTGCAATTAGAAATGGACCAGGTGTGGTGGTATGGTTGATCTAATGGTTGATCCAAGCTAGGTGTTTCCTAGGATGAGGTGAATGTAGTTCTGGTTGTGTAACATAGTTATGATGATTGAAGCTATTGAGGTTGAACTCAAGGATCAATATCAATACATCCATATGGTGGGGAGTGAACCATTTTCCATAGATGATGTGATCCTCATTATTGGTGGGAAATCTTATCGGATGACGAGGATTATATTCTTATGATAAGGGAATGGGTGGTGTTTGATGTATCATGTTGGCACTTGGGTATGAGTTGGATGAACACATCAAGTTATTGAAGTTCCCAGTTAGGATCCAAGTATCACTGAGAGGGGGAGGAGGTGAATCAGTGATATCTTTTTCTTTTTAAGTTTCCCCTTTTTGAAACAACCTTCGCCTCCTATTAAAGTGTTTATTACTTGATGAACACACACAACTAGAGGAACCCAAGATTTACAAGGTTCACTACTCAATAAGAGTAGCTACGTCCTTGGTATGGTACGAAAACAATCCAATACCACACAATCCACTAGAAAACAATCCTTTTATGTGGAATACAACGAGTAGGATATACCCTTACACTCATGAAGCACTTTTAAAACAATCCAATAGTGTGTGTTCTCCCTCTAAGAACAAATAGGTTAACACAATGTTTCAGTGCTTCTTTACAATTGAACAGATGTATTCTTTGAAGTACAAATCTTCACATTTTTTACCCAGAAGCCGGTAAGAACTCCCTTATGATCTACTGAATACGTGCGAAGACCCCAAATATTTCGTGCAGCCTTTAGGGTGACTTGTGCGAAATTCAAATGGATTGCGCGTAAAAACCCCTTTTGGCGCGAAAAACGTTTTCGCGTAACTTTCCTTTTGCAAGCAACTTTTCCTCTTTTCGCGCAACTTCTCAAATATTCACGCAGCTATCCTCTTTTCATGCCAACTTCTTTCTTTTTGGGCAACTCACTTAGCATATAATTTACGCGCACTAGATCTTGGGATTTCTTCTAAGTGTCAAGCATTAACAACTGACAAGGGTTAGTCTCATATTTATAGTCATTTTTGACCCCGCGCGAAAAACACTAATCCGCGCGTAAAACCTCTTCCATGCACGTAAAAACTCTTTTATGCAACTTCATATTTCACGCCATGCTTCAATATTTCGTGCACCTCATGCCTTTTCCATTTTTCATCCTTCTAATCATGAAGCACCAATTGCTCGCAAAATTCCGCACCACGTTCCATATTGCGCGCAATCCCAATCTTTCTTGTGACATCATATTTCACGCACTGCTCCAATCTTTCGCGCATTTTATGCCTTTGCCAATTTTCAAGCTTCTGATCTCGAAACACCTTTTGCATGAAAAATTCATTCCTCTATTTCGCACACCATGCCAATATTTCACGCAACCTTAATTTTTCGCGCAACCTGCTAATATTACGCACACAACTTTCTTTTTCGCGCATCCCACTGATATTTCGTGCATCCTGCTGATATTTCGCGCATCCCTCCACTATTTCGCGCACCGCTTTATTTTTTCGCGAAACTCGCGAAGGTTTCCGTTCACTCCATGCCTTTGTCATTTTTCAATGTTCTATCTTTGAATAATGCCTTGCATGTAGAAATCTAAACCATCTTCAATCTTGTGCGCAACATCCATTTCCAATCACATTTCTTCATCTCCCAATTTTCAGGCCCTAAAATTTGGCAAACACTGGAAAATGGTGCCACCTTAAATTGTGCTTTTCTGCCATCCCCAGATTTTCCATTGCTTTGTCATTTTCTCTCTTCACTACTTCCCATAACCATTCATCTGCTCTTTTCACGAATCCCACTATCGTGAAATTTAACCTTTGATAGATCAACTTTAGCATCGTCAGAGTTGCAATGGGAAGTACTGAAACTTCCCTATCTTCCAGCAGCATCACTCCTTCCAATCAAAACTGTATACGACTGGCATCATCATTTCTCCCCATTTCTATCATAAGGCTTGCATCCCAAGTTCTCCTTACTTATGATATTTGAGAAATACAAATCAGCAAAGCATCGTCTGATTTATGGTCCTTCTACAAAGTGAATTGATTTATCTTATTTGACAACAAAATACAACACTTTGCAAAGGCTAACTCTTCAAACTTTCTTCTCCATTCAACTTAGTCCCAACAGTTATTACATGTGGTAAATGATGAAGTGTGGGATATGGAAATAAAACCTCATTTTGATAGGGCTATGGATGCGATGAGACCTATCATTGGACATTTTTTGTACTGTTTGGATATTGGTGAGCGGGTGTACCTTATTTTTATGGTCCCATATTAAATAATAGATTTGTATTTAGATGAAATTTGGGATGGAGTAAAAATTTTTGTATTCTGATTGGTATTGTTTTCATGTGATTATGGGGAGGTTCTTATTGATGATACATTGATTCTCATGAGTGGAGTGTGACATCAGTTTTGGCTGTATGATGAATTTATCATGTAACTTCATTAAAATTTGGGTTCCAACTTTAGGGTTAGGTTCGGAAGATCATAGGACTCCTTCTAGAGTAAAGAAATCTTGATCAAGTGACTTGATATCACATTGATGGTTATAGACAATAATTTTTTAGAATGGTCAGTTGAATGATGTTTGAATAGTTCTTTTGTATGTCACTGGATGTAGTGGATTGGATACTACATCTAGTACATCATTCTAGATATGATGGGTGTGTCCTAAAGATTGGCTTGGTCTATTGAGGAAATGTTGTCATATCTATGACTAATGAATAGACAATAAAGACTCTTCTGATTTTGGTCGAATCATAGACAAGGATCAGTATGAGCTCTTAATTATTGTTTTTTCAATTATTAGGTGTGGTGATATGGGAAGAGCACAAAGTGTTCCATTGAACTATTGAGAAAGAATTTTGGTAGGAGTTTTTAATTTTGGGTAGCACCATGGCTTCAGAATATACCATTATGAGTTTAATTTTATAGTGGGGAGCACCATAATATCTTGGATGAATTGATTAATGACACCATGGTATTTCGATATAGATGGGTGAAGATATGATTCATATTAATGATGATATGGGGGTGATGAGATGTGACTTGGTTCCTAATGAATAGTGAACCTTATGTTTGAGGTTACGTAGAAGATGGTCATTCATCATTTCAAGGTCGAATGTAGTTAATCTATTGTGAATAAACTATTTGGGTATCTTAGGATAAATATTTTAATGATAACCAAGACTTATTAGGGACTAGAAGTGTTATGGGGGGCTATAAAACCACCCTCCTTTTTGTGTTGCTAATTCAGAAAAAAAATTAATCTTATATCATTTGGTGAAAGGGTTATTTTTATATATAGGTTTTAGATTGGAATTTTTTTGGTTGAAACATGTAAAATATTTGTTTTTTGGATGTAGTTTGAGGCCTATGTGGGGGTACAGGTGGTCGAGTGATCATTGGGGAATTATCAGGTGGTTGGGTTGCTAAAATTTTGCAACAATTATCCATTTATAGTGTGAAAGATTCATTTATGTCTTTATTGACATTTATGTAGGTCCAAAACCTTTACATGGTGTACTCACACCATGAATGAGGCATTTATACCATAACGGTGACCCATATGTGTGGTGTTGGGGACCCTTATGTGGACTATTTATGGCATGACAAGTGGTTAATTCTATGAAGTATGTTTGGAAAAGTGGGATATGTTAGGTAACGAGATGGGAAACGGAAGATGGTGGGCCAAGAATTTAAAATTTTTTGCATCACTGGAGTGATGTTACGACATCAACTCTAGTGAGCTATCCCGGTACGGTTTGAGGACCACGCGTGGATTTGAAAATGAAAAAAAATAAACTGAACATGTACCTATTTTGGATTTGACGTGTGCATGTCTGCTGCAAGACGCCCATGATCATTGCTCAAATACTCCGACATCGAAGCCCCCTAATCATCCACACACACCTCTAGAATTTTCTTGTGCACCGTGCGTTGAGATCTGGGTGCTAGCACAAATCTTCAATGCTCACTTCAGCACAACGACGACCACTACAAGGCAAGAAACTTCAATCCAATATGGATGAACATGAAGATCTTCCTTCACTTGAGAGACCCTCTCTCTAGGTTCCAAGAGGAGAGATAAGCTCTCAATCCCAACACATGAATAGTTACCAAGGGGAGAGCTTCTCTCTTACTTATATAGAGAATGTTTAAAACACACGATATGGGTTCCCAACCCCCACGTAATAAACGTCTGCTATAAAAGTGTAATAAATAATTATTTATGGAAAATAAAATTATGCCATAAATAATATTTATAATTTATCACTTACTCGTAATATAAATATATTACGTGATATACTTGATTCTTTAACTCGACTCACACCTCCTGTTAATATTAAAGTAACCAAGGATAATAAAATCCATTCGAATAATATTAATACTTGTATTTACTATATAACTTGTAAATACTTGTTATAATTAAATTCAACAAATTATTCTAAACTTGAATAATAAATTTATTTATTTATTCTTTGGTGATCCGTATAACTTGGATATTACTTGGACCCTTTAGCAGGGCCCATGAAGTTCTATATTCCTATTTCCAAAATAGGGCAGAATCTTAAAGCTCTATTGTGTGTGACCCTCTAGGACCTTACCTCAATAGTAGTGAATGATATCCACTGACCTAGAGCAGGGTCTAGAAAACAATCGAGCCCCCCTATAGAGATAAGGAAAATTCAAAGTAATGACTGCCTTCCTATGAACCTGCTCCGTGTAATATAATCTCTTCTCCATCGATATCTCAATAAAGTAGAATGTACACTAGTGTCATTATCCCTTATCTTGCTTTATTTTATTTGTTGATTTTTCCAGACTGTCTTACCTTCGACTACCATAGCTAGAGATTTAATTTAGGTGAAACCATCCTAATAAACCAGGCCCAAGATATCACTTCCTAAACACGTTAGCGAAAAATCATTTCTCGATCATTCAATCAATGTCATGTCGTTAATGACATAACCAATAAAACTACCTCACCACGAGTTTTCTTTCCATGGTTTTCGCTTTGCATCAAATATACGTAATTAAATTCCAATCATTGATATTAATCTCAATTTTGGATACCATTACACATTTCTGTAGATAAGAAAAACCAATAAAACCTGATACATGTGGTGTTCCTATTATGAGGGTCTGTCCTCATGATCTCAACTACAAGATATCATCAAGTGCGAACTTCATGAGATGAAGTATCAATGCTTATGATCCCCCATCACCTAATGGTCACACATCATCTGTGTCCTATCAGAATGATGGAACTAGACCATAGGAAATTACTTTAAGATTACTATCATGGTATCTTGGGGTTCTCATTATAGAATGGGATCTGGTATACCCCCTTGATACGACATGTAATCTAATAACATTACCATAAACAAAGTGGATACAGAAGTATATTCACGATTATGGAAATCTAAACAAGAATGTATTATAAAAAACTACATACGTTTAGGGGTAATCAATTTACAATACATGTTGGGTCTAGGGCACCCAATTTCAACACTCCCACTTGCATTAGAGTCTACTGAAAACAGGTTTCAATCCGCTCACTCTCACATGTGAATCATGCTTTTGCTGAGAAATGGATTTAGTCAGGGGGTCTTCCATGTTTTCCTATGTGGCTACTCTGCTAATTTTCACTTAACATTTTTTATTAAAATCATGCATGATATGAAACTTCTGAAGAATATGCTTTGTCATCTGGTGAGACCTGGGATTCTTGGGAAGCACCACTCCAGCTGTATTATCACAATATACTGGAACAGGGTCTGTACTTCTAGGAACAACACCAATGTCTGAGATGAAGTTGCATATCCATAATGCTTCCTTTTCTACATTAGAAGCTTCAATATATTCATACTCTACTATAGAATCAGCAACCAAATCTTTCTTCGAGATTCTCCAGCTCACTGCACCACCATTCAGACAAAAGATGTAGCCTGATTGTGATTTTATATCATCATGATCTGTCTGTAAACTAGCATCAGTGTATCTCCTCACAACTAGTTCCTCATCTCATCCATACAATAGGAATATATCCTTGGTAAGCCTCAAGTACTTTAGGATAGTTTTAAGAGCTGTCCAATTATGCTCTCCTGGATTTTCTTGATATCTACCCACAATGCTTAAAGCAAAGGAGACATCAAACCTAGTATATAACATGGAATACATGATAGAACCCACTGTTGAAGAAAAAGGGACTATACTCATTCTTTCATTCTCCCCCTATGTTTGTGGACACATTTTATTGGAGAGATTTACACCATGTGACACAGGTAACAATCCTCTCTTTGATTATTCCATATTTTACCTTTTGAGTACCTTGTCAATGTTTGTACTTTGACATAGCCTAAGTAGCCTTAGAGACCTATCTCAATAGATATTTATCCCTAGAATGTAGGCTACTTCACCTTAGTCTTTCATGGAGAAGCATTCATTTAACCAATAATTTACTAACTGTAATACTTGCACCTCGTTTCCCATAATTAATATGTCATCAACATATAATACTAAGAAAACGATGGAATTCCCTTCAACCATTTTATAGAAACAAGGATTAATTTTATTTTTAACAAAACCAAAATATCTTATGGCCTCATCAAACCAAACATTCCATGATATTAATGCCTACTTCAATCTATAAATGGATCTCTGTAGCTTGCATAATTTATTGGCATTCATTGACTGAACAAACCCTTCGGGTTGAGTCATATAGACATCTTCAACAAACTTCTAATTAAGAAAATTAGTTTTGACATCCATTTTCCAAATTTCATAATCATGAAATGATTCTATTTCGTGAAAAAATTTGATGTATTTAAGCATTGCTAATGGTTTGAAGGTTTCATCATAGTTAATATTTTGACGTTGTCTGAAACCCTTTGCAATCAGTCTTGCTTTAAAGGTATTAATCTCACCATCCATGTCCAGCTTCTTCTTGAATACCCATTTGAATCCAATGGGATTTACATCAGCTGGAGGGTCTACCAAAATCCGTACTTGATTTTAGTACATGGGGTCTATCTCATAATTCATGGCATCTTTCCATTTAGAATCTTATTTGCACTCTACTACGTCCTTGTTGGTTATAGGTTCACCATCCTCAAGGAATAGTGTGTCACCTAACTCGGTGACAAGAAAACCATAAATTTCTAGTTCTCTAACATCTTTTATAGACCTACGTAGTGTCTGTGTCTTAGGAGAAACTTCTTCTTCCACTAGTTCTTGTGGAGATTGTTCCGATAACCAACTCTTGTGCACCTGGAGCATTAACTTCATCAAAGCCAATCTAGCTCACACTATTTCCAATAGAAATGTGTTACATTTATAGAAATGTGGCATATAATTCCACAAAGAATTTTCTATGTAAAGGGTTATGTAGGTAATATCCTCTAGTTTCCTTAGGATAACCTATAAAGATGCACTTGGTGCTTCTGGATGCTAATTTGTCACTTGGTAAAGCCTTGACAAATGTATCACACCCCCATACACATATGTGTGTTATACTGGATTTCTTTCCATACCTTAACTGATATGGAATCCCATCTGCAGCTTTAGTTGGTACTCGGTTAAGGGTATATGCTACTGTCTGCAAAGCGTATCCCCAAAAGGATAATGGAAGTGTTTCATGAATCATCATTGATCTGACCTTGTTAAGAAAGGTCCTATTTCTCCTTTCACTAACACCAATCCATTATGGTGTATAAGGAGGAGTGATTTGGGATACTATCCCGCACTCTTTCATGTGATCAATGAAAGTTTGGTTAGGATATTCTCTGCCTCGATCTGAGAGGAGTGCTTTTATCTTCTTACAAAATTGGTTTTCCACTTCATTTTAGTATTCCTTAAATATACAAAAGGAATCTGACTTACACCACATTATGTAGATATATATACCTACTATAGTCATCAGTAAAAGTAATGAAGTATAGAAAACCACCCCTTGCCTCTAATGGAAATGGACCACATACATCATTATGTATTAATTCCAGCACTACATTGGCTCTTTCTCCCTTTCTTGAGAAAGGTGCTTTGGTCATCTTTCCTTGTAAACAAACTTGACATACATATAAGGGTTCTAATTATACTGAATCTAGATACCCTTCTTGATGAAATATTCATAATCTCTTCTCGTTTATATGACCATGCGTGAAGTGCCATAGGTGGGTGATATTTGAGTCATGTTGGCAGTTTTTGTCATTGATTGCCATTACTGAGTTCTATAGTTCCATCATATATAAACCATTGTTATGATGTGCCATACCATAACATATTTTATCCATATAAAAGAGACAAAAATTGTTTCCAAACATGAAATAAAAACCCATAGTGTCTAGACGTGACACATAGATAATGTTTCTTCTAACAAAAGGTACATAATATCAATTGTTTAAAACTAGAACCAAACCAGTTGGCAAGGTTAAGTGATAGTCTCCCACTGCCAAG
Source organism: Viscum album (assembly GCA_963277665.1). NCBI lineage: Eukaryota > Viridiplantae > Streptophyta > Magnoliopsida > Santalales > Viscaceae > Viscum > Viscum album. The sequence goes on from OY728152.1 coordinate 918,106,069, forward strand.
GTTTCCAAACTTTCACCATTTCCAGCTCAAAGATCCTCTTGACATTTTGAAATCTTCTTGAACCTACTTGGTTCCTGTATATGAATAAAAATGTGTGAGACACATGTCATATCCAATACCCAACTTATAGATAAAGATAGATTGAATTCAATGAAAAAAATATCTGAAGTAGAAGCATCAACTTTCTTCTTCTTCCCAACTTTTCCTTTATTCTTCCAGTGGCCTTTCTTACCACATCAAAAGCAGAAAACTTCCTGCTCATTACTTTGCCTCTGAATCTTTGGCTTCTTTTTAGGAAAATGCATTGGTGTCTTTGGATTTAACATGATCTTAGACCCATTTTCCTTTCCCTTGTTTTTCTTCTTCACCATAAGGACAATTGAATTAGTGTTTGTCATGTCCTTTTCATCTTGGTGAACTAAAGACACAAGGTCCAAGAGTGACTTTATTCATATCATTCATATTATAATTAATAATAAAAGTCGAGAAGCTTGACAATAAAATGGAAAGAATAAGATCCACATCTAGTTCATGGTTTAATTTGAACCCAAGGGCTTCAAGCCTCTCAATATACTCCATAATATTATGTACGTGAGGACCGGCTTTGTTCCCTTCAGCTCGCCCGCACTTATAAAGTGCACTTGAGATCTCATACCTTTCTTTCCTGGCCCTCTCCTATTATAGTTCTTGGATATGTGAAAGAATTTTGTAGGCGTCCACATCCTCATGTATTTTTTTCAATTAGATGAACATGGATGACAACATAATGCACTGTACATCAATCGTATCATCTACATGATTTCTCAATTTATCATTTTCTATCTTGCTTGCTCACTAAAAATGATCTGTACGAATTAGGGATTCTGTCACATATAACATCCTTTCTTGGCGTAGTAGTATGCGCAAGCTCCTGTACCACTCCTAGAAGTTATTGCCGGTCAAGATATTTTCTTTATCCAAAATAGATTGTAGTGATAATGTATTTTTGGTGTTGGTTATTTCCATTTTGAATCTACAATAGATAAACATTTAGCAGTTAGTACTTTGTCTTGGTCACCTTTTGACATTTATGATTAATAAATTATTATATCATTTAATGTCTCCCACTATTTTTGTGAACCTCAATAGCCCTAACTATTAGATTCGGAATACTCTGTCACTTGAGTATTCAAGTGGCATAGATACTTGAAACCTCCCTCGTATTCTACATGTTATGGCTACGCCACTACTTGGAGGGTTTCAAGGTAGGCTCCAGGCTGGAAAACCACTTGGCTTGCAGTTCCTTGTGTTGTTGAGTAAATTCCCAGCTTTTGGAATCCGAACATGATTACCACAACCTCTTTCCTCTAAAGTGATAGTAAGTTAGCTAAGCCTAATCCTTGACTACTCACTTTAGTTAAGTCGACCCAGTTATCTCATGAAAACACCTTGGTAGTAAGAGGAACTCTCAACTATGGTGGATGAGCACCCCAAACTGCCGGTTTTGTTTAGATGTGAGAAATGGAAGGCATTTATTGGACTTAATATATCTTTGAGGGATTTTGACGAATATAATCATTTTCTATTTATTATGTCCAAACTAGGTTGTCGTACTCACAACTGAACATGCAATGGAATATAATTCGTCACATCTTTATGCATTTTATCTCAATTACTATTCTATGTGATCACACAATAATCATGTATTCGCATAAAACAATAAACAATGCATAAAGGTAAATTATGAAATCTAGCTGGTCTTGAGAATTCTATAAAGATCGATCTATAATGGATCAATATTGACCTAGGGGCATCCATACCTCAGTCGTGACTTGACCCGCGTCGTAGATAGCTGAGTGTAATGCGCTCGACTATCATCTGGTTTACCGCCTCGTCTTGGAGGGGTCTGCTTATCTGATCATCATTTAATTAAAAATGTATTCGCACACATGAGAGGGGGTCTAGGGGTAGAAAATACATCTTGTGCATTGGACACGCAGGCCGTTATACGTATTTGAAATTAAAAGGATGATTCAGAGACCGTCATTTATCTAATTAATTATTACAATCATCGCACACATTGAATAAATAAATAAATAAACACCAGACATACATAGTTTGGCTGCTTTCTCAAGACCAGTTAGTAAATATAATGTGCGATTAAAATTAAACTGCAATGGAAAATAAATAGTACGGTGGTCCTAATAAATTAAATTAATTTTAATAAATTCAATTAATTTATTTTTATTAATTCCAACTATTTAATTAAATTTCAATTCCAAAATTAAATTAAACCATCAATTTAATTTTAATTATAAAATTAAATTAAACTATTAGTTTAATTTAAATTTTAAAAATAAACTAAACTATTAATTTAATTTTATTTCTAATTAAATTAATGTTTCAGATTAAAATATATTTAAACCCCCAAACTAATTCAAATTAATTTAATTTAAAAACTAAATTAATTAAAATGGATTTAAAATGGGGTTACCTCTAGCCGGGGAGTAGTATGACAGGACTACAATCCGCCATGGGGTGTCATCATGAAGTAGGGCGAAATCATGGCATAACCGCGGGGTGACCGCGGGGTATCCACGACGTGAGTGCGGCCTGACTGCAGCCTGACCACGGACTGATCACGGTGTGACCAAGGCATGACGGTCCGATCCAACGACATCTGTGGGGCAGCATATTCCGGCCAGGAGAGAAGGGAACGGGAGGAGTCATGGCAACATTCCGGCCAGCCGCATGGGCATCATCCCACTGCTTCAGCCAGCCACCGAGGTGGTGGCCCGGTCTGGAACGGCCTGGACTGGCGGAGGCCTAGTCTGGTGAGGCTAGGTCTGGCGTGGCCATGAGTGAGATGGCAGTGAGGAAGTGGAGTCCGAGCGGCGACAGGCTCGTGCGCTCCGCGAGGTGGTGGTCTAGCGGCAGAGGGAGAAGGTTGGTGCGGGCAGGCGGACCGGCGGTGGGTGGTGCTCTGGATGTAAGGAGGAAGTGGCTAGGGTTTTCTCCCGGACCAAGGAGGGTTCACCTTGTGTGCTGCGTGAAGAAGAAGACCCACTTTTGGTCTTCTAAAAAATATTTTTTTTTAATTTTTCTTTAAAAAAATACACCTCCCATTCCCCCATTTTTTATGAAACCAAAGGAGGAAGACTTGACACTAAAATGAGTCTTGCTCCTCCGAATTTTTTATAAAACTAAATAGGAAGACTTGACTTGACCCAAAGTGTTTAAATAATATTTTAATTTGAGAAAAATAAAGTATATTATATTATAATATTATTTTATTTATCTCCTAAAATTAAACTTATCGGACTATTTCCGGGTACCGGATTCCGACCAAAGCGTGGCCGGATTTCGGTAATTTGGATGAACACATTAATGAAATTAACACGCATTATTATCAAAAATTAATCTGAAGAAAATTTAAACTAATGAATTGATCCAATTAAAATTTTCAAATGGAAATAACTTGGCCATTCGAAAACGGATCGACATGTGGTTAGTGATGTTGGAACTGATTTAATTCCCCGTACTTAAATTTTATGCAAAAATGTTTTTCTTCTGAATCTGAAAAATCACACATTCCCTCTGATACCACTGTTAGGTACTGGTATGGGCATCAGAATCTAGTGGGTCGGGAATTTAAAATTTCTCACATCACCATAGTGATTTTACGATGTTGACTCCGGTGACCTATCCCAGTACAGTCCGAGGACCACGCGTGGATTTGAAAGAGGAAAAAAATAAACTGAACATGTACCTAGTTTGTATTTGACGTGTTCAAGCCCACTGTAGGACACCGGCGATCGTTTCTCGAATACTCTGACATCAAACCCCTCTAGATCTTCCACACATGCCTCTCAAATTTGCTCATGTACCGTTCGTTGAGATCCGGGTGCTAGCGTAGATCTTCAATGCTCACTTCAGCACATCGACAATCACCGCAAGGCAGGAAACTTCAATCCGAGATGGATGAACTTGAATATCTTCCATCTCTTAAGAGACTCTCCCTCTAGATTCCAGGAGGAGATGGAAGCTCTCAATCCCAACACATGAATAGTTACCAAGGGGAGAGCTTCTCTCTTACTTATATAGAGAATGTTTAAAATATGCGGTATGGGTTCCCGGCCCCCATGTAATAAACGTCTGCTATATAAATGATATAAATAATTATTTATGACAAATAAAATTATGCCATAAATAATATTTATAATTTATCACTTACTCGTAATATAAATATATTACGTGATATTCTTGATTCTTTAACTCGACTCACACCTCTTGCTAATATTAAACGAACCTAGGATATTAAAATCAATTCGAATAATATTAATACTTGTAATTTCTATATAACTTTTAAATACATGTTATAAATAAATTTAATGAATTATTAAAATCTTGAATAATAAATGAATTTATTTATTCTTTGGTGATTCATAGAACTTGGATAGTAATCATAACCTTTGGTGAGGACCACAAAGTTCTATATTTCTATTCCTAGAATAGGAAAGATTCTCAAAGAGCTATTGTCTGTGACCCTCACGACCCGTACCTCAACAACAGTGCACAATATCCACTGACCAAGAGTGGGGTCTAGCAACCCATCAATGCCCCCTATATAGATAGGGCAAATTCAAAGCAATGATTGTCTTCCTACGAACACGGTCCATGTAATATAATCTTTTTTCCATCAATATCTCAATAAATCAGAATACACACTAGTGTCATCATCCTTTATCTTGCTTTATTTTATTTGTTGATTTGTCGAGACGGTCTTACATTCGACTACTTGGGCCATTGATTTAATGAAGGTGAAACCATACTAATCAACCGTGCCTGAGATATATCTTACTGAACTCGAAAGCAACAAATCCTTTCTCAACCATTCAATCAATGCCATTCCATTAATGACATACCTGATACAAACTACCTCGCCGCGAATTTTTCACCCTGGTTTTCACCTAACATCAAATGTATGTAATTAAATAACATTCATTAATAATGATCTCAAAACTGGAGACTATTACACATGTCTGTAGATAGGAATGACCAGTGACACCTGAAACATGTGGTGTTCCTATTATGTGAGTATGTCCTTATGATCTCAACTACTAGAGATGATCAAGTGCGAACTTCAGGAGATGACGTTTCAATGCTTATGAGCCCCCAACACATAATGGTCACACATCATCGATGTCCTATCAGAATGATGTAACAATATGATAGGACATTACATAAAGATTACTATCGTGGTATCTTGGGGTTCCCATTATATCCTAAGATCTACTAAACCCCCTTGATACAACATGAAATCTAAGGAAATTACCATAAAAAAGTGGATGCAGATTTATTTTCACTATTATGGAAAGATAAACACCCATGTATTATAGAAAACTACATACATGTAGTGGTAATCAAAGTACAATACATGTTGGGTCTAGTGCACCCACTTTCAACAGGATTCACCTCTACCAAGAGAATTTCATGATGTAAACAAGAGGGCCATTATGTGAATGATGTGTTGGGTGGTGTTTTAGGATAAAGGTAATTATATATTTTCCTAGTGGTAGTGTATCATGATTTAACCGAGAGGGGGGGAATTAGAGAGATCCATTTTCATCTATAACCCATACCATTTGGCCTCAATTCAATATCACTATAAATGGGATGCTTTTTGGTAAATTCTAGCAATGATTTACATTTAGCTACTATATTTTTTATGTCATTCTTGTATTCCTTCATAACCATTATTTTCTTTCTCATTTTTTGTTGGGATTAGGTGATGATTCCACTAGAGAACAATAGAATTGGATTAAATCGACAAGTATTTTGTTTATCTTGGAGAAATTATGTCTCGAGATAGTGTTTTAACACTGGAACCCTTTGTTTCGATTAAGTTATGTTACTACATGAATATTCCAATGGTTTTTCAATTTTTTTTATAAAATTAGATATTTAATACATTTTATTTGTTGGGACCTTTTTACAACTTGGGGGGGGGGGGTTAGGAGTGGTTCCCACCTGGTTTCTCAAAAAAATAAATATAGTTATAGTTAATTATTTCACAATTATTGCTGTGAGTTTGGGGATTATGATAATGTGGTATGGTTTGACTGACTAGGATGATATCAAGATAGGCTTTTTAGGTTGTGATAAAAGTTAATAAATCCATTATTGATGCAAGTGGTCATTGATTATACCCCCATGGTACCTACATTGGGTTATTTACAGTTGTAAAGCGATATGTTGTCTCTCCATATATGGGAAACAAAAATTATTAATTTAAATTATTTTTTAATTTAAATTAAATTCTTAAACTAAATAGAATGCAAAGGTCCACATTGGACTCTTATTGACTGGCTTGATTGACTCATTCACCAAATAATGAGTGATTGATTATAAATGAATGAAATAGGAAACTTTTTACCTAAGGGGATCATTAGAAATTAACTTATAGATTATAGTGGACCTAGAGAGTCACCTTAGTCCACTTGAGTAGGGATATTTTCTAAATTTAGATTGACTATCCTAATTAGTAAATGTTATAACCTTAATATACCTTAGATCCTTTGGGATAGTTGAGATGATTGTGAGGAAAATGTACCCTCCCCAATTGTATATGATGAGTAGGTGGGTATTCCATGGCCAGATTGTAAAGGGGTGAGTAAGAGGACTGACCTAGTGATGACTTAGAAAGTCATATGGGCATTGTTCAATTTAATTAGACCATGTAAAGTGAATTTGTGATATGAATATAGTGATTTCAAGTGATGTTATTCCCCTTAAGTGATGGGTGTCTAACCAAAGGGTGAGATTGAGACCAAGGAAACCATGGTCGGTCTCTGAGAATGATGTAACATATGGGACATTATTGGGTCCCACAATAACTTATTGACCCTATAGGGTATTCTTCGGAAATTGTTAGAAATGATTGGGGGTGTAAGCCTAAAACCTGATTCTATAATAATCTTTATATGATTGTTTAAAGGATTGAAAGTTTTAAATTTTAGAGGTTTACCTTTGAATTATGGGATAGGTTCAAGAAGAAGACTGGACAATCAAGATGTGCTATAAGAGATAGTTTGGGAGGGATGCACTACCCACCGAGATGTTTGAGATATGGTTTGGGATGCAATTCATATGGTCCTTGGATCTGATGATACTGTGGTTTGGAATGCCTCATACAAACTCCTTGGATCCATATGGTGGGATGTACAACCCCCCAAAGATATAAATGTTATGGTTTGGGATTCTTTGGTCACAATACTTGGATTCAGATGAGGTGATATCTGGTAGGGGAACCACACCCCTAGACTCAGATGGTGTGATACTTGGTAGGGGAACCAACCCCTAGACTCTGATGATGTGATATCAAAAAAGGAGAACCACACCCATATACTTAGATGATGTGATGCCTGATAGTTGAAACATACAGAAATATACTCGAATTAGTTGATAATCATAAGGGGTAACCACGGCCTTGGACTCAAGTGATGTGATTTCTGGTAGGGTAGATCCACTCCCTAAGAAATAGAAGATGTTTTTTCCTAGAAGTTTATGCCCTTGCTCCATGTGAGGGATGTTTTTAAGGGGTTCAGTAAACACCTATATCCATGTGGTGGATTCTAGGTATATTGCTTCCTTTATCTATATATAGTTTTCCCAGAAGGGTATTCCAGGGATCTAGGTGATGGATTATTAGTAGTGAAACCTACTGAGTTTCATATGTAGTTTTCCTTGAAGATATTCCCCTGTCTCTAGGTGATATTATTTGTTTGAATGGGTTTTTTACATTATTATATGCACATTAGAACTATCTAAATCATGTTTGGTTCGATCCCAAGTTTCATGTGAGATATTGAGGATTGATAGTGGTTATTTTATTATGATTTTCACTTTTTTTATTTTTTAGATAAGCATGTAACATGAATATATACTATATTAATAGTTATGTATAAGTACATGCTTTTGGTTCCCTACTAAGTTGTACTCACATTCTACCTAGGTGACCATGACACTCAATTACTAGAGCATATCTTCATTGGTTATATATTTAGGTTAGGCAGAGGCCCAATGTTTCATGATCGAGAAATAAATGTTGGGTAGACTAGAGACTGGTATGAGGTATGAAATATGGATAAAGTAGAGCCTTGTGTATTTTATTATTTATTTATTTTATATACATAGTTAGAAAAATGGGTTTCCAATGTGTTTATATGAAATATTTCTCCTATATTCATTATTTATTAATATTTCTTTTAATTACTTCCACATACTCTGGTGGATGTTTATTATTTTAGAATTATGTTTAGTTAGTTTTTTTATTATAAAGTTGTATACACTCCTCATGGTTTCACCATAGAACCCAATTTTTAGTTAGTGGACTCTAGCATAAGGGGAATTCGTGAGATTTGAGTAACCCTACATTTTGGGAACTGCTGAGTGTTTATGGGTCAAGAAAATTACACATAAGATACATAATGACACCTATATACTTTATCTTGGGAAAAGAATCGATCTCCAATACCATTAATTCATGGTGTCCAATCCATTTATTTGACTTATATTGAGCCACATTCCACTCATTATCATCCAGATAATTCCCCATTAAACCATATCATATATGAAAGAAAGATCAATAAAAATGCCTCATACAACATAGCTATTCATCCATTTATTACTAATTCATGGGATATATAGTGACATATGAATTCCTTATCCTAGATACACCAATGTAATCCATTTCCATGAATTAGTTTCCCATGGTTTTGATAAATTTACCAATTCACATCAGGTTTTAGTCTTCCTTCTCTCAACAGGCACCCATATTTTTCTCTTATACCCTCCTATACATGAGAAAGATCTATAATGAGGATTAGGTCTAAACACTACATGTTTGATGGTTCTGGATACATATGAAATGTGGTGACATATAAATATAATATCCTAATCCCAAAAATAAATCTCCTAGAACACCCCATCTCAACTTGGTGTTCAGAACCTCACTATAAAAGGTACATTTATTTAATTACTACTATGAATGTGTTATTCTTTAAAAAAATTTAATGACTTCCATGAACTTAAACTAATAAAATATTCCCATATAGTATGAGTTATATGACCTTAATCAATGAAAAATGTGGAAAACATTAAAAATTAAAACTGCATGCATTAATCCTTGAGATTATATATATTATCAATGAGATCTCAATTCACGCTGGGTTTACATATCCATTACTTCTATATAGACTAGCTCACACTTATGATTCAAGATCCATGTCCGTAAACAAGAACAACCCAATTTTTCAAATATGTATGACCTTAAACATTAGCTAAATTTAGACCGATGATCATAACTTCAAACCGAATTCATCTATACTTGAGGTTTTCTATATTAACAATTACCTCTCAATTAATTTAAAATTTTCCTACCTTTATATAAATATATACTACCTCATCCATTGGTCAAAAAATTATTATCATGAGTCTCAAAAAAAATATGCTATAAGTTCTATTTACATAAAAAGGAACAACATATTTGGTCTAAGCATCATGACACAAAAATATATACATTATTCCTTGAGATGATCAATATTAGCACTAGGATTTGAAATCATGTCAAGTTTACCTTTTGATTATTTCTATATAGATTGTATCACCCATAAGGTTTAATTTTTTTGACCTTAAACAAGGAACAATTACCCCCTTATAGTTCGTGATTTATGATCTTAAACTAGGAACAACCCCAATTATTCAATGTTATAAGCCCATAAAACCTAGCACCATAAAATCTGAGTTGTATGACTTTAACTAGTAGCCCCCACCCTCATTCTGTCCAATATATATGAACTTAAAATATATATACACCTGTTTTGATTCAGTTCCCTTATTAGAGAATGATCTATCCCCATTCATGTGTCTTTCATTGTTCTGGAATTTCTGTCTATCACAAAATCACACTGGACCACATGCCCTCCATCTATTTTAAAATTCCTCATCAATTTGAGAAATACATGAAGGTGTAATATTGGAATGTTTGAACTCTTCTAAATAATGTACCTATATCCCATAAATACACATTTTCCCCCTAATTTTGAATCTTCCATAATCCTTAATGTCATATCAGACTCCCCACTATCTATAGTGAAGACATGGGTTCCTAGTATCTACCTACAACCCATCTAGGGTACAAATCCTAGAGGAAACATACTAAAAAATAACATGATATAACCCAACCTTCATATCATTTCCCAATTATTATCAATAATAAGTTTCCCCCTATTTTTCATAGTACGTCAGTGGAACATTCCAATTGAATAGGTTCTTAGTGGTTATAATCAATCTATAACCCCTTTCATCCTTGAATTCAAACTCTCAAAGTCAACATTTACCTTTCTCCCACATCCCTTTACTCAAGTGGAATTATAACACCACTAGTTTTCCAATCGAGTAAATCTATGAATATTGATAGGGTGAATATATCTTTTGGAATCAAGCACAACTCAATTCTACCATGTTCACAAGTTCCCTTAGGTTGGTCTAGGTGAAATTATGACATTGAGTTGTTGACCTCTATTTTTTCTCTCATGTAATATGAATGATATTCTATATTCACTTATTTTTTACACTAAGAATGAATCACATGGTCTTAGTGAGTTTTATGGATTATATCATTAATGTGGTTGATATGAAAAGAAATTTTTAAATAGGGAGTTTAGAAAAGTGATAGTTTATTAGAAATAAATCAAAATAAAGGGGGACCACACACAAAATATAGCCTCTCTTTTAGTATAATGTTTGATATATAGAACCTATGTAATTTATTACCCAAACTTATTCAAACTTTTATAGAATGGTTTTGAAGAATATGAAAACCTTTTTAGATCAAATATCTTGTCCTCTTCTTGATGAGGTTCTTAGGATTCTTGCACATGGATATCATTTGGCTAAGCTTTGTACTCTACAACTTGGATTTTCGATTAATCTAGATCATCATTAGTAGTTTATAATTGATTCCTCAATTAGGTGACTACATTTTCCCCCAATATATCAAAGAACTACATTTTTAACAACTCATCCTCTTATTGAGAAATATTTTATTAAATTTATCATAGAGAATCTATGGTAGAGTCCCCAGAATCAATGCTTACAGAGTCAACGTTTTGAGCCTCCATCGATTCTTTATCAACAAGGAGGGTTATATAATGGAGGGAATAGTAATCATCTATACTAACCCATATCTTCAATAGATTGTGGTTTATAATTCCTATCAATCCACCCTTCCTCCCTAGTTGAGTTCGAGTGATGAAGCCCTAGATGTTCTTCCACATGCTCCACCGGATCACCATGTTGTCCTCAACTATTTCCAATCCTGAGTTATTTTTGTCATCTGGTTAGATTATTACATGAAGCACTACTATAATATTGTAAATTAATTCAAAACTATATAAATAACCTCTAAGGTAGGATCCTCCTTGGTGAGGAGTGCCTTAGGGCCCCGTTATGCCACCACTACACTGGAATGTTCACCATCATGATCAGTGGTCACCTTAGGTTGTTACTTCACCTCATCATCCATCAGATCATTGATGGAATCCCCATGACACTATGGAACCAAAGACTCCTAATCCTCTATAAGGAAAAAATATACCACATTAATAAAGGAATTAGAGTGTTAAATGACAAAAAAATCTACCAGCAGCTATGGAATGAGGTATTACCTACATCAAAACAAGAGTCATACATCCTCTACTGGAAATTCAATGGTCCTAAATTCCTAGTCAAGTTTTTCTAACACACTATCTAGTTTATTATGGCCCAAGTCACTATACGTCTAATCTACTTTAAATGATCCCTGGAGGTTTTTTATTAAACTAAAGGCCACCCTTGGAAGCTACTCCGCTTGGATTGTTGGATTTTTAGTAATAAAATCAATTAAGTCAGCAAGAGGTTCCCAAGAAAATTAAGGAGGAAAGAAAATAGTTTTGATTTTATATTCAGATTCCTATTTATGGTAGATAATCCATAATCCCAATGAGTAGTGAACATATTTGGTAGTCGATGAATCCCCCAAAGCTTCAAGAAGAAGCACCCCTAGAACCACTAGGAAGACTGTGGAGTTAGGGGACACTACTCTATCTTCATGGATGCTCAGAATCTATGAATTTCTCCTTCATGCATAATATTGGGGGTTTTTCTAGATTTCCCCCACTCTTTCACTCCAATATATGTAAATAAAAAATAAGTTAGTGTTTTTATAAATACAATGATGTCATATAAATTTAATGGTATATGAGTTACCTAGTCTAGTGAGATCTCTCTTAACTCTTTACTATATTCGATCTCCTCACCCTCCAAATGAGGCTCTACCCATCCCATGTTGCATACCTTGGTGTATTTGTTACCATAATCCATTTACTCTGCATTCCAATATATCTTGACATACTCTGAGACTTTATTGGTCTTCCCATTGATTATTATTATCAATTGATAAATGAAGACACAATCATATCTATGGTAGTACATGAACAACACTATCTCACAAATTTAGTCTATTATTTCCATATAGGTGACAAAAAACATGGCCCTAAATAACACATTACTAGATAGGAATATCATGATTATTTGAAGCTTCCCCCATAGCCTCCTCTCATTATGGTACAGCTACCACTCATCACATGAATTATAGGATTCATGGAATGAATATGCTTCTAGAATCTACCATATTAACCACACACACTTCCTCTGATCTATTATAGGATCATCCCTATATGTCCCAATTGCTTCAACCTACTATTGGAACCACTTTCTGGGGTGTTTTCATTTGTAGTTTCACCATCCCTAGAGGGTCTTTACTTGATTCTTTTGAGAGGCCTTGGATGTTCCTTAGAAGTGGAAACTACCTAATTAGAATACCTCATCTTATGTTGGTGTGTTCCATTGATTGTTCAATGTCCTCTTCCCTACCATTCATGAAGTTATGTCCATTAATCTGTCCATTACACTGGAAACCTTAGTATTAATCCAGGATACATCACTTTTTAGCTTTGTGCGTTCCCTGGAGTAGTTTTTTGGGGGTTATAAACCACTAGTAATGTAATATCAACATCGGTGGCCTCCCATGTTACCATCCACTAGAGCTATCAAATGATCATTATGTGGTTCTTGTGGTGGGATATAGTGTGTACCTAAGGAATAATTCATTAAATGAAGTGGAAATGATCTCAAAAGATATATGGGGGTCATTTCAAATTTATGATGATGTTGTCAATATATGAATCTAAGAAACTAATCTTAGAGGTTATAAGATTCGATCTATCTTTAACAGTGCTATAGTTGATATCCATAATGACTCCAATTGGCTTGCTATAGTGCTAAAGTTGAGACTCTAATCGTACCCCATTATGGCGTTCAACTCGATAATATCGATCTCTAGTGGCCACAATCTGATGATTATTATCAAGAATGAAGAAATGTTTTTTTTTCTAAAAGGGTTGATAAACATCCAAAATCCATAACCCATGATGTGTTATACAATCCACCCATATAAGAATCTGAATTGTCTATAGATGTGTTGTTTAATAACCCAAACAAATTTTGTCTTTTAATAATTTATATTTTTCCTCCAATTGTTTTATTATGTTTTATATTAAAATCACATAGAATGATTTTTAATGTTCATAATAACTTTGAACATAATTCGTTGTTATGAAATAATACAACTAGGAATAGCAAAGGGAAGAAAACACAATCTAGAAACTATATTTATTTTTCATTATTTAAGAATGTTAAATTCTATCTAAAAGAACCCCTAATATCATGAAAATTATTACAATGGGAAGAAAAATGGAGGATAAATATAGTGAAATATAAAAAAATATTCTTCTTCGATCCCCTAGAATCATCGCACCCATGAACATCACTATAATAGAGGAACACATATTCAGTAATACAATATTCATTTTGGAAATGATATTGAATATTATTTGGAATCAATGTAAATGATATAGAGAAAGTGAATGATAAAAAGTGTTAATGATAATGTATTTATAAGAAAATATGATCATATTCCTTTATGATTGACAACTAATTGTTCTGTCATAATTATAACCAATATTAAAAAAAATTAGTTGGTCATTATTATTTTTGGCTACCTAGACACATTTAAATGAACATTGGGATTATTTATTGATATAATAAAAATTATATTTTTTTAGACAATATAAATATATTCTATTAAAATTATTTTATATGTATAAGTTTCCAATAAAATTTAAATCATGAAATAATCTTAATAAATTCTGTCTAAATGATAATATATTTTAACAAATACTTATGTAATTTTTATAGTGGTCTGAATGTTTATTATTTCAAATAAATTGTTAAATATCACTAGAATAGTGATTTCATTTAAAATTTAAAATTATCATAGTTATATAATTATTTTTATGAAATAAAATTAATTTATGGACTCCTCACATCAAAATTATCTTAGGGTGATTTTTTAGGAATTTTCTGACAAAGTTTAATTTTTTGGAGAAAAAGTGAAAATTTTTATTCTACGAGCACTAGGATTTTATGACATCAATATTAGGTCATCATGATTAATTTTTTAACCCATATTTAATAAAAATATAATTTAATAATTATAAAAATTAAATTTTAAATACTAGTTTAAATTTATAAATTTATACTTTACTTTTTGAACCAAAAATTGGATTTTTGAAATAAAATTTAATCTTTGGATTCTATGAATTAATTGGGTTGTCTAGAAGGTATTATTTAGTTTTGTACGGGCTTGGAAATTAAATCCCAAAATCTCACTCAGTAATGGTCTATAAAAATTATTGGAAATTTTTCACCCACAAGTGGTTTTCCTGTATAATAAAAAAACCAATACTTAATGCTTTAAAACCCACATTTCCCCAACTCTAATAACCACCCATTACCCATTCCTGTACACTAAAAATTCATAATAAATCACGTTATGGTAATTTTCCCTCCAAAATAGTCCTTCTAAAGTTCTCATAAGATCTCAAGATTCCCCCATCAAATTTTAGGAAGCAAATATTCAATGTAAGGGAATAATCCTCTTTTACCTTTTTCATTAATGTACATCCCTTTTTGTTAGTCCTAAAAAATTCAAATATTCTTTCATTTAATGAAATTTTGATCTTGAAATTAATTCCAAAATGGTGTTTTGTCATTGGGATACCACCATTCCCTCTCATTATTCCCTTTCCATAATCCTTTGTTTGTACCGTTGTGTTGTCGAAAACATTTCATGAAATTTTTTATTTTTATGAAATATTATTATATTGTGAATAAAAAATAATATTTATTACCAATGATAATATTTATATATTTAATTATAATATATTTATTTGGGTATTCACATGTATGAAACTCACATTCCCTTTTGTAGGTTAAAAATGATGTAATGTTCGAGACATTAAGAAATCATGTAAAAAATGTTTTCATATGAAACCCATTCTTTATTCTTCTTAGGTTATTGATGTAATGATTTTTTTATGATCAATGTGTCTCACATGAATTAATAAATTTGAACGGTTTTCCCTAATGTCACTCCAATTCATTGGGAAAATAATTGAGATTTGTAGATTACATGTTTTATGATTCCTTGGTGAATAACAATAGTATTTATGAATTATGACACCCTGGTGATAAAAATTGGTGATATGATTATGAATGTATCATTTTTATGTTATATCCACATTTAAATGTTATGAGTTATTATAATTATATTACTATATTCATCATATTCGTATGATTATTCCTTATTGATAATACTCTTGTTCCCATGATAAATATTTCCTTTATTTATTCCCTTATTAGGATTTTTGATCACCCCTTTTTTAATATATGTCCCCAAGATATGTAATTTAGTAAAGGTAACTTAGGAAGAATATTTTAAGATCCCTATCTTGTTTATTAGAATACTTTTTATGTTTTATGTATTTTGTTCATTTTTCTTAGACACTAAACCTCAAAGTATCTTCTGTATTGTTAAATGTTATACCATGTAATGATTTTTTTATAAAATAAAAAGGTGGCTCACCAAAGTTGGTATAAAATTATGGTTTAGTTATTTGTAAAAATTAGGATTATAAATCATTAGTAAAAACCATAGGGATAATACTAAATATAAGAAAACAACCTGGTATTTTAGTAAAGTGTCATGTAAGTGGATTTTAAGAAAATACATCGCTATCTGGATACTACAAGTGGATGTGGATTCAGCACAAATTTACCTAGGTTTAATAACCTCAAAAAATCATACTTACTTATAATAAATTATGAATTAGTACACAATAATGATCCTTTATTCACATGTTTTTTGAAACTCTTAAGGTATATTATTTTGGTAATCGTATACTTGTACAATCATTATGAAGGATGTGAAGATAATGTATTTTTTAAAATATTAATGTATATCATCATAGAATCATGAAATTAGAAAATTTTAGGATTGATATTTTCTTTATAATTATTATTATAAGATTCCCAAAAGTAAAAAATTTCTCATTTATGTTTTCTCTTTCTGGAACAATGACAGGAAATCGAAGGAAAAGTAAAAATAATGGATACAATAGACAATGTTATGAATAACATCCCAATATGGTGTGTTATAGAGTTTAAAACATCATAATGATGATGAATTAGTTAAATAAAGTAATAAAAAACAACTAAAACCGTATGGAATATCTTGTTTCACCATGAAAGGAATAACTAGTAGTTGAATCCTTTATATGTTAACAACCACCTATTTTTAGTGGAACCTACTATCCACTGATCACATAATAATGGATGAACACTATAGAAATGATATTTTATATACTTTATTACTCTGAGAAAGATATGGTTTAATTGGTAGTATATCAGCTAGAGGGAGAAGCTTATTAGTGATGGACATTGATCATTAACATGAAGCAAATAGATGAGGTGGACTACATGAGATGAAAAGATTTCAAAAAGATCATTTTCATTAAATATTTTCCTTATTACTTCTGGACCAAAATGTAGAGTGAATTACTTGAGTTGAAAAAGTGAAAATTAATCAGTGGGGAATTATGAGATAAACTTTACAAGGCTTGTTCATTATACTTCAATCTTTTTAATCGATTCTGGTGGTAAGAATGATCGATTATTTGGAATACTAAGACCCCATCTATAGAAATAATTGGAATTACATGACTATAAGAGCTATGAAGCAATAGTGTGATGGGATTACAAAGTTGAAATGTAGTATTCAGTTTCCCTATGGGCTCACTGAATGAAATAAACAAAAGAAATATGGATTTTTTTTTGAAATAATCAGAATGATAAGAATGTATAATATACCCTATGGAACTAATGTGGGAAGATGAATTTGGGGAATTTTTTGAAAGTTAGTGGGAATTTCTACACATGTGTAAGAGATGTACATATAGCTAAAAACTACCATGGTGATTTAAAGACTCACCATATAAATTCCAATTACAAAGGGAGTATGGTGCAATAAAAATATATTACGCAGTGCTTCAAGTACAGGTAACATAGGAATTTAACTAACCAAAGTCCAAATCAGAAGATAATGGAGGGAAAACACCATCGATAAAAATAAAAGAAAAGGGAGATAGGTTGTTATTTTGAAATTATTATGGTTGAATTTTAGGATCCACAAGATTTTGTGGAAGGTACACTCATTGTACAATCAAAGCTATCTAATACATTATTTTATTTTGGTTGTTTTTATTCCTTTATTTCTTTTAAGTTTGCAAAGAACATCAAGATAAACCCTAAATTTATAGTGGTATAGTTGTTTATAAAAAATTATAATGAACTATTAAATAATAGAAGATATATATGGAATCTTCAATTAGATTTGGTGAGTACAATCCCTCTACAAGCATGAATATCATTCCGATGGTGAAGTTTAATATAGTACTTGGGATGGATCGGTTGTCAAACTGTAATTCCAATATCTACTATATAATAATCTATATTTCAGTAGTCCATAAGAGATAAAAGTTTATTATATTTAATTGATAGATTTACCTACATGATTCTTTACAAGAAAAAACTCTAATTTCTATCTTTATGGAAATGATTTGTGAGGAGGAAGGTGAAAGATAAAGCTTAAATATACAATATGTTTGTATTGTTCAAGAATAAATTGATGCATTTCCTAAAGATTTTCCTAGAACTCCCTAAAACATATATGTATATTTATCAGTTTAAGTCATTCTTGGATCCAATCCAATATCAAAATCCTTATACATAATGACATACATTGAATTATGGGAATTAAAGAAGAAACTACAGAATCTATTGGAGAAAGGTTTATTTAACCAAGTGTGTGACCTTGGGGAGAAAATATTTTATATATAAGAATAAGTATGGATAAACGTGGATATTCATTGATTATATATAAATTAATGGGATTAAATTTAAGGAAAAATATCCTCTTCCAAGGATTTATGATTTCTTCGACTAGCTTAATGGAGCTAATTTCTTTTCCAAGATTCATCTTTATTCTAGGAATCATTAATTGATGGTGAAGAAATAATATATACCAAAGACAAAATTATGAACAAGATAAGGTAATTATGAGTTCATTGTTATACCCTTCCACTTGATGAATTCTTCGACCATATTTATGGACCTGATGAATACAGACTTTAAGGACAACCAACATAATTTCATTGTGATATTTATTGATGATATTATAATATATTCCAAAATACACAAGGATCATGAAAATCATCCAATGGTAATATTTAAAACTATAAGGAAGGATAAATGTTTTAGAAAAATTATAAAATATGAGTTCTAGTTTAAAAAATCACATTCATAGAACACATCATGTCCAGTGAAGGAATCTCAATAGATCTAGCAAAAAATAGACTATGGAAGAGTGGCCATGTCCAACAAATATAACCAATATTCATAGTTTCCTTAGACTATAAGGATACTATATAAATTTATGAAAAATGTTTCATGAATTTCTAATCCACAAACCAAGTTAACTCTAAACGGTTTTATGTTTATTTGGACAAAGGAGTGAGAAGAATGATTGCATGAACTAAATAAGAGGTTTTTTAGTGAACTTATAATAACATTACCCTATAATTGGGAATTATATTTCATTTATATTCACATTTCGTTAAAATATATTGGATGTGTATTCATGCAGAATGAAAAGGTAACATTTTATTCATCACGATAGTTAAAGCCTCATGAATAGACTTATTCTACCCATGATGTGGATTTAGCATAATTTATCATTACATTAATGATATAGAGACACTACCACTATGGGAAAGAATGTGATATATACATAGAAAACCAATGTTTGAAGTATATATTCACACATAAAGATCTTATCATGCATCATTGAATATGTTTATAACTAATCATGGACAACAATGGCTCTATTCACTACCATCCTGGAAAGGTGAATAAGGTAGATGATGCTCTTAATAGAAAATAAATTGATATTTATCTATGATATGAATTGAAAAGGAGTATATCTTTATGGATATGATAATAATGGATCGGAAAATCATAACAGTAGTGGATACATACTTCCTTACCCAAATTATTTCCTAACCATCTATCCAAGAGAGGTTTAAGGAGGTATAAAGGGATGATTTGAGACATAAAAAGTAGGTGAAAAGTAGTAAAATATAGGAATATTAATGATTTCCACATCAATGAAGATGATTTATTATGGTTTAGGTCTAGAAATAGTGTTCCCTCATCACTTGAGGAAAATAAATAGTTTTTGGAAAATGTGCATATCTCATCATTCTCCATCCATACTAGAAGTAAAAATATATACGATGATCTTAAAGAGATCATTTGGTGGGACAATAAGAATAGGGAGACCACTGAAAATACCTCTATGTTCTTGGAATGTCATCAAGTTAAATCAGGGTGACAAAATTCAAAGGTGATGATGCAACCATTTCCCATATCCATATATAAATGGGAAAACATCACCATGTACTTTGTCACAGGTCTTATGAGGGCATATAAAGTATGAAATGTGATACAGGCTATGGTGGATCAACTCACCATGTCTTCCTGCAAAATCACTTGTCATGAAGATTTCTCCCTTCACCAACATGACATGATATACATAAAGGAAGTGGTGAGGCTACATGGGGTACCAATTTCGATCATTTATGACCATGATCTAAGGTTTACTTATAAATTATGGAGAATTATTAAACATTATCAAAATAATAAATTGAATTTTAGTATAGACTATAATCCATGAACCGATGGACAATATAAAAGGACTATTCAGACACTTGAAGACATTGTGAGAGCCTGCTTAATTTAATTTAAAGGTGGTTGAGATCAACATTTCTCATTAGTTGATTTCACATAAAAATAAATCATCCAATAAAGTATTAAAATAGATCGATATGAATCCATTTATAGGAGGTTATGTATAACTTCTTCTTGTTCAGATGAAGTCAGTGATTAGAATCTACTATGACCAGATCTTAAGCAAGAGATGATAGATAATGTCCAAGCCAGCCAACAATACATAAATGATGCTTAGAGTTTTCATAAGATTTTTTCTATCAAACATCAAAGGGACTTGGATTTTGTTGTTAGAGACAAGGTCTTTCTTTCATTATCACCATGGAAGAGAGTCATGAGGTTTGGAAATAAACGAAAACATATACTAGGTATATTAGTGCCTTTAAGATCGTTGATCACATATAAGTAGTATCCTATCAGCTAAGAATTCCACCGTACATGGATAAAGTTCATGCTTTATTCCACATATAACTACCAAGTAATTAAATACTTGATCCCACACATATAGCGAATCCATAGGTGGTACAACTGAATAATGGCCATTCTTATGAGGAGCATCTGGTGAAGATCTTGGACCATAGAGACAAATTTATATCCAATAGGAAAACTCACCCTATCAAAGTGTTATAATGGAACCATAAATATGAATATTAAACATTGGAAACATTGAAAACAATGAGATATAAGTACCCTCAAATATTCTCAACTGATAATATGAGTTAAAATTTTTGGGATGAAATTCTTTTAACGGGGGAAGAATGTAAAAATCTAAAAAAAGTTTTTCTTTTAGAATGGATCTCTTGTAACACAATAAATTTTTATTATTTTTTAAAATAGAATCACATAGAAAGAATTTGAAATATTATAATAACATTAAACATCAAATGTTTTTATAAAATAGTATATCTAGGAACAGTAAACTGCTGAGAACACAAACTAGAAACCAATGACAATTTAATTCATTATTTAAGAACATTAAATTTAGTCTAAAACAATGCAAAAAATAATACTAAATATTAAAATGGGAATGAAAATAGTAGGTAAATTTAGTGAAATATAAAAATATGGGACACATTGATCCCCTAGAATCGTATCACCGATGAACATCACTATAATAGAGGAAAGTAGAATTAATAATACAATATTCATTTTGAAAATGATATTAAAAATTTATTTAAATAGAAGTAAATGATAAAGAGTAATAATTATGGTTTATTTATATGTAAATATGATCATATTATTTTATATATTTAAACTAATATTTTTGGTCAACATTATAACTATTATTCAATAAAAACATTCATCATTATTATTTTCTGGTTATATAGATGCATATAAATTACCATCGGGATTATTTATTGATATAACCAAAATTGTATTATTTTTGTAGACTATAGACATATTATATTAAAATCATGTTTTATATATAATTTTAAATTAAAATTTATTTCATGGAATAATTTTATAAAATTCTTTTTAAATGATAATATATTTTAAGGAATACCAAATTAATTTGTATAATAGAAATAATGTTTATTTTTTCATTTAAATTGTTTATTTTTATTAAGATAATGTTATTAATATAAAAGTAAAAATTAACTTATATAGAGAATTATTTTTATGAAATAATATTAACTTTTTTGACTCATCACATTTAAATTATCTTAGGGTGATTTTTTGGGAATTTTATGACAATGTTGTTTTTTGGAAAAAAGAGAATATTACAGCTTTATAAGAGATGTGATTTTATGAAATAATTATTATATCAGAAATATTAAAAAATTTATTATATATTTTATTCAATAAAAATTTAATTTAATATGAATTAAAAATAATTTATAACTATTAATGTTAATTTATAATTTTACACTTTACTTTTTGAATAAAAGAATTGATTTTTAAAATAAAATTTAATCTTTGGATTCTGTACATTAATTTTGTTATTAGGAAGGTATAGTTTATTTTTAGAATTCCATTAACATAAATAAACATTATCTCAATCAATAGTGGTCCAAAAAATAGTTTCAATTTATTTCAACCATAATTTTTTAGGTTTTATAATAAATTAACCAATATTAAATCCTTTAAAACCCACCCTCCTCGAGTATAAATACCACCAATTCCCCATTTATGTTCACTAAAAATTTAGAATACATGAAGTTGTGTCTATTTTACCTCCAAAATAGACCCTCCAATGTTCTTTCAAATTCATAAGGTTTCACCCTCATGTTTTAGGAATAAAATCATCAAGGTAAAAAAACTCTCATCTTCTCCATTTTTCATTTATGTATCTCCCGTTTCATAGTATTATTAATGTCAATGATTATTTTCATTAATGAAAATTTAATCTTCAATTTATTACTCCAATTTTTTATTAATGGTATTCCTATATTCTCTCTCATTATTCCTTTTAAAAAATCCACGTTATATACTTTTATGCTACAGAAACCATTTCATGATTTTTTTCTTTTCATGAATTATTATTATATTGAGAATACAAAATATTATTAAATACCCATATGAATTCTCTTAGATGTAAATATAATATATTGAATAATTTATTTACTTATATGAATCTCACATTCCCTTTTCATAGGCTAAAAATTATGCAACGCTCAAGTGTTTACATTCTTATATACTCAATATTTTTATATGAAACTCATTCTTTATTATTCTTGGGTTATTGACAAATTGACTTTTTATGATCAATGTGGCTCATATGAATTAATAAATTTGATGGGTGTGTCATTATGTCACTAAAATAAATTTGGTAAATAATTAATCTCTATATATTACATGTTTTATGATACCTTGGTGAATAACCATGGTAATTATGATTTATGATACCCTAGGGATAAACCTTGGTGATATTCATTTGAATGTAACATTTTTATATTGTATCTTCATTTACATGTTTTAACAAATGTTCTTGATATTATGATATGAATCATGTTCCTATTATTATTCCTTATTGATATGTTTCTTATTAACAAGCAAAGTATCTCCTTCATTTATTCTCGTACTGGGATTTATTATCACCCCTTTATTTGATGTGTGTACATAGGATACGAGATGCTAAAAAATTAACTTAGGAAAAACTTATGAATATGTATTTAAAGTATATTAGAAGAATTCATATGTTTTTAATGTATTATATTTCTATTTACAATACACTAAACTTCAAAAGATACATTTTATTTTTAAATATTATACTATGTAATGAATATTTTATGAAATAAAAAGGTGGGTCACTATATGTAGGTCCATGTCCCTTTAAATCACTTTCCCAAACATGTCAAATAGATTGAAAAAGAAATGGATAAATAATTATCTTGTATCATCATGCTAGCTACGCCACTATCATGATGTTTATGGAATCACCCTAATATTGAAATCCCTATTTGGTGGCACTCACCCACTAATGATGGACACTAGGAACACTAATAACCTCAGATTTTAGATCATTTGTTGAATCACATGAAAGCATAACTATCTGTAATGGCCCTAATATGGGATCAACATGTATGAAATAGGATACCCTAACATGTAGAGTCATGGGTACTACATCAAATTCCCTAGAATCCTCCCCATATGCATATTGAGAAATATCCCAAACTACATCTTAATGGAGATATTCAAGTATTGGTGGGGATATTTTTTTGATCCTCTATCAATGATAGTAGTGATACCTTCACTAGAAATAATTTGAATTATGTTTCCCCCTATGTATTCATCACTAAAAAAACTGATCATAAATTTAACCAATTATAGAGACTCCCACGATCTTGTGAAGATCATACATATTAATATAAGAATCTCTATGATGAAGGTGTAAAGTTTGGGTGTTCATCAAAAAACTTCTCAAAAACATTATTTTTAGGTTCTATTGGTGTTAGGAATGTAACTATGACATAAACAAAGCCTTCTATAGTCTTATACCACACATTTGATACAAAAAATGAATAGAGGTCAATCAACCTGATATACCCACATCCACTTGTCCATAAAGTTCCCTCCTCTACATAGATCCCACCCATTGGTCAAACCTTAATTGTTATCCATTATACTATCCATGTACATGCTATAATACTAGGGAAGTGATGTCTCAGTACCCGATACTTCTTTATTTACCATCCAACTGTAATTTCATTGAGTGTAGTCCAATATCATGTTGTGGTCTCTGACAAAGTTGATGGAGGTTGATATATTATTCCACATGGTTTCTGATGTTTTTTTAAACTAGGGTCGTGGAGTTTAAAATTTAGCTTATAATATTGGGACATCATCCAGTAACCTTAACCTATATAAAAAAACCCTGAGATAGTATATACTCCTAGTAGTTTTCCTAGGATGAATCACCTTTATCTAGTTTAATGGAGGAATTTGTTCACTTGATCAAATTATAGGGTTCACTGTCTTCAAGCTTTTCATTATAGTGGAATCCTTAGAAGTTAGATCAACTATGATAGATGCCTACTGAATTAGTTGAAATTTTCCTATCTTCAGTTAACTCAAGTTTTTTTTATCTCACACAAAGAATGGTCTATGGAATATTAAGTAAATGATTGTAAAATTTTATTTTATAGAATATTTTTTTATATAAGTAATGATTGTGTAGAAGATAGGGAAAATTGTCCTAGGGAGTTCATATAAGAGAGAGTTTTATGATAAAATATGTTTATATCAATTTATAAAATAATTACATGGTTCATTTTTTAGTCCCCACCCTTATTTATAAGGGATGGTGTGACCTTTTCGATACTCATGTTCCATGAAAATGAATACAAAATGAGAAAAATTGTCATCTTTGTTAGAATTTTATCCTCCTTACCCTCATCAAACCTAATTATTTTGGGATCATTTGTTAATTCCTAAAAATCAATCTAATATGGATCAAGGGGGAATAATGGATAAATGAATAGATTCTATAGATTATGTCCAATATTTTGTGCAACCCATGTTGCAAGAGTTCAAAACTTGAGGTATCATAAACCCCCAAAGATGTATGATATTGATACTATATTAAGGGAAAGAACTTACTTGATCCCAAATTTTTATAAATAACCCTAAAATGTTTTTTATTGGGATTTAGACCTTTCCATGATGCCAAATAATCTCAGCTCACATAACCTTTAAATATTAGGATTCATAAAATCTGATCATAGAAACTTCCATCGACTCTTTTTGGTTAGAACTCATATTTGAATTACATCATGCAATGCCTTCAATGCATTTGAATGTTATTGAGACTATTTTTCATAACTCCATATCTATTTAAAATTCATACCATGCATGGGTGTAATGCCTCACACTAGTCAAAATTTAATGAAACCCTCAACTTTTAAGACAATATTTTATATCAGTCTATGCTATGCCTCCATCACGAATAAAAATTTAGTGGTAGTGATAGAATTGGGGACCAATATAATTCCAATAAATATTCACTTATATGAACTCTATATTCAAAACCAGAATAATAGTCATACATCTCTTATCTCTTATGCCCCATAAATCAACTATGAAATATTTTTCTAAACCCAATGCATATAATTTCTACTTACATGAAATATTTTAGTATCCCAATACTAATACAACCCAATCCCCTCTTTTTGGATCTTTTTTGACACCGATTACCTTATTGCAAGATGTTAAAATTTATGGATTGTTCCTAAAAAATACCATAAATCGTACAACTCATACTATATAGGTTTTGATTCCATTTTCAACATGATATATAGGATAACTCTTTATGGTTCAGCACCAAAATTACTATTATCACATCTCCACTTGAATAGGAAGTTTCCCTAAAATTAATCACTATCTTGGAGTGTAATAAAATTATCAATGTGGCTACCTATGAGGCTTCATTCTATAGAGTGTCCCAATTATATTATTAAACAAGATTTTACCCACAATAATATAAACTAGGAGTGTCTAAACAGAATTAGAACCATAAGTTTCCCCAATGGTTCTAAACCATGAGTGTCCCCATTGGAATTGAAATCATGAGCGTCCCCATTAGACATCGAACCATGAGTTCCCCTATAGTGACCAAAGATAAGAATATATTTATTTTACCTTATTCTCATAAGTAAAATTTTTTATCTCACAAATAATTCCCCAAAATCAATAATGGAAGGTTTATTGTCTTTGAGGACTAGTTACATATGATTGTTTTACAAAACTTGTGAATACTTCTCCATATTGGAAGCATGATCGAATCCATTATAGAATTCTCATAAGTTACACACGTATTCATAACATGGGGAATGAAACCATAAGAAATTTTTGATCATGAATTCTCAATAAAAGAAAATACTAATTAATATAAAATCAAGTGTTAGATCATTATTATATAAGAAAATATGATCAAGGGAGAAATACCTTATTAAAAGAGAAATGGAATAATAAGATTTCTCCATAAGTCATGATATAAATACATTTAATATTAAATTAATAAAAATGTAATGTAAGGAACCACAAATTTATAAATGAAATTACCATATGAATGAATAATTTCATTATCGTGTAATTTAGTAATAGAAATAAAATTCACTATATTTCAATTTTTAATTTGGAATTTTATAAAATATACCCATAATTGTATGATTAGATTAAAAATTATCAAGAATCCTAATTATGGATAATATAGTTGTAATATAACGACCGTTAAGAATAGAATATATTAAGGTTAAATCAAATATAATTGAAAAAGGAGAAATAATAAATGGCCTTGACTAGTAGGATCATATATTATAAATACCATTTATTAAAGATTCTGAGGGTGATGGAATCATTGGGATTTTACCTCGACCAAGCGCAAGCCAAGATTCAACAAATAAAACTCAATAGTAATCATTTATGGCAGATGTTTAAGCCCATATAGATCACTTTAAAATCCTTGTCTACAACCCCTCCCATGAAATTACTAACATAAGACATGTAACACCCTGATATTTTATTATATATATATATATTAAATAAATTTAATTTCTTTGAAAGCTTGTGTTACACGCAACACCGAGTTTTAAGAAAATGTGATATACTATGAATATTATTAATTTTTAATGATCATTATAGCCTATCCATAAAAATTGGTGGTATGAATAGAAATAATTTTTTTTAAAAATCAGAATAATTTTTATATATAAAGAAAATATGTTGATAAAAAATTACACAATTTTAGTAAAGTCTTTATATTGTTTGAAAATATATTTCTTCTAAAAAATATTTTCATTTCTTTTTGTGAAAAAAATAATAAATTGATTATAACACTTTTTAAAAAATTATTTTTAAAAAAATAACTTAATTTTTGGAATCAACATGTCAAAATTAACATATGGTGGATTTTTGATAGTTTTTTGAAAATATGAATTTTTCATTGAATTGTAAAATATGTTGATATTTATAAAAAATTGAATTTTCATTTATAGAATTTACCATGTTAAATATTATTTAAAAAAATTTTAAAATTAAAATTAGACAAATTATGTTACTATTAATCCAATTTAGGTCATTAGAATCAAATTCAAGTTAATCCTTCATATAAAAACTTTCTATACATACGAAAATTTTTTCTTACGAAACAATTTTTTCGGCGTGAATGCGGGCTTAATTTTCAATTATTAGAATGGAATTTGAAAAAATGGATTCCATCTATGTAATAATAAAAATCAATATTATATAATTATTCAAGAAAATGGTTAAAATTAATGTTAAAAATGGTAAAAAAAATAATTATCGTGGTTATGGTTGAAATAGGTTTGCTATGGGTTAAGCTAAAAATATAAGGGGTAAAATGACATAATTTTTTTTAAAAATCACCTTTTATGGGAATATTTTGATCTAATATCATATAAAGTTCAATAATTATCCATTTATGATCCTTGTTGAATTTTTTAAATATGGGTATATCTTTTTATCTTAAAATATTACAAGTGTGTCCTCTCCCACACTTATAAAAGGGAACCAACTATCCTCACCTCCTGACACTCCTAAAACCTTTATATTCAGTCAATCATTAAGATATATATTAATTAATTACCTCCCCATATATTGGAGGCCTGAGTTTTATGAAAAAGGTACTTCCTAAATATGGGATGAATAATTGAAATGATCATTTTATGACATCAAGTAGCATTTATTTCACCCAACCATTTTGATTCCTCCTATCATGGGGATTCCATTGGTCCTCTAATTGATAGATTTAGAGTAATATCTTATTTCACTATTAGCTCAGAAGAATATCAAGTGTGGGGTGAATAGTATTAACTAACTTTATAAGATGATTATAAATATTGAGGTTAGATATTATCATATTATAAATAATTTCCTTATCTTTGTTTATGAGGTCTAGAAGCTACATCATTATCTATAACATAATAAGGTTCAATTAATCTCTTAGATCAAGCCATTGAAGTATATCCTCAATATCCACATGATTAATGAATGATTGGAATGATGGGTAGTGATTCTCTAATAATTTGGTATTATTTTTATTCCTCATAAGTCTTTCAAAGAGAATGTATTGATATATTTTCTTACTGCACACCCAACCCCAGAGGTGGTTCACATGGATGTCGAGTTTCCTAATGAGTACATTCTATATATCGAAAAAGAGGTTCCATGGTGGTAGATAATGTTTAATGATTCTTCTTGAATTAAAAATGAGAAAAGTATGAACATCCCTAAGAATAATAGGGTTGGACTTATAGTTGTTATTATATATCCCTCAAAGGACCTCATATCATACTCATTACTCCTTTCAAAGGGGTGAACAACCAATGATGTTGAATACCAAATAATCATTATTTATCATGAAGTGGAACTCAGGATATATGTTCCATAGTTATATTTTAAGGGTTACACTAAGGGAATCATCATGAAAATCAAGAGAAACTGTATTATTAATAATTTGGAGCACACCCCTTTTCTCACACGCACCCATAAATTGATTGCTGGATTTCCATTTAAACTAAAGGTATCTTATGGATAGTAGTCTCAAAATGATTATGGGGACACTATAGACAATTTTATGGATCCATTTGATAACCTATATTAGAGTGACATGGTTATCCATATGGAATATCATATAATCATCTCCCCTATTATTCTTGATGTGGAAGACCGAGTGGTTAACAAAATCACCACTAACTTTTTATTGTTTGGTCCCTATAATGCCATTATGATAGAAGAAAATTTTTATTGACTGACTCACTTAGTTTAATTACTCCACAATGGGTTTCATCCATCAAGATGGATTGATTAGATATATAACAATAGGAATCTAGTGAATTTTATCCTTTATGACTTCCCCAATATGGAAAAAATCATCTACAAATATATCATTGATATAATAATTGTATGTTCCATCAAGAATATGTAAATTACTTAGGCCTTGGGATTAGTTCATGCGAGGTAATAAAGATCTCATGCTATAGTATTGAAGCTCTCCCACTAAATTTTGAGGATGGGGTACTTTTAGGACATCATGATTAGTAATTACACGAATCTCACTAATCGGTGTCACACATTAGAGGTTCATCTAAACTTCATTAAAAAGCCTCCAGATATAATCCACAACATTGAATACTCTTGGTCATTTTATATGAGGGGATAGATATTATTAGTCCCTACCCATCAATTATAATAAGAAGATCGTGTTTATTCTTACTGCTACATATATATTTTCCAAATGGTTTGAATTCATCCCCTTAAAAGTAGTCAAGACCAAGTATGTGATTAAGTTAATGAATACCCACATCATTCACCAGTTTGAGATTACACACACTATTATCATGAAAAATAGTTCCAATTTACATTTCTATGAGGTGAAGAAGGTGTACATAAATTACCACATCAAGTCTAACCATATATACCACTTTCATGCACCACGAATAGATATATTGAGGCAATAAATAAATTCCTCTCTAACCTTATAAAAAATATGATGGATTAGAACACGTAAAACAATCTAGACATGATATAAAATGTGTTTTGGGGATATCATACCATTAATTGTACTTCAACCTAAGGGATCCTTACTCTTTTTTATGGAAAAAAAGTAGTATTTAAATTTGATATTCATCTACCTTCACTCTATATAGATGTTTTTGTATATATTATTTAAGATGAGTGTTCATAAGTCTGACGATATGGGTTTTAGTCCCATGATGAAAATAGGCTCTAAGAACTACATAATTTTGAGGTCCATTGAAATTGAGTAGCTCAGACATTTAAAAGGAGGGTCCTCATTTCCCCATTCATCCATGTGGACTAGGTGAATTAGTGTTGGAATTAAGAATTTCAATGGTACCTATAAGAAAATAACCAAACATAGATCCCGTATGGGAAGGACCCTTTAAAATTTAGAAACATTTATTCCAATTTTGTGTATTCATTTATCCCTATTGATGGGGATCACATAAATATCCCCCCAATGAATGGTTTATTAACAAATACAAAGTGTTGCACATATTATCCATACACATTCATGAAGAATTTTGTAAAAAGGTATGGTATCTTTCCCCGCCACAAGATGCTAAACTTCATGGCCTTTATCCTTTTGTATGATGTTATATTTCTTGGAACCATCCCTATCACATGACTCTAAACAATGTGATTACATGGTCCTTAGACAACAGTACACCACCTTTTTTTTGTGTTGGTATCCAACCACACCCTATTTTTGTTGTCGATCACCTATTATGCCGCTCCCAAGAACTACACATGACTTGATTATTATTAAAAATAATAAAATCAAGATCTTTTATAGGTTATGGATTTATAGGAATTTAATTTTTCCTCCTTTGGTAAGATATTTATTTGGAGAAACAAGATCCATATGGTAATTTCAATGGGTGGAAAATATCAAATTGATGTTTTTTATATGTTTTGAGACCCTTTTATAGGTTTGGGTGCTTGAGTGAGCATTGGATGTAAGATCATGGATCACAGAAAGTTATGTTCTCATTTATGTTTTGGTTTAAATCCCTTGTTTTGGTTGATTAAGTTCTTACCCAAGAAATTAAGGAGGCTCGTGGTTGTTTCGAGGGTTCGAGACATGAAAAGTGGAGAAAAAGGGGTTTTCTGGTTAGGCTGCACGATTTGCACATAGTTAGTACAAACCATGTAGACAGCCTAGGAAACCATGAAAGAAGTATGTTTTTGGATAGTGGATTCTGTACGATTTGCACATAGTTTGGAAAACCGTGTGATTAAATGATGCATCACAAAAACTATTTAAAAATTTCCAATTTTCCCACTCTTGGAATGGTTGTATGACATGCTTATATACACCCTACCACTGATCTAAGTATGTTCGGATTGATTTCATGTTTCATGTGAGATCATGAGGATTGATAGTGGTTATTTTATTATTCTTTTACATTGTTTTATTTGTTTATTTGTGTTTGTCACATGCATGTACACTAAATTACTAGTTTTTTATGATACCACATTGGAGGTTCCATACTATGTTTTCTTCACACCCTTATTAGGTAGGCCAGAAACTTGGATAATTGATTAGATCCTCACTAAGTATATCTTTCATTTGGTCAGAGGCATTAAGTTTCATGTTTAAGTAGGACAACTCGGGTATAATGAAGATTGTGGTGAGTTATGGATCAAGGATGTAGTGGGAACTATAAGATTTTATTCTTTATCAACTTAATATATATATGTTTGGATTTATGGTTGGTCAGTGAGTCTGTATTTATAAAACCTTGAGATTTTATTATATATTTCTCCACTAATAAATATAATTTCTTTGATAGCGTGCCATAAATGAAACCCTGAGTCTAAATGAATCCAAATATAGTATACCATTATATCATAAGCTTTAAATTGGGGGTATGAATCAGAATAACTAAATTTTGAATATATATATATATATATATATATTTTATATGAATAAAATATATTGATAAATAAGTACCCAATTTTTAGTAAAGACTTTATATTCTTTTAAAAAAACTTTTTCCTCAAAAATGGGTTTATTTCATTTTGTGAGAAAATAATATAATTAATTTTTCTAAATTTTAGAAAACATATTTGAAAACATGAAATTAAATTCTATAATGAACATGTAAATATTATCTTAGAGTTAATTTTTGAGACTTTCCTAAAAAGATTAATTTTTTGATGAATAATGAAAAATGTTGATTTTAATTAAAAAGTATCTTTTAATTTAAAGAATTTATAAAATTTATTTTTTAAAATGGTTTTAAAAGAAAAATTGGTTCAAATATATTATTAAAAATATAGTTATATTAATTGGAATAATTTTTTTTGTATTTAGGTATAAAAACATTATATACATAAGAAGACATTTTTTCATGAAAACCATTTTCCCTCACATTTTGAGTTTATATTAAAATTAATTTATAATAATTTTAAAGATTTAATTTGATAAAATGTATTCTATATTTGGAATAATCACATCCAAATTTGTTAATGATTCCACATTTATTTTTTGTCCTAATGAATAGTAAAAACAATAAAAAATTGTCCCGACATTTATGATTAAAATAGATTTACTTGGGGTCAAACCAAAAGATAAGGGTAAAATTTCTATTTAAAATTTTACAAATAATATTTAAAAGAAATATTTTGACTTTATATTATCCCAAATTATAATATATTAAAATTCTGAAGATTTTGGATTGAGAATGGCTTTATCATATTTTAATATTTTAATAAATTCAAAATGTGTCCTCTCCCCTACTTATAAAATGAAACCTTTTATTTACACCACTTTGAGAATTAAATAACAACATAACCCTAAATAATCTCTTATAAACTTTACTATACATGAAATATAGGTTCTATTATTCTTCAAAAACCATTCCAAGTGTCTTTAAGAATGGATCTAAAGGAGGCCAACTGTAGGAGAGGTAATCATCTTACTAAACCTCTTTCAATTTATTTCATCATATAAATCCTATAAACCAATTGTGCTCATCATGAAATAACAATTTATGTATCCTAATTATACATAATTTTATTATTATTATATAACCACCAATTTCAACCCTATATTCCATCAAATGGGAGGTGAAAGTATCACTCATGCGTACATGTTGATTACCGCCTCCATGTAGAGATACAATTAATTTTCCATAACCATATTTCATGGATGGATATTATGATGGGTTTAATGTTTATATAGTATATTTATAAAATAATTATTATTATGGAATTATAATATCATGTCTTCCTTCTTTTCTTCTAATCTGTTGGAAAATGATAATGTTTCTTGAGCGTACTTGTGGATTATCACCTCCAAGAAGTGATGTGATTCACTTTTCATTTTATATTTAAATAGAAAGAAATAAGGTTAAATTTATAAAATATATATGATACAATAATGATCTCATTAATTTTAATTAATATTTACCTTTATTTCATTCTATACATGGAAAAGTGAAAACAACGTTCATGGGTATGTACGGTGCGTCGTCTCCATGAATTGTGTAATTCATTTTTATATCTATATCATTTATGGATGAATATAAATATATATAATTTATATATATTATATTTAAATTATTTACAAATTATATAGATTTTGGAACCCTTATCAAAGTATATGACCCAGAACTACTGAACTGAAATTCTCAAGAAAAAAAACAGTTGACACCTAGAAACAAAAATTTTAATAAGGAAATATTAATAAATGGGCATTGAAATATTACAAGTGGATAATATATGATATTATAAGTATATAAATAAATATTGTGTAGAATTAAAATAATTAAAATATATTTTATATGAGGTTAAATCACTTTCAAAGAAATAAGAACTCAAGGTAAGGGATTTATGTTACAATCTCATTAGTTATAAAGATTGTTTATGATAAAGTTTTTGATAATGAAAATTTATGATATATCTCTCCAAAATCAAATTAATTTTATTATCCTTTGGTAATTTATTTATATATTATATTTTTTTCATTTAATTCTCATATATTTTTGAACTATAGATAATGAAATACTTTTTTAAGGAAAATCGACTTTATTTCTTTCTTTGATCAAAAATACTTTTCCTTCCATATTTATGTTTTCTGTAAAATAATTTCATATATATTTTAATATTATTATATGATTTTTCAAATTTCTTTTTTACCCATGTTTTAATTCATATTAAAAAAAATCAATGTATTCTTCTTGTCTTTTTCTGAACTATGTACTTTTGGCTTTTGACTAAAAATGTGAAACGAATATTTGTTTTAACATACTTGGCATGAACACAATTTTTTATTATCTTGAACAATAAATTATTTAAAGGTTACTTTGAATTTTTATAAGTTTATTTTGAAAGAATTTATATCCAAAATTTTGGGACACTTATATTTTTTAATGTGATTTAAAAATTAAAATTGAATTTTCATCAACAAATATTGCATTGATATTTTAAAATAATTTCTCATATAAGATGAAATATTTTTGTAATAATTAATATTTAATAGGACATTATCCAGTGATAACACCCTTATTATTTCAATGGATGGTTTATGATTATGATTTCTAGATTTTTGTGAAACCAATTTAGTTTCACTCTGTTATGCTTTAATGAAATGTTGAAATGTTTATGAAACCCATTTATTTTTCATGGGTTATGATATAATTAATGTTTTATGATAATGTGGATCAAATATATTTGATTTTATTTATGTGATGGGTTGGACCAAAATTATATATCTCTTAAATTCATTGGTTAAAGATATATATCTTCTAAGATAATAAGGCCCAAAATGGGGAGTGAACCTAGTTCAGTAATATACATTTTACACTATGACAATCTTTGTAGTGAACCTTGAATATGGATATGATGGAATATAGAGTGAAAACAATCCACTATGATAGTATTGACAGTTATAACTGACTAATAAAATGATTTTACATGCTTATGTGTATTCCACAATCATATTTATTATGTCAATTTTATTATTTCATGGCCCATGTTCTTTGATTCCTTTATGATTTATGACTTTTTAACTGCCATGATATATGACATGACTCAATACTATGACCTAAGATATTCAAGGTGAAGTTTTCAAATATTATTCTCTTGTTCTTATACCATTATTATCATGTTATGTTTTATTGATCATTGATATCTCCCTTTTTACCCCTATGAAGAATAAGAGCTCACCCTTTCTTATGCTTCCTTTCCCCAAGTTTTAAATAAATGTTTTAAGCATGATATGTCTAAGAAGGGTTCTTTTTATGAATAAATCAGTGCAAGATCATGAAGATATCTTCTGTACAAGTTGGTTATATAACCAATTTTCTAAAGACACTAGACCTATATGATTTTGGAATAGACCATACTATATTAAATTGAATATTCATCTTATAAGATTTGATATTCATGTATGAAAGGTATGGATCACTATAGTTGGTATCATAATAATATTTAGTTACCTTTGGAAAATCATATTAGAAAACATTAATCAGAACCCTTAATATAATAATTTGTATATGAGAATGTATTACGTTATGGTAAATAAAGGACTGTTGTTTTTCATGAAAAACATACTTATATTGATACTGCAAGTGGAAATGGTTTTGGAGTAGATGAAACTATGGGTAATAACCTCAAAATGAGTTGGTCAAGTATATTTCAACCATCATTCTTATAAAAAGTGAGTGTGACCTTTTTTATCACCCAGTTCGACACTTTTGAGGGATATGCTTGGATAACTCATATTTTCTTTATAAACTATTATGAATGGTTTTAATAGATTATGACCATGAATGTCTAAGGATAAACCTAATGTGTCAATTATTGAAAATAACATGTCATAATTTTGACATAATATAAATTATTTTTTATGATTATGTGGTTTCCCTCTATGATTATTATTTCTCATACAATTATTTTTTGTTTAATCAATGGATAGAACCCAAAGTAATCATTTTAATTCTGAATTCCATAGACATTACAATGACTATAATCCTAAGAAAAGAAATGTTATGGGGGTTGGAATGAAAGATATTGTTTCTATTATTATGAGAAATTATGGATACATTAATCATTGTGAGCTTATAAATAAAAAAGGTTGGGAAAATTATATGGAGTCCTTTATGAGATAAAATACATAATATTCTTGAGAGGCTACTAATCCACTAGTTGATGAGAAATGGATTAATTCCACTAAAATGATGTTTTCCATTCTCTAGTGTTCATATCATGAAAATATTATTTTATTTGTTTATTATTTAGAAGGTAATGTAGATCAATGATGTAAACTTATCAAGAACATGAAGTAACTATATGAAATCGGATTGATGGAGTGGGATGATTTTAGAAGCTTGTTTTTAAATTATTAATTTACCCATATACTTAATATAAAAATTGAGAAGGAATTGTTTGTGGTAACATAAATAGATGATGAATCTGTTAGAACATATAAGGAAAATTTTACAAGACATGTTAGGTATGATTTTGGTATTAACAACCAACCAAAAAGTAAGGTGGATTGATTCGTTAGTGGCTTAAAACCAAGTCAAAATAAGGAATTATCATTAAGAAACATTAGTATCTATATAGAATGTTTTTAATGTTCTATTAATGTGAGTATGTAGATTAGAGTTACCCAATAATCATATGGTTTTGATAATAAAATAAATATGAAATTAAAAGAAAATTATAAAAAACATGGAGAGAAAAAGATGGCATTCCCTTCATGCTTGATGTGTGAGAGAAAACAAGGAGGAAATTTTATTATGGGGACTGGTAAATTTTCTATGTATATAAATGAAGGTCATTGGGAAATCAAATACCGATGTAATGGGAAGAAGAAGTTAGCTAATTTTTGAGAAAAATTAACACACTGTGCACCACCCACACTCTTGTGTTTCAAATGCGAAGAGTATGAGAATTATGTTAACCAAAAAGATAGGATTAAAAGTAAATTATAGAAACCACAGAGAGAAGAATATGATATTAACTTTATTCTCAGAGTGTTGATGGAAACTTAGAGGAAATTATCTTAAGGGTACTGGTAAATGTTTTAAGTGTATAAAGGAAGGTCATTGGGAAATCAAATAATTAAGTTATGGGAAGAATAAATTAGTTAATGATGGAGAAAAACAACTATAGAATGCACCAACCACACTCTAGTGTTTCAAATATAAGGAGTATCATAATTATTATAACTAGTGCTAACATATAATGATTAATGATGGTGATGTATTTTATTGACCTATTAGTCTTAGAGATAAAGGGAAATATCATTTGGTCACTATTATTGGTGAGGGGTATAATAACAAACTTGTGAAAGGTACACTCGCCATCCAATCAATAACTGTTAATGTCTTATTTTATTTTTGGAACTATCCACTCTTTTATATATGATGAATTTTATAAGGGTATCACAATACCACCTCAAAGATTATATATTGAATTAGCAGTGAAAATCCATAATGATATGATGATCAAATATAAAGTCTATGATTTTTTTCATTTAATGATTTTGGGAATGTGCTTCCTGAAAATATATTTATTCTCCCTTTGGCTGAATTTGATGTTATCTTAAGAATGGATTATTTTTCTTTTGATAAATCCCATAAAATTTATAGGAAAGAAAGACACATTTGATATTTTGAACCAAACAATGATAGTATATTAATGTGTTTATAAATATTAACTTCTGATTAAAAATTTCATCCATTGTATGGATCTTGATTCCTATTCAAAAGTGGTGTTTATCTCATATGATTATGGAGAAAATAAATATAGAAGATATTAATATTTTGAAGTAATTTGTTGATGTATTTCCATAATATTTTCCTAGTCTTCCAACGAACCATGAAGTTGTGTTTTCAATATAAATCATACCAGATACTAAATATATTTCAAATATTCCACAAAGAATGACCCTGATAATGTTGTAATAATTGAATAAGAAACTCTAGGATATTATTGGCAAAGCATTAATTTGGCTAGGTTCATTACATTGGGGAACACCTGTTCTTTTTTTAAGAAATATGGATCAATGAGACTATGTATTGATTATTAGGAATTTAACAATATCACTATCAAGAAAAAGTATCATGTACCTTGTATTGATGACTACTCTGATCAATTGTGCATAGATCAATTATTTTCTAATATTTAACTTCACTTTGGATATCATCTATTAAGGGTCACGAAGGAGGATATACCCAAGACAACATTTCACATAAGGTATGAGGACTCTGAATTTATAGTGATTTCATTTGGTCTAACTAATTCCCCTATTATCTTCAGGGATTTAATGAATAAAGACTTTATATATTACCTTGATGAGTTTATTGTCTTTATAGAAGATATTATTATATATATAGAAACAAAAAAGGAATAACATGAACATCACTTGAGGATTACACTAAAGACCCTATGAAAAGAGAATATTTATGAAAAATTTACAAATTTTGATTTCTGGCTACAAATGGTTTCATTTTTTGGTCATATAATTTCAATATTGGATATATCGATGGATCCATCAATGATAGAAGGCATTGAAAATTTTACTAAAACAACCACTGTTTTTGAGATCTATAGTTTTCTTGGTTTGGATAGAAATTATCGATACTTTATAGAAATTTTTCATGGATGTATTATACACTCAATAATATATCTTGGAAGGAAGTGAAATTTATTATTTTTAAATGGGGTGGTGTTCTGGTCAAAGACCAAAACACAAACATTATTAAAAAAGAACAATAAAGGATTACATGACTCTGAAGTAATGAATTTTTTAAACATACCTGACATAAAGAGGGACTAACCTAGGAGGAAGGTCATCCCTCCTGGAGACATCATGATTGGTATGTAAGAAAGTTAATTATCAAGGAAAAATTCTAAGGGAATGTTACAACCAATGTCCAAACCATATTTGAAATGGGAAAACATCACCATGGATTTTGACATTAGACTCCCTAGAATTTCTAAGGGACATAATTCTATTTGGGTTGTTGTTGATATCCTTACAAATTCAACACAAATCAATACTATTAGTGATGATTTTTCTCTTTATGAAATTTAAAAAACATAAATTATAGAAGTTTTATGGTTTCATGTAGTACCACATTCTATTATAATTGATCGATATCCGAGGTTTACCTCGATGTTATAGAGAAGTATTCCGAAATATCTTGATTTAGAGTTTTGATTTAGTAATCCTTATCATCCTCATATTCATTGTTATTATGAGAGAACAATTCAAACCTTGGAAGATATATTGAGGTCTTTTTCTATGTATTTCAAAGGAGGTTGGGATCAACACCTTACTTTATTGAGTTTTCAGACAACAGCAGCTTTGAACCAATAATTAATATAGATTATTATGAAGAAATATATGAAATGAAGTGTATAAATCTATTGTGTTTTGATGAAATTGGATAATTAAAGCTATTGGGACCTGAGATAAATGAGTACATAATAGGGAAAGTCAATGATATTCAACGACACATTAAGTAAGCTTAGAGTCGATAGAACATTTATGCTAACAATCATCAGAGAAATCTGTAAGTTTAGGTTTTTAAGATAGTATTCCTATGAATTCCTCACAAAATAAGGTTATGATATTCAGAAATAATGGAGAGGTGAGTCGAAGGTATATTTTCCCATTATAGAATCATGACCATGTATTGATGGTAGGTTATCACATGGATCTTCCACCAAACCTATATTAAGTTCATGATGTATTCCATCTATCCATCCTGAGGAAGTACATACATGACCCTAAAAAATGCAAAACCCAAATGTCATACTACTAGATCATGATGTTTATTATGAACAATTACCAGTATAAATCTTGTATTTTAGGGATAAAGTGCTACATAACAAGAACAACCGCATGGTTGAAGTTCGCTCGAGGAATAAAAAATTCGAAGAAGAAACATTAGAACCCAATGATGTGATGAAATAGAGATATCCTCATTTTTTATATTAGAGTGATGGAATTATAGGGGAATGATTCATTATAATGGGTATAAAATTTAATACCATGAGATTTTATGATATATTTCTCTTCAAAATAAATTTAATCTATTCTATAGCTTGTGATACACGGAACCCCAAGTCTAAATAAACCGAATTATAGTATATTGTATAATCTAGTCATTAAATTAAACGTATGGATAGTAATAAAAACGTTTTAAAAAATTTAAAATGTTTTGTATAAGTAAAATATATTGATAAATAAGTACTCAATTTTTAGTGAACTCATTACATGATTTAAAATATACTTTTCCCCCAATTTTTTTACATTTTTTGAGAAAATAATATAATTAATTTTTTCCACTTTTTGACAATTTATTTAAATAATTAAAAATAACCTTTAAAATCAACATTTCAAATTTATCTTAGAGTGAATTTTTGTGAATTTTTTGAAAAGACTAATTTTTTTATGAGTATTGGAAAATATTATTTTTAATTGAAAAATATTTTTTCTTTTAAAGAATTTAAAAAATTAATTTTTTTTAAATGGTTTTAAAAGAAAAATCAATTTATTTATATTATTAAAAAACAATTATTTTCATTTTAATTGATTTTATACGATTATTGGTGTGAAAAAAAAATTTTACTTAAGAAAACATTTTTTCTTAAGAACTTTTTTTTCATCACATTTTTGAGTTTATTTTAAAAGTAATTTGTAAAAATATAAGAGATTGAATGAAAAAATGAATTCAATATTTTTTTAAAAAAATTAAATATTTGAAATTGAGTCCACTTTCATTTTTTTTCTTTATAAATAGTAATAATATTACAAATTTGTCACCTCGGTAAATGTTAAAACTAGCTTACCAAGGGCGTTAAACCAAGAGATTAGGGTGAATTTTCCAATTAAACTGGACTAAATCCTAATTTATACATATATTTTGAACTCATCCTATATTAATTTATAATAAATATAAATTTTTAAGATTTTTAATTTAGAATTAATTTATTGTATTTGAAACATTAAATAAATTCCAAGTGTGTCCTCTCCCCCACTTTTAATAGGAAAAACCACCTTTCTCTTCATTGAACTACTTTCAGGCTTCTATATTGACAAAAAAAACGTATAGGTGCTGGTGTTATTAAAATAACATTAAAATGGTCCTTAAAAATTATCAAATGGAGTCCGACTGAAGGAGAGGTAATCGTCTTACCCAACACCATTCAATTTATTTCTC
Organism: Viscum album; assembly: GCA_963277665.1. Taxonomy (NCBI): domain Eukaryota; kingdom Viridiplantae; phylum Streptophyta; class Magnoliopsida; order Santalales; family Viscaceae; genus Viscum; species Viscum album. The sequence continues at coordinate 918,147,561 of OY728152.1, forward strand.
CTTCTACCTCCACTAAATATGAGGTATTCATCATAAAATAATTACTATAGTATAAAAAATATAATGAAATTTTATTATGATTATTTAGCCACAATTATCCACCATCTATTCTATAAAATTTGAAGTGAAAGTATTGCTCGTTCATACATGTGGATTTCTACCTCCATGTAGCGATACATTTCATTTTCCATCACCAGCTTTCATGGATGGTTATTATGATGGGTTTAAAATTTATATATGATATTTATTAAATAAATATGCTTCTTTAATTATAATATCATACCTACCTTATTAAATTCCAATCTATTGGAATATGATAGTGTCCCTCATGCGTACATGTGGACTACCACCTCTGCGAAGTGATGTGATTCGTTTTTAATTTTCTATTTACACGAATGGTAATAAGAATAGATTTAATATATATATATATATATATATGATATCATAATTTTATTAAATTGGATAATTAATATTTAACATTATTTTTTTCCTTCCATTGAAAAGTAAAAACAGCGTCCATGCGTACATATGATTTACCGTCTACATGAACAATGTAATTAATTTCTCTATATATATCATTTATGGATTAATATAAAGAAATATATATGTATATATATATATAATGAATATATATGATATTTATTTCATGGTTAAAATTACGGAAATGATGGAACCCTGGTCAAGTTAAAGGACTAAAACTATCGATCTAAAATAATCATCAAAAATGAAATACTTAACTCCTGTAAATATTGATTTTAATAAGGAATTATTAATAAATGGGTATTTAAATATTATTATTTCATCATATATGATATTAAAATTATGTAAATTACACCATTATTGAAATAAAATAATTTTAAATTTATTATATAGTAGTTTAAAACACCTTCAAATCAAGTAGAACTTATAAGGTAAGAGATTTATATTACAATCTCATTATTTTCCTGGATTTATTAGGATCAATATTTAGATGACGAAATTTTATGAAATATCTCAAAATAATTTGATGAATTTTATTATTCCATTTTTTATTTCTAGAGATTACATGTTTTCTTTTCAATTTTAACTTTTTAATAACTCAAGATACCAAAAACAAAATTTTAAGTAAAATTCAATTTATTTTTCTATACGGTCAAAAATCCCTTTTCATCAATGTTAATGTTTTCTCAAAAATTTTTTGATGAAAATTTTACTTTTTTTTCTATGATTCTTTAAATTCATTTTTAAATATTTTTATTATTTTTATAAAACTATTTCTAAATAATCTTGTTGTTTTTTCTAAAAAATGTACTTTTGACTTTTTACCAAAAATATAAAATTAGTATTGGTTTTAACATTCTTGAAATGAATGAAATTTACCACAGTCATGACCAATATCTCCTTTTAATATTCCTTTAGAATTTTACACGGTTATTTTCAATGAAATTTTCTTTCTTAATATATGGTAAATTTTTATATTTTAATATGTAATTAAAAAATAAATTTGTATTTTCCTTGAGAAATATTCAAATGATATTTTAAAAGAATTTTTTATCTAATATGACATTTTTTATGTTACTTAAGCTCCACTGGGATATGATTAAGTGTAGCATCCTTATTCTTTCTCTGTATGTTTTATTATTATGATGATAAGGTGTTTAGGAAATTAGGTCATTTTCCTTGGTCTATGCAATAATAAAATATAGAAATAATTATGAAAATAATTTCTTTTCCACATGTTATGATTGGATGAATGTTTTATGATCTTGTGGAACACATGTATAATTTTCATTATGTGAGGGGTGGACCCCGAATTATATATCCCTCCAATTAAATGGTTAAATATGGACATCTCATGAGATAATTAGGATTGTGATAGGAGAGAACCCATTTCAGTATGGGACTCTATCCACCATGATAGTATTTTGAGTGAACATTGACTAAATATTTGATAGAATAGGGAGTGGACCCAATCCACTATGATAGTCTTTATATTGAGACTTGACTATATAAATTATTTTATATTCCTATTTTTATGCCACAAACATATGTATTATAAAAGTTTTATGCTATAATTACTCATTTTCTTTTATTCCTTTATGATTTAGGTCATATCAACTTCCAAGATTTATTCCATGAAACAAGATTATGATCTATGATATGTTGGGTATGGTTTTAAAATGGCATGCCCTTGTTATCATGAGTTTATGCTCAGGTTATGTTTAAGTGATAATTTATATCTACCTTGTTTTCCCTTACTAGGAATCATATCTTACCCTTTATCATGTTTCCTTTCCTCAAGTTATGAAGAATGGTTTTATGTAATATTTATCTCAAAAGTGTTTTAGTTATGAAGAAAATAGTGAAAGATTATGTTGATCTCTTATGAATTTTTTTATGAATCCTTATTCCCAAATACTCTATACCTATATGATTATGTAGTGGAATGTAATTTTATAAATTGAATATTCATATAATAATATGTGATATTTATGTATGAAAATTAAGGGTCTATATATTATGAAAACATTATTTCACATTCATTATTTATTATTGACGATTTTTTAATTGCTTATGTGTAATCTGATGGTTGTTTATTATTTAAGGATGGTTTTGATTTATTTTTATGTTTTCACTCTATTAAAGAAATATAGTATCCTTACAGTTACACCATAGACCCCTGCTGTTAGTCAACGACCTCTGGAATATAGGGAGGTAGTCCAGAGGCCTTAGTGACTCTCTAGTTTAGGCCCTATTTAATGTCCATGGTTTGGGGATGTTATAAATTTTTATCAATTCTTATGAGACTCATGTCAAATTGTGTATCTGAGTTTTTGTTTTGTTTCACTATTTAGGGATATGGTAAATGTAACTTGCTTACCTGACTGGCTATGAAACTACTAGCTATACTAGTCTATATATGGGCTCAAGTGAGCCTCCCCATATTCCAATGAATTCCAAATAGAAGCGAGGGTCTAATGGTGGTACAATGGGGACTTTATACCCACTTTTTATTTGAGTAACACATTAGTATACCATATATAATTTTCCATAGAAAACAACAATAGAAGGAATAATAAATGATAAGTAGTAGAAGGTAAATATAATGACTTAATAACAGTGTCTAATGGTACATATATATTTATGTATGTATTTAAAGATTACTAAATATATTAGTAGTAAGAGTACAATAGTAAATACAATACAATGATATACATGGATAAAAATAATAAAAATCCCCAATGGAGATCTCCTTGATTATCCTAGGTACTAGCTCAGTCCTATTCTCCTAAGCCCCCATATACAATGAATAACACTAGTAATAAATCATATAATTGTAGAAATTATTATCTATTTTGGTACCCCAGTGCAATGGTGATCTGATCAGGGTGTGAGATATACTCACCATTCCACCACCAATGGTTTCTAAAGAATAATCTAGTTCATTCATATAAATAAGTAGTGTTCATGTATATAAAAAAATAAAGTATTAATATGAAATAAATAAATAACCAATTCGGTGTCAGGTTCCTTCAGGACACCTGGCCCAACCATACCTGCTTCGACCTAAGCTAGAAATGTTAGAACCATAGGCAACCTATTCAAAATAGATATAGGGGAAGAGATAAAAAAACATCATAGAACAGATATCATGTGATGGATTGAACTAAATCATGTGATTTGTCTTGGCAGACACATCCCATGGATAAAAAATATTAATTATCAAGATATACTATAAAATGATTTTCCAAAATTAAAAAAGAATCACCTTGGGCCTATCTACGGTAAACCTTAACAAGGAACCCAAGAATCACACTAGGAGCATCGTAAATGATCACTGCCACCAGAGTCCATCTAATGTGATCCATGAATGGCCTTATAAGTATCACTTATGCCCTAGAGTGAGACAGTTACCTCTGATCCTATACATGGTATCTCAATTAGGGGACCGAGTCTCACTCATGGAATGGTAAATCCATCTATGCACTAATCCCATCAATGTTTTCACCCCTAGGGAACCAATATCGGTCACGATAAGATAATAAAAATGTGCAGTTAGCCTATCTCGACATACCATTATCACCCAAGACATAAACACAATCCATCAATGAAGATGATCACAAGCATGATAAGGCCTTCCTTGGAGTTCAATGGAAAGGAACCAGAGTATCTATCACGATATTCATAATTCATTTCGTTAATTAAATTAAACTATATGAAAGGCTATGTTAGTAAACATGACATAATATAAAACAAGGATTACATATGAGGGACACACCCATTTTCTATTTTATTTTATAAATATAAGGAACACATGAATAATTAAGCCACATTAAGAAGAAAAAACACAAAAATAGTCATGGGAACACCCATATCATAAATCCAAGACATGTATAACACATATATAACTCTTCCAATTTTAATAAAACAAACCCCATCAAGGGGATTTATTAGAAAACATGGCTTTTTTAATCAGAAAAATCATTAATCACACTCTAGGAAAACCAAATGCATCACATGACATAAATTATCCAACCTCAAAGGAGGTTTTAAAATAAGAGAACATGAAAATTTAATATATAATTAAAAATCACACCCAAAGGGGCGGATCTAACAAAGGCAGAGAAGATCTATAGAGGCCCAATAAATGATCCTATCTTAAAGGAGTGGTTTGGTTTGAGTTCATAACCTCTAACTACACCAAGAAGTGTCTAAACATATCACAAGGAAGTATATGAAATTTAATTCAAGGAAAATTTGTTGTTTTGTAGTGACATCAGGTTAGCCCGGCATGTGACACAACAGTGATATTTTATAAAGTGGATAAACATTACTACGAAGCTATAGACCACTTACTATATGCCATGGATGACATACATGCCCAGTATTGAGGTTTGAATTGGTCTAGTTTGATAAAAAATGAAAAATGGATGAATGCCCAAAAAATATGGTAAATAAGGTCTCTTGTAGGTAGTGAAGATGAGGAGAGAATAAATAATGAAAGGATATAGAATAATGAATATATTATGGTACACATCCAATGAGATAGATGGTGATTGATTCCAAAAACAAGCAAGGGAGATCTTTCCATGCCTAAGAGAGGAGAGGAGAGATACACGAGAGAGGGGTGGTCTTGCACGTGTGTGAAAAATAAAGAGGGGGATAAGGTTTAAATTATTCCTGGGAAAAGGGAAATTTTACCCCCATTAATATGGTGAATAATTTTTCCACATGATTAACCAAACTGTGTTCCAATAGTGCAAGTGTCACTACCGAAGAAGGGAGGTTTCATGGTTCATGTACATGATCTGGGAAACCATGCACAAAGCATGAGTTTTCCCTTTGTTCAAGAAATATAGAAAGTTTCAAGGCCATGTGACTCTTCTCACAAATTTATACCAAACTGTTTGATAATTCCATATCTTATAAAATATTTTTACGGTTTCACCTTGGGGCCACATAGTTTCAGGAAAACCATATGCCCCTTCCAGCCCCTCAAAACATGATTTTCTGGGCCTTGCACTATCAAAACACAATTCCACATTCATGAAACCTATCAGGTCTAACAAATATCTCTAAAAAATATATATAAGTGTTCAAGCTCTTAAAATTCCATTTCTATGCTCACTTGTTTAATGGTTCATCCACAAAATTCCAAAATTAAAATTCCCTAAGAATTTTATCCATCCCAAAAAAATGGGACGATACAACCTCCCCTCTTTAAAATTCCTCATCCCAAAGAAGACTTGTAAAACAAAGGAAACATAACCCAACCGACACTATTAATGAAGTATTATTAAAATGATCACGCTGCATTTTCGAGGGACCAATACACATCCATGAATCACCTTAATAATAAAATTTGTAAGCTAGAGAAACATGATCCAACACTCATAATCCATACTGAAACATTGAGATAGTTCATACCCAAGCCTATCTAACCTGATACATGATCATAACATTATATCACTAACAACCATACTAATGGAACTCCACACTAATTATTCTATCATTTAATGGAAAATCCTCAACAATGGTACTCTACCATTGGAATTTCCTACTTAAGTGTGTTCGTATCATTCTAGCGATGCCCACAGCGTGATCCCCATATTAAAAGAACAATAGACTCCCAATCAACCTTATTTAGCCTAGTAGAGCCAAACTTTCCATGAAAAACCTCAGTTGACATTTTCATCACACCCATATTAAACTAAAGGCATGCCTGAAATAGTTCCTTACTAACCACATTGAACTGATCCATTGCGTAACTAGTAGAAAAACATCTGGCTGACTATTCTAAAAATTCTAGGCTTAGATGGCCATAGAAGAAAAACCCAAAACATGATTTATTTCCCAAGGAACCTCATGTTTACAATGAACATTTACATCAGATTGCATAACCAGATTCTAGTGACATCTCAATCCAAAAAATCCATTTATGTTGTCATTCACTAGCACCAATGAGGGTGTATACCCAATCCAACACACATTGATTGTTTCCCTTTAAAACAATAATCAGTGCCAAAAATAAGTTCAGTTTTACCGTGGAATCTTTAACAAGGAACCAACAAGCTCATCCAAAGTATTTAATACTCTAACATTTTCAATTGAGAGATTGGTATAAAACCAAACACCCACACATTAATAACACTCACTAAGTCCCCATACAATATTTTTTGGGATTTTAGGTCAAAGGGCCGACATGTTTCCCGATGCCCACCTAAGGAATTCCTTCTTGGGAACCCAAGTTTCACTTAGGAAAAGCCATGCCTAAAAAAACACACATCCGGTGCACAACTCTAATAGAGACCACTTACCAAGAACTAAATCATTTAAAATTCTTGTGAGACATATAAACAACGCTCTCCCAATGTACCCTGACGATTTCAAGATAAGGGTCAAGATCATATATAAAATAAATGCACACTAAGTGGGTTTTAAATGGTATCCAAAAGGGATATAAGAAAATACTATTACATAAAAATGAGGTACTGAGTATGGATCTAGAATTTTCATAACCTGATACTAGATGGATGGGTCAAAACACTACTGGTCAACCTATTTTAAAAGAGCTCTACTGTACCTACTGACACATCACTATTAACTAACCAGAATACCTATAACACATGAGGCATCCCATGATCGCTCAAGAAAAACCACGGAAGTCCATCTATGAATAATTTTGTTTTTATGGTTATGTACACCATCAACCACACCATCATCATGTTGAATCACAACCACCAACTCATTAGAAATAACACCAACCTCATGGGATTTCAAAAAAATAGTATTTTCCATCTATAAATGGTCCTCGTCCGTTGTGTTTCTTATACTAGGAAGGACATGTTTTACCCAAACTGACATGACACTCCCCAAATTAAGAGTGTCCTAGTCTTTATATTTACTAAAAAATCGATCTAATCAAAGGGAATAAACTCCATAGACCACTAACCATGGGTCCTAGATGTGGTGAAACTGCGTTTACTAAGAGACAACATAAAATAAAAGGAAACTAGCTGATTAAAAGTTCCCTAGACTAGATTCACATTAGATTTACATGTGAAAATCCTCATGAGTTATGTCCATACATGAATATAATCATGTATAGAAGCTAACACCGACATGAAAAATGTTTCAAAACACCCAGTCCCCATTATGATTTTATCCCAAGAATTTGGAAAAGTCTGATTTCTTTAACGCCTAGGAATATCTACCTAAATATGGCATGCGAATGTCTCATAACACCTCAAGAATTTATGTTTCACCATCAAACTCAACCAGTTTGTTATACCATTTTGCAAATCGATGGTATCACATGTACCAATGAAGACTATCAAGATTTTCACCAAAAAAAATGATACATCATTGACACTATCTATAGGATTATTAGCACTATGCATCTCAGTATCTAATATCTTACACAATGGAAATAATTTGAAGTCATATTTCCAAAAATGACTATTAACCTAGATGGAAACACACCAAGTGATTCATCACCGAGAAAGGTGAAATGGTGTCACACTACCCATAAAATAGAAAACCATTCCCTAGGAATTTCCATCACATTGAAACTGAGAATTACACAATAATCGGGCACATAAAAAAGGGTTAAACTGCCACATGACCACTTGTCCATAAAAGGTTCCATTTTTGAAACTAAGAGTCCTACATGGGACTATGACTCCCAAACAACACCAAATGCATAAAAATATACATAAGAAACTAGAAAGGGCTTTGATGATACGAGGTAGCTACTTACAATGGGTTAACCCCTTACCAAAACATAAAGCATTGACGCAAAATGGGTTCATGGATACAAAATGTTACTAGACTTAAGTGCCTATCATTTTTGTTCGAGTTATAAAAGAAAGAGCCTATGCGTAATAGTAACATTTCGATTTCAGTTAAATATTCATGGAAAATTTAATGTAACCCTTACTCAAGGGTCAATGTTAAGAACACAACTTAAGAAATAATTTAATGGAATTTTACCAAAATTCATTTAATTCCTTAAACATTTAAAGGTTTAGTTTTAAATAAAATCTTATACCATTAATAATGAAAAAAATTATATGGTGGTTTATTTAGATAAAACAACAAGGAAAAATGGGAAAGTGATATTAAACTTCTTTTTAAAAATTATGTTTTTTAATTGACATCTGATCATATTTAAGTAGTTTACTAGCTTAACTTCAGTTTAGAAATAATTTATTTATTTAAAATCATTCAAAATTTGGATTGGTTAAATAATTTTTTATTCGAATATATAGAGGAAAACACCCTTTAGGTCTTAAATTTCATTTTAATTAACTAACACCTCATATAAATATAGATGAAGTAGATAAAAATGTCTTTTTGTAATTTAAGAGATACTAGTTAAGAGAGATATTGTCCTTCTCTGGTATGTAAAACCATATAAATGATTTCAAACACTTTAAATACCCATTATTATATAGTCTAAACATACCCCCATGGTGTTATGCACTGGGGAATAATAAAATAAAATAAAACCTACTAGGGTCCCATTCAAGTTATTCTATTTTCATCAAGTTTCAACCCCAACATTTTTAAACATTTAGATTTAAATCATCCTTATTGGGTTCTAACACATAAGCATAAAGCACCCTAACTGACCCACTTTGGTCAAGTCAAGTCTATCTCATAGCCAAAATTCCCCAACTAATCTACTTGAATCAATTTGATCATTTTTAAATTTATTCATACAGGTCATCATTCCCAAGTCATATAGATAAATGTTTTAATAAAGGAACAAAAAATTTCTATAAAAAATTATCGGATTTTTTATATATACAACTATATATATAAAACTATATATATATATAACATTCTAAATCAATGGTTTGATTATATGGTTTTCCAATTCCCAATTTATAATGTTCTATACACTTTATAAATTGGGAATTGGCTCCCATTTAACCACAACTAGTTTGTTTCAGCCCATGAAACCAATGGTTCATGGATCAAACATGTCATGATTAGTATGTAAAATATAATTTCACCATCAATATATATAGTAAATGACAACATAGATTGATACTAACATTTTATTTAAGTCACATTTACATTAAAATCTTATTATAATGCTATCATAAGAAGTAAATAGAGAGAATATATGTTGAATAAGCATATAAGCATCGCATATGGGCATAGCATACTAATTAATCACCTATACTTGGTAAGAATTTGGTCATACTAAATTAATAAAAATTCATGATATGAAATTAATCAAGTATAGGTACACATGATAAATAAGTAAAATCATGATAAATAAGCGTAGTAAGCTACTACATAAGCTTGAAACAATCAAACATTGCTTATAAAGAGGTATGAGAATTAAATCACAGAAGCATGCTATACAGAAAAAATTGAAAAATAAAAATAAAATCATGTTATAAAAAAATAATGCTAGTTAAATACCTAAGAAGGTAAAAGCTAAACATTTTATTAAAATTTGTACCACGGAATTCTAATAAAAAACGCAAGGCACATAAAAAAAATTAAAACTACCTGAAAATGACATCTACATGGCATGGTATATGCATGGAATGTATATTTTCTATGTTCCTAGAATGATGAATATAATACTAATTTATTTCCATTTATGGACCATATAAAATACTAAAATCTCATAAATGAGTAAGCAGAAGAAATTAATCTAATCATTCAATGTCAAATCATAATTAATTGAAACAATGTACAACATGAACAAAAATTCCATCCCCAAACACATGGACTTTTACTTATGGATTGGTTGATCACTCCAAGATCTGTATATTTACCTAAAGCCAACACATTTCTAGTCTCCTATCTACCATCCAAAAATAGTAAGATAATAGAAAAAATCGGCTCTTATATCACTTTGTAACATCCTTGCCCGACTAACTATGAAACCCGTAGCTGGACCGATTGCCTCATAGTCTCAAGCGCGCCTCCCTTTATGCTAGAGGCTTCTTACTAATAGTAAGGGTTTGATATTGGTATGTTGGGGTGATTATAACCTCTTTTTAATAGTGTATCACAATGGTATATTAGAAATAAATAATCACAGACAATAGTAGAAGAAACATGAATAAATGAAAAAATGTAGAAGATAAATATAATGACTGAATAAAAGTGGACAAGTCCAAATATACATATATGAATGCATCTAAAAATAACTACATATATAATAAGTTATAGTACAAAAGGAAATAAAATACAATTTAATTCATAGATAGAAATAATAAAATTCCCTAAGGGTGATCTCCATGAGCATCCTGAGTACTAGCTCAGTTATGTGCTCCTAAGCTCCCATGTACAGTGAAAAACACTAGAAATAAATTGTGGAATTACATAAATGAAGATCTACTTAGGTACCAAAATTAAATGATGTCCTGATAAAGGTGTGATATAAACTCCTAAGGCCACCACCAACAATGTCTGAAGCATAATCTAGTTTGTGCATATAAAATGAGTAGTGTGCATGTATATAAAAAATTATAGTAGAAATACAAAATAAACTAATAACCAAGTCATGCTTAGGTTACTCAGGGACCCCCAACCCAAACATACCTACATTGGTCTAATATGAAAATGTCAGAACCATAAGAAACCTATACAAAAGAGATACGGGGGAAGAGATAATCATATTTCATATAACATGTATCATGAGATTGACCAAACCCAAGCATGTGATCTGGAATGGCAGACACATCCCTTGGATAAAAAATTAGCAACCTCATCCACTAATATAAATGTAATTCCAAAAATTAAATAAATAGAAACTTGGGCCCTTCTAAGGTGAAAATTAACAAGGAACCCATGTATCACATCCGGAGTTCCATAAATGCTCACCACGATTGGAGTCTGTCCAATGTGATCCATGAATGGCCTTGTAAGTATCACTCTCAGACTAGTGTGAGAAAAATAGCTAGGAGAAATTACATGGAATATCATGTAGGGGACCGAGTCTCACTCGTGGCATGGTAAAACCATCTAGCCATAGACCCCATCCAAGGTGTCTCCCCTTGGTAACTGATATCGCTCATGCTGAGGTAAGAAAAACACACAGTGACCCAGTCCTGGCATACCAGTGTCACCCTCTCCGTATACAAAATACATTAGTGAAGATTATAAAAATCATAATGATCCCATCCTTGGAAATATGTGGAAGGGAACTTGAGTATCACTCATGGAGTTCACAATTCATTTCATCAATTAAATTAAATAATATGAAATTCCATGTGAGTGAGCATTCCATAACTTGAAAAAAGGATGCCTTAAAAAGAACACATCCATTTTCAATTTTATTTTAGAAATAAAATGGTAACATGCATAATTAATCCATATCAATACGAAAAAACAAAAAACAAGGATATGGGAACACCTATACCATAGATCCAAGAAATGAATAACACATAAATCACATTTCCAATTTGAAGACAGTGGACCGCATCAAGGGATTTTATTAGAAAACATGACACTGTTATTCAAAAAATTCATTTATTTAACATTAATAAATCAAAATCCTTCATAAGGAATAAATCATCCCACCTAAAATGTGGTTTTAAAATTAGCGAGTGTCACAAATTAGTATATAAATAAAAATATTACCCAAAGGGGTGGGTCTTACAAAGGCATGAAACATTTAGAGAGGGATACTAAAGAAACCCACCCTAAAGGAGTGGTTGGGGTTGAGGTCATAACCTCCAACCACACCAATAATGTTATGAACACATCATAAGGAAAGCTGAAAAATTTAATTCAATTAAAATATGTTATTTTGAAGCGATGTCAGGTAAGTCCAGTGCACTACACAATGAAAATATTTTATAAAGCAGAAAAACTAGAGGGAGAATCTATAGACCACCTACCATATACCATGGATGACCCACATGTCCAATATTTAGGCTTGATTGGTCTGGTTTGAGGTTAATTGAAGAAATGGAGGGACACCATGAAAATAGGGTCAATTAGGTCACACGTTTGTAGTGCATACAAGGTGATGAAAAAATATCAACAGAGATAGAGTAACAAAGAGATTACTTATATGAATCCAATGATACTGATGGTGGCCAATTCCAAAAAAGGGTGAGGGCGATCTCTCCATAAATAGGAGAGGAGAGGAGGAGCTCAATGGGAGAGGGGAGGCACTACATAAGGCCGAAAATAAATTGGGAGAGAAGTTTTAAAGAAAATAAGGGAAATTGGGTAATTCTACCCCCTTTAATGAGTCATAATGTTTAGTTACATGGTTAGCCAAACCATGCACCATCTTTGAATGTGGAACTTCCTAGTAAGGTAGGTTACACAGTTCATGCACATGGTTTAGGAAACCATGCTCAAACTATGCATTTTACCTATGTTCAAGACCTGTAGCAATCCTCACAATTATGAAACTCCTCTTGCATGGTTATACCAAACCATGAAAGACAACCATCTCTTTTGAAATAGTTAAATGGCTTCACTTGGGGGCTGTATGGTTTAGAAAAATTGTGAATCCCTACTAGCCCATTTAAACATGATTTTCTAGGGCCTGAATCTCAAAAAACTCAATGGGACACCTATGAAACATATCGGCTCTTCAAAAAGGTCTCTAAAAAATATTTAAGTGCTCAATGTCTCATAATCCTATTGGAATGATCACATTGTAAAAAAACTGATCCATCAAACACCAAAATTCAAATCCCATGGGTATTTTATTATAACCAAAAAAGGATGCTACAGTGAACATGTAATATAAAAATATATCAAAACATATGACGGATATTAAATTGGTGCATTATGAACAATCTTCCTAATAGAAATTCATAGTTACAATGGATATGGAATTTCTATTATTTTATTATATTGTTACAGTTTTATGGTTTCACATATCATGATGCACATAGATTTGGAGATTTATTATATATTGTTTTTTCTCTTGGTCAATTGGAAATGGGATAGTGTTTCAATTATTATATTTTGAATATAGAATTCACATTTCATTCATAGGCCTGTTTGTAATTGATATCACTAAAAATAAGGGTTTAGTTCTTTAAAATTCTAATGAAAACATACATAGATTTTTCCCATATAACATGGTGGTGAAATTCTTTATAATTGGCCAAAAATATATTCTCTTATGATGAAAGGTCATATGGATCTTATGGTGGGATGATCATAGATGATAAAAATGATATTCCATAGTGTATTTCATGTATAGTAACCCTTATTAGGTTAATATAAGAATTTAATGACTAATTTTGGTTTTGAAAAAAATACTTTTGATTATTTAATTTTTTAGTAACAACCTATATGGAATTTTTCCTATATTTCCTGGTGATGTAATTCAAATTAACTTAACCATATAACAATATAATACTCAACATGGATCATCAGATAGTGATTCTATTATATACATGTGTACCTATATGATATTAGAGTCCCTGAGGGGGTGGCATCTATATGTGGAGGTTTGATGAGGACAAGTATGAGATTTCATCAAATAAAGGGGGTAGTCCTATACTTGGATTCCCAATAAGAATCAATGTTGGTGAGCTAGTAGATGACTTAGAATGTGATAGTGATATGTGTATTAATACCCTAGATTGGGTAGTATGGTTATTCAGCTGTCATGATATATTTGAGATGGGGGAAGAGAGGTGCTTCCAATGAGTTGTGATTAATGTGATCTATAACCAATGGATTAGGTGGGAGAGCCCTTTAATTTTGGAATACAGCTTAAGATAGGTAGGCTAGGTGTTATGGAGGACATGAGATATGGTATATGAGGGTAACCCGGAAGATGGTCTATCATGGGTTGTGAGTTCCTTATAGTTAGGAAGCATGAGTAGATGCTTCAGGTCTATGATTGATATATGGGATATGCTACTGAATATGGGATATAGCCTTAATGAAACCTTATATTTATTTGAACATATAAGGAATGGGTTTGTTTTTTCTCTTGATATCATTGAACATGAGGTTCTAATATATATCATTTGGGCATGATTATAGCATGTAAATTTGAGATAGAGAACCTTGAGTGTTATTTTTTAGTATCAAAGACTGGTTTTAAATGGTATGGATGGTTGAGTGGACGAATATATTGATTTTGGGTATGGTTCCTGATGAGATGGCCTCTTATGAACCTAGATGGTCAAATATAGGATTGATGGATTTTTGGAGAAGTTTATGGTTTCATAATGACTTAATATGGAAAGATATCATGTGAAAGACCTTAACATAGGTAGATTCTGGATTTTGAAAAGAAGTTTTGAGGATTATTTTGTATATATGATAATAACATGTAATTTTTATAAATTTGAGCCTAGTTTTGGTGATATTCGACTCATCTCAGTATGACCCTGGTTCTATGATTGGTTTGAACAAGAGTGTAAACTCATTGATTTTGGATAAAATCGAAATTCGAAAAAACTAGTTACATGATGTTCTGTTTGAATTTTGAATCAGTGATCAGTTTTTCATGAGCCTATGACTATTTGTTTTGATTAAAATATTTTGGACATGAATTACAAGGGGTTTTATTTATCTAATATTTGGAATTAGAAATGGACCTAGTGTGGTGGTATGGTTGATCTAATGGTTGATCCAAGCTAGGTGTTTCCTAGGATGAGGTGAATGTAGATCTGGTTGTGTGACATAGTTATGATGATTGAAGCTATTGAGGTTGAACTCAAGGATCAATATCAATACATCCATATGGTGGGGAGTGAACCATTTTCCATAGAGGGTGTGATCCCCATTATTGGTGGGAAATCTTAGTGGATGACGAGGATTATATTCTTATGATAAGGGAATGGGTGGTGTTTGACGTATCATGTTGGCACTTGGGTATGAGTGGGATGAACAAATCAAGTTATTGAAGTTCCTAGTTAGGATCCAAGTATCAATGAGAGGCGGAGGGGGTGAATCAGTGATATCTTTTTCTTTTTAGATTTCCCCTTTTTGAAACAACCTTCACCTCCTATTAAAGAGTTTCTTCCTTACTGAACACACACAACCACAGGAACACAATATTTACAAGGTTCACTACTCAATAAGAGTAGCTACGTCCTTGGTAAGGTACGAAAACAATCTAGTACCACACAATCCACTAGAAAAGAATCCTTTGATGTGGAATACAATGAGTAGGATATAACCTTACACTCGTGCAGCACTTTGAAAACAATCCAATAGTGTCTGTGCTCCCTCTTAGCACAAATAGGTTAACACAATGTTTCAGTGCTTCTTTACAATTGAACAGATGTATTCTCTGAAGTACAAATCTTCACTTTCTTACCAGAAGCCGGTAAGAACTCCCTTATGAACTACTGAATACGTGGGAAGACCCCAAATATTTCACACAGCATTTAGGGTGCCTTGCACGCAATTCAAGTGGATTTCACGTAAAAACCCCTTTTGGTATGAAAAACGTTTTTGCACAACTTTCCTTTTGCGTGCAACTTTTGCTCTTTTCGCGCAACTTCTCAAATATTCGCGCAGCTATCCTCTTCTCATGCAAACTTCTTTCTTCTTGCGCAACTCACTTAGCATATAATTTACGTGCACCAGAGCTCGGGATTTCTTCAAAGTGTCGAGCATTAATAACTGACAAGGGTTAGCCTCATATTTATAGGCATTTTGACCCCGCGTGAAAAACACTAATCCGTGCGTAAAACCTCCTCCATGCGCGTAAAAACTCTTCTATACAACTTCATATTTCGCTCCATGCTTCAATATTTCTCGCACCTCATGACTTTTCCATTTTTCATCCTTCTAATCATGAAGCACCAATTGCGCAAAAAATTCCACACCACGTTCCATATTGCACGCAAACCCAATCTTTCCTGCGACATCATATTTCGTGCACTTCTCCAATCTTTCGCGCATTTTATGCCTTTGCCAATTTTCGAGCTTCTGATCTCGAGACACCTTTTGCGTGAAAACTTCATTCCTCTATTTCACGCACCATGCCAATATTTCACGCAACCTTCATTTTTCACGCAGCCCACTGATATTAAGCGCATAACTTTCTTTTTCGCGCATCCCACTGATATTTCACGCATCCCGCTTATATTTCGCGCATCCCTATATTATTTCGCGCATCGCTTTATTTTTTTTGTGAAACTCACCAAGGTTTTCATGCCCTCCATGCCTTTTTCATTTTTCAATGTTCTGGCTTTGATTAATGCCTTGCATTTAGAAATCTAAACCATCTTAAATATTGTGTGCAACATCCATTGCCAAGCACATTTCTTCATCTCCCAATTTTCAGGCCCTAAAATTTGGCAAACACTGGAAAATTGCGCCACCTTAAACTGTGCTTTTCTGCCGTCCGCAGATTGTCCATTACTTTGTCATTTTCTCTCTTCACTGCTTCCCATAACCATTCTTCTGCTCTTATCACGAATCCCACTCTCGTGATATTTATCCTTTGATAGATCAGCTTTAGCATCCTCAGAGTTTCAATGGGATGTACAAATACTTCCCTATCATCCAGCAGCATCACTCCTTCCAATCAAAACTGTATATGACTGGCATCATCATTTCTCCCCCCATTATATCATAAGGCTTGTATCCCAAGTTCTTCGGACTTATGATATTTGAGAAATACATATCGACAAAGCATCGTCTGATTTATGATCCTTCTACAGAGTGAATTGATTTATCTTCTTTGACAACAAAATACAACACTTTTCAAAGGACAAATCATCAAACTTTCTTCTCCATTCAACTTGGTCCCAACAGTTATTACATGTGGTAAATTATGAAGTGTGGGATATGGAAATAAAACCTCATGTTTATAGGGCCATGGATGTGATGAGACCTATCATTGGACATTTTTGGTACTGTTTGGAAATTGGTGAGTGGGTGTACCTTATTTTTATGGTCCCATATTAAATAATAGATTTGGATTTAGATGAAATTTGGGGTGGAGTACAAATTTTGGTATTCTGATTGGGATTGTTTTCATGTGATTATGGGGTGGTTCTTATTGATGATACATCGATTCTCATGAGTGGAGTGTGACATCAGTTTTGGCTGTATGAGGAATTGATCATGTAACTTCATTGAAATTTGGGTTCCAAATTCAGGGTTAGGTTCGGAAGATCATAGGACTCCAACTACAGTAAAGACATCTTGATCAAGTGACTTGATACCACATTGATGGTTATAGAAAATAATTTTTTAGAATGGTCAGTTGAATGATGTTTGACTAGTTCTTTTGTATGTCACTGGATGCAGTGGATTGGATACTACATCTAGTAGATCATTCTAGATATGATCGGTGTGTTCTAAAGATTGGCTTGGTCTATTGAGGAAATGTTGTCATATCTATGACTAATGAATCGATACTGAAGACTCTTCTGATTTTGGTCGAACCATAGACAAAGATCAGTATGAGCTTCTAATTTTTGTTTTTTCAATTATTTGTTGTAGTGATATGGGAAGAGAGCAAAGTTTTTCATTGAACTATTGATAAAGAATTTTGGTAGGAGTTTTTAATTTTGGGTAGCACCATGGCTTCAGAATATACCCTTATGATTTTAATTTTATAGTGGGGAGCACCATAATATCATGGATAAATTGATTAATGAAACCATGCTATCTCAATCTATATGGGTGAATATATGATTCATATTAATGATTCTATGGGGGTGATGAGAAGTGACTTGGTTCCTGATGAATAGTGAACCGTATGTTTGGGGTTACGTAGAAGATGATCATTCATCATTTCGAGGTGGAATGTAGTTAATCTATTGTGAATAAACTATTTGGGTATCTTAGGATAAATAGTTTAATGATAACCAAGGATTATTAGGGACTAGAAGTATTATGGGGGGCTATAAAACCACCCTCCTTTTTGTGTTGCTAATTCAGAAAAAAATTAATCTTATATCATTTGGTGAAATGGTTATTTTTATATCTGGGTTTTAGATTGGAATTTTTGTGGTTGAAAAATGTAAAATATATGTTTTTTTGGAAGTAGTTTGAGGCCTATGTGGGGGTATGGGTGGTCGAGTGATCATTGGGGAATTATCAGGTGGCTGGGTTGCTAAAATTTTGCATCAATTATCCATTTATAGTGTGAAATATTCATTAATGTCTTTATTGACATTTATGTAGGTCCAAAACCCTTACATGGTGTACTCACACCATGAATACAGCATTTATACCATAATAGTGACCCATATGTGTGGTGTTGGGGACCCTTATGTGGACTATTTATGGCATGACCAGTGGTTAATGCTATGAAGTAGGTTTGGACAAGTGGGATATTTTAGGTACCGAGATGGGCAACGGATGCTGGTGGGCCAAGAATTTAAAATTTTTTACATCACTGGAGCGATGTTACGACATCAACTCTAGTGAGCTATCCCGGTACGGTCTGAGGACCACGCATGGATTTGAAAACGCAAAAAAATAAACTGAACATGTGCCTATTTTGGATTTTACGTGTGCAAGTTTGCCGCAAGACGCCCATGATCATTGCTCAAATACTCCGACATCGAAGCCCCCTAGATCGTCCACACACACCTCTAGAATTTTCTTATGCACTGTGCGTTGAGATCTGGGTGCTAGCACAAATCTTCAATGCTCACTTCAGCACAATGACGGTCACTGCAATGCAAGAAACTTCAATCCAAGATGGATGAACTTGAAGATCTTCCTTCACTTGAGAGACTCTCTCTCTAGGTTCCAAGAGGAGAGAGAAGCTCTCAATCCCAACACATGAATAGTTACCAAGGGGAGAGCTTCTCTCTTACTTATATAGAGAATGTTTAAAACACACAGTATGGGTTCTCAACCCCCATGTAATAAACGTTTACTATATAAGTGTTAAAAATAATTATTTGTGGAAAATAAAATTATGACCTAAATAATATTTATAATTTATCACTTACTCGTAATATAAATATATTACGTGATATACTTGATTCTTTAACTCGACTCACACCTCCTGTTAATATTAAAGGAACCAAGGATAATACAATCCATTCGAATAATATTAATACTTGTATTTACTATATACCTTGTAAATACTTGTTATAATTAAATTCAACAAATTATTCTAAACTTGAATAATAAATGAATTTATTTATTCTTTGGTGATCCGTATAACTTGGATATTACTTGGACCCTTTAGCGGGGCCCATGAAGTTCTATATTCCTATTTCCAAAATAGGGCAGAATCTTAAAGCTCTATTGTGTGTGACTGTAACACCCGAGATTTTTATGAGTAATATTTTTTTTATGTTATATATATATATCATCAAAGGAATCTTTCACTACACACTATCTTGACTTACTTTACACGCAATCGCGACCTTCCTCGATATCTTGCGTTGTACGCAATACCGAGTTTCACTAAACAATGATATGCTATTAAAATATTATTAAAACTAGCCGTTATGAATAGTAATAACCACTTTTTGAAATTTTATAAATTTTATTTTTCAAAATGGACTTCATTTTTGTATTCGGAATACCGAAATTAGCCTAGGGTGAAATTTTGGTATTTTTCTGAAAACTTTCAATTTTTGATGAATAGTGAACCACTAAGTGGTAGGTTAAAAACTGAATTTTGCATAAAACATAATTTTACCGCTTCTTTGAATGGAATTTCGAAAATCCGACAGACACGGTTGATATCAGTAAGTAAAATGTGGTTCAATGAGATAAAAATAATTTTTTGGTGAATAGTAACTTTTTACTTTTTTTTACCGCGATTAATAGTAAATAGGGTATCTAAGGGTAAATATGATATTACTATTACCCTAACACATGTCCTAATACTATTGGATAAGTTTAATTCGACCAAAAACAACCTTATGAATATAATATGACCATTTAGGTCCACTTGGATTAGATTATGACATTTAATATTATTTTATTTAATGAATAGTTAAAATAATTAAAATCAAAGTTTAATAACTAAAAAATTTTAATATGGGGATATACATAAGATATATTCGACTATAAATATTCATTATAAAGATAAAACGATATCCTACATAATTATATTTTATTTATAATTTTTAGACTTTAAATAAATTAATTTATTTATGACACAACGATGATGCAGTAATTACCCTTTTAAGGAAATGTTAACATAATTGATGTTATAAATGCTCAAATAAATGTAATTGGAGACTTTTTATGAATTCCACTAATTTTATAGGTTACTATGATATATTAGTGTTTATTTAATCAACTTGGTTCAAACATATAATTCTGTTATGACTTTCACAAAAATCATATATCAAATAGTGTCAAAATTGACACAAAATAGTTTTTAAATAAAATATTATATTATTAATTGTTATTTTATTCCTAAAAATCTAATATTCGGACAAATGACTTAGATAAGGATATATATATTAATAATAAACATCTTGTGGTTCGTTTGGCATGTTATAGTAAGTGTATTAACCATATAGTGTAAGAAAACAAAAAGTCACGGTAAAAGTTAAATTATTTAACTTAGAGTTAAATCTAATTGATAAGGTTAAAATAATAACCTAAACTTGTATAAATCCAATTGGTTGATAGGATTTCTACCCATCCCCACTTTACCTTCTAAATAAGACCCTTTGGAACCATTATAAACCGATTTTGACTTTAATATAAAATAATATTTTGAGATATTCCTAAGGTGCCCCTCTCCTCCCTTATAAAAGGGAACCTCCTCCCCCTCCTCCTCACACCAATTTGAGAACTCAAGCTCAGCCAACCCCTGCCAAAATCCCTTCTCCACTTCCCTAGAATAATCCTAGAGGTCCTGGTCTTCTTCAAAGACCAATCTTAGTTCCCTAAGTGGAGGATTCAAAGAGGCGTTTCAAAGAAGAGGTAATATCCATTACCGATCTTTTCAATTTCTTTCTTCTTCAACTTCCTCTTATTTAGTTGTTTAATAATAAAGTAATAACATCAGTATTACTTACATACTGATATGTTATTATAAATATGAAACAACCCTAATTCACCTTCTGTCCATCCTACGAAAAAATGAAATCACCGCGCGTGCGTATGTACGGAATACCGTCTCCACGCCGTGGTGTAATCTATTTTCCACCATCACCTTACAAGGATGGGTATAATGGTGTAATGAGTAACTATATATGATTATTATAAAGTTATATTGATACTTAAATAGTATAAATACACTTAAATACAATTCCACGATCATGGGAACAATATCATCGCTCGTGCGTACGTACGGAATACCGTCTCCACGATGTGATGCGACTCGTTCTACATGATCATCATTACATAGTAATTATATAAATGAATTGAATTAATAAATATGATATATGTTACACTAATACCATTCTGATATAAGTTATCTATATCCTTAAAAGAAGAATAAGAATTTATTCGGCAAAACATGCATAAGAACAAAAGGCAATAAAGACCCGAGTAACAAGTAACAATGAAATATTACTAATAAGAAGCTAAGAATATGACCATATATGATATCATATCAATATGTATGATTCTGGAATAAGTCAATAACATTATTTAAACCATTATACAGAAGCTTCAGACACGTACAAAGCAAATCAGACCTAAGGTAAGGGAAATATCACAATCTCATTTTTATCCGAGATTGTTTATACTTTGGCATTTACTGGGGAGTATTTTATCATCCAAATCCATGTTTCTTCAATATGTAATATTATTTTCATCCACCTAAAATTGTTTAAATCCAATTTTACCCTTAGGTGAGTTTTTAGTAAAGGATATGAAAGGAATCTTTTGTCATTTTTCATACGAGGTACTTTTTGACTTTTCTGACAAAAGTACGAAGAATGTTTTTTTAACTTATACGGCAAGAATGGATTTTTAAAACATTATTTCCAAGAAGCTTCCTTTACAAGTTTTCAAGTTTATTTTTAATCAAATTCTTTTAGTTTAAAATTGTATGACATGTTAAGAAAGGAAAATTATTTTTGAAGTAGAAAGGATATTTTCCTCAAGAATGGAGTTCAAGAGTTTTATCAAAATTATTTTCCATCTAAGACAATATAGTGTTATGTTTCTATCCCTATTATTACATAGATTTGATTATGTTGTGATGGAAATATTTTTATGAATTCCTTTATCTTATATGAATTGTTTTATGATTTCACGATGTTTAAGATTCCCATTTGTATTACATGGGTTATGCAATGATGTATGATTTATGATTTTATGGCACACATAAGAATGGTATCATTATGAATTGGGTGGGACCTATATCTCCCTCCAATGCATTGGGTAAAGATTTTATATCTCATGAGATAGACATGGCTGGAACGCTAGGTTATACCGGTTCAGTGAAACAGGACTGAAACGAGAGTGACTCGGTTCAGAAAGGGACATTGTCCACTAAGATAGTCTTGGAAATGAGTCTTGAATAACAAGAAATTATTCTATATGATTATGTGTGAATGCCACAAATTTTCATGTTTTAAGTTATGATTATTGTGATTACATTTCACTACCATGATTTACCCCATGTTATGAAATTATGATCTCTTTTGCAGGTTCAGATTTCCAAAAGTTATGTGCTTATGTGTATGATGTGATTGATATTTCTTTTGTTTACCCTTACTGAGCATTTGAGCTCACCCTTTTGTATGTTTTCTTTCCCCAGGTCAGGAAGAATGTTTTTAAGTAAGATATGCCAAAAGGGACTATAGATATGATGAAATAAATGGGAGACAATGTAGACGCTTTATGAACCAGTTGTTTATGTTTCCTAGTTTCTAAAGACACTATACCTATACGGTCCTTTTTTGGTTTTTTCATATGTTGTAATAAGTGTGCTTCAATTTTGATGTATTAATAATGTATGTAAATTATGGGTCGTTATAGTTGGTATCAGAGGAAAGGTATAGTCAACCTTTGGAAACTAGGATGTGAAAGCCTTAGTAAGAACCCTAAGGATAAGTCTAAGAATAGAACACAATCTTAGTGTTTTAGAAATGGCCATGAATAACCTAAGATAAGACCTTAAGCGTGAAAATTTTGTTCTTGAATTATGTGGTTTTCCTATTATAATTAGTGTTTCTCACACTATTCTTCTTGGTTTTAGTCAATGGTTGGAACCCGAAGGAACCGTGTTAGTGCAGAATGCGATGGGCAATGCAATGATTGTCCCCCTGAGCAACCAAACGATATGGGAGCTGGAATGAAAAATCTTGTAGCCATGCTCACACAACTTTCTCAAGCTATGAATCATGCAGGACTTTCAAACGAGCAAAGGAAGGAGCAACATTCTATTGAATCCTTCATGAGGTAGAGTCCACCTTCTTTCAGCGGGTCTACTGATCCATTAGTTGCTGAATAATGGATTAGTACTACTGAAAAGATATTTTCAGTTCTTCAATGTTCTGAACATGATAAAGTCATCCTAGCAGTGTATCGTTTGGATGGAGATGCTGATCAATGGTGGAATCTTATTAAGAATACGAGGCAAAGGGATGAAATTGAGTCCATGGAATGGGACGAGTTCAGGAACATATTTTTCAATAAGTACTTCCCTCATATTCTCAGAACAAAGATGGAGAAAGAGTTTCTTGAACTGAAGAAAAAGGATGATGAAGATGTTGGTACCTATGAAGAAAATTTTTCAAGACTTGCAAGGTACGCTTCTGGTATTTTTATCCAACCTGAGAGTAAGATAGATCGATTCTTTAGTGGCATAAAACCAAGTCTTCGAAGGGCGTTAGCCATATGGGACTTCAATAGCTACGAGAAAATCATTCGATGTGCTCTCAAAGTCGAGATAGAGATTGGAGTAACCCATCAGTCATATGGGTTTGATAAGAAGAGGAAAATGGAATTCAAAGGAAAATCTAAAGAGCACACTGAATAGAAGATGAGCTTTCCCTTATGCTCAATGTGTGGAAAGAAACATGGAGGGAGTTGTCTTAAAGGGACAAGTAAATGTTTCAAATGTGGAAAGGAAGGTCATCGGGCATTTGAATTCCGCGATAATGGGAAGAAGATGTCTAATGATGAAAACAAATGAAGGGATACACAGAATGAACCTACTACACTTCAATGTTTCAAGTGCAAGGAGATGGGGCATTATGCCAATCAATTCCCAAATCCAAGGGTTGATGATGATGGTCGATGTCAACAAACTCTTAAGGATAAAGAAAAAGGAAAGTCACATGAAATTTCTATCAGCGATGTGGAGTACGATAACGAAGTGGTGAAAGGTACACTTACCATCCACTCTAAAGTAGAAAATGTTTTATTTGATTCTGGATCCACCCACTCTTTTATTTCTGAAGAATTTTATAAGGGTATCACTGTATTACCTCAACAATTAGATGTTGAGTCAGCTGTGACAACACCTAATGGCACATCAATCGCGTCAAAAGTTTATAATTCTTCTCCAATTGACGTTTGTGGGAAAGTGCTTCCTGCAAATCTTGTGATCCTTCCTTTAGTGGAATTTGATGTGATTCTTGGCATGGATTGGCTTTCTTTATACGGAGCTCATATCAATTTCCAAAGAAGGGAAGTCACATTTCATATTCCAGATCAATCTATGATCGTCTATCAATGCAAGGATGAACGTAACCTTCCAGTGGAAATTTCTTCCATTTTATGGGTATTGATTCCACTAAATGGAGGTTATTTATCTCAAATGGCTGGTGAGAAACTCGCGATTAAGAATATGCCCATCGTATGGGAGTTTGATGATGTCCTTCTGGAGGAATTACAGGGTCTTCCACCAAATCATGAAGTTTAGTTTTCAATAGAACTCGTACCGGGTGCTTTGCCTATTTCAAAGACACCTTATAGAATGGCCCCAATTGAGTTGCAGGAATTGAAGAAGAAACTCCAAGAGAATCTTGATAAGGGATTCATATGCCCTAGTGCGTCACCTTGGGGAGCACCTGTTCTATTTGTTAAGAAGAATGATGGATCAATGAGACTCTGCATTTATTATTGAGAACTTAACAAGATCACTATCAATAACAAATATCCTCTCCCATGCATTGATGACTTATTTGACCAACTACGTGGAGCTCAGTACTTTTCCAAGATTGATCTTCGTTCAGGGTATCACCAATTAAGGGTCAAAAGGGGAGGATATACCAAAGACGGATTTCCGTATATGGTATGGACACTATGAATTTATAGTGATGCCATTTGGTCTTACTAATGCCCCTCCTATCTTCATGGATCTAATGAATAGAGTCTTTAGAGACTATCTTGATCAATTTGTGGTAGTCTTTATAGACGATATTCTTGTCTATTCAAAGAGCAAGGAAGAGCATGAAGATCACTTGAGAATTATATTGAAGACCCTGAGAAAGGAGAAGCTTTATGCCAAATTTACCAAGTGTGGATTTTGGCTTCAAAAAGTTGAATTTTTGGGTCACATAATCTCAAAATAGGGGATATCTGTAGATCCAGCAAAAACAGAGGTTATCGAAAGATGGTCGAGACCAACAACAGTAACTGATATCCAAAGTTTTCTTGGTTTGGATGAATATTATCGACGTTTTGTAAATGATTTTTCACGATTATCTAACCCACTCACCAAGTTGACTCGGAAAGGAGTTAAGTTTGTTTGGACAGAGGAATGTGAAGAGAATTTCAAGGAGTTGAAAAGAAGGTTATCCAGTGCACCTGTGCTCACACTGCCTTGTAGTGGAGAAAGGTTTGTGATCTACAGTGATGCATCCAAGAAGGGATTGGGGTGTGTTCTTATGCAAAATGATATGGTGATAGCTTATGCCTCACGATAGTTGAAAATCCATGAGAAAAATTACCCAACACATGATTTGGAGTTAGCAGCTGTAATTTTTGCATTAAATATTTGGAGGCATTATCTTTATGGTGAAAGGTGTGATATTTATAATGATCATGAAAGTTTAAAGTATATTTTCACACAAAAGGAGATGAATATGCGTCAAAGAAGATGGTTGGAGCTGATTAAGGATTACGACTACTCAATCCATTACCACCCTGGGAAAGCAAACAAGGTGGCAGATGCATTAAGTCGACAAGACCATGCTAGTTTATCCATGATGAGGATCACAAAAGATCCAATATTTATGGATTTACAAAGGATAGATCTTGGAATTATAATCGAAGGGGAAAAATCTTATCTTTCTCAAATGAATGTTCAATTATCTATACATGTGAAGATTAAAGAGGCACATAAAGAAGATGTCGAGTTACAAAAGAATGTGAGAAATGTTCCTGAGTTCAACCTTGATTGTGATGGGATAATAAAGTTCAGGAATCAGGTTTGTGTTCCTCCCATCCCCGAGTTAAAGAAGGAGCTGCTGGATGAGGCTCATAGTTCTTCATTCTCTATTCATCATGGAAGCACGAAGATGTATAGGGACCTGAAAGAGTGCTTCTGGTGGGATGGCATGAAAAGCGATGTTGCTGAATATGTCTCTCGATGCTTGGTTTGTCAACAAGTTAAAGCTGAGAGACAGAAGTCTAAGGGGATGTTACAACCATTACCCATACCCGAATGGAAATGGGAAAAAATCACTATGGACTTTGTCACAGGACTTCCTAAAACATCCAAAGGCAATAATGCTATCTGGGTCATAGTTGATCATCTTACAAAGTCTGCACACTTCATTGCTATTAGAGAGGATTTCGCTCTGGATCAGCTTGCCAAGATATATGTAAAGGAAGTGGTAAGATTGCATGGAGTACCACTCTCTATTATATCTGATCGGGATTCGAGATTTACCTCGAATTTCTGGCGAAGTCTTCAGCATACTCTGGATACAGAGTTAAGTTTCAGCACTGCTTATCATCCTTATACAGACGGTCAGTCTGAGAGAACAATTCAAACCCTAGAAGATATGTTGAGAGCTTTCTCTATGGATTTCAAAGGAGTTGGGATCAACACCTACCTTTGGTGGAATTTTCTTATAATAATAGCTTTCACTCCAATATTCAGATGGATCCTTATGAAGCTCTCTATGGAAAGAAATCCAGGACTCCAACTTGCTGGGATGAAGTTGGGGAAAGAAAGATATTAGGACCTGATCTCGTTGATGAAATGGAATAAAAGGTCAGATCTATTCAACAACACGTAAGAGCAGCTCAGAGTCGATAGAAAAGTTATGCCGACAACCGAATAAAAGACCTAGAATTTGAAGTGGGTGATAAAGTGTTCTTACGAATATCTCCCTGGAAGAGGGTTATGAGATTTGGAAAGAAGGGGAAGTTGAGCCCTAGGTAAATCGGTTCTTTCGAAATATTGGATCGCATTGGGAAGGTAGCTTACCGATTGGTGCTTCCACCGAATCTCTCTCAAGTTCACGATGTGTTCCATGTATCTCTCCTGAGAAAGTACATACCTGATCCTTCACATGTACTCAGCTCAGAAGTTGTACCGCTGGAGCAAGATCTTTCTTATGAAGAACAACCGATAGAGATTCTGGATCGTAGCGAAAAAGTTCTACGAAACAAGACCACTCGATTGGTGAAAGTTTTATGGAGGAACCACCAATTAGAAGAAGCTACATGGGAGCTTTAGGATATTATGAGGGAGAGGTATCCTCATCTGTTTGTTACAAAGTGAGGAATTTCGAGGGCGAAATTCTTTTTAAGGGGGGTAGAATGTAACACCTGAGATTTTTATGAGTAATATTTTGTTTTTATGTTATATATATATATATATCATCAAAGGAATCTTTCACTACACACTAGCTTGACTTACTTTACACGCAATCTCGACCTTCCTCGATAGCTTGCGTTGTACGCAATACCGAGTTTCACTAAACAATGATATGCTATTAAAATATTATTAAAACTAGCCGTTATGAATAGTAGTAACCACTTTTTGAAATTTTGTAAATTTTATTTTTCAAAATGGACTTCATTTTTGGATTCGGAATACCGAAATTAGCCTAGGGTGAAATTTTGGAATTTTTCTGAAAACATTCAATTTTTGATGAATAGTGAAACCACTAAGTGGTAGGTTAAAAACTGAATTTTGCATAAAACTTAATTTTACCGCTTCTGTGAATGGAATTTCGAAAATCCGACAGACACGGTTGATATCAGTAAGTAAAATGTGGTTCAATGAGATAAAAATAATTTTCTGGTGAATAGTAACTTTTTACTTTTTTTTTACCGCGGTTAATAGTAAATAGGGTAACTAAGGGTAAATATGATATTACTATTACCCTAACACATGTCCTAATTCTATTGGATAAGTGTAATTCGACCAAAAACAACCTTATGAATATAATATGACCATTTAGGTCCACTTGGATTAGATTATGACATTTAATATTATTTTATTTAATGAATAGTTAAAATAGTTAAAATCAATGTTTAATAACTAAAACATTTTTAATATGGGGTTATACATAAGATAAATTCGACTATAAATATTAATTAGAAAGATAAAAATATTTCCTACATAATGATATTTTATTTATAATTTTTAGACTTTAAATAAATTTATTTATTTATTACACAACGATGATGCAGTAATTACCCTTTTAAGGAAATGTTAACATAATTGATGTTATAAATGCTCAAATAAATGTAATTTGAGACTTTTTATGAATTCCACTAATTTTCTAGGTTACTATGATATATTAGTGTTGATTTAATCAACTTGGTTCGAACATATAATTCTTATATGACTTTCACAAAAATCATATATCAAATAGTGTCAAAATTTACACAAAATAGTTTTTAAATCAAATATTATATTATTAATTGTTATTTTATTCCTAAAAATCTAAGATTCGGAAAAATGACTTAGATAAGGATATATATATTAATAATAAATAGCTTTTGGTTCGTTTGGCATGTTATAGTAACTGTATTAACCATATAGTGTAAGAAAACAAAAAGTCACGGTAAAAGTTAAATTATTTAACTTAGAGTTAAATCTAATTGATAAGGTTAAAATAATAACCTAAACTTGTCTAAATCCTATTGGTTGATAGGATTTGGACCCATCCCCACTTTACCTTCTAAATAAGACCCTTTGGAAACATTATAAACCGATTTTGACTTTAATATAAAATAATATTTTGAGATATTCCTAAGGTGCCTCTCTCCTCCCTTATAAAAGGGCACCTCCTCCCCCTCCTCCTCACACCAATTTGAGCACTCAAGACCGGCCAAACCCTGCCAAAATCCCTTCTCCACTTCCCTAGAATAATCCTAGAGGTCCTGGTCTTCTTCAAAGACCAATATTAGTTCCCTAAGTGGAGGATTCAAAGAGGCGTTTCAAAGAAGAGGTAATATCCATTACCGATCTTTTCAGTTTCTTTCTTCTTCAACTTCTTCTTCTTTAGTTTTTTCCTAATAAAGTAATAACATAATTATTACTTACATACTGATATGTTATTATAAATATGAAACAACCCTAATTCACCTTCTATCCATCCTACGGAAAAAAGAAATCACCGCGCGTGCGTACGTACGGAATACCGTCTCAACGCCGTGGTGTAATCTATTTTCCACCATCACCTTACAAGGATGGGTATAATGGTGTAATGAGTAACTATATATGATTATTATAAAGTTATATTGATACTGAAATAGTATAAATACACTTAAATACAATTCCACGATAATGGGAACAATATCATCGCTCGTGCGTACGTACGGAATACCGTCTCCACGATGTGATGCGACTCGTTCTACACGATCATCATTAAATAGTAATTATATAAATGAATTTAATGAATAAATATGATATATGTTACACTAATACCATTCTGATATAAGGTATATATAACCGTAAAATAATAATAAGAATTTATTCGGCAAAACGCGCATAAGAACAAAAGACAATAAAGACCCGAGTAACACGTAACAATGAAATATTACTAATAAGAAGCTAATAATATGACCATATATGATATCATATCAATATGTATGATTCTGGAATAAGTCAATAAAATTATTTAAACCATTATACAGGAGCTTCGGACATATACAAAGCAAATCGGACCTGAGGTACGGGAAATATCACAATCTCATTTTTATCCGAGATTGTTTATACTTTGCCATTTACTAGGGAGTATTTTATCATCCAAATCCATGTTTCTTCAATATGTAATATTATTTTCATCCACCTAAAATTGTTTAAATCCAATTTTACCCTTAGGTGAGTTTTTAGTAAAGGATATGAAAGTAATCTTTTGTCGTTTTTTGTACGAGGTACTTTTTGACTTTTCCGACAAAAGTACAAAGAATGTTTTTTTTAACTTATACGGTAAGAATGGATTTTTAAAACATTATTTCCAAGAAGATTCCATTACTAGTTTTCAAGTTTATTTTTAATCAACTTCTTTTAGTTTAAAATTGTATGACATGTTAAGAAAGGAAAAGTATTTTTGAAGTAGAAAGGATATTTTCCTCAAGAATGGAGTTCAAGAGTTTTATCAAAATTATTTTCCATCTAAGACAATATAGGGTTCTGTTTCTATCCCTCTTATTACATGGATTTGATTATGTTGTGATGGAAATATTTTTATGATTTCCTTTATCTTATATGAATTGTTTTATGATGTCACGATGTTTAAGATTCCAATTTGTATTACATGGGTTATGCAATGATGTTTGATTTATGATTTTGTGCCACACATAAGAATGGTATCATTATGAGATGGGTGGGACCTATATCTCCCTCCAATGCATTGGGTAAAGATTTTATATCTCATGAGATTGACATGGCTGGAACGGTAGGTTATACCAGTTCAGTGAAACAGGACTGAAACGAGGGTGACTCGGTTCAGAAAGGGACATTGTCCACTAAGATAGTCTTGGCAATGAGTCTTGACTAACAAGAAATGATTCTATATGATTATGTGGGAATGCCACAAAGTTTCATGTTTTATGTTATGATTATTGTGATTACATTTCACTGCCATGATTTACCCCATGTTATGAAATTATGATCTCTTTTGCAGGTTCATATTTCCAAAAGTTATGTGCTTATGTGTATGATGTGATTGATATTTCTTTTGTTTACCCTTACTGAGCATTTGAGCTCACCCTTTTGTATGTTTTCTTTCCCCAGGTCAGGAAGAAGGTTATTAAGTAAGATATGCCAAAAGGGACTATAGATATGATGAAATAAATGGGAGACAGTGTAGACGCTTTATGAACCAGTTGTTTATGTTTCCCAGTTTCTAAAGACACTATACCTATACGGTCCTTTTGTGGTTTTGTCGTATGTTGTAATAAGTGTGCTTCAATTTTGAAGTATTAAAAGTGTATGTAAAGTATGGGTCATTATAGTGACCCTCTAGGCCCTTACCTCAATAGTAGTGAATGATATCCACTGACCCAGAGCAGGGTCTAGAAAACCATCGAGGCCCCCTATAGAGATAAGGCAAATTCAAAGTAATGACTGCCTTCCTATGAACCTACTCCGTGTAATATAATCTCTTCTCCGTCGGTACCTCAGTAAAGTAGAATGTAAACTAGTGTCATTTTCCTTTATGTTTCTTTATTTTATTTGTTGATTTTTCCAGACTGTCTTACCTTCGACTACCATAGCAAGTGATTTAATGTAAGTGAAACCATCCTAATCAACTAGGCCCAAGATATCACTTCCGGAACATGGTAGCAACAAATCCTTTCTCGATCATTCAATCAATTCCACACCATTAATGACATAACCAATAAAACTACCTCACCACGAGTTTTCTTTCCATGGTTTTCGCTTTGCATCAAATATACGTAATTAAATTCCAATCATTGATATTAATCTCAATTTTGGATACCATTACACATTTCTGTAGATAAGAACAACCAATAAAACCTGATACATGTGGTGTTCCTATTATGAGGGTCTGTCCTCATGATCTCAACTACAAGATATCATCAAGTGCGAACTTCATGAGATGAAGTATCAATGCTTATGATCCCCCATCACCTAATGGTCACACATCATCTGTGTCCTATCAGAATGATGGAACTAGACCATAGGAAATTACTTTAAGATTACTATCATGGTATCTCAGGGTTCTCATTATAGCCTGGGATCTGGTATACCCCCTTGATACGACATGTAATCTAATAACATTACCATAAACAAAGTGGATACAGAAGTATATTCACGATTATGGAAATATAAACATGCATGTATTATAAAAAACTACATACGTGTAGGGGTAATAAATGTACAATACATGTTGGGTCCAGGGCACCCACTTTCAACACTCCCACTTACATTAGAGTCTACTGAAAACAGGTTTTAATCCGCTCGCTCTCGCATGTGAATCATGCTTTTGGTGAGAAATGGATTTAGTCAGGGGGTCTTCCATGTTGTCCTATGTGGCTACTCTGCTAATTGTCACTTAACATATTTTAGTAAAATCCCGCAAGATATGAAACTTCCGAAGAATATGCTTTGTCATCTGGTGAGACGTGGGATCCTTGGCAAGCACCACTCCAGCAGTATTATCACAATATACTTGAACATGGTCTGTACTGCTAGGTACAACACCAATGTCTGAGATGAAGTTTCATATCCATAATGCTTCCTTTGCTACATCAGAAGCTTGAATATATTCATACTCTACTATAGAATCAGCAACCACACCTTTCTTCAAGCTTCTCTAGCTCACTGCCCCACCATTCAGACAAAAGATGTAGCCTGATTGTGATTTTATATCATCATGATCTGTCTGTAAACTAGCATCAGTGTATCTCCTCACAACTAGTTCTACATATCCTCCATACAATAGGAATATATCCTTGGTAAGCCACAAATAATTTATGATAGTTTTAAGAGCTATCCAATTATTCTCTCCTGGATTTTCTTGATATCTAACCACCATGATTAAAGCAAAGGAGACATCAAACCTAGTATATAACATGGCATAAATGATAGAACCCACTGTTGAAGAAAAAGGGACTATACTCATTCTTTCAATCTCCTCCTATGTTTGTGGAAACATTTTATTGGAGAGATTTACACCATGTGACATAGGTAACAATCCACTCTTTTATTATTCCATATTTTACCTTTTGAGTACCATGTCAATGTATGTACTTTGACTTAGCCAAAGTAGCCTTAGAGACCTATCTCAATAGATATTTATCACTAGAATGTAGGCTACTTCACCTTAGTCTTTCATGGAGAAGCATTCATTTAACCAAGTCTTAACTAACTGTAATACTTGCACCTTGTTTCCCATAATTAATATGTCATTAACATATAATAATAAGAAAACGATGGAATTCCCTTCAAACTTTTTATAGACACAAGGATTAATTTTATTTTTAACAAAACCAAAATATCTTATGGCCTCATGAAAACAAACATTCCATGATATTAATGCCTACTTCAATCTATAAATGGATCTCTGTAGCTTTCATACATTATTGGAATTCATTAACTGAACAAACCCTTCGGGTTGAGTCATATAGACATCTTCAACAAACTTCTCATTAAGAAAATTAGTTTTGACATCCATTTTCCAAATTTCATAATCATGAAATGATTCTATTTTAAGAAAAATTTTTATGGATTTATGCATTGTTAATGGTGTGAAGGTTTCATCATAGTCAGTATTTTGATGTTGTCTGAAACCCTTTGTAATCAGTCTTTTTTTAAAGGTATTAATCTCCCCATCCATGTCCAGATTTTTCTTGAATACCCATTTGAATCCAATGGGATTTACATCAGCTGGAGGGTCTAATAAAATCCATACTTGATTTTAGTACATGGGCTCTATCTCATAATTCATGGTATCTTTCCATTTAGCATCTTATTTGAACTCTACTACTTCCTTGTAGGTTATAGGATCACCATCCTCAAGGAATAATGTGTCACCTAACTCGGTGACAAGAAAACCACAAATTTCTAGTTCTCTAATATCTTTTATAGACCTACGTAGTGTCTGTGTCTTAGGAGCAACTTCTTCTTCCACCTGTTCTTGTGGAGATTGTTCCGATAACCAACTCTTGTGCACCTGGAGCATTAACTTCATCAAAGCCAATCTAGCTCACACTATTTCCAATAGAAATGTGTTACCTTTATAGAAATGTGGAGTATACTTCCACAATGACTTTTCTATGTAAAGGGTTATATAGGTAATATCCTCTAGTTTTCTTAGGATAACCTATAAAGATGCACTTGGTGCTTGTGGATGCTAATTTGTCACTTGGTAAAGCCTTGAAAAATGCATCACAACCCCATAAACATATGTGTGTTAGACTGGGTTTCTTTCTATACCCTAACTGATATGGAATCCCATCTGCAGCTTTAGTTGGTACTCAGTTAAGGGTATATGCTACTGTCCGCAAAGCGTATCCCCAAAAGTATAATGGAAGTGTTTCATGACTCATCATTGATATGACCTTGTTAATCAAGGTCCTATTTCTCCTTTCATAATCACCATTCCATTATGGTTTATAAGGAGGAGTGTGTTGGGATACTATCCCACACTCCTTCAAGTGATCAATGAAAGTTTGGTTAAGATATTCTCTTCCTCAATCTGAGAGGAGTGCTTTTATCTTCTTACAAAGTCGGTTTTTCACTTCATTTTGGTATTCCATAAATATACAAAAAGGAATATGACTTACAATGCATTAAGTAGATATATCTATACCTACTATAGTCATCAGTAAAAGTAATGAGGTATAGAAAACCACCCCTTGCCTCTACTGGAAATGGACCACATACATCATTATGTATTAATTCCAGCACTACATTGGCTCTTTCTCCCTTTCCTGAGAAAGGTGATTTGGTCATCTTTCCTTGTAAACAAACCTGACATACATCTAAGGGTTCTAATTATACTGAATCTAGATACCCTTATTGATGAAATCTTCGTAATTTCTTCTCGTTTATATAACCAAGCGTGAAGTGCCATAGGGAGGTGATATTTGAGTCATGTTGGACGTTTTTGTCACTGATTTCCATTACTGAGTTCTCTAGTTCCATCATATATAAGCCATTGTTATGATGTGCCATACCATAACATATTTTATCCATATAAAAGAGACAAAATTTGTTTCCAAACTTGAAATAAAAACCCATAGTGTCTAGAATTAACACATAGATAATGTTTCTGGTAACAAAAGGTACATAATATCAATTATTTAAAACTAGAACCAAACCAGTTAGCAAGGTTAACTGATAGTCTCCCACTGCCAAGGTTGCCAAACTTGCACCATTTGTAGCTCAAATATCCTCTTGACATTTTGAAATCTTCTTGAACCTACTTGGTTCTTGTATATGAATACAAATGTGTGAGCCACCTGTCATATCCAATACCCAAATTATAGATAAAGATATATTGAATTAAATGAAAAAAATATCTGAAGTAGAAGCATCAACTTTCTTCTTATTCCCAACTCTTCCTTTCTTCTTCCAGTGGCCTTTCTTGCCACATCAAAAGCAGACAACTTCCTACTCATTATGTTGCCTCTGAATCTTTGGCTTCTTTGTAGGACAATGCATTGGTGTCTTTTGATTTAACATGATCTTAGACCCATTTTCCTTTCCCTTGTTTTTCTTTTTCACCATAAGGACAATTGAATTAGTGTTTTTCATGTCCTTTTCAGCTTGGTGAACTAAATACACAAGGTCCAGGAGTGAATTTTTTCATATCATTCATATTATAATTGATAAAAAAAGTCGACATGCTTGACAATAAAATGGAAAGAATAAGATCCACATCTAGTTCATGGTTTAATTTTAACCCAAGTGCTTCAAGCCTTTCAATATACCCCATAATATTATGTACGTGAGGACCAGCTTTGTGCCCTTCAGCTAGCCCGCACTTATAAAGTGCACTTGAGATCTCAAACCATTCTTCTCTGGCCCTCTCCTATTATAGTTCTTGGATATGTGAAAGCATCTTGTAGGCATCCACATCCTCATGTATTTTTTTCAATTGTATGAACATGGATGACAACATAATGCATTGTACATCAATCGTATCATCTTCATGATTTCTCAATTTATCATTTTCTGTCTTGCATGCTCCCTAAAAAGGATCTGTAGGAATTGGGGATTCCGTCACATATAACTTCCTTCCTTGGCGTAGTAGTTTGCACAAGCGACTGTACCACTCCTGGAAGTTATTGCCGGTCAGGATATTTTCATTATCCAAAATCGATTGTAGTGATAATGTATTTTTGGTGTTGGTGATTTCCATTTTGAATCTACTATAGATAAAAATTTATCAGTTAGTACTTTGTCTTGGTCACCTTTTCACATTTATGATTAATAAATTATTATATCATTTAATGTCTCCCACTATTTTCGCGAACCTCAACAGCCCTAACTATTAGATTCCGAATACTCTGTCACATGAGTATTCTAGTGGCATGGATACTTGAAACCTCCCTTGTCGTCTACATTCTATGGCTATGCCACTACTTGGAGGGTTTCAAGGTAGGCTCTAGGCTGGCTAACCACTTGGCTTATAGTTCCTTGTGTTGTTGAGTAAATTCCCAGCTTTTGGAATCCGAACATGATTACCACAACCTATTTCCTCTAAAGTGATAGCAAGTTAGCTAAGCCTAATCCTTGACTACTCACTTTAGTTAATTCAACCCAGTTATCTCATGAAAACACCATGGTAGTAAGAGACACTCTCAACTATGGCGGACGAGCACCCCAAACTACCGGTTTTGTTTAGATGTGAGAAATGGAAGGAATTTATTGGACTTAATATATCATTGAGGTATTTTAAAGAATATAATAATTTTCTATTTATTATGTCCAAACTAGGTTGTCGTACTCATAACTGAACATGGAACAAAATATAATTCATCACATCTTTATGCATTTTATCTCAATTACTATTCTATGTGATCACGCAATAATCATGTATTCGCATAAAACAATAAACAATGCATAAAGGTAAATTATGAAATCTAGATGGTCTTGAGAATTCTATAAAGATCGATCTATAATGAATCAATATTGACCTAGGGGAATCCATACCTGAGTCGTGACTTGACTCGCATCGCAGCTAGCTGAGTGTAATGCGCTCGACTACCGTCCGGTTTACCGGCTCATCTTGGAGGGGTATGCTTCTCTGATCATCATTTAATTACAAATGTATTTGCACACATGCGAGGGGGTATAGGGGTAGAAAATAATTCTTGTGC
The DNA here is from genome assembly GCA_963277665.1 of Viscum album. NCBI lineage: Eukaryota > Viridiplantae > Streptophyta > Magnoliopsida > Santalales > Viscaceae > Viscum > Viscum album. Next base: position 918,185,121 of record OY728152.1, read on the forward strand.
ATTTGACACGCATGCCATTATACGTATTTGAAATTAAAATGACGATTCAGAGACCGTCATTTATCTAAATAATTATTACAATCATCACACACATTGAATAAATAAATAAATAAACACCAGACATACATAGTTCGACTGCTTGCTCAAGACCAGTCAATAAATATAAAGTGCGATTAAAATTAAACTGCAATGGAAAATAAATAGTATGGGGGTACTTATAAATTAAATGAATTTTAATAAATTCAATTAATTTATTTTTATTAATTCCAACTATTTAATTAAATTACAATTCCAAAATTAAATTAAACCATCAATTTAATATTAATTATAAAATTAAATTAAATAATTAATTTAATTTAAATTTTAAAAATAAACTAAACTATTAATTTAATTTAATTCTAATTAAATTAATGTTTCGGATTAAAATATATTTAAACCCCCAAACTAATTATAATTAATTTAATTTAAGAAACTAAATTAATTAAAATGGATTTAAAATAGGGTTACATCTAGCCGGGGAGTAGCCTAACAGGACTACAAACCGTCGTGGGGTGTCATCCTGAAGTAGGGCCAAATCATGGCATAACCGTGGGGTGACCGCGGGGTATCCACGGTGTGAGCGCAGCCTGACTGCGGCCTGACCAGAGACTAATCACGGTGTGACCAAGGCGTGACTGTCTGGTCCAAAGACATCTGTGGGGCAACATCCTCCAGCCAGGAGAGAAGGGAACGGGAGGAGGCATGGAAACATTCTGGCCAGCCACATGGGCATCAGCCCGCTGCTCCGGCCATCCAACGAGGTGGTGGCCTAGTCTGGCATGACCTGGACTGGCAGAGGCCTGGTCTAGTGCAGCTAGGTCTGACGCGGCCATGAGTGAGATGGTAGTGAGGCAGTGGAGTCCGAGCGGCGACGGGCTCGTGCGCTCCGCGGGGTGGTGGTCTAGCGGTAGAGGGAGAAGGTTGGTGCAGGCAAGCGGACCGGTGGTGGGTGGTGCTCTGGAAGTAAGGAGGAAGTGGCTAGGGTTTTCTCCCAGACCAAGGAGGGTGCACCTTGTGCGCTGCGTGAAAAAGAATACCCAATTTTGGTCTTAAAAAAATAATTATTTTTTAATTTGTCTTTAAAAAAATACACCTCCTTTCCCCCATTTTTTATAAAACCAAAGGAGGAATACGTGACACTAAAATGAGTCTTGATCCTCCCCTTTTTTTATAAAACTAAATAGGAAGACTTGACTTGACCCCAAGTGTTTAAATAATATTTTAATTTGAGAAAAATAAAGTATATTATATTATAATATTATTTTTTTTATCTCCTAAAATTAAACTTACCGGACTTTTTCCGGGTACCAGATTCTGACCAAAGCGTGGCCGGATTTCGGTAATTTGGAAGAACACATTAATGAAATTAACCCGCATTATTATCAAAAATTAATCTGAAGAAAATTTAATCTAATGAATTTATCCAATTAAAATTTGAAAATGGAAATAACTTGGCCATTAGAAAACGGATCAACCTGTGGTTAGTGATGTTGGAACTGATATAATTCCCCGTACTTAAATTTTATGCAATTATGTTTTTCTTCTGAATCTGAAAAATCACACATTCCCTCTGATACCACTGTTAGGTACTAGGATGGGCATCAAAATCTAGTGGGCCAGGAATTTAAAATTTCTCACATCACCGTAGTGATGTTACGATGTTGACTCCGGTGACTTATCCCAGTACAGTCCGGGGACCACGTGTGGATTTGAAAGAGCACAAAAATAAACTGAACTAGTACCTAGTTTGTATTTGAAATGTTCAAGTCTTCTGGAGGACACCAGCGATCGTTGCTCGAATACTCCGACATCAAAGCCCTCTAGATCGTCCACACATGCCTCTCGAATATGCTCACGTACCATTCGTCAAGATCCGGGTGCTAGCGCAGATCTTCAATGCTAACTTCAGCACATCGACAATCACCGCAAGGCATGAAACTTCAATCCGAGATGGATGAACTTGAATATCTTCCATCTCTTAAGAGACTCTCCCTCTAGATTCTAGGAGGAGATAGAAGCTCTCAATCCCAACACATTAATAGTTACCAAGGGGAGAGCCTCTCTCTTACTTATATAGAGAATGTTTAAAACATGCGTTATGGGTTCCCGGCCCCCATGTAATAAACGTCTGCTATATAAATATTATAAATAATTATTTATGACAACTAAAATTATTCCATAAATAATATTTATAATTTATCACTTACTAGTAATATAAATATATTACGTGATATACATAAGTCTTTAACTTAACTCACACCTCTTGCTAATATTAAATGAACCTAGGATATTAAAATCCATTCGAATAATATTAATACTTGTATTTACTATATAACTTTTAAATACATGTTATAAATAAATTGAATGAATTATTAAAATCTTGAATAATAAATGACTTTATTTATTCTTTGGTGATTCATAGAACTTGGATAGTAATCAGAACCTTTGGTGAGGCCCACCAAGTTCTATATTCCTATTCTTAGAATATGAAAGATTCTCAATGTGCTATTGTCTGTGACCCTCAAGGCCCATACCTCAACAACAATGAATAATATCCACTGACCAAGAGTGGGGTCTAGCAACCCATCAATGCCCCCTATATAGATAAGGCAGAGTCAAAGCAATGATTGTCTTCCTACGAACACGGTCCGTGTAATATAATCTTTTCGCCATCGATATCTCAATAAAGCAGAATACACACTAGTGTCATCATCCTTTATCTTTCTTTATTTTATTTGTTGATTTTTCCAGACAGTCTTACATTCGACTACTTGGGCCATTGATTTAATGAAGGTGCAACCATACTAATCAACCATGCCTGAGATATCTCTTACTGAACTCGAAACCAACAAATCATTTCTCGACCATTCAATCAATGCCATTCCATTAATGACATACCCGATACAAACTAACTCACCACGAATTTTTCACCCTGGTTTTCACCTTACATCAAGTGTATGTAATTAAATAACATTCATTAATAATGATATCAAATCTGGAGACTATTACACATGTCTGTAGATAGGAATGAACAATGACACCTGAAACATGTGGTGTTCCTATTATGTGAGTTTGTCCTCATGATCTCAACTACTAAAGATCATCAAGTGAGAACTTCATGAGATGATGTTTCAATGCTTATAAGCCCCTAACACATAATGGTCACACATCATCGATGTCTTATCAGAATGATGTAACAATATGATAGGACATTACATTAAGATTACTGTCGTGGTATCTTGGGGTTCTCATTATATCCTAGGATCTACTATACCCCCTTGATACAACATGAAATCTAAGGAAATTACCATAAACAAAGTGGATGCAGAAGTATTTTCACTATTATGGAAAGATAAACACCCATGTATTATAACAAACTACATACATGTAGTGGTAATCAAAGTACAATACATGTTGGGTCTAGTGCACCCACTTTCAACATGATTCACCTCTACCAAGAGAATTTCATGATGTGAACAAGAGGTCCATTATGTGAATGATGTGTTGGGTGGTGTTTTAGGATAAATGTAATTATATATTTTCCTAGGGGTAGTGTATCATGATTTAACCAAGAGGGGGGGGTGATTTAGAGAGATCCATTTTCATCTAGAACCCATACCATTTTGCCTCAATTCAATATCACTATAAAAGGGATTCTTTTTGGTGAATTCTAGCAATGATTTACATTTAACTACTATATTTTTTATGTCATTCTTGTATTCCTTGATAACCATTATTTTCTTTCTCATTTTTTGTTGGGATTAGGTGATGATTCCACTAGAGAACAATATAATTGGATTATATCGACGAGTATTTTGTTTATCTTGGAGAAATTTTGTCCCGAGATAGTGTTTTAACACTGGAACCCTTTGTTTCGATTAAGTTATGTTACTACATGAATATTCCAATGGTTTTTCAACTTTTTATAAAAATATATATTTAATACATTTTATATTTTGGTACTTTTTTACGACTTGGGGGGGGATAGGATTGGTTCCCACCTTGTTTCTAAAAAAATTAAATATAGTTATAGTTAATTATTTCACAATTATTGGTGTGAGTTTGGGGATTATGATAATGTGGTATGGTTGGACAGACTTGGATGATATCAAGATAGGCTTTTTAGGTTGTGATAAAAGTGAATAAATCCATTATTGATGCAAGTGGTCATTGATTATACCCCCATGGTACCTACGTTGGGTTATTTACAGTTGTAAAGCGATATGTTGTCTCTCCATATATGGGAAGACAAAAATTATTAATTTAAATGATTTTTTAATTTAAATTAAATTCTTAAACTGAATAGAGTGAAAAGGTCCACATTGGACTCTTATTGACTTGCTTGATTGACTCATTCACCAAATAATGAGTGATTGATTATAAATGAATGAAATAGGAAACTTTGCCCCTAAGGGGATCATTAGAAATTAACTTATAGATTATAGTGGACCTAGAGAGTCACCTTAGTCCACTTGAGTAGGGATATATTCTAAATTTAGATTTACTATCCTAATTAATAAATGTTATAACCTTAATATGCCTTAGATCCTTTGGGATAGTTGAGATGATTGTGAGGAAAATGTACCCTCCACAATTGTATATGATGAATAGGTGGGTATTACATGACCTGATTGTAGAGGGATGAGTAAGAGGACTGACTTAGTGATTACTTAGAAAGTCATATGGGCATTGTTCAATTTAATTAGACCATGTAAAGTGAGGTTGTGATATGAATATAGTGATTTCATGTGATGTTATCCCCCTTAAGTGATGGGTGTCGAACCAAAGGGTGAGATTGAGACCAAGGAAACCATGGTGGGTGTCTGAGAATGATGTAAAATATGGGACATTATTGGGTCCCACAATAACTTATTGACCCTATAGGGTATTCTTGGGAAATTGATAGAAATGATTGGGGGTGTAAGCCTAAAACCTGATTCTATAATAATCGTTATATGATTGTTTAAAGGATTGCAAGTTTTAAATTTTAGAGGTTGACCTTTGAATTATGGGATAGGTTCAAGAAGAAGACTGGACAATCAAAATGTGCTATAAGAGATAGATTGGGAGGGATGCACTGCCCACCGAGATGTTTGAGATATGGTTTGGGATGCAATTCATATGGTCCTTGGATCTGATGATACTATGGTTTGGAATGCCTCAGACAAACTCCTAGGATCCATATGGTGGGATGTACAATCCCCCAAAGATATAAATGTTATGGTTTGGGATTCTTTGGTCACAATACATGGATTTAGATGAGGTGATATCTAGTAGGGGAACCACACCCCTAGACTCAGATGACGTGATAATTGGTAGGGGAACCAACCCCTAGACTCTGATGATGTGATATCAAAAAAGGAGAACCACACCCATGTACTTGGATGATGTGATGCCCGATAGTTGAAACATACACAAATATACTCTAAATAGTTGATAATCATAAGGGGTAACCACACCCTTGGACTCAAGTGATGTGATTTCTGGTAGGGCAGATCCACTCCCTAGGAAATAAAAGATGTGTTTTCCCAGAAGGTTATGCCCTTTCTCCATGTGAGGGATGTTTTTAAGGGGTTCAGTAAACACCTATATCCATGTGGTGGATTCTAGGTATGTTGGTTCCTTTATCTATATATAGTTTCCTAGAAGGGTATTCCATGGCTCTAGGTGATGGATTATTAGTAGTGAAACCTACTGAGTTTCATATGTAGTTTTCCTAGAAGATATTCCCTTGTCTCTGGGTGATTTTATTGGTTTCAATGGGGTTTTTACATTATTATATGCACATTAGAACTATCTAAATCATGTTTGGTTTGATCCCATGTTTCATGTGAGATCTTGAGGATTTATAGTGGTTATTTTATTATAATTTTCACTTTTTTTATTTTTAGATAAGCATGTAACATGAATATACACTATATTAATAGTTATGTATAAGGACATGCTTTTGGTTCCCTACTAAGTTGTACTCACATTCTACCTAGGTGACCATGACACTCAAGTAATAGAGCATATCTTCATTGGTTATATATTTGGGTTAGGAAGAGGCCCAATGTTTCATGATCGAGAAATAAAGGTTGGGTAGACTAGAGACTGGTATAAGGTATGAATTATGGATATAGTAGAGCCTTGTGTATTTTATTATTTATTTATTTTATATAAATAGTTATAACAATGGGTGGCCAATGTGTTTATATGAAATATTTCTTCTATATTAATTATCTATTATGTATGATTTCTATTAATTACTTCCACATACTCTGGTGGATGTTTATTATATTAGAATTATCTTTTGTTAGTTTTTTTATTATAAGGTTGTATAGTCTCCTCATGGTTTCACCATAGAACACAATTTTTAGTTAGTGGACTCTAGCATAAGGGGCATGCATGAGATTTGAGTGACCCTACATTTTGGGAACTACTGAGTGATTATGGGTCATGAAAATTACACATAAGATACATAGTGACACCGATATACTTTATCTTGGGAAAAGAATCGATCTCCAATACCATTAAGTCATGGTGTACAATCCATTTATTTGACTTATATTGAGCCACTTTCCACTCATTATCATCCAGATGATTCCCCATTAAACCTTATCCTATATACAAGAAATATCAATAAAAATGCCTCATAAAACAGAGCTATTCATCCATTTATTACTAATTCATGGGATATATAGTGACATATGAATTCCTTATCCTAGATACAACAATGTCATCCATTTCCATGAACTATTTTCCCATGGTTTTGATACATTTACCAATTCACATCAGGTTTTAGTCTTCCTTCTCTCAACAGGCACCCATATTTTTCTCCCATACCCTCCTATACATGAGAAAGATCTATAATGCAGATTAGGTCTAAACACTACAAGTTTTATGGTTCTGGATACATATGAAATGTGGTGACATATAAATATAATATCCTAATACCAAAAATAAATCTCCTAGAACACCCCATCTCAACTTGGTGTTCATCACCTCACTATAAAATGTACATTTATTCAATTACTACTATGAATGTGTTATTCTTTAAAAAAATGTAACGAGTTCCATGAACTTAAACTAATAAAATATCCCCATATAGTATGAGTTATATGACCTTAATCAATGAAAAATGGCAAAAAAATTAAAAATTCAAACTGCATGCATTAATCCTTGAGATTATATATATTATCAATGAGATCTCAATTCACTCTGGGTTTACATATCCATTATTTCTATATAGACTAGCTCACACTTATGATTCATGATCCATGTCCGTAAACAAGAACAACCCAATTTTTCAAATATGTATGACCTTAAACTTTAGCTAAATTTAGACTGAGGATCATAAATTTAAACCGAATTCATCTATACTTGTGGTTTTCTATATTAACAATTACCTCTTAATTAACGTAAAATTTTCCTACATTTATATAAATATATACTACCTCATCCATTGTTCAAAAAATTATTATCATGAATCTCAAAAAAATATGGTCTAAGTTCTATTTACATAAAAAGGAATTACATATTTGTTCTAAGCATCATGACACAAAAATATATACATTATTCCTTGAGATGGTCTATATTAGCATTAGGATTTGAATTCATGTCAAGTTTACCTTTTGATTATTTTTATATAGATTGTATCACCTATATGGTTTAATTTTTTTGACCTTAAACAAGGAACAATTACCCCCTTATAGTTCATGATTTATGATCTTAAACTAGGAAAAACCCCAATTATTCAATGTTATAAGCCCATAAAACCTAGCACTATAAAATATGAGTTGTATGACTTTAACTAGTAGCCCCCACCCCCATTCAGTCCAATATATATGAACATAAAATATATATACACAAGTTTTGATTCAGTTCCCTTATTAGAGAATGACCTATCCCCATTCATCTGTCTTTCATGGTTTTGGAATTTGTGTCTATCAAAAAATCACACTGTACCACATGCCCTCCATCTATTTTAAAATTCCCCATCAATTTGAGAAATACATGAAGGTGTAAAATTGGAATGTTTTAACTCTTCTAAATCATGTACCTATATCCCATAAATACACATTTCCCCCCTAATTTTGAATCTTCCATAATCTTTAATGTCGTATTAGACTCCCCACTATCTATAGTGAAGACATGGGTTCCTAGTCTCTACCTACAACCCATCTAGGGTACACATCCTAGAGGAAACATACTAAAAAATAACATGATATAACCCAACATTCATATCATTTCCCAATTATTATCAATAATAAGTTTCCCCCTATTTTTCATAGTACGTTAGTGGAACATTCAAATTGAATAGGTGCTTAGTGGTTATCATCAATCTATAACCCCTTTCATCCTTGAATTCAAACTATCAAAGTCAACATTTACCTTTCTCCCACATCCCTTTACTCAAGTGGAATTATAACACCACTAGTTTTCCAATCTAGTACATCTATGAATATTGATAGGGTGAATATATCATTTGGAATCAAGAACAACTCAATTCTACCATGTTCACGAGTTCCCTTAGGTTGGTCTAGGTGAAATTATGACATTGAGTTGTTGACCTCTATTTTTTCTCTCATGTAATATGAATTATATTCTATTATCACTTATTTTTCACACTAAGAATGAATCACATGGTCTTAGTGAGTTGTCTTGATTATATCATTAATGTGGTCGATATGAAAAGAAATTTTTAAATAGGGAGTTTAGAAAAGTGATAGTTTATTATAAATAAATCAAAATAAAGGGGAACCACACACAAGATATAGCCTCTATTTTAGTATAATGTTGGATATATAGAACCTATGTCATTTATTACCCAAACTTATTCAAACTTTTATATAATGGTTTTGAAGAATATGAAAACCTTTTTAGATCATATATCTTGGACTCTTCTTGATGAGGTTCTTAGGATTCTTGCACATGGATATCATTTGGATGAGGTTTTTACTCTACAACTTGGATTTTCAATTAATCTAGATCATCATTAGTAGTTTTTAGTTGATTCCTCAAGTAGGTGACTACATTTTCCCCCAATATATCAAATAACTACATTTTTAACAACTCATCCTCTTATTGAGAAATATTTTATTAAATTTATCATAGAGAATCTATGGTAGAGACCCCAGAATCAATGCTTACAGAGTCAACGTTTTGAGCCTCCATCCATTCCTTATCAACAAGAAGGGTTATATAATGGAGGGAATAGTAATCATCCCCACTAACCCCTAGCTTCAATAGATTGTGGTTTATAATTCCTATCAATCCACCCATCCTCCCTAGTTGAGTTCGAGTGATGAAGCCCTAGATGTTCTTCCACATGCTCCACCGGATCACCATGTTGTCCTCAACTATTTCCAATCCTGAGTTATTTTTGTCATCTAGTAGATTATTACATGAAGAACTACTATAATATTGTAAATTAATTCAAAACTATATAAATAACCTCTAAGGTAGGATCCTCCTTGGTGAGGAGTGCCTTAGGGCCCCGTTATACCACCACTACACTGGAATGTTCACCATCATGATCAGTGGTCACCTTAGGTTGTTACTTCACCTCATCATCCATCAGATCATTGATGGACTCCCCATAATACTATGGAACCAAAGACTCCTAATCCTCTATAAAGAAAATATATACCACATTAATAAAGGAATTATAATGTTAAATGACAACAAAATCTACCAGCAGCTATGGAATTAGGTATTACCTACATCAAAAGAAGAGTCATAAATCCTCCACTGGAAATTCAATGGTCCAAAATTCCTAGTCGAGTTTTTCTAACACACTATCTAGTTTATTAAGGCCCAAGTCACTATAGGTTGAATCTACTTTAAATGATCCCTGGAGGATTTTTGTTAAACTAAAGGCCACCCTTGGAAGCTACTCTGCTTGGATTGTTGGATTTTTAATAATAAAATCAAGTAAGTCAGCAAGCGGTTCCCATGAAAATTAAGGAGGAAAGAAAATAGTTTTGATTTTATATTCAGATTCCTATTTATGGTAGATAATCCATAATCCCAATGAGTAGTGAACATATTTTTTAGTCGATGATTCCCCCAAATCTTCAAGAAGAAGCGCCCCTAGAACCACTACGAAGACTATGGATTTAGGGGACACTACTCTATCTTCATGGATGCTCAGAATCTATGCATTTCTCCTTCATGCCTAATATTGGGGTTTTTTTCTAGATTTCCCCACTCTTTCACTCCTATATTTGTAAATAAAACATAAGTTAGTGTTTTTATAAATACAATGATGTCATATACATTTAAAGATATATGAGTTACCTAGTCTAGTGAGATATCTCTTAACTCTTTACTATATTCGATCTCCTCACCTTCCAAAGGAGGCTCTACCCATCCTATGTTGCATACCTTGGTGTCTTTGTTACCATAATCCATTTACTCTGCATTCCAATATATCTTGACATACTCTGAGACTTTATTGGTCTTCCCATTGATTATTATTATCACTTGATCAATGAAGACTCCCTCATATCTATGGGAGTACATGAACAACTCTATCTCAGTAATTTAGTCTATTATTTCCATCTAGGTGACAAAAAACATGGCCCTAAATAACACATTACTAGATAGGAATATCATGATTATTTGATGCTTCCCCCATAGCCTCCTCTCATTATGGTACAGCTACCACTAATCACATGATTTATAGGATTCATGGAATGAATATGCTTCTAGAATCTACCATATTAACCACACAAACTTCCTCTGATCCATTATAGGATCATCCATATATATCCCAAATGCTTCAACCTACTATTGGAACCACTTTTTGGGGTGTTTTCATTTGTAGTTTCACCATCCCTAGAGGGTCTTAACATGATTCTTTTGAGAGGCCTTGGATGTTCCTTAGAAGTGGAAACTACCTAATTAGAATACCTCATCTTATGTTGGTGTGTTCCAGTGATTGTTTAATGTCCTCTTCCCTACCATTCAAGATGTTATGTCCATTAATCTGTCCATCACACTAGGAACCATAGTATTACTCCAGGATACATCACTTTTTAGCTTTGTGTGTTCCCAAGAATAGTTTTTTGGGGGTTATAAAACACTAGTAATGTAATATCAACATCGGTGGCCTCCCATGTTACCATCCACTAGAGCTATCAAATGATCATCATGTGGTTCTTGTGGTGGGATATAGTGTGTACTTAAGGAATAATTCATTAAATGAAGCGGAAATGATCTCAAAAGATATATGGGGATCATTTCAAATTTATGATGATGTTGTCAATATATGAATCTAAGAAACTAATCTTGGAGGTTATACGATTCGATCTATCTTTAACAGTGCTATATTTGTTATCCATAATGATTCCAATTGGGTTGCTGAAGTGCTGAAGTTGAGACTCTAATCGAACCCCGTTATGGCATTCAACTCGATAATATCGATCTCTAGTGGCTAAAATATGATGATAATTATCAAGAATGAAGAAATTTTTTTTTCTAAAAGGGTTGATAAACATCCAAAATCCATAACCCATGATGTGTTATACAATCCACCCATATAAGAATTTGAATTGTCTATAGATGTGTTGTTTAATGACCCAAACAAATTTTTTGTTTTAATAATGTATATTTTTCCTCCAATTGTTTTATTATGTTTTATATTAAAATCACATAGAATGATTTTTAAAGTTCATAATAACTTTGAACATAATTCGTTGTTATGAACTAATACAACTAGGAATAGCAAAGGGAAGAATACACAAACTAGAAACTATATTTATTTTTAATTATTTAAGAATGTTAAATTCTATCTAAAAGAATCCCCAATATCATGAAAATTATTACAATGGGAAGAAAAATGGAGGATAAATATAGTGAAATATAAAAAAATATTCTTCTTCGATCCCCTAGAATCATCGCACCCATGAACATCACTATAATAGAGGAACAAATAATCATTAATACAATATTCATTTTGGAAATGATATTGAATATTATTTCGAATCAAAGTAAATGATATAGATAAAGTGAATGATATAGAGTGTTAACGATAGTGTATTTATAAGAAAATATGATCATATTCCTTTATGATTGACAAATAATTTTTTTGTCATAATTATAACCAATATTAAAAAAATTAGTTGGTCATTATTATTTTTGATTACCTAGACACATTTAAATGAACATTGGGATTATTTAATGATATAATAAAAATTATATTTTTTAGAGAATATAAATATATTCTATTAAAATTATTTTATATGTATATGTTTCCAATAAAATTTATATCATGAAATAATCTTAAAAAATTCTTTCTAGATGATTATATATTTTAACAAATACTTATGTAATTTTTATAATGGTCTGAATGTTTATTATTTCAAATAAATTTTTAAATTTCACTAGAATAGTGATTTTATTTAAAATTTAAAATTATAATAGATATATAATTATTTTTATGAAATAAAATTAATTTATGGACTCCTCACATCAAAATTATCTTAGGGTGATTTTTTAGGAATTTTCTAACAAATTTTAATTTTTTGGAGAAAAGTGAAAATTGTTATTTTACGAGCACTAGGATTTTATGACATCAATATTAGGTCATCATGACTAATTTTTTTAACCCATATTTAATAAAAATATAATTTAATTATTATAAAAATTAAATTTTAAATACTAGTTTAAATTTATAAATTTTTACTTTATTTTTGGAACCAAAAATTGGATTTTTGAAATAAAATTTAATATTTGGATTCTATGCATTAATTGGGTTGTATAGATGGTATTATTTAGTTTTTTATGGGCTTGGAAATGAAATCCCAAAATCTCACTCAGTAATGGTCTATAAAATTTATTGGAAATTTTTCACCCACAAGTGGTTTTCCTGTATAATAAAATAACCAATACTTAATGCTTTAAAACCCACATTTCCCCAACTCTAATAACCACCCATTACCCATTCCTGTACACTAAAAATTCATAATAATTCATGTTATGGTCATTTTCCCTCCAAAATAGTCCTTCTAAAGTTCTCATAAGATCTCAAGATTCCACCATCAAATTTTAGGAAGCAAATATTCAATGTAAGGGAATAATCCTCTTCTACCTATTTCATTAATGTACTTCCCTTTTTGTTAGTCCTAAAAAAGTCAAATATTCATTCATTTAATGAAATTTTGATCTTGAAATTAATTCCAAAATGGTGTTTTGTCATTGGGATACCACCATTCTCTCTCATTATGCCCTTTCCATAATCCTTTGTTTATACCGTTGTGTTGTCGAAAACATTTCATGAAATTTTCTATTTTTATGAAATATTATTATATTGTGAATAAAAAATAATATTTATTACCCATTATAATTTTTATATATTTAATTATAATATATTTATTTGGGTATTTACATGTATGAAAGTCACATTCCCTTTTGTAGGTTAAAAATTATGTAATGTTCGAGACATTAAGAAATCATGTAAAAAATGTTTTCATATGAAATCCATTCTTTATTCTTCTAAGGTTATTGATTAAATGATTTTTTTATGATCAATGTGTCTAACATGAATTAATAAATTTGAACAGTGTTCCCTAATTTCACTCCAATTCATTGGGAAAATAATTGAGATTTCTAGATTACATGTTTTATGATTCCTTGGTGAATAACCATAGTATTTATGAATTATGACACCTTGGTGATAAAAATTGGTGATATGATTATGAATGTATCATTTTTATGTTATATCCAACTATAAATGTTATGAGTTATTATATTTATATTACTATATTCATCATATTCATATGATTATTCCTTATTGATAATCCTCTTGTTCCCATGCTAAATATTTCCTTTATTTATTCCCTTATTAGGATTTATGATCAACCCTTTTTTAATATATGTCCCCAGGATATGGAATTTAGTAAAGGTAACTTATGAAAAATATTTTAAGATCCATCTCTTGTTTATTAGAATAATTTTTATGTTTTAGGTATTTTGTTCATTTTTCTTAGACACTAAACATCAAATTATCTTCTGTATTGTTAAATTTTATACCATGTAATGATTTTTTTATAAAATAAAAAGGTGGCTCACCAAAGTTGGAATAAAATTATGGTTTAGTTATTTGTAAAAATTAGGATTATAAATCATTAGTAAAACCCCTAGGGATAAGACTAAATATAAGAAAACAACCCAGTATTTTTGTAAAGTGTCATGTAATTGGATTTTAAGAAAATACATCCCTATCTCGATACTACAAGTGGATGTGGATTTAGAACAAATTTAACTAGGTTTAATAACCTCAAAAAATAATACTTACTTATAATAAATTATGAATTAGTTCACAATAATGATAATTTATTCACACATTGTTTGAAACGCTTGAGGTATATTATTTTGGTAATCGTATACTTGTACAATCATTATGAAGGATGTGAAGATAATGTATTTTTTTAAATATTAATGTGTATCATCATAGAATCTTGAAATTAGAAAATGTTAGGATTGATATTTTCTTTATAATTATTATTTTAAGATTCCAAAAAGTAAAAAATTTCTCATTTATATTTTCTCTTTATGGAATAATGACAGGAAATAGAAGGAAAAGTAAAAATAATGGATACAATAGACAATGTGATGAATAACATCCCAATATGGTGTGTTCTAGAGTTTAAAACATCATAATGATGATGAATCAGTTAAATCAAGTAATAAAAAACAACTAAAACCATATGGAATATCATGTTTTACCATGAAAGGAAAAACTAGTAGTTGAATCCTTTATGTGTTAACAACCACATATTTTTAGTGGAACCTGCGATCCACTAATCATATAATAATGGATCAACACTATAGAAATGATATTTTCTATACTTTATTACTCTGAGAAAGATATGGTTGAATTGGTAGTATACCAGCTAGAGGGAGAAGGTTATTAGTGATGGACACTAATCATTAACATGAAGAAAATAGATGAGGTGGACTACATGAGATGAAAAGTCTTCAAAAAGATCATTTTCATTAAATATTTTCCTTATTACTTCTGGACCAAAATGTAGAGTGAATTACTTGAGTTGAAAAAGTGAAAATTAATCAGTGGGGAATTATGAGATAAACTTTACAAGGCTTGTTCATTATACTTCAATCTTTTTAATCGATTTTGATGGTAAGAATGATCAGTTATTTGGAAGACTAAGACCCCATATATAGAAATAACTAGAAATACATGACTATAAGATCTATGAAGAAATAGTGTGATGAGATTACAAAGTTGAAATGTAGTATTGAGTTTCTCTATGGGCTCACTGAAAGAATTAAACAAAAGAAATATGGAATTTTTTTTGAAATAATCAGAATGATAAGAATGTATAATATACCCTATGGAACAAATGTGGGAAGATGAATTTGGAGAATTTTTTGAAAGTAGGTGGGAATTTCTACACATGTGTAAGAGATGTACATATAGCTAAAAACTACCATGGTGATTTAAAGACTCATCATATAAATTCCAATTACAAAGGGAGTATGGTGCAAGAAAAATCTATTGTGCAGTGCTTCAAGTACAGGGAACTTAGGAATTTAACTAACCAAATTCCAAATCAGAAGATAATGGAGGGAAAACACCATTGATAAAAATAAAGGAAAATGGAGATAGGTTGTTATTTTGAAATTATTATGGTTTAATTTTAGGATCCACAATATTTTGTGGTAGGTACACTCATTGTACAATCAAAGCTATCTAATACATTGTTTTATTTTGGTTCTTTGTATTCCTTTATTTATTTTATGTTTGAAAAGAACATCAAGATAAAGCCTAAATTTATAGTGGTATAGTTGTTTATAAAAAATTATAATGAACTATTAAATAATAGAAGATATATATGGAATCATCAATTAGATTTGGTGAGTACAATCCCTCTACAAACATGAATATCATTCCGATGGTGAAGTTGAATATAATACTTGGTATGGATCAGTTGTCAAACTGTAATGCCAATATCTAATATATAATAATCTATATTTCAGTAGTCCATAAGGGATAAAATTTTATTATATTTAAATGATATATTTACCTACATGATTCTTTACAAGAACAACCTCTAATTTCTATCTTTATGGAAATGATTTGTGAGGAGGAAGGTGAAAGATAAAGCTTAAATATACAATATGATTGTATTGTTCAAGAATAAATTGATGTATTTCTTAAAGATTTTCCTAGACCTCCCTAAAAAATATATGTATATTTATCAGTTGAAGTCATTATTGGATCCAATCCAATATCAAAATCCCTATACATAATGACATACATTGAATTATGGGAATTAAAGAAGAGACTCCAGAATCTATTGGAGAAAGGTTTATTTAACCATGTGTGTGAACTTGGGGAGAAAATATTTTCTATATAATAATAAGTATGGATAAATGTGGTTATTAATTGATTATATATAAATTAATGGGATTAAATTTAAGGAAAAATATCCTATTCTAAGGATTTATGATTTCTTTGACCAGCTTAATGGAGCTAATTTCTTTTCCAAGATTCATCTTTATTCTAGGAATCATTAATTGATGGTGAAGAAATAAGATATACCAAAGAAAAAATTATGAACAAGATAAGGTAATTATGAGTTCGTTGTTATACCCTTCCACTTGATGAATTCTTCGACCATATTTACGGACCTGATGAATACAGTCTTTAAGGACAACCAACATTATTTCATAGTGATATTTATTGATGATATTATAATATATTCCAAAATCCACAAGGATCATGAAAATCATCCAATGGTAATATTTAAAACTATAAGGAAGGATAAATGTTTTAGAAAATTTATAAAATATGAGTTCTAGTTTAAAAAAATCATGTTCATAGAACGCATCATGTCCAGTGAAGGAATCTCAATAGATCTAGCAAGAAATACACTATGGATTAGTGGACATGTCCAACAACTATAACCAATATTCATAGTTTCCTTATACTATAAGGATAATATATAAATTTGTGAAAAATGTTTCATGAATTTCTAATCCACAAACCAAGTTAACTCTAAATGGTTTTAAGTTTATTTGGAGAAAGGAGTGAGAAGAATGATTTCATGAACTAAATAAGAGGTTGTTTAGTGAACCTATAATAACATTACCCTATAATTGGGAATTATTTTTCATTTATAGTCACATTTCCATAAAATATATTGGATGTGTATTCATGCAAATTGAAAAGGTAACATTTTATTCATCACGATAGTTAAAGCCTCATTAATAGAATTATTCTACCCATGATCTGGATTTAGCATAATTTATCTTTACATTAATGATATAGAGACACTACCACTATGGGAAAGAATGTGATATATATATAGAAAACCAATGTTTGAAGTATATATTCACACATAAAGAGCTTATCATGCATCATTGAAGATGTTTATAGCTAATCAAGGACAACAACGGCTCCATTCACTACCATCCTCTAAAGGTGAATAAGGTAGATAATGATCTTAATAGAAAATAAATTGATCCTCTATCTATGATATGAATTGAAAAAGAGTATATCTTTATGTATATGATAATAATGGATCTAAAAATCATAACAGTAGTGGATACATCCTACCCTACCCAAATTATTTCATAACCATCTATCCAAGAGAGGTTCAAGGAGGTATAAAGGGATGATCTGAGACATCAAAAGTAGGTGAAAAGTAGTAAAATAGAGGAAGATTAATGATTTACACATCAATGAAGATGATTTATTATGGTTTAGATCTAGAAATAGTGTTCCCTCATAACTTGAAAAAAAATAGTTGTTGGAAAATGTGCATATCTCATCATTCTCCATCCATCCTAGAAGTAAAAATATATACCATGATCTTTGAATGAATATTTGTTGGGTCAATATGAATAGGGAGACCACTGAATATACCTCTATGTTCTTGGAATGTCATCAAGTTAAATCAGGGTGAAAAAATTCAAAGGCGATGATGCAACCATTTCCCATATCCATATATAAATGGGAAAACATCACCATGTACTTTGTCACTGGTCTTATGAGGTAATATATAGTATGAAATGTGATACAGGCTGTGGTGGATCTACTCACCAAGACATCCTGCAATATCACTTCTCAGGAATATTTCTCCCATTACCAACATGACATGATATACATAAAGGAAGTGGTGAGGCTACATGGGGTACCAATTTCAATAATTTATGACCATGATCCAAGGTTTACTTATAAATTATTCAGAATTATTAAACATTATCTAAATAATAAATTGAATTTTAGTATAGACTATCATCCATGAACCGATGGACAATATGAAAGGACCATTCAGACACTTGAAGACATTGTGAGAGCCTGCTTAATTTAATTTAAAGGTGGATGAGATCAACATTTCTCATTAGTTGATTTCACATAAAAATAAATCATCCAATAAAGTATTAAAATAGATCGATATGAATCCCATTATAGGAGGTTATGTATAACTTCTACTTGTTCAGATGAAGTC
This sequence comes from Viscum album, assembly GCA_963277665.1. Taxonomy (NCBI): domain Eukaryota; kingdom Viridiplantae; phylum Streptophyta; class Magnoliopsida; order Santalales; family Viscaceae; genus Viscum; species Viscum album. Next base: position 918,203,624 of record OY728152.1, read on the forward strand.
AGTGATCAGAATCTACTATGACCAGATCTTATGCAAGAGATGATAGAAAATTTCCAAGCCACCCAATAATACATAAATGATACTTAGAATTGGCATAAATTTTTTTCTATCAAAAATCAAAGGTACTTGGAGTTTGTTGTTAGAGACAAGGTTTTTCTTTCATTATCACCAAGGAAGAGAGTAATGAGGTTTGGAAATAAAGGAAAACATATACTAGGTATATTAGTGCCTTTAAGATCGTTGATCACATATAAGTAGTATCCTATCAGCTAAGACTTCCACCATACATGGATAAAGATCATTTTTTATTCCACATATAAGTACCAAGTAATTAAATACTTGATCCCACACATATAAAGAATCCATAGGTGGTACAACTGAGGCCATTCTTATGAGGAGCATCTGGTGAAGATCTTGGACCATAGAGACAAATTTCTATCCCATAGGAAAACTCACCCTATCAAAGTGTTATAGTGGAACCATAAATATGAATATTAAACATGGGAAACATAGGAAACAATGAGATATAAGTACCCTCAAATATTCTCAACTGATAATATGAGTTATAATTTTTGGGATGAAATTCTTTTAACGGGGGAAGAATATAAAAAACAAAAAAAGTTTTTCTTTTAGAATGGATCTCTTGTAACTCAATAAGTTGTTATTATTTTTTAAAATATAATCACATAGAAAGAATTTTAAATATTATAATAACATTAAACATCAAATGTTTTTATGAAATAGTATATCTAGGAACAGTAATGTGGTGAAAACACAAACAAGAAACCAATGACAATTTAATTCATTATTTAAAAACATTAAATTTTGTCTAAAACAATGCCCAAAATCATACTACATATTAAAATGGGAATGAAAATGGTAGGTAAATTTAGTGCAATATAAAAATATAGGACACTTTGATCCCCTAGAATAATCACACCACTGAACATCACTATAATAGAGGAAAGTAGAATTAATAATACAATATTCATTTTGAAAATGATATTAAAACTTGATTTGAATCGAAGTAAATAATAAAGAGTAATAATTATGGTTTATTTATAGGAAAATATGATCATATTATTTTATATATTTAGACTATTATTTTTGGTCAACATTACAACTATTATTCAATAAAAAAAATTCATCATTATTATTTTCTTGTTATATAGATGCATATAAATTACCATCAGGATTATTTATTGATATAACCAAAATTGTATTATTTTTGTAGACTATAGACATATTATATTAAAATCATGTTTTATATATAATTTTAAATTAAAATTTATTTCATGTAATAATTTTATAAAATTATTTTTAAATGATAATATATTTTATTGAATACCAAATTAATTTTTATAATGGAAATAATGTTTATTTTTTCAATTAAATTGTTTATTTTTATTAAGATAATGTTATTAATATAAAAGTATAAATTACCTTATATATAGAATTATTTTTATGAAATAATATTAACTTTTTTTAGTCATCACATTTAAATTATCTTAGGGTGATTTTTTGGGAATTTTTTGACAATGTTGATTTTTTGAAAAAAAAAGAATATTACAGCTTTATAAGAGATGTGATTTTATGAAATAATTATTATATCAGAGATATTAATAAATTTATTAGATATTTTATTCAATCAAAATTGAATTTCATATTAATAAAAAATAATTTATAACTATTAATGTTAATTTATAATTTTACACTTTACTTTTTGAATAAAAGAATTGATTTTTAAAATAAAATTTAATCTTTGGATTCTGTACATTAATATGGTTATTAGGAATGTATAGTTTAGTTTTAAAAATACAATAACATAAATAAACATTATCTCAATCAATATTTGTCCAAAAATTAGTTTCAATTTATTTCAACCTTAATTTTTTAGGTTTTATAATAAATTAACCAATATTAAATCCTTTAAAACCCACCCTCCTCGAGTATAAATACCACCAATTCCCCATTTATCTTCAATAAAAATTTAGAATACATGAATTTGTGTCTATTTTAACTCCCAAATATCCCTTCAAATGTTCTTTCAAATTCATAAGGTTTCACCCTCATGTTTTAGGAATAAAATCATCAAGGTAAGAAAACTCTCATCTTCTCCCTTTTTCATTTATGTATCTCCCGTTTCGGAGTATTATTAATGTCAACGATTGTTTTATTTAATGAAAATTTAATCTTAAACTTATTACTCCAATTATTTTATTAATGGGATTCTAATATTCTATCTCATTCTTCCTTTTAAAAAATCCATGTTATATACTTTTATTATACAGAAACCATTTCATGATTTTTTTCTTTTCATGAATTATTATTATATTGTGAATACACAATATTATTAAATACCCATATGAATTCTCCTAGATGTAAATATAATATATTGAACCATTTATTTACTTATATTAATCTCACATTCCTTTTTAATAGGCTAAAAATGATGCAACTCTCAAGTGTTTACATTCTTATATACTCAATATTTTCATATGAAACTTGTTCTTTATTATTATTGGGTTATTGACAAATTGACTTTTTATGATCAATGTGGCTCATATGAATTAATAAATATGATGAGTCTGTCATTATGTCACTAAAATAAATTTGGTAAATAATTAATCTCTATATATTACATGTTTTACGATACCTTGGTGAATAACCATGGTAATTATGATTTATGATGCCCTAGGGATAAACCTTGGTGATATTCATTTGAATGTATCATTTTTATATTGTATCTGCATTTACATGTTATGACACATGTTCATTATATTATGATATGAATCATGTTCATATGATTATTACTTATTTATATGTATCTTATTAACAAGCAAAGTATCTCCTTCATTTATTCCCGTACTGGGATTTATTATCAACCCTTTATTTGATGTCTGTACCTGGGATATGAGATGCTAAAAACTTAACTTAGGAAAAACTTATGAATATGTATTAAAAGTATATTAGAAGAATTCATATGTTTTTAATGCATTATATTTCTATTTACAAAACACTAAACTTCAAAAGATACATTTTATTTTTAAATATTATACTATGTAATGAATATTTTATGAAATAAAAAGGTGGGTCACTATATGTAGGGCCATGTCCTTTTAAATCACTTGCCCAAACATGTAAAATAGATTGAAATAGATATGGATTAAAAAATTATCTTGTATCATCATGCTATCTACGCCACTATCATGATTTTTATGGACTCACCGTAATATTGAAATCCCTATTTGGTGGCACTCACCCACTAATGATGGACAATAAGAACACTCATAACCTCATATTTGAGATCATTCGTTGAATCACATGAACGCATAACTATATGTAATGGCCCTACTCTGGGATCAACATATATGAAATAGGATACCGTAACATGTAGAGTCATGGGTACTATATCAAATTCCCTACAATCCACCCCATAGGGATATTGAGAAATATCCCAAACTACATCTTAATGGATATATTCGAGTATTGGTGGGGATTTTTTTTTGATCCTCCATCAATGATAGTAGTGATACCTTCACTAGAAATAATTTGAATTATGTTTCCCCCTATGTATTCATCACTAAAAAAACTCATCATAAATTTAACCAATTATAGAGACTCCCACGATCTTGTGAAGATCCTACAAATTAATATAAGAATCTCTATGATGAAGGTGTAATGTGTGGGTGTTCATCAAACAACTTCTCAAAAACATTAGTTTTAGGTTCCAGTGGTGTTAGGATTGTAACTATGACATACACAAATCCTTCTATAATCTTATACCACACATTAGATACAAAAACCGAATAGAGGTCAATCAGCCTGATATACCCACATCCACTTGTCCATAAAGTTCCCTCCTCTACATAGATCCCACACATTGGTCAAACCTTAATAGTTATCCATTATACTATCCATGTACATGCTATAATACTAGGGAAGTGATGTCTCAGTACCCGATACTTCTTTATTTACCATCCAACTGTAATTTCATTGAGTGTAGTCCAATATCATGTTGTGGTCTCTGACAAAGTGGATGGCGGTTGATATATTAATCCACGTGGTTTCTAATGTGATTTTAAACTAGTGTCGTGGAGTTTAAAATTTAGCTTATAATATTGGGACATCATCCAGTAACCTTAAACTATATAAAAAAACACTGAGATAGTATATAATCCTAGTAGTTTTCCTTGGACTAATCACCTTTATCTAGTTTAATGGATGAATTTGTTCACTTGATCAAATTACAGGGTTCACTGTCTTCACTTTTTTCATTATAGTGGAATCCTTAGAAATTAGATCAAATATGATAGATGCCTACTGAATTAGTTGAAATTTTCCTATCTTTAGATAACACATGTTTTTTTATCTCACACAAAGAATGGTCTATGGAAGATTAAGTAAATGATTGTGAAATTATATTTTATAGAAGATTTTTTTGTATAATAAATGATTGTGTAGAAGATAGGGAAAATCATCCTAGGGAGTTCATATAAGAGGAGAAGTTTTATGATAAAATAGGTTTATATCAATTTATAAAATAATTACATGGTTCATTTTTTAGTCCCCACCATTATTTATAAGGGATGGTGTGACCATTTAGATACTCATGTTCCATGAAAATGAATACAAAATGAGAAAAATTGTCATCTTTGTGAGAATTTTATCCTCTTTACCCTCATCAAACCTAATTATTTTTTGATAATTTTTTAATTCCTAAAAATCAATCTAATATGGATTTAGGGGGAATAATGGATAAATGAATAGATTCTATAGATTATGTCCAATATTTTGTGCAACCCATGTTGCATGAGTTCAAAACTTGAGGTATCATAAACCCCCAAAGATGTATGATATTGATACTATATTAAGGGAAAGAACTTACCTGATTCCAAATTTTTATAAATAACCCTAAAATGTTTTTTTATTGGGATTTAGACCTTTCCAAGAAGCCAAATAATCTCAACTCACATAGCCTTTAAATATTAGGATTCATAAAATCTGATCATAGAAACTTCGATGGACTCTTTCTGGTTATAACTCATATGTGAATTACATCATGAAATACCTTCAATGCATTTGAATGTTATTGAGACTATTTTTCTTAACTTCCTATATATGTAAAATTCATACCATGCATGGGTGTAATGCCTCACACTAGTCCAAATTTAATGAAAACCTCATCTTTTATGACAATATTTTATATCAGTCTATGCTATGCCTCCATCACAAATAAAAATTTAGTGGTAGTGATAGAATTGGGGACCAATATATTTCCAATAAATATTCACTTATATGAACTCTATATTCACAACCAGAATAATAGTCATACATCTCTTATCTCTTATGCCCCATAAATCAACTATGAAATATTTTTGTAAACCCAATGCATATACTTTCTACTTATATGAAATATTTTAGTATCCCAATACTAATACAACCCAATACCCTCTTTTTGGATATTTTTTGACACAGATTCCCTTATTGCATGATGTTAAAATTTATGGATTGTTCCTAAAAAATACCATAAATCGTACAACTCATACTATATAGGGTTTGATTCCATTTTCAACATGATATATAGGATAACTATTTAAGGTTCAACACCAAAATTACTATTATCACATCTCCCCTTGGATAGGAAGTTTCCTTAAAATTAATCACTATCTTGGAGTGTAATAAAATTATCAATATGACTACCTATGAGGATTCATTCTATAGAGTGTCCCAATTATACTATAAAATAAGATTTTACCCACAATAATATAAACTAGGAGTGTCTAAACAGAATTAAAACCATAAGTTTCCCCAAAGGTTCTAAACCATGAGTGCCCCCATTGGAATTGAAATCATGAGCGTCCCCATTAGACATCGAACCATGAGTGCCCCTATAGTGACCAAAGATAAGAATATATTTATTTTACCTTATTCTCATAAGTTAATTTTTTATCTCACAAATAATCCCCCAAAATCAATAATGGAAGGTTTATTGTCTTTGAGGACTAGTTACATATGATTTTTTTTACAAAACTTGTGAATATTTCTCCATATTGGAAGCATGATCGAATCCATTATAGAATTCTCATAAGTTACACACATATTCATAACATGGGGAATGAAAACATAAGAAATTATTGATCATGAATTCTCAATAAAATAAAAAACTAATCAATATAAAATCAAGTGTTAGTTTATTATCATATAAGAAAATATGATCAAGGGAGAAATACCTTATTAAAAAAAATGGAAAATAAGAGTTCTCCATAAGCCATGATATAAATACATTTAATATTAAATGAATAAACATGTAATGTGAGGAACCACAAATTTATAAATTAAATTACCTTATGAATGAATAATTTCAATATCATGTAATTTAGTTATAGAAAAAAAATTCACTATATTTCATTTTTTAATTTGGAATATTATAAAATATACCCATAATTGTATGATTGGATTAAAAACTGTCAAGAATCCTAATTATGGATAATATAGTTGTTATATAATGATCGATAAGAATAGAATATATTAAGGATAAATCAAATATAATTGAAAAAGGAGAAATAATCAATGGCCTTGACTAGTAGGATCATATATTATAAATACCATTTATTAATGATTCTGAGGGTGATGGAATCATTGGGATTTTACCTTGACCAAGCGCAAGCCAAGATTCAACAAATAAAACTCAATAGAAATCATTTATGGTAGATGTTGAAGCCCATATAGATCACTTTAAAATCCTTGTCTGCAACCCCTCCCATGAAATTACTAACATAAGCGTGTAACACCATGATATTTTATTAAATATATATATATATATATATTAAATAAATTTAATTTCTTTGAAAGATTGTGTTACACGCAACACCAAGTTTTAGGAAACTGTGATATACTATGAATAATATTAATTTTTAATGATCATTATAGCTTATCCATAAAAATTGGTGGTATGAATAGAAATAATATTTTTTTTTTCAAAAAATCAGAATTAAGTTTATATATAAAGAAAATATATTGATAAAAATTATACAATTTTAGTAAAGTCTTTATATTGTTTGAAAATATATTTCTTCTAACAAATATTTTAATTTCTTTTTGTGAAAAAAATAATAAAATTGATTATAACACTTTTTAAAAAATTATTTTTAAAAAACGAAGTTCATTTTTGGAATCAACATGTCAAAATTATCATATGGTGTATTTTTGATAGTTTTTTGAAAATACGAATTTTTCATTGAATTGTAAAATATGCTGATATTTATAAAAAATTGAATTTTCATTTATAGAATTTACCAAGTTAAATATTATTTAAAAATATTTTAAAATTAAAATTAGACAAATTATGTTACTATTAATCCAATTTAGGTCATTAGAATCAAATTCAAGTTAATCCTTCATATAAAAACATTCTATACATACGAAAATTTTTTATTACGAAACAATTTTTTCTGCGTGAATGCGGGCTTAATATTCAATTATTAGAATAGAATTTGAAAAAATGGATTCCATAAATGTAATAATAAAAATTAATATTATATAATTATTCAAAAAAAGGTTAAAATTAATAGTAAAAATGGTAAAAAAATAATTATCATGGTTATGGTTGAAATATGTTTGCTATGGGTTAAGCTAAAAATATAAGGGGTAAAATGACATATTTTTTTTAAAATCCCCTTTTATGGGAATATTTTGATCTAATATAATATAAGGTTAAATAATTATCCATTTATGATCCTTGTTGAATTTTTTAAATATGGGTATATCTTTTTATCTTAAAACATTACAAGTGTGGCCTCTCCCACACTTATAAAAGGGAACCAACTATCCTCACCTCCTAACACTCCTAAAACCTTTATATTCAGTCAATCATGAAAATACATATTAATTAATTACCTCCCCATATATTAGAGGCCTGATTTTAATTATTAAATCCTCCTAATATTATTTCTATGCTAACTTATGGAGGTTTTTTTGAAGAAGAGGCATCATTATTAATGGATCATTTTTATTTTATTTCTTCTCACACATCCCTAAAATATTATTAACTGTAGTTATATAATAAAATTAAAATATAACATATAATTATATGGTATTATATTAATTTAATAACCTATAAAAATATATTATTCCATCAAATGTGAAATGAAATTGTTGATCTTGTGTGGGACAGAGTACTACCTCACGAACCGATGTGATTCATTTTCCGTCACTACCTCTCAAGGATGAAGATAATGATTGATTTAATGATCATATGTGATATTTATGAAAAATTTATACACCTATAATTATAATATAATTTCTACCTTTATACCTTTCTTTTTCCTTCGAAAACAATAACATCTCTCATGTGTACGTGTGGACCACCACCTCTACGAATCGATATGATACGTTTTTCATTTTATTTTGGCATGGATGGTAATAAGGATTTATTAAATTAATATATATGATATAAATGATATAAAAAATATTATGGAAAGGTGAATTAATATTTAACTTTATTTCATTCCATCCATTGAGAAAATGGAAACAACGTTCATGCATACCTATGGCCTAACGTCTCTATGAACTGTGTAATTCATTTTCTATATCTAACATTAACAGATTAATATAATTAGATATATAATAACTAAATATTATTTTTTTATCATGGTTAAAATAAAGGAAAATATGTAACCATGAAAAATGTAAAAGGACCAAAAATATCAAACCATAACATACATGAAAAATGATGTAGATATTACTCGAAACATGATTTTCATAAAGAATTATTAATAAATATGTAGTAAAAGGTCATAAGTAAATCAAAAAATGTAGGATATATACCAGAATTTTTCAATAATATATATATAATAAACATATATTTATTATACATTATATCTTAATGTGTATGAAGAATGTTGAGACTTGAGGTAAGATATTTTCATCTCACTTTTATTTTTATGGGACACGTGCCTTATACACCATTAGTTTTTTATTGGGTATATATATTTCCCATGAATGTATTTTATTATTATTATCATCATTAAAATTATGGTATGTAAAAATACATTTAGTATTCTCTCTTTCATAGGGATAATGATTCAAATGTCACTAAAGTGGTATGGGTTTTATGTTACAATCTCATTTTTTATCATGATTGTTTATTATTATGATTCTAATGATGAAATATTATGATCAATATATCAATAAACTCATGAATTTTCCTATCATGTAGTTATTTTATAAATATATATATTTTACTATAATTTTCCTCTATTTATTTTTTAAAGAGTACAAACGAATATTTTTATGAAAAACCAATTTTTTTTTCTCTTTGGTCAAAAAAACCTTTTCTTCCATATGCATGTTATTCAAAAAATGTTTTAAATAATTTTTTCACTATTCCATATTTATTGTTTAATGAAATTTTTACCCATGTTTGGATTTTTTATCAAATATTTTAAAATAAATATTATTCTCATTTTATAAATAAGATAATCTTTAATTTTTACTGAAACACTGAAAGGAATATTTTTTTTAACTTGTATAACATGAATGGTAATTCCTACTGTCATGACTAATCCATGATTTAATGTTTCCTTTATAGGTTTCCAATATTATTTTAAAAGATTTTTTTGAAACACCATGATATTTTAATAGAGAAACATTATGTTTGATAAAATATATGGCAAGAAAAATAAATCTTAGAAGAGAATGTAACACCTCGATATGTTAAGATAAATTTATTTTTTAAAAAAATAAATCTCTTTAATATATTGTGATACACATAACATTGAATTTGAACAAAACATGATATACTATTAAAATATTATGATTTAAACATGACTATTATAACCTAGTTGTTAATTTGAAAAATGTGAATATTAATAAAAAAATCATGAAAATTTTATTATTTAAAAATTAATAAAATAAATTCCTTGGATATATATTTATTTGAAATAAAATAGGAATCATTTTAGAGAAAAAAAAAGAAATGTTTTTGGAAAAACTGTTTTTAAGTGGTTCTGTTAAGATTTGTGAATAATTTAAATATAATTATTAAAAAAATTTGAAACTTTATTTGAAAATAAAAATAATTTTTGAAATATACATGTCAAAATAATATTTTTGTTGAATTTTTTAGAATTTTCTGAAAATAATATATTTTTTGATAAATTTAGAAAAATACTTATTTTTATTAAAAAATGTCTTTTTATTTTAATTATTTATAATGATAATTTATATTTTAAATTTTGTAAAGTAAAATTAGTTTAATTTTTTTATAATTTAACTAATTTAGGTCATCTTAATAAATTAAATTTTTAATTTTGACATATAAGTATTTTAAACATTTAAAATTTTTTCTTTGGAAAAAACACTCTTTCATTACTTCTGCAGTTTAATTTTAAATTGAATTCTTACACATCGGTCAATTTAATTTGAAAAAATGGATTCCATATTTTGAGTCAAAATAATTTGTATTATTTAAAAAGGTAAAATTAATTTTTTACCACATTTAATAGTGAAATTATTAATAAAAAGTATTACTTTAATTAAGGTAAAAACGGGTTTATCAGGTGTTAAACTAAGAAGATAAATTGTATAAATGACTTAAAACTCGTGAAAAAAACAATTTTATAGAAATATAAAGACATTATAAACTATAATATTATATAATTACCCAATTATTATGTTTATTTAATTATAAAAACATGGGTATCACTTTATCTTTTCATAAAATTTCCTGTGTGTCCTCTCACCCACTGATAAAAGGAGACCCCCTATCCTCCCTTTTTCAGACCTAAAAACCATTTGGTTCATAAAAGACCTATAAAAATACATTACATAATTCCCTACCTAAATACAATATTATTTATATTTATTATTAATGCCTCCTATTAAGAATTTAGGTTTAAACATATTGAGGATCTCTAAAGAAGAGGAAAAATTCTTAAATGTGTTTATTTGTTATTCCACCTCCTTATAACTTTATTAAAATATGATAAAATAATTAAAAATATATATATCATATGATTAAATTTAATTATTTTAATTTCACAACCCATATCTATCTCTACTTCAATCAATTGGCAAAAAAAATCGTTGATCGTTTGTTCGGTAGATTAGCGCCTCACGAACCGATGTAATTTGTTTTCCATGACCACATTTCAAGGATGGATATAATAATGAATTTGAAATATTTATATGATATTCATGACATTAATATACTTTTTAAATTGTTATATCACATATAAAATCTTAATTTCTATTCTGTGGGGGATATAATAATGTCGCTCGTGTGTACAACATACTATCACCTCGCAAAGCGATGTGATTCATTTTTTTCTTACGCTTTAAATGAAAGTTAGTAAGTTTTATGTTAATGAACATATGTCATATTTATTATCTAAACATACTTATTTAAATAAAATAACACATCTAACTCTTACCATCTAATCATTTGGAAAATAAAAACATTGCTCGTGCGTACATGTGGACTACCGCCTCCACATAGAGATGTGAAATGTTTTAAATTTAATTTCTACATGGATGGAAATAAGGATGTATGTGATTAATATACATGATATATATGAATTAATAATGATTATTTAATGATGAATTAATATTTATGTTTCTTCTGTTCCACCTGTCGAGAAAAATGGAAGTAACATTCTTGTGTGTGTATAACCTACCGTCTCGATGAATGATATAATCGATTTTCTATCCCTATGTTTAATAGATTACTATAAATAAATATGTATTTAATTTATATTATATTTAAATCATGTTTAAAATTACTCATATTTGGTAACCGTGATCAAATTAAATGGACCAAAATTATCGAACTAAAACATATATTAAAAATGAATCAATTACCACCCAAAATAGTGATTTTAACAAATAATTGCTAATAATCGGTTGATAAAATATTATAAGTAAATCCTATAGGATATGAGATATATGATTATGGTTATTTAATATATTTATATGAACCCTATATTTATTATATAGGAGGTTCAAGCACATATGCGGGAAATCAAAACAGAGGTAAGAGTTTATTTTCTCACATTCCTCAAAATTATTATTTTATTAAAATCTTATCAGTTTTTAAACATATTTAAATTGATTTATAAAATAAAATCATACCCATTTTGATTTTTTTAAAAAAATTAAATTAATCTTCATATATGTTTTAAAATAAGGCCCATTTATCTTTTACCGAAAATATGAATGGAATATTTATTTTAACGTGTATGGCCTAAATGAAATTTCTGATCATCATAAAAAAATGTTTCAAAGATTAATTTATAATATTCCATGTTTTTTCAAAGAAAATTATTATGAAAATATTTTGTGAAAACTTAAATTTAAAAAAGATATTTTCAATGTAAAAAGGATATTTTCTTCAAAAATATTTTTAATGACATTCATATGGTATTTATATTCATCAACGACATCAAGACGATATTGTACGTATGATCCACTCGGGTTATGTTGTATTGATATCATCATAATTATTTATTTGGATATTTTATGATTTGTTTCACTAATGATGGACAATCTTATTACCATTCACCGTATTACTCTCAAAGGTTTACGATTATGTTTATTTTATTGGGGAAGGTATTAACATTTCATATGTTCATTTTTAATGTAAATGTTTATTTTTATTATGTTTCACCCCGTTAATATAAGGATTGAATTAAGAATAATAAGTGATTGGTGGGGACCAATTATAGATATCACCTTGATGCATCTATAGGTCCCATGAGACAAATCATTTGGCCAAATTTGATGAGTTTCTACCGACATATTTAATCTATCTTGTGAAAGGTCTTAACAATATATTTTTGATGTACATAATTATGAATTAACTCATTTTGAGATCACTTATTTATTACCATGTTATTAATTTATCATTTAGAACATCAATGGATAATTTTCAAGCTTATATGATTATTTATAAGGATTTAGTTGATCATCATTTATTTCATCCTTATTATTCTCAATTTATTGATTAAATAGAATTTGTTTCAATTATTCACCTTTCCATTTTTAGTATTCATATTTATTAATGATAAATTCCATTGTACTATTACCCTAAATGAGAAATTTATCTCCACACTTTCTTATGATTTAATTCTTCAAGATACTACGAAGTCTATCTTTATTAATATGTAGGTATATTGTATGAGAAATAATGGTTTTCTCAAAGAAAAAACATTGTACATTTTATGTTTTTAATTGAAATGTGAATTGCAATTTTGTATCTAGTATTCCAAGACTGATAAACTATTTTTACATTCAGTATCTTATTATTTGTATCTTATACCAATATAATAATGTAAACATTGGCTCTAAGATACTGGGGTCAGGGTATTTGTAGTTGGTATTATATAATGTTTATTAGAAACATTGGGTAATATATTTAGGAAAAAATTGATTAGAAAATATAACCATATGAATTACTTTAAGGACAATTCTATATATTGGATAAATTCTTAGAGTTTTGGTAAGGTAAATATTATGTGTATTTACTAGAAATAAATCCCTTTTTGAATACTAAAAGTGGACATGGTTCTAGAAAAGATGTACATGATGGAAAATATGATAAATAAGGTGTGTAATGATTTACTTTAGCATTACCAGATACATGAAAATAGGCCTTACTACACACCTAGTTTGAAACTCCATGGGATATTCTTGGGATAATTCACATTTTATATACAAACCATTGTGAGGGGTTTGAAAAATGTTAGGATTAACCTCCTGGGAATGTAATGAAGTTTGAGATAGAGTTACAACTAGAACTAAAGAAATTATAACCATATTGGGGAAGGAGACTCAAGTTAGGAGAAATAACCTTTCTCATATGGATCATCCTGTGGATAAACAATATGTGTGAAAATGTTAGAACATTTTATAAATAAAAATCCTACATCATTTAATGGGACTACAAACCCATTTATAATTAAGCAACGAATAAGTTCCTTAGAGAATATTTTTCTTATTTTGGAAAGAAATTATAGGGATAATGTTTCCATTTTAGTTTATCATATCTCAAGAGATGAGAATCAATTGTGGTACTTGATTAAACAAACTAAGGACAAAGAAGAAATAAAAAACATGTAATGGAATGATTTTAAGGTACTATTGTTGGAAAAATATTTTCTTCATGACCGATGAGAAGATATGGAGAGACAATTCGTGGGTCTAAGACAAAAGGAAGATTAAATGTAGATAATTATAAATCCAAAATTAAAAGTTTATAAATTAATGCTATGAACTATGTACATAATCAAAGACCAAGATTGATCATCTCTTGGATGTGTTAATGAAAATCCTTATAATGTTATTAGTCTCCCAAATGTGATAATTTTTTAAATAAACACCCTCGTACTTACATAAAGGGAATGAGAGTTTTATATAAATGTGCAGAGAAAGTACACCCTGATAATTATTAAAATGGAAATAAATAAGCTTCCAATGTTTAATTATTCAACTTTAAGGATACGGACGCAATGCAAATGAATATCCAAAACATTAAGGGAATATTCCTTAGAAGAAGCAAATGGAACAAAGTCAAGCTTATGTTATTACTACATACAAAGTGGAATGACTAATGTTTTTATGTTTGGATTCAATAACTATGTCATAGGAGTATTTTATTAATGATATTTTGGTTATAATAATTATTAAATGTATAATTATTTCATTGTAGTGCCTCTTATTTAAGTATTTGAGAGCATGCGTTGAATGGTACCGATGACCATGAAAATTGATTCAGTGGCAAGTTGATCTTTTTGTAAAAAAAATATTGAGAGAAGATAACCTGTAAAATATACCCAATGTAGAGATAATAAGGATAAATAGATGTTTATGGGACAATATTGGTGATCATAAAATTTGTTTTGGATTTGATTGTTAATGTTATCTTTGATGTAGTTTAATGCACCTTTGGATTTATGGAATATATTTGACAAGATGAGATTCTATTTTTATAAGAACACATGTTTTAATTATGTTTTTATAGTTATGAAGGTATTTAAATATTTTTAATGTAAAATTTAGATCCCCTTTAAACATTTTGGGGAATATAATGTTGATTTAGTGACCTTCCATTTAAATGTATAGACTTTAAATTTGGTTAGACATATTTTGGATGAGTCTTAAGGATAACCAAATATGAAATGGTTTGTGTTGAATTTTTTGAGTTACTATTAAGGTATTAGTGGTTAATGTCTTATATTATATAAATTTTCCTAACTATTTTGGTTTTACTAATGACATGAGGAATGATTTGTTACTTTTTTATATATCTTACAATCTGTTAAAAGTTAATTTTAGTACTGAAATAAATAATCAATATTGAATAATAAAATAATGAATTAATAGATGAAATTAAAATTAATCAAATAAAAAACATAGGATGAAATTATTCTTATGAAATAGGAAGATATCAGGTAAGTATATTTTCTTATATTCATAAACAATAAAAGAATTCCTCAATTATAGGAAATGGATCTTGAAATTTTTTTTACATAATACCTTAATTTTTGATGAATCAATAATCTTTTCACTATTTATATATTTATATTTTTTTGTCTATTAACATTCTATATATCACTTACCTTATTGTGATCCATGATATCTAACACACTATAATTATTTACAATTTTTTTCAATGTCTATATCTCCACTTCATACCTATATTATCTAATTTGAAATCCTAGTTATGTGACTATTCTAGATTACTTTATTAATTACCTTTCTATATTATCAAGGGAATGTATTTTTAACCCTAATCCTAATTTGGTATCATAAGAAAGATATTTTGAAATATAAAACCATTAATTTTTCAGATCAAGATTAAATTGCGGGGATGTAATTTATTTAGGGGGTGAAATGTGACACCCTGAGATTTTAAAAGAGGAATATAATTTTAGATAAAATATAGGAATTGTAACATAAATATTATAAGGGAATTTAATACCCCATACTTTATGATATTTTTATTTTTAAAATAATTTAATCTCTTCGATAACTTGTGATGCATGTAATAGTAGTTTGAAAGAAACACAATACTATATTAAAATATTATTACTTAAACATGAACATTATAACCATTATTGGGTGAAAATAATTAATGTCATCCTCTCTATATTTTTGGGTTTTATTGTGTTTTTTTGGAAAATCCAAATGATTGAGAATTAGAATGGTTGTTTTTTACCAAAATAGGTTTTTAAGGTGTTGTCATTTCCCATTGTTTTTCAAATTTTTGTGCCTCAAAATCAAGAGTTTGTTTTTGGAAAAGAATTTTTTTCCATGTAGAAGTTAGTAATATGTGGACAACGTTACACAGTTCACAGAATGCAAAAGTTGGTACAACTAATGGTGAAAGAAATTTTGAAAAGTCAAAATTATTTATAGTAGCGCTATGTGGATTGCAATGGATGGTATGCAGATCGTGAATGGAAAATGGTTCATGGGAGGATTGTAGTTTTCAAGTGTCCAATGGTATGTGAAAGGATTTCAGTATACAGGATGGTTAATCATTCACAAAAATGAGGTGGTGATTTGTGGATTTGTGAAGGGAATGGTTCGCTAAAGAGATTGACCGCCATGAAGGAACAAAGGCGGTACACAAACTATGAAGGGAAAACGGTTCGTGTAAGGAGATCAGTATGTGGTGAAGACTGTTCCACATAAAATAATTAATTAAAATTTATTAGGATATATTTTAGATCTATTTTCCTATTTAAGAACATCTAATCCTGGTATTACCAAGAGTGATTTTCATTAGAAAACATTTTCAATCTGGAAGAATTCAGCTAAGTCTGAAAGTGGTTAGTGAGGAAGGATTCCATGATGTGAAGTGGTTCATGAGGGAGTATCCTATAAAGGGTGAATTAGTTCATGGTAACTTTCCACAAAATTTCTTTTTTGGGGTCTCTACAGCTCACAAAGTAATGTGTTCCATGGAGGAGGAGTTGGCCCGTTGAATAATAGGTGGTACACAAAGGTGGTATGAAGAGGCAGTATGCGGAGGTGGTATGTGGAAGTAGAGATAGTCCATGGAGTAGGGGAGGTCTGTAGAGGAGAGGTGTTCCATGAAGCATATGTGTTATGCAGTGCATCACAGTTCATGGTGGAAGCAAGGTGGTTCATTAAGGATTAAAGGATAATTTCAATGGTAATAAAACAGTTCGTGAACGACATTTATGGAATCTAACAGTATGTGGAAAATATGATTTCATATATGGGTGAAAATTGAAATTCAATAGAGTATCTATCTATAGGTGAGGATGCATGAATTCATATAAATTAATGGACCTATAAGTCCATAAATTTTAAGTGGATTCCTTCCTAGAGTAGTGAGCAAAGGAAGAGGAAGATGGTCCATTGGAAGTGAGCTCGAGAAAGAGACATAGGGGGTGACCCTTTGGAATACAGAAAGAAGACCCTAAATCTTTAAATGTAGTGAGACTAGGCATAGAAGTGATCTAGCCCAAACCTTGTAATTTGATAGTGGGCCTTAGTGGATTTGGTATAATTGGGACATTATTATTCTATGCTCCTTGGAAATAGTCTAGTGAGGGTGAACCAAGTAAAAATTAGTGTGTCTCGTGCATGAATTCATTAATACTCATATATTGTTACACGAAAAAGATATAACAATGTTTTTTAATGACAAAACATGATCCAAAGGGGTAGTTATTTTAATCAATGATACCCTGATTCACCCCCCCTCTTAGGGAATTTAACCTAATTAGGCTAACAACCCATCTCTTAAGTTGACAGGTATGAATAGTAAAAACTACATTATGATTTTTTGTTTAAAAATGTATAAAATTATTTAAATTGATATCAATTCATTATAAATAAAATAAAAATCAATTGAAAGAAAGAGAAATGTTTTCTGTAAAATATACTTTTCAAAAAGGATGTTCGGTCTCACTTAGCGCACCTAATATAAAATCAGTTTTATCAATTTTTGAAAATTTATTTAACAAAAATAAAATTCATTTTTGATATCTAGATGTCAAAATTATCTTTGGGTGAATTTTTTATAACTTTAAAAAAATATTAATTTTTTTGATGAATATTGAAAATTTCAAATTGTAATTGAAAATTCATTTTTCATTAATTTATATATTATATTTATTTTAAATTAAAATTAGTTCAATTATACTAAAATTTTACTATCACACCCTGAACGACACTTCATTTTAATTTAATTATTTTTTGTCTCACTTTTTAGTTACAGTTCGAACCTTTTTTATTTTGAAATAAATTGGGATCTTATATGGGTGCACGACCGTACACACATCCGTGTGTAGTGTCCCACTTTAATAAGAGAATTTTTTATTATAAAATTTATTATTAAACGGGAGAGAAACCATGCACATGACCACGAACGTGACCATGCGCGGTGTCCAACGTTAGTGAATAATGATATTATTATTTTGTTTTGTTTTATTATTTTAGTTTTATTATTACTATTATTATTACTTAAGTTAATATTTATATTATTTTTTTATTAAAATTATTATTTTTTAGTTAATATTTCGATTTGTTCGTTAATAATAAAACAATGTTACAATTAAAAAATTGTTAACTTACTATTTATATTACTTTTATTTTTATGATTATGTATAGGTTAGTTTAAGTTTTTTTAAAGTTTCATTTCATTTTTATTTTTCCATTTCTTTTTATATGTTTTATTTATTTATTTTTATTTTTTTCACTCTCTCTTTCTCTCCACTCTCTCCCCATGCGGAACACTCTTCACCTTACAACCCTAGAGTGTGGCCTCCCATTTCCACTACTCCATCAGGCCAGCACCCTCCCCTCTGGTCTGCTCCATGGCCATGCCCTCTTCGAACAAGTCCCCTACCGTTGCCTCTTCCCTTCCATCCCTCCCTCGCACACAAGCTCTCCTCCCTACCTTCAGCTGGCCCATTTTTTGCACGCCTATCCCCATCATGGCAGCCCCACCGGCCTCCTCACCAGTAACACACCACTTCTCCAGCCTCCTCACCCGCACACACGGCCTCCACTCTGGTCCGCAACCACCTCGTGCAACCCTCCCTATTGGTTTTTCACCGTCACGTGACTCCCTTGGCTGCACCTCCTTCCGGCGAGGCTCTGACTGGCGCAACACGTTCTAACACCCTCCATCTCACTCGACCATCTTCTCAGAACCATGTAGTAGGTGCGACACACCATAGTTGTTCGATATTTCAATTTGGTAGTGTTGTGGTTAGGTTTTTGGTTTTACATTGGTTCATTTTTTATGCCTTTGATTTGATGCCATGTTTTATGGTTTTTTAGGTCCCTTGCGGAGAAATTGAAGTGAAACGATCTTTGTACACCACGTTGCAATGTATGATAAATAATAGTAGGTGGTTACACAATGGATTAATAATTGATGAATTAATTTTCATGTTTAATTAAATTATCATATTATTTAAATTATTTTTTGGGTGCAAAGTTAGTTTTTAGTAATTGATGATTTTCTTCACTTATTTGATTTTTTAGTATGTTTATATGTTATGGAGTCCAATTTTTTTAAAACACATGTTAAATCATTTATTTTTATTTGTTTTAGAAATTGAGTAATTAATTTAGTAAATAGTGAAAATAATTTATTGATCTTCATAGGTGATTTGTCAAATTTTTTAAATGATGTGAATGGTGTGTAGAGAATATTCTAGTGTGTGTTGGATTTTAAATAGAATAATTTGAGTGTAGTTTTGTTCTAAAACATTGTTTCTCACCTTGGAAATGTTTTATTAAGTGTGTAATTGATTTATTAAATGTTTTATGTGGTGTGAAAATATTTTTAAGAGAGTTTATTATCTATTTGATTTTTGAAGTTGTATGTTCATATGAGATATTTTGTTGTTTTGATGAAAATCCATATTGTGTCATAAAATAGTGTTTTATTAAACTGTGTAGTTGGATTATTAAAATGTACAAGGGTTGCGAAATGAATTTTAGAAATGTGTTGGTGTGAATTTTATGATAAAAGAAACTTTTGAGGGGGTTTTTTCTGAAAGGTCTTGTGATACACTTTGGACATTGTTTTATAAAAAAATTCAATAGATTATTAAATTATATCAACGGTGTGAAACTTGTTTGGAGGATGTTTTACTATGAATATTATTTCAAATGGATTTTGTGTGTGAAAATGGTGGGTTTGGAATGTATAGTGTCTTGTTTGGTTTGAATATATGATTATGATATAGGACAAGAACTCTGAACCACATGAGCACAAATGGGATGCATGGGTACTAGGTGGGTGGACTAGATCTAATGTGCTAGTGATACGAGAGTGGCATTGACCCAATTTCACTTAGGTGGTTTAAAGATTACAACACTAACTAAACTTTATATGATGATTGGAGACCATTAGGTTATGGATGTTTTTCCCAACAAGTGGATCGTGCACGAGAACATATGTTATTGTGTTCTTATACCATTGTTCACCATGATGCATTGCTCTAGGGTCCCAACTCTCACTAGTATCTTTAGGGCCTATCCCTTGTATTGTGCACATATTTTTATTTTCACTCACTGTCGCCACATTGTGTGACATTGGGGTTACAATGAAAGTGTGTGTGTGTGTGTCTGTTTCTAATTTAAGTTGTTTCCTATAAATTTGATTCCAATAAAACTATTTTTATTAAAAATATCTCTAATAATTTTTTTTAATCATTGGTTTATTTCCTTTTTCTAAACTTTCATCTTTATTTTTCATTTAATAATTATGTGTGGAACCCTTTTCTCAGTGGAATTCTACTGGTATCTTGGCTCACACCCTATATACACCTTTGGGTGTATATAGATCATGTTTATTTTGTATTCTAGGTTGAGGCATCAGGCTTAGCGATGATGGTCCGAGTTTCATTGGTTTTCATGTGCAGGTTGGTGGTGGTGGATTGGAGATGTGAATCCTCATGTCGCACAATGGTTTGAGTTGGTGTTTTGGTTTTCCTCTATTGTAGTCCCTTTTGGTGTTTTTAGTTCATCTTGTAAACATTTTATCTGAACATAGTTTAATTCCCTGTTTTGTTTTCTGATTTTAGTTTTAATTTATTTGTCTTTCTATTTTTTTTATATTTATATATTCAGGTAAATCATTCCCAAGTTATATTTTTGATACCCAATCACTCATGCCAGCCCGTGGGGATCAAGAATGCCCTTCGGGCTTTGCCGCAGATGGGGTCGGGTGTGGGTTTGATGGTGAGCCGACTTGATTTGTGAAAAAATGGTATCACAGGGGGTTTTTGTTCTTGTTATTTGGGGTTTCAGTTAGATTAGATATAGTATTGTCGATACTCGAGTGGTAGGTGAAGGTAGAGAGTTGAAAAGTCTTACTCATTCTGATCCTTTAGTATCCAGGGGTAGTTCGGGATTTAAGTTTATGTCCTGGTTTTGTGTGGATGGGGGATTATAGTAGGAGTAAACTGGTACTGTGTGTGGTCTCACAAGGTGTAGCGACCCATGTGATTCCTGAGATTATAGTTTGACGCTCCTAGTTGTTGCTGCTGGCCTAGGGCATGGACTGCTAAACCATGTAGCTGGGTTAGGCATGTCCACTAGATCTCTGTCCAGGTGCTTTTGTTTTCGTGAGGTCTTACTTCAATTTTGGGTTGGTGTGAAAGAAGCGGAATTTGGGGTTGCTCTTATTTTATTTTGGTGTAACTTTGGAATTCTTTTTGAGGTGCATTTCTCTTGGGTCTTATTTTTGGAATCTGGCATTTGTTCTGTCGAAGTCGAATTTCTAAAAGAATGTCTTCTGTTATTTGAAATTGAAATGGGTTATTTTGTAAATGGGGAGCCTTTTGAAGATTTTTCTTGTTTTTTTGAAATGGTTTTGGAAAAAGGTATTTTTGGAATATTGGGAATGTTTTGTTTTGAAATCGGAAGAGCGTTGTTTTTTGAAGTGGTTTTCCAATGGGTGATCGCATTTGCATGTGGATGTGATTAATGGAAATTTGGTGGATCATGTGGATAGACTCCTAAGTGGCACAAAAATGAATATTTGGGAGGCAACATGAAATATCAGTGGTGAGTGATTGATTTCTAAGGTTGCTTCTTGTTTCCTGGAAAGTGATTTTTCCATAAAATGGGTTTTTGTGCTTAAATGGTTTTGGAAATTGGAAAATGGTTTTGAGTCTAGAGTGAAAGAAATGAGTTCAAATGAGTTTTTGGGTTTTATTGTACAATGCTTGGTTTTTAAAGTGGGTGTTTTTCCTAGAAAAATAATTTATGTTTTAAATTGGAATTGTTGGATTTTTTTGGAATGTAGATGTTGCATTAGTGAGGTGTTTGGTTTTGTGGAAGGCCTTTTTTTGTTTCTTGTTTGGGAGATTCACCCTAGAAAGGTCCCATGGGTTTCCAACAGGTGTCTTAGTTCTTGGCTTAGCCCAGACTCCTAGTGGAGTGGCGATGTTGGGTTCTGCTCGGTTGTGTTGACTATTTTTAGGCTTCACGGTTTGTTGAATACTGTTGAATTTTTTGGGAAATTTTGTTGTTTCTATAGTTTTTGAGGAACTCTAAATGTTTTGTAGGTGTAAGCTATCTCGAGTATGTTTGAAGGAGTAAGACTACTCCAAAAAACAGTTATCATTACATTTTATTTACAAATGGGGATGTCGTGAGCGATCCCCAATACTATCCTCATTCCAAGGTTATACCTAATGTAGTGAAGGTGAGGGAAATTGGTGGATCTCGTAGGTGCTCGACCAATCAAAAGGCGGATATGGAGGTGTGTTAACCTTTATGATGAGCTGGTTTCATGTTTCCGAGAGGTTGTGTGGAACAATCAGTTAAATCCCATAATAGTTGTTGGTCTTGTTCATATCCGATGAGGAGTGTGAACCAAAGGACTTGTTATTAGAGTTCTCCTTCCTTCATTTTGCATCATATGTTTGAAAGATAACTCAATATCCTATCTCCAGTGTGGTTAGTTGGGCACTCTATGTTTTTTTCATAATTCATATTTGGTATGTTGACAGAGTGGACACTTGGTACACAAGGAGAAGTATGTAGGTTGTTTTTTCAGCGGAGGAAGTTGCATCCAGAGGTGGTCAGATTATGACTGTGATGTGGTAGATGCTTCAGACATCACAGCCCCGACCATAGGTCTTAGGGTGAAGCTTGTATGCAGTCAGAACTCATCGGACATATGATGGGATTGGTCCAACTTAAGTCCACCGTGATGGGTTGGGGATGGCTTAAATTTTCCTATTGTGGTATCGTCTTCAAAGGCTTCATTTCTGTTGTGAGGGGCATGATACACTTGTATCCTGTTAGTGATCTTAATTTATGGGAGTTACTTTTGGGATCTAAAGAGGTTTGGAGAATCCGTATTATTGTAAAGACAACATGTGTTCTCTGTGAACCTTCTTATGGGTCAGTTAGGAATCACAATTTTACTCATTTTAGAAATGCTCAAGTCTTGTGGGATTGATGCATGCCTTTCCAGTTCACCACTTGGTTGGGGGTTTCTGATGTGAACCCTCTCCAATGTGGTGGAGTATTGTCCAGTGTAGGAATCTTCAATGCAGGTCTGCCCATGTTGGTGGGTTCTTGATGAAGAGTTCAGTCTATATCGATCAATGTAAATTGGGAATCCCTACACGGGTGTCGTGGTGTTTGGAAGATTCTAAAATGGTTGGGAGACCCATTGTGGGACTTGCTAACATCCTCTCTTGTGTTGGTTTGGTTGAACTTAGGGAAATTGGAGGGACAAGCCAGTGCTAGAGGTTTTCTAGGTTTGTGAGTCATTTTGGTTTGGATAACCAATGTTTGAAAAGAATCCTAATATGGAAGGGAGACCACCATAGGACTAACTTGAGGAAAAGAACACTATTTTCAAAGTGCAATTGGCGGGGCAACCCCTTACTTCTACTCTGTCGGATCTTGACCATGGTAATTGGTTAGATCAGGTAGTGGGTTGCTTGACAAGTCTTCTTGGAGATGTTGAATGGCCCTGGTGATCCCTAAGTTAGGGGTCAGGGTGTTCCATTTTGTAGTTGTGTTTGGAGGTGAATTATTTGTTGTTGGTTATTTTTCTTAGTGATTATAGTTTTGAGATCTATGGGGTTTTAGATTATGGGTGTTTTGAATGCTCATCCTTTGGGTGATTGAGGTTTGGTTTTAAGTATCATCACATTCTTGCTTGGACTCTTGGGTTGACCAAGTATTTTGGGACATTCCGGTGGTAAAAAATGTCATTGTGGGGAGAATTTTCATTGCCCAACCGAAACATCATTTTAATTTAGTTACTATGGGTCTCACTTTTGAGATAAAGTTTGAACCAGTTTTATTTTGAATGAATTTGGGATCTTATACAGGTGCACGACTGTACACACGACCATGTGTAGTTCCCAACTTTAATAAGAGAATGTTTTATTATTAAATTTATTATTACATGGGCATGCGACTGGTTGAGTGACCGCGCACACACACACGACCGTGTGTGGTATCCAACCTCAGTTAATAATGATATTATAATTTTGGTTGGTTTTATTATTTTAGTATTATTATAAGTATTATTATTACTTAAGTTAATATTTTAATTAATTTATGATTATAATTATTATTTTCAGT
This sequence comes from Viscum album, assembly GCA_963277665.1. Classification (NCBI taxonomy): domain Eukaryota; kingdom Viridiplantae; phylum Streptophyta; class Magnoliopsida; order Santalales; family Viscaceae; genus Viscum; species Viscum album. The sequence continues at coordinate 918,228,233 of OY728152.1, forward strand.
TAATATTTTAATTTGTTCATTAATATTAAATAAATATAAAAATTATAAAATTATTAACTTAATATTTAGATTGATATTATTTTTTTTGATTATGTATAGGTTAATTTATGTTTTTTAAGTATTTATTTCATTTTTATTTTTCCATTTATTTTTCTAGATTTTCTTTATTTTTTTCTTTTTTTAATCTCTTTTGCTCTGCCCTCTCTCCCCACACGAAACCGTTTTCCCCCTAAAAACCTAGTGCACCGCCTCCCATTTCCCATGCTCCCTTTAACCGGAACCCTCCCCTCTTATATGCTCCTTGGTTGTGCCCTCTTACAATAAGTCCCCTAATAGCACCACTTCCATTCTAGCCCTCTATCATGCACGACCTCCCCTCCAAACCTTAGGCTAGCCCATTTTTGGTACACCTCTCTCCATTACTACAGACCCACCAGACTCCTCACCAGTTGCGTGCTACTTCTCTATCCTCCTCACCCGTTCACACGACCTTCGCTCAAGTTTTCAACCACCACACACAACCCTCCCATCCGTTTTGGCACCACCGCACTACTCTCTTGGCCTCACCTTCTTCTGGTGAGGGTCTGGCCAGTGCGGCACCTTCCGGAACCCTCCATATCGCTCTACAAGCTTCATGAACCCTTTTCATAGGTGCAATACACCTTTGTTGTATGTTGATTCAATTTTGACGAGTTTTGGTTAGGGTTTAGGTTTTACATTGTTCATTTTTGATGCCTTTGATTTGATTCCATGTATTACGGTTTGCGTTAGGTCCTTTGTGGTGCGATTGATGTGAAAAGATATTTTCACACCAAGTTATGAAGTCTTCTACATAATGGTAGGTGGTTCCACATTTGATTATTAATTGATGAATTAATTTTCATGTTTAATTAAATTATTATATTTTTTATATTATTTTTTTGGTGAAAAGTTAACTTTTATAAATTGATTAATTGCTTATCTTATTAAATTTTGTAGCATGTTTATATGTTATGGAGTCCAGTTTTTGTGAAAACTTAGGTTAAATCATTTATTTTTATTTGTTTTAGAAAATGGGTAATTAATTTATTAAATAGTGAAAATGATTTATTGAACTTCATAGGTGATTTGTTAAATTGTTTAAATGATGTAAATAGTGTGTAGAGAATATTCTAGTGTGTTTTGGATTATAAAAAGAATCATTTGAGTATATATTTGTGGTAAAACTTTGTTAAGAACCTTGGAAGTGTTCTATTAAGTGTGTCATCGATTTATTAAATGGTTTATGTGGTGCTAAAATAGTTTTAAAAGAGTTTATTATGTGTTTGATTTTTGAAGTGGTATGTTCATATGAGATATGGCATGGTTTTGAGGAAAATCCACATTGTGTCATCAAATAGTGTTTTATTAAATCGCGTATTTGGTTCATTAAAAAGTAAAAGGGTTTAAAATTGTGTTTTAGAAATGTGTTGGTGTGAATTTGACCATAAAAGAGGTTTTTGAGTGGATTTTGTGTGCAAGGTCTTATGATACCCTTCAGAAATTGTTTTTTAAAAAATTCAATAGTTTATTAAATTATATAAACTATGTGAAACTTTTTTGGAGGATGTTTTAGTTTTTGTATTATTTAAAATGGATTTTGTGTGTGAAAATGGCGGTTTTGGCGTGTGTAGTGTCTTGCTTGGTTTTAGTATATGATTGTGATATGTGACATGAAATTTGATCCACTTGAGCACAAATGGGAAGCCTATGTACTAGGTGGGTAGACTAGATCTAGTGTGCTAGTGATACAAGAGTGGAATAGGCCCAGTTTCACTTACCTAGTTTGATAATTACAACACTAACTAATCATTAGATGATTATTGTAGACCACTAAGTTATGGATGTGTTTATTTACTAGTGGATCGTGCATGATAACATATGTTGTTGTGTTCCTATACCATTGTTCACTGAGATGTGATATTATAGGGTCCCACTTCTCAATAGTATCTTTAGGGCCTCTCCCTTGTATTGTGATCCTCTTTCTCTTTTCGCTCACCATCAGCACATAGTGTGATGTCGAGGTTACCCTGAAAGTGTGTGTGTGTGTTTATTTTATGATGTTTCCTTTAAAGTTGTTTCCAAAAAACCATTTTTATTGAAAATCAATCTAATTAAAACTATTTAAACATTGGCTTCTTTCCTTTTTTGAAACTTACATCTATATTTTTCATTTAATAATTATGCATGGAACCCTTTTCATAGTGGCATCCTACTGGGATCTAGGATCACACACTACATACACATTTGCGTGTATATAGATCCTGTTTATTTTTTATTCCAAGTTGAGGAATCGAGATTAGCGATAATGGTCCGAGTTGTATTTGTTTTCACGTGCAGGTTGGTGGGGGTGGTTAGGGATGAAACTCCACATGTCGCACTGAGGTTTGAGTTGGTGTTTTAGATTTCCTCTAATGTAGTCCCTTTATTGGTTTTTATTTAAAGTTGAAAACATTAAATCTGAACTTAGTTAAAGGGACTATTTGGTTGCCTGATTTTTGTTTTAATTTATTTTTCTTTCTATTTTTTTATATTTATATATTTAGGTAAATTATTCCCATGTTATATTTTTGATACATGGGCACTTGTTCCAGCCCATGTGGATCAGGAATTCCCTTTGAGAATTATCACACACAGTGTTGGGTGTCAGTTTTATGGATACCCAACTTGTTTCATGAAATTTACTAATTTAGATCGTTGGAATCAATTTTATATTTAACTTGTACATAGAAACATTTTATCTTTTGAAAAATTTCCTTTGGAAGATACGCTCTTTCATCTCGTCTGCTGTTTAATTTATAATTGAATTTTTCTACTTCTATTAATTAAATTTTAAAAATTAGATTAAATATTTGGAATTATAATTATTTATATTATCTAATGAGGATAAATTAAATTTTTACCAAAATTAAAGTTGAAAAAATAAAAAATAATTATAATGGTTATGGTAAAAATTTGTGCACCGGTGGAGGGATTTAACTAAAAAGATAAGGGTTGAAAATGGTCTAAAAATTTTATAACCCCATTTCATGGATATATATAGACCTTATAACCTCTAAGGTTCTATAATGACCCATTTTGGAATCTTTTTACATGATAAAAATATGATAATCACTTTATCTTTTATATATTCCTTATGTGTCCTCTCTCCCACTTATAAAAGGCCACCCTCCCTCCTCCCTTTTTCACACTTCAAAAATATAAGGCCCCAGCCTTAAACATTACTTAATCATGAATTAAATGAATAATTCACATAGAGTATCTTTTCAGGTTTATAGTTTTAGAGAATTAGGCCATAACTATTACATCTCAAAAGATTACATAGTAGACACTTCTACTAAGTTTCCATAAAATAAAAAAAATACTTAAAAAGAAACATGTCTAGTTCCATGTTTTAGATAGAATGTCTTTCCTTGATCCCATCTTTTACCCTATTCATCTTTAAGTCCTGTGGAAAACATTTCAAAAACATGGGATGAGCATAAAAAGCCTAGTAAAGGATAAAAAAAGAAGGAAAACTGTTATTTTTTCAAAACAACAAGTGAACCATGAGTACTTTAACAAAGTAATACTTTTCACCTTTATGAAGTAGTAAAAACTCTTCACTAAATAAAAGACCATTACTTACTCTTCTTTAACCAAAAGATTACCATAAAACCCATATAAAGAACACATAACATATAAAGGTAACTTGGGACATAAACATACTTAAATGGAATAACCATACGGTCTACATCCACACATACTTAATGGAATAGCCATACAGACAACTTCCATACCCAATTCATTGGAGGTTATAACGTAACCACCCGTCCTGGTATTCATGGCACCACCCGTCATATGGTTTATCACGTAACCACCCATAAAATGTCCAAGTACCATAATTACACATAAACTATTGAAAATATAAACATTTCAATAACAAATTTTCATTTGAAATCACAATAAGTAATTCCAAGATATTAATTAATCAATCCATTTTCAAAAACCATTTAAAAGAGATTTTTTTGAATCAAAGTGTCCCATACCACTTTGAAGCTTTTAATGGATCTATAATTTTAAAAAATTAATGTCCATATAAATAAATACTGAATATCAATTTGAAAACATGGACATTAAAGATAATGATTTATAATAATTAATCAATAAAACATTTAAAACGATATTTTTGTTAAAGAGTTTTTAACAAAATGAGAGACTCTTGAATACAAATAATTCCGGAATAACATTTAATCCGAACTTTATAATATCATGTGAATAAAGGTATTCATGATATAATATGTCAATGAACAGTATACACACCATATAAGTGTAAATTGGTGCATAACAACAATGAAGTCTCAATGGAAATGTAAATTGAGATGAAATCCATTATAAAGATGGTATCCTTAAATTAAGGATAAATCTATCACATAATTATGTGTGAGAAATATAAATACACCCAATATAAGTGGATATTAAGTCTGAAACAATCAGTGGTCATTCACACATATTCATAGGATGACATGTTCAAGAAGTACAAGTTGAACCCAAAGAAATCGAAATTGGGTAAAGACGTTCCCTTGTAAAAATTCGACAGCCTAATGGCGTCACTTCAAAATTCAGAAAAATTAGTCAATGAGAGAGTGAATGGTATCTCATCACTTGGAAATAAAATTTACATAAATAAGGATATATAAGAACATATCCCAACATAATAGTATGTGGATTAAAAGACATAACAAAAGAAGTCTTTTAAAAAGAGGAGGGTGAAAGGTCCCCTTACCGAGTTGGGTAACTTTCGAAACGTACACCCCATGGATGAAGGGTCATACAATGAAGATGTAAATACCCATAAATGAAATTATACTAAACAAAGTTTATAATAATGGGTATTACATACACCACTCAATGGAAATATTGGAAAACGTAGCATAAATGTCACGAGAATAAAAGTGAGATGAAAAATCCCTTACGAAAACTCGGTAGCCTAATGGCGCCACATAAAACTTCCAAAAATGGATTTATGAGATAAAATATGGTCTCTAATAATATGAAAATAAAAAGTACAGTATGAGGAATATAAAATAACATCCCCAAACATAATAAATACGAGCTTAAAAGAAATTACATAAAAGAGAGTACTTAAAAAGAAAGACATAGGTTGGATCCCTTACCTCATGTCCAACATGACTCGATCGTTCTTTAATCTCCTGAATAATAAAATTTGGTCAATTTTTAATTGATTAATAATATCCCTTAAATATTATTATTCAGTTAATATCACATATTATAATTTTATAATAATTGGTAAATAAAGTGAGTTCATATGAGACGTTTTTGTCGATGTTCGGTACATGAGTAAAAATTGAACTTGTTGGAAAAGCATTTTCTTTGTAGTTATAGGTACATCATCTCCAGAATAGTATCAATGTTTTAAATATAATATATATCTATTATATATTCATTTTTTAATATTCCATAACATTTGTAGATAAAAAATGAAAAGCACCATTCATGGAGACGGTAGGCCGTACGTACGCATGAACGCTACTTTCATTTTTTTGTCATATTAATGGAATTAATGTTAAAAGAGAGATATATATATTATAATTCCAGAATTATATCCATCATTTAGATTTAATATATGACATATATATCCATTATATATATGTACTTATACTAGTACATAATATTTGGAGATAATAAATGAAATGTATCGTTCATGGAGACGGTAAGCCGTACGTACGCATGAACGCTACTTTCATTTATTTGGCACATTAATGGAATTAAAACTAGATGAGATAGATAGATATATATATATATATATTATAATTACATTATAATATATTTGTTATATATATCACATAATTTCATATATTTCATTCTTTATACATTCCATGTATTGCATGAACGAGTCGCATCACTTGAGGGGGCGGTAGTCCACACTTTCTCAAATGAAATTATCACATTTTCACAACATGAAAAGCATAAAGGTATGTAATAAATATAAAATACAGAAGAATATAGAGGAAATTAATATAATATATATCATAAATAAATATATTTCTATCATAATGTCCACCATGAAAGGTGGTATGAGACGATAGAACAATCATCGTTTCGTGAGGCAGTAATTCGCCATCCACAGAAACAGTATGTTCTTTAACAATTAGACAGAGGTTTGTGTTAGTGTAGCTCGAATCCTCCTCATAAAAACTTCCTAGTATATTTAAGATACTGGTGTTGTTACAAAAGAAATAAATAAAAAGAGTTTAGGGGGTTGGAGAAGCAAAATAAAACAAAAGAACACTTGGGAAGACATTACCTTTAAAACGGGTAACTCTTTTCGATTTGAGATAAAAGGCTTCCTTGGGAAGACATATTCCCAAAGTGAGGCTGCTAGGAGTAATAGAGGGATGTGTTGAGACAAAATGGGCAGGGTTTGGCCGAGCCAAAGGCCTGATAGGTGTGGGTAAGGTGGTAGAGGTGGGGGCCTTTTATAGGAGGAGAGGAGGGGCACTCTTGAAAAGTTATAAAAGGTTACTTAATTATAAAATGATTTTTGGATTTTAAAGGTCCCAAAATTATATATTTATATGATAAGGTTATAAGTTTTCTAAATCCACCCATACAATATGTTTTTTACATGTCTAGGTATTAGATTTTACATTATCTTTTCATTTTATTTAAATCGTTAAATAATGAGGTAATCACTGCATCATCATGGTGTCATATATAATTTAATTTATTTAATGTATAAAAATTATAAAAAAATATCATGATGTAGGAAATCTTTTTATCTTTCTAATTAATATTTATAGTCAAATATATGACTTTTATAACCCCATTTAAAAATTGTTTTAGTAAAACAAGTCATGTTTGTGACATTTTTATTTTAACTTTAAATAAAAAGATATTTATGTCATTTTCCTACCAAAGTGGCTCCATGGGGTCCCCAAGTTGACCCATGGATTGTCTTGGTCGGCCATGACACATCCAATGAGGGTAGGACATGTGTCTAGGTCATCTCATATTATTAAACCATTATTTTTACCTTAAATTACCCTAATTACCTTTAATCGCGATTAATAAGACTTAAACGTTACTATTCACCAAAAATTATTTTAATCTCATTGAACAAAATTTTACTTCTTAATGACAACCATGTCTGTCATATTTTTTGAAAATCAAATCACAGAAGTGGTAAAGTTTCATTTAAATGAAAAATCAGTTTCTTTAACTACCACTTAGTGGTTTCACTATTCATCAATAATTGATGTTTTTCAGAAAATTACCAAAAATTCACCCTAAGCTATTTTTGATATTCCGAATTAAAAAATGATGTATATTTTAAAAAATTCAAAACATATAATTTTTATTAATTAATTTAATAATTAATTCCCGTTGTCAAAACAAATAGCGTGTTTTTAAGAAACAATATCTATTAAAAGATTGACACTAGTTTAAGTCCAATTTCAAAGTGAAATTAATTCCAATGACCACCATTGGATTAAATGGTAAACATATATTGTAATTTCACTTTATAACCAATTCAAAAGATAATCTAATCATATAAATAAATTATATTAAAAAGAGGTTTTGAATTAAAATACAACATTTTCACTATTCATTAAAAAATGATCTTTATCGGAAAAATACCAAAAATTTACACAAAGTAAATTTTGATGTCCCGATTCTAAAGAAGAATTTTATTTTGTCAAATATAACACATAAAATTTTCAAAAAGTGGATTTAAAAGAGGTTTGCCATCAAAAGGCGGTTAATCGACCTTTTAAAGAATATTAGAATGTTTACGCTTAAAATTGGATTCATTCGCATTTTTAATCCTCTAACATTTATTGGATAAAAGTAAAAATACTTGACAAACATATATAATCATTTTGTAGTTAGTTCCATTAATTCCTGACATTACAATGGCTAGGCGTTCACTACCATTTAAAATAATATCATTTTATTATTAGAGTGCAACGTATGATTTCAATGAAACTGATTGTTTCGTATTGGGTACGCCATCGAGCATAGTGTTCCCTTTAAAGTAATATTAATACTTTATTCACAAATATGGATAAATATAAAAATTTCATATTCTTTATTTACCTGGGGTGTTACATCCTTCACCCCTTTTGGGAATTGCGTCCTCATAATTTTAAAATTGGGCTCAGAAACATCATTGAAAGCCCCACATCGGAAAATGTCTAAATTAAACTATCACTTTAAAAGAAAGAAAGGGAAGTACAAAGGTCACCCGAGTTAACCCATACTAGGATTACATGTAGGAAAAAATGGATATGGAAGAAAATGCAAACGGTCATGTTCTGAGGGAAAGTGATAGAAAACATGTTTAGGAGAAATTTAACCACAAGAAAATCACAAACATGTAGTGGGTTAAACGGTATTGGATTCCCCAGTAGGAAATGATAACGGAAAACAATTTTTTAAGTTACTTTTCATTGAGGAATTTATTTTTTAGCTTAACTAAAACATAAGGAAACATACTTACTTGTTATGTTGACTTTCAACTTTTACTAGATTTATTACACGAACTCATATTTTCTCCAAAAGATGAGTATTTAGGATGACTTGTTTACATTAAGAGACCTATAATAAACTTCTAGAGAATCACCTAATCTAAAAAATAGAACTGTATACTTCCCATGTCTTTAGAAATTAACCAAAACTAAAACCAAAAGTGTTAGTATGATATCAGATAATACCCAAAAAGGATAATCCTTTATAAAATAATCTATTCTTAATCTCTAAAATTTTTCAAACAATACCCAAAGTTCAAAAAAGACCATTCAATAAACATTTATCCATAAAATTCTTCAAAGTAATCAAATCTAATACTAAAACCCAAATCTTTGAAGTATTTAATCACATAGACTTCCAAGATAAACCTTAACATTTATCTCCAAATAACATCAGTTACTCTCAAAGTATCATACTGAAAAGTAAGTATCCAAATCATATATCCTCCATGATAGGTCAATAATTTCCATAAATAACCCAAAATAAACTTACTATTGATTCATAAAATCATCTAACTAAAAAGAATTAGTCAAACTAACCAATGACTTCACATAGTCCAATTGTAGGCGATAAATACCAGTCACACTTTGGTTGTGGGTTCGATTCCCAGAGCTTCATCCGACGCGACGGGTTGTCACAGGGTCTGCGTGTTGTCCTTTTTTCCAAACTATAAAATTCTCAACTCATTCCCCAAAAAGATATAAAATCATCAAAAATAAACATAACAAAATTTAACCTCAATTTTATCTCATGATTTTCATTTTCCATCATAACATATAGTCACCCATAATTACCTCAAAAATAAGGATCATATAAACCCTAATGGTTACCATATAATTATTACTTGAACTTCCACGTCGAGTTGGTTCTCTCATACATGATGGATTAGAGAACTCAGTAAGGTTCAAGTGGTTGATCACGACTTCTGATAGTTGGTTTAGAATAACCATGTGATTTCTCATTGAATCCCCCATTTCATCCAGTCTCTTAATCATAAAACCACCACAGATCCCTTCAAACCCATTGTCACATTGGTGCCTGCTAGATCCATCCATTTACTAAAACCAAAAATGTTAGTGTGAGTATATCAACAAAACCATCACGTACTAATGAAGAAGATACACATTAATATATACTTACTCATTCAATTTATCTAAAACTAGGACTCTTTCCGAAATCCAAACCATTATGGTAATTTCACATATGCTTAGAGAATACCCTAACCTCTAAAGTTATCTAAACCGACCTTTGATACCAACTATAAGGCCCCGACCTTAAACATTACTTAATCATGTATTAAATAAATAATTCACATAGAGGATCTTTTCAGGTTTAGAGTTTTAGAGAATTAGGCCATAACTATTCCATCTCAAAAGAATACATAGTAGACACTTCTACTAAGTTTCCATAAAATAAAAAAATACTTAAAATGAAACATGTCTAATTCCATGTTTTAGATAGAATGTCATTCCTTGATCCCATATTTTACCCTATTCATCTTCAAGTCCTGTGGAAAAAATTTCAAAAATTTTGGATGAGCATAAAAAGCCCAGTAAAGGATACACAAAGAAGGAAAACTGTTATTTTTTCAAAACAACAAGTAAACCATGAGTACTTCACCAATGTAATACTTTTAACCTTTATGAAGTAGTAAAAACTCTTCACTGAATAAAAGACCATTACTTACCCTTTTTTAACCAAAATATTACCATAAAACCCATATAAAGAACACGTAACATATAAAGTTAACTTGGTACATAAACATACTTAAACGGAATAACCATACGGTCGACTTTCACACATACTTAATGGAATAGCCATACATCCAACTTCCATACCCAATGCATTTGAGGTTATAACGTAACCACCCGTCCTGGTATTAATGGCACCACACGTCATATGGTTTATCACGTAACCAACCGTAAAATGTCCAAGTACCACCATTACACATATAATATTGAAAATATAAACATTTCAATAACAAATATTCATTTGAAATCACAATAATTAAATCCAAGATATTGAATTAATCAATACATTTTCAAAAACCATTTAAATGTGATTTTTTTGAATCAAAGTGTCCCATACCACTTTGAAGCTTTTAATGGATTTATAATTTTAAAACATTAATGTCCATATAAATAAATATAGAAAACCAATATGAAAACATGGAAATTAAAGATAAAGATTTAGAATAATGAATCTTTAAAACATTTAAAATTATATTTTTGTTAAAGTGTTTTTAACAAAATGAGAGACTCTTGAATACAAATAATTCCAGAATAACATTTAATCCGAACTTTATAATATCATGAGAATAAAGGGATTCATGATATAATATGTCAAAGGACAGTATACGCACAATATAAGAGTGAATTTTTTCATAACAACAATGAAGTCTCAATGGAAATGTAAATTGAGACAAAATCCATTATAAAGATGGTATCCTTAAATTAAGGATAAATATATCACATAATTATGCGTGAGAAATATAAATACACCCAATATAAGTGGATATTAAGTTTGAATCAATCAGAGGTCATTCACACATATTCATAGGATGACATTTTCAAGAAGTACAAGTTGAACCCAAAGAAATCGAAATTGAGTTAAGACGTTCCCTTGTAAAAATTCGACTGCCTAACGACGTCACTTCAAAATTCAGAAAAATTAGTAGATGAGAGAGTGAATGGTATCTCATCACATAGACATAAAATTTACAGAAATAAGGATATATAAGAACATATCCCAACATAATAGTATGTGAAGTAAAATACATAACAAAATAAGTCTTTTAAAAAGAGGAGGGTGAAAGGTCCCCTTACCGAGTTGGGTAACTTTCGAAACGTTCACCCCATGGATAAAGGGTCAGAAAATGAAGATGTAAATACCCATAAATGAAATTATACTAAACAAAGTGTATAATAATGGGCAGTAATTACATCAATCAATGGAAATAGTGGAAAAATTAGCATAAATTTCATGGGAATAAAAGTGAGATGAAAAATCCCTTACGAAAACTCGGCAGCCTAATGGTGCCACTTAAAACTTCCAAAAATGGATTTATGAGATAAAATAGGGTCTCTCATAATATGAACAGAAACCCGTAGGTTAAATCAATTCAATCTTTTGCAATGTTTTAAACAGAAACCCGTTTTTTTTTACAACGGGATTAATTTTAATTTAATTTCTGTAACTTTTATGTATTGAATTTAGAAAAATGGATTCGAAATTTTGAATCAGTGGGTTAAAATTATGTTAATTAGCTACTTTTTATTTTTTTTTGGGCATTATGAATAGTAACTATGGTAAATTTTATTTACAATAGTTAAAATTAGTATACTTATAAGATTTAAGAAAATGACATGTTGTCACTTTCATTGGTTGTAATAATAATTAAATTATTTTCATGGACAAAAGTCCATTAAATTAATCTAATCCAACCCTTAGGTGATATTGTTCGACTTTTAGTCATCCAATAGGACGTTGGCAGATGTTAGGGCAATTTTATATTCTTATATTTACCCTTAATTACCCGATTTTCCATTAACTATGGTAAATAAAATTTACCGTAGTTACTATTCATAATGCCCAAAAATAAAAAGTAGCTTATTAACATATTTTGGACCCACTGATTCCAAATATTGAATCCTTTTTTCAAATTCAATACACAAAATTTGCAGAAATTAAATTAAATTTAATCCCATTGTCGAAAGAAAACGGGTTTTTGGTTAAAACATCGCAAAAGATTGAATTGATTTAACCTACGAATTCAAGGTAAAATCAATGCTAATGACATACATTATTTTAAATGGTAAAAATATATTCTATTTATACATTAAAACCATTAAATATTATAATTTGACCTTATAAATTATTACGATGAAAAAAGTTGTTTTTAATTAAAATATAGCGTGTTTTTACTATTCATTAAAATATGAAAGTTATCAGAATAATATGAAAATTTTATCCAAAGTAAATTTTTATTTCCTGATTCCAAATAAGAATTTTATTTTTTCAAATTGAACTTATATACATGTCAAAAACTACATTTAATGTGGGTGCACCATCAAAAGGCGGCAAAACTGCATTTTTTTAAAAATAGTTATTTTACCCGAAAAATTTATTTTGTTCTCATACCATGTTCTAGAAAATATGTAAGATTAATAATAATGTTATAAAATTCAAAATTTAGTTAATACTGTTCATAACGGCTAGTCCATAATAATATTATAACAATATATCGTTGTTTAGAGAAACCCGGTATTGCGTACTACACACGCTATCAAGGAAGGTTGCGATTGCGTGTAATTAAAGCCAAGTTAGGTTTGAATGTTGTGAAAGACTCCTTTGTTGTTTCATATAATAGAATCTAACCATATTTAATTTATACATTGAATATATATATATATATATATACACTCAATGTTGCGTAAAATTACTATTATCAAACGAACATGAAATTGTGTGTAACACAATCTAAGAATAGTGTTGCGTATACTATAAGCTAATACGGTGTCGCATATAGCACAAGATAATAGTTTTGTATCATAAAACACATGACATCAAATAAATTAAAAAGAATACTTATCATAAAATATCGGTTTGTTACATTCTACATAGAATGCACCACCAACACTTCAATGTTTCAAGTGCAATGAAATGGGGCATTATTCTAATCAATGCCCTAATCCAACGGTTAATGGTGATCGACATGAGAAACCACTTATGTCAAAGGATAAAGGGATGTCACATGCGATCACTATTGGTGATGTTGAATATGAAAACGATGTGGTGGAATGATTAAGTGTTTATATAAATGGATTCCAAAATAATGTTGTATATAGTGTCGTGGAAGATAGGAATATTTATGTATTGGTCCATTGTGGTTTTCTATAATAATATGGTTCCGGTAACCATGGAAAGTGATTGAAATGCTTTTTTAAAGAAGGTGATAAGCACATAATGAAGGTATAAGGAGAAAATGAAATGAGCTCATGACTGATAAAAGTAAAAAGTTATATCATGATTTGAGTATATAGAAATTTTGGGATTTTGGTATATGGAAAATGTTACCTTTTGACAACATTAATGTTTTCACTAAGGTTCTATGGTAATTTCTGTTTCAAGAGAACACATGATTAATGAATTCACATGTTTGGAATGTGACCAACAAGATATATCATATGATAAAATGAAGTTATTCATGTTCTTGTTATGTGACCTTTCAAGTAATCATATTCTGTACACTATGCGATTGGACAGATGTATTTTGAATATGTATAAAGATTGGAAGGGGTTATGTCAGACATCAGAGAGTATTTTTTAAGGCTAGGACTTTTTTTTGATATTATTGCAGGAATGTTATTATAATGTAGTTTTAGAAAAAGGGACAACCTGCAAGATGGGAGACAACCCGTCGCGTTGGACAAGGCTGCGGAAAACGAACCAAGAACCGAAGTGCGACAGGCCTTTATCACCTACCACTGGCCTACAGGAAGTCTCTGGTTAGTAGAAACTAGTTTTATTTTATTATGTGGTATGATATTTTAAGTATAAGTTCATTTTTGGAATCGTATATGATTAACCTCACCATAAATAGACTTATGTATATTGGATAACTTTTGATAACCTTTTGTTTGAAACAGGTGGAATGACCCATCATTCTATCACATGACCTGTTAACACTTCACGAATAACTAATTCAACTTCATTTCCTTAAGAGATGAAGTGGAAATTGTTCAATTCACCAACAACAGTATGATTGTACCAAAATCGTGTAAGTATTTCCTTTAATTCATCAAATTTAGGGAAATGATCTTGAAAACAAAAAATTTGTCCTACTGCCCTTATGTACGATGAATCAGATGGTACCTTAGATCATCACAAATCCATGGCTTTGTGATTGTTGGATTTTTCATAGCCATGATCTCTACTACTCTCCACCAGAACATGATGGATAGATTTCTCTTCTATATCCATATTTTCACCTATGTTCTCCTATGTGGAAACCCAGTGATTAGTTAATTTGTGTAACCGTTACGTTTCATACATTAGTTTTTAAAGTTAAGTTCTGGTATTTCATTTTACAATGTGGGTTTCAATTAAAGAAACTTTCAAGTAGAAAACCATGTATAAACCCGACGAATTTCGAGGGCGAAATTCATTTTAAGGGGGGAAGAATGTAAAAAACCGATATTTTATGATAAGTATTATTTTTAATTTATTTGATGCCATGTTTTTAATGCTACAACAAAATTATCTTATGCTATACGCAACATTGTATTATCTTGTAGTATACACAACACTATTCTTAGATTGTGTTACACACAATTTCAAGTTCGTTTGATAATAGTCATTCTACGCAACATTGAGTGTATATATATATATATATATTCAATGTATAAGTGAATAAATGTTGTATTATGTTATAAATAAACAACAAAGGAGTCTTTCACAACACGCAACCCTGACTTGGCTTTCATTACACGCAATCGCGACCTTCCTTAATAGCGTGTGTTGTACGCAATACCAGGTTTTACTAAACAAAGATATATTATAATAATAATATTATGGACTAGCCGTTATGAATATTATTAACTAAATTTTGAATTTTATAACATTATTATTCATTTTAAACATTTTCTAGAACATGGTATAGGAACAAAATAAATTTTTCGGGTAAAATAAGTATTTTTCAGAAAATGCAGTTTTTCCGCCTTTTGATGGTGCACCCACATGAAATCTAGTTTTTGAAATGTTTATAAGTTAAATTTTACAAAATAAACTTCTTATTTTGAATTAGGATATAAAATTTTACATTGGATAAAGTTTTGATATTTTTCTGATAATTTCATATTTTAATTAATAGTGAAAACAGGCAATATTTTAATTAAAAACAACTTTTTTCATCATAATAATTTATATGGTTAAATTATAATATTTAATGGTTTTAAAGTATAAATATAATATATTTTACCATTTAATATATTTTATGTCATTTTCATTGATTTTACCTTGAATTCTTAGGATAAATCAATTAAATCTTTTGCAATGTTTTAAACAAAAATCCGTTTTCTTTCGATAATGTGATTAATTTTAAATTAATTACTACAACTTATGTGTTTTCAATTTTGAAAAATTGATTCCATATTTGGAATCAGTGGGTCCAAATTATTTTAATAGGATACTTTTTATTTTTGGGCATTATGAATAGTAACTACGGTAAATTTTATTTACCATAGTTAAAGATAAATAAGGTAATTAAGAGTAAATATACGATTATAAAATTAACCTAACACCTGCCAAAATACAATTGGATGACAAAAACATGACCCATATCACCTAAGGGTCGTATTAGATTCATTTAATGGGCTTTGTTCCCTGAAAATAATTTAATTATTATTAAAACGAAAGAAAGTGACAACATGTCACATTCTTAAATCTTATAAGTAAAATAATTTTAATTTAGTGATAAACTTAATGAAAATTAGAACATGAATAGTCTCAAGAAAGATAATACAATTTTTTACATCATATGAATTTATTTAGAATTTTTAGGTATTAAATAATTATCATTAATTATGACACAATAGTGATGTTGAAATTATTTTATTAATTAGAATATCAAATAAATGGTTTTAAAAATATTAAAATAAATATTATATGAACTATTTAATGTACTACACTAATTTTATAGATACATATGACATTTTATTAATATATTAATTCTTTTATTTCGAACATATCTTCTGCAATATTTTATTTAAATTCAAATAAATAAATAGTGTCAAAATTGACACTATTGTTATTTTATAAAAATAACATATTATAAAATTGTCTAAAAATCACAAAAATATGTAAAAATTATAAATTTAAATTTATATGGTCTAAAATTTCATAAAGTGTCAAATTATGGAAAATTCAAAACACATATGTAATTATTTATAATAATTTAAAATTTAGAATATTATTACCACAAATCAAATTAAATTGATAAATAAGGATAAATCAAGTTGAAAATGCTTAAAATAGATTACTAACATGTCTAAATTTTATAGGTTTATGATATTAAAACCCTATATCATCTAATAATCGTATATGAGTCATTTTTGAAGTTTTTATGTGGGGTTGGAATTTAATATAAACTAATATTTCTTATATTTTCAAAGGTGCCCCTCTCCTCCCTTATAAAAGCGCTCCTCCTCCGTCTTCTCCTCACACAATTTGGAGCCTTTATGCTCTTCCAAACCCTGACCATTTCTCTTCTCAACTTCCCTAGAAACATACTAGAGGTCCTGGTCTTCTTCAAAGACAAATTTTAGTACCCTAAGAGGAGGTTTCAAAGAGGCGTGTCAAAGAAGAGGTAATATCTGTTACCGATTCTTTCAATTTTCTTTCTTCTTCAACATATTATTCTTTAGTTGTTTAATTATATTGTAATAACATAAGTATCAATTATATACTTATATTTTATTATAAATATGAAGCAACCCCATTTCACCTTCTATCCATCCTATGGAAAATGAAATCACCACGCGTGCGTACGTACGGAATACCATCTCCACACTGTGGTGTAATCTGTTTTTCCACCACCAGCTTACTTGGATGGGTATAATGGTGTAAATAATAAATAAATATTATTATTATATCATCATACTGATTCTAAGATATTAGATCATTCACTCCAATTCGATTCATTAAATATGGGAACGATATCATCGCTCGTGCGTACGTACGGATTATTGTCTCCACGACGCAATGAGATTCATTTTCCATGTTAACAATTCAAGAATTATTATAAAGTATATATAATAAGAAATCATTAAATATAGGAAATAAAAATTCTACTGGAATTATTTATATATATATGTATGTCATCTACATAGTTCCATTCAATTCAATAAGGAAACGAAAACAGCGTTCATGCATACGTATGGCCTACCGTCTCCATGAACGGTGTATTTCATTCCATTTATCGATATATAATATATATGTATATGATGAATATATATTATATATAAATCATGTTTTACATTCTGGAATTATGTAAATCAGGATATAATTAATAATATCAAAAACGACAAGTCGAAACACATACGATAAATGAAATGATTTTACCCAAAACGCTGCTTTAACATGGAATTTTAAAAAGAACTGGTAATATAATGTCATAATTGAAACATATATGATATCATATCAATGAATATGACAATTTAATAAGTCAATGTCATTATTTAAATCATTATACAGGAGGTTCGGATCCATACGAAGCATATCAGACCTAAGGTAAGGGATAATTTTTCAAATCTCATTTTTATCCGAGATTGCTTATACATAAGTATTTACTGGGGTTATTATTATCATCCATGTACATGTTTTCTAAAAGTGTTTTTATGTATGTATAATTTCCTTTTTACCCATTTTGACTTTTACTACATGGTATGTAAGGAATCTTTCTTTTGTTTACGATACGAGATACTTTTTAACTTTTCTGACAAAAGTATGAGGATAATGTTTTTTTAACTTATACAGCATGAAAGGATTTTTACGGTTTTATAAAGCCTTATTTTCATTAAGCTTCCTCCAAAAATATTTCATGACTATTTTAAACAAAATCTTTTTCTTTTAAAATTTCATGACATTTTGTGAAAAGAAATTGATTTTGAAGAAGAAAGGACATTTTCCTCAAGAATTCATTTCATGTGTTTTATCAAAAACCTTTTCTTTCTAAGATGACATTATTTCATATGTTTGTGGTTCAAGTATAAAGTCTCTATGATTTACATTGTTTCACTTTTCTTATGATGAAATGATATCCATTTTTTTGTATGGATTGTGTTATGATGGGATGATGTTTATGAAACCCATTTTTATTCTTTCGGTTATGATGAATGATTTATGTTTATGTTGTGGATAAAGTTAGAATTATTTCATTATGAGATGGGTGGGACCTATATCTCCCTCCAATTCATTGGGTAATGATTTATATCTCATTAGATAGACATGGCTGGAACGGTAAGTTATTCCGGTTCTGTGTTACAGGACTGAAACGAGGAGTGAACTCGATTATGAAAGGGACATTGTCCACTAATAAAATGGTAGAAGGTATTACCTCATAATGAAACAACTAAAGAAGAGGGAGTAGAAGACGAATGGAACTTTAAGAAAATGGTAGAAGGTATTACCTCTTTCTCAAAGTGCCTCCTTTAAACTTTCTCTTAGGGCACTAGAGTTGGTCTTTTGAGAAGACCAGTACCTATAGTTGGTTTCTAATGAAGTGGGGAAGTGAAATTTGTAGGGGTTGTCTGAGCTTGAAGGCTCAAATTGGTGTGAGGAGGAGAGGGAGGAGGTTCCATTTTATAAGGGAGGAGAGGGGCACCTTTGGAAATATAAGAAAATATTAATTTTTATTAAATCCAAACCCCACTCAAAAACTTCCAAAATGACTCAAATCCAAATATTATATTAGATAGGGTTGTAATATCATCATCCAATAAAATTTAGACATTTTAGGAATTTATTTTAAACATTACCAACTTTATTTATCCTTATTTAATCACTTTAATTTTATTTGTGGTAATAATATTATAAATTTTAAATTATTATAAATAATTACTTATTTGTTGTGAATTTTCCATAATTGGATAATTTATAACATTTAAGACCATATAAATTTAAATTTTTAATTTTTAAATATGTTTGTTATTTTTAAACAATTTTATAATTTTTTATTTTTATAAAATAACAATAGTGTCAATTTTGACACAATTCATTTATTTGAATTTAAATAAACAATATACTGAAGATATGTTTGAACTAAAAGATTTAATAGATTTATAACATGTAATATTTATCTAGAAAATTAGTGGAGCACATTAAATAGTTCATATAATATTTATTTTAATATTTTTAAAACCATTTATTTGATATTTCTCTTAATAAAATAATTTCTACATCACTATTATGTCTACTTTAATGATAATTATTTAATCCATAAAAATTATAAATAAATTCATATGACATAGATAATTTTATTAGATTTATGTAGAATATTTATACAAGAAGATTCATGATGTTTATCACTAAACTAAAATTATTATACTTATAAGATTTAAGAAAGTGACATGTTGTAACATTCTTTGGTTTTAAAAATAATTAAATTATTTTCGTGGAAAAAAGTCCATTAAATTAAACTAATCCGACCCTTAGGTGATATCGGTCGACTTTGAGTCATCCAATAAGATTTTTCCAGGTTTTAGGGTAATTTTATAATCTTATATTTACCCTTAATTACCTGATTTACCTTTAACTATGGTAATAAAATTTACCGTAATTACTATTCATAATGTCCAAAAAATAAAAAGTAGCTTATTAACATAATTTAGACCCACTGATTCCAAATATGGAATCCATTTATCCAAATTCAATACATATAAGTTTCAGAAATTAAATTAAAATTAATCCCGTTGTTGAAAGAAAACGGGTTTTTGTTTAAAACATTGCAAAAGATTGAATTGATTTAACCTACAAATTCAAGGTAAAATCAATGCTAAAGACATATATTATATTAAATGGTAAAAATATATTCTATTTATACTTTAAAACCATTCAATATTATAATTTAACCATTTAAATTATAACGATGATAAAAAAGTTGTTTTTAATTAAAATATAGCGTGTTTTTACTATTCATTAAAATATGAAAGTTATCATAATAATATGAAAATTTAATCCAAAGTAAATTTTTATATCATTATTACAAAGAAGAATTTTATTTTGTAAAATTGAACTTATAAACATGTCAAAAACAAGATTTAATGTGGGTGTGCCATCAAAAGGCGACAAAACTGCATTTTTTTAAAAATACTTATTTTACTCGAAAAAATTATTTTTTTCTCAAACCATGTTCTAGAAAATGTGTAAGATGAATAATAATATTATAAAATTCAAAACATAGTTAATACTATTCATAACGGCTAGTTCGTGATAATATTATAACCATATATCGTTGTTTAGTGAAACCCGGTATTGCATACACCACACGCTATCGAGGAAGGCCGTGATTGTGTGTAATGCAAGAAAAATCAGGGTTGCGTGTAGTGAAAGACTCCATTGTTGTTGCATACAACAAAATACAACCATATTTTGTTTATACATTGAATATATATATATATATACATACACACTCAATGTTGCGTAGAATAACAACTATCAAACAAACTTGAAATTGTGTGTAACACAATCCAAGAATAATGTTGCATATACTGAAATCTAATACGGTGTTGCGTATAGCGCAAGATAATCTTGGTTTATCGTACAATAGAAGATATGAAATAAAAAAGAATATATCTTATAAAATCTCGAGTTATTACATTCTACCCCCCTTAAAATGAATTTCACCCTCAAAATTCATCGTGGTTATAAATGGTTTTCTACTTGAAAGTTTCTTTAATTGAAACCCAAAACGTAAAAAGGAATACCAAAACTTATCTTTAAAAAATACAGTATGAAACGTAATGGTTACCCAAATAAACTAATCATTGGGTTTCCATATAGGAGAACATAGGTTAAAATATGGATATGGAAAAGAAATCTAACCATCATGTTCTGATAGA